>OW618048.2:9733844-10933844 GCA_939531255.2 Thera britannica
CCATGCTATAGTCCTTAGGGAAAACCTCAGCAGGGAGATCATTTATAGGGTATTTAATTTTAGGTACTTTAATACGTGTTTAATAGAGGCTGAAAATCACGCAGCGTTTGTCTTTGTCATTATGCCAGCTCTTGTTAAAACCTAGGTGCTTTTACAAGGTAGCTTTTTCCCAAGGTTCTGCCTATATTTTTAAGCCAGCTCGTGGGTTATTTAGTACCGTGCTCGGTAGGAACACATTAAATATTAATACTGAGGCGCGCTAAAAGCACGTACAGCCTTCAAATACCATTGCTGACTGTTTTTATGGAGCCCACTTTATAAATGGGCTGTGGTTTTCACACGAGCTTAAATTCACTGCGTCATCATTTGCGAGAACTATTTGTTTTGAAACTGACTTTGCTATCTAAAAATAATAAACGAAAGAAATAAGTTTTCAACTGGAGTAAAATACAAAAGAAAATCGTAGACGAATCGCAGCGTTAATTCGCTCAAAGAAAAGATTTTCCATTTCAGCATCAAACAATTAAAAGTTAAAAATCCAATTAAAAGTTCGGCATTGTATAAGTTGCCGATTCTTGTAACCATTTTTACAATTACCACTAATGGTGGTACTCAGAAGCGTCAATTTAAGTTAATGGCTCATTAAATGGTTCTTTACTGGTTAATCCATTTTTAATTCTGAAGCCACAGTCCGTAAACGTAAACTTTATTTCCGTCAATAAATTTCCCGTTCGAGGTTAACATTTTCAAACCAGTTTTTTTTTATTTATCATTTTATCGAAAAACAAGCTCGTTAATATTCTATTTTAGAAACAAGGACACAGTAACCACTAAAAGCCTGTGCACATCTAGGCAATGGCGATCAGCTGAAAGGCTTAACGCCACAGAAATATAAATTGTGACTACAATTCAATAAAAAATATTTGATTTTGATATATTTGTACACTCGGAAAAGTCACATTGTCACACCTAACACAATGGCTCTATGTGCTGCTCCTAAGTCTTGCTGTATCGAGAACTTACTAACTCAATTTCATGTAACTGCATTTCACGACTCGATAACGTCCAAACTAGCGCTAACCGCCATTATACAGTAGGTGCATGCCACAAAACCACGTTGCAAACCCACAAAGCGATGTGTCAGCACTTTGAGTGGTCCTTACCTAACTAGTGGACGGTCGTGGTCCACAAATATTGAACCTCGTGTGCGTGGATATCGCAAACTGGCAGTCAATAATGCTAAACTAACAACTCGCCCTGAGGGAAAATCGTCAATGAAATGTAGACCGACGAGTGTTTACTTTAGCTTGCGTTTAATTGAAACTGAGATACAAAGTAAATAGAAAAATCAATTACTTTCCTCCTCGGTTTTTGCTAGCTATTTTTGATTTGATTTGTTTTGTCGAGGGTAATTTATTTTTGCGAAAACGGTTACACGTGGAGGTTGCTTATTGAATTATACCTCCATGAATGCCCACGTATTAAAACATATAGGGATAAAGCTTAGAACTCACTTACTTTTGCAAAGCTTTTGTGGTGAGGGATTGCCGGTGTTTTTGACGGTTTCTGTACGAACGAAACACTATCCAGCCCCAAACTAAGCAGAGATTGTACGATGGAAACCAGCTAACTGATATAATGCTTAATTCTTTTGAAATACATGCTTTAGTATACATATAACACCTAGACAGAGAATAAAAATCTAAACTCTCGTCCTCCAGCGCAGAAGCAAAGCGACCTTAAGCTGGGCTGTGAGGGCATTCAATGATATAGAATCTTTAAATAGATTAGATAAGTAGAACACAATACATATAGGAATCCTTTCACTAGTTCTCTCTCATACAAGCTACAAAATTACTTTTCATGGCTCATACTCTGAAAGTAGGTCTGAAGTTGCCTGAGGGGCCTAATTCAAAGTAATACTTTCAGCCCTAGGGAGAATCGCTTTCTACTGACAGCTGTCAAATTATAAAAAAAAACAAGTTCTATTTTATTCAACCATGTTCCAACTTTCTAAACTGTAAGGAGGTTGAACCAAATTCCAACTTTTTATTCAGCAAGTAGGTTGGAAACCCATTACAACGGTAAGAAGTTTAAAAACTCTAATTAGAGCGCAATGTAAAATTTAAATAACATAAAGATAGTATTAAATAAATAATATATCTTCTAAATTACTTGATTAATATATAACTTCAACTATTTATTTAAAATAACATAGATTTGAGCAAACAGTTTACCATTTTTTAAATTATGAAAATGAAAATAATGGCTGAATAATGCTGGCGAGCCGTAGCCGAAGGCCCGCCAGAGAAAAAGAAAGAAAAAACCGGGAAGGCGGCAATTCAATCTTCATTTTCACAAATTTTTCAGTCATGTTTTTATTTTTACTTTCCTTGTATTCGTAATGAAAAGCACAGTGTTTACCTCGGGTGAAAGTCTTTTAAGTCCCTCAAGCTCCATTGGCGCCCTCGCTAACGCTCTGGCGCCAAACCCGTCTCGGGACTCAAAAAACGTGACTTTCAACACTCGGGTAACAATGTACTATATACTTACACGCACACACACGCTGTTCACTATGTGAAAATGCTGAGAAGAACTTTACCCGATCTAATTTATTCCATTAGCAAAAACATTACAAACTGGATAGACTGCCTAACCAGAACATTTTAAAACAAGCTTTATTTTGGGGTTGAACTAAGTGCAGTACTACAAATATTTGTAGGACTAAAAGCACTACGAATATTCGGAGTATTGTTTGTTTTTCAACAGTAACATTCAGAGTTATGCCGCACGAGTCAATGCAATCACGACCAATACGTCCATGTGACCACTGTGCTGTACATGGTACCTATGTACCACAGAACATAGTACAACGGCCATGTGGCCGCAAAAGTGTCGTCAAAATGCATGATCACTGTATGCATTTTGACGACACTTTTTCGGCCACACGGCAGCACATTCGGCTGTAACTATTTTGTCTAACTTGCTACACCAACTTGCTACAGCTGGGTGGGGGGGACTCAGGTCAAAAACAGGCCTATTAGGTACAGCTATCTATCGGAGGCCATTACGCAAGCTAAAGACAGACAGATCCGGATGCAGACAGATGAATTGAGCTGGCACCGAGTGCTAGTTTCCGATAGAGCTTCCCGGATACATAGACCTGAGCAACGGTACGATTTCTGATATCAATCTGGAGGAATTTATACCAACATCTACAATCGTATAGCATAAGTTTCATCTCATTTCAATCTCTAGTTTTCTTCCGTTTTTTTCCAGCAAACTGTTGTTTTTGTTTATACAATTAGCTGATGGAACAAGCATAAATGGCCAGCCTGATGTTAAGTGGTAAACATCGCCACACAAAGCATTGCCTCGTAGGTCACGCACGTTAGGAACGTGCCCTACGATGCACTGCCTTGCGTCCATCTACTTGAGGCAAACTAGGAGGACTACTACTGAGGATTTGAATGTGGGAGGGAAGATTGAGGAGCTGTCAACCTTATTTGATCTTACACATGCACAAAAAGACAACATGTGTATGTGTGTGGTTCTTATAGCGCTTCCTCTAACATTTGTTTGTGTGTTCCCAATTTGATTGGCCTTTGAAAGTTCAGTGGGGTCGTCTGTAGAGGATTTAAGGGCGCGACGCGGCACAAACCACTCACCCAACTAGAAGATTTATTTTGACCGGCAAACTTCTAAATTAATGGATGAGTGTACGTATTGGGTAAAGTTTATAATTGGGCAAACAGACACAGAGATATTTACCTTACGAGGACTGACTGACGATACGTACGACCTCGGTTAATTTTAATGAGCCATTTATTATCCTTTGAAAACTTCTTTATCCAGGCCCATGTTTTTAAACTAAAAACGCAACTAGCAAAAAACTTAGAGCAGTCTGTTGAATTTTACCATGACAAGTAGGCCTACCACGAGCTCTGTCTGGCTCTTTTTCTGGCTCTGGTTTTGAGTCTGTGTGAGTGCTGTCTAAATAAATCCTACGTCGAAACGTCACACACAGTTTAATACACTGGTGAGCACTCACACAGGCTCAAAACCAGAGCCAGACAGAGTTTGTGGTAGGCCTAACGATATACATTGAGCAAAACTTGGTATACTGTCAGCGTAAACAAATAAACAGTATTTTATTCGAGATTCGTGAAAAAGTATTCGTCTGATTTGAATAAAATATTCATGGAACCACCTTAGGATGATTCCAAAAGAAAGAAAGAACCATTAAAATTTATCAAAATATTTTTATGGTACCATCTCTAAGCCCTGCGCACTATGCTGTGGTGATCAGTGAAATGCTGTCAAATATGACAGCAGTTATATATTTGACAGCGTTTCACTGATCGCCACCTTAGAACGCTTAGATGTGCGCAAGGCTTAAATTTTGGGTATTGTGTATATTATATAAGCTAACTGTTTTTTTGTACGAGGTTTACTGCCTACTTTGAATCATAAATTAACATAGGTAATAAAAACAAAACATTTTGTAAGACCTTGTTTTAGATACATCTATGCAGGAATAATTTTTGGTGTTCAATAACATACTCTTGGCCTTAAATGTAAGGTGAAGGTAATCGCTATAAATGACGCTTATAGATGATGCAGAGATTATGCAAATAACATCAATAAAATAGAAAATAATGTCACTTAATAAATACCTTATCACAAACAACCTAAAATCATTCAAAAACATTTTTTTTTATATCATCTATCTGGTTCGCGTAGTACAAGCTCTGCTTAGTTTGGGGCTAGATATGTTGTGTGGATTGTCACTAACATTGATTTTATTTTTATTTAACAAATCATCGTTACTAGGGGTAGGGGTGGTAAGGGCATGGTACGGGCATGTCATGAGGAGGGATGAAAGTCATGTGACATAGGAGAGTGATAGGTGTGGATGGATATGTGAGCAGTGGTGGACCAAAGGAAACATGGATGGATAAGAGAGGAGTGAATGCAGACATGACGGCTCACAGAGGGGAATGGAGGAGAAAACATGTTGTGCCGACCTCACATAAAGTGGGATAAGGGTAGGAAAAAGAAAATCGTCGCCAGGGGTATTTTAATTTATTAATAAACACACAAAATCACCATACTAAAATTACAGAGATATCTAGCAAAACAATTGTATGTACAATATACTACTTCAATATCCCAACGGAAAAATACAAAAGTAATATATCAAACAATGAATCAGTAGAGCTACTGAGCTTTTGTGAATAAAAATAGGCTCTTATTGTCAGTATTAATTTTTCAATTTCTCTTGGTTATGTAGTGCCTTTATTTGTTGTAGGATGACAAAAACGATGATAACTACATAGCAACAAAATGAAATAAAATGATGATTACTTATTATATTCGTTTATTTTTATGTATCTTGTAACAATGAGAAATGCTTCCGTAATTATTTGATAGACGATTATTTTATGCTAACATGAATTGTCCCATGCCGCAAGAAACCAAATCGTCATTCTAAAGTTGAAAAAAAACGTGTTAAGTATGCATTACGAAACGTCATAGGAAAGTCAATGGTGACCAGCTAAAACGCTGTCAAATATGACAGCGATATTTGACACAGTTTCAGCGGATCGCCATCGTCATCGCCTAGATGTGCGCAGGCCTTAAGAAGATAGTAAATAAAACGCAAGGCATAAGAAAATACCTAGTCTATCGACCATACAATCGTCTGAAAATCGTGATAAAGTTATGATCGTGAAATTATTTTCATCCACAAATCATAAGTTCTATTTACTAGCTAATATATCTTTTGTTAGTAAATATATAAATATACATACATATCTATTTTTTATAAATATATCTATTGTTGAGAACAGAAGAAGAAAGATGATTGGCCATCTTGTACGACATGACAGCTTTATCAGAAATACCATCGAAGGAAAGAGAGGAACGGGAAGACCAAGGATAAGCTACATCAGCCAAACAAAAGCGAAGATCGCCGTATAAGGAGGTCAAGGAGGATGCCCTCAAAAGATACACCTGGAGAAAAATACATACCTAAATTACGCCGACAAGAGCATTGCTCTTAAATAAGAAGAATAATATCTATTGCAGCTAAGTTAAAGAATAAAAATACCCCGATCGAACGTCTTGCCCTACAAATAAGTCGTGCGTCCCGTGAGGGGTTGATATTTATGGAGGTGTTTTGACGGCCCGAATTACGTGCAAGGGTGTTTTCCTTACCGTCCGAATTTTGGTCACGGACTTAGTATTTTCCTCTTCACCTGGGAGCTGAATTTATATATTTGATGATTTTAATAAGGGAAACTGTATTTACTTTAGTTTTATTAAAATAATAAATATTTGGAAATTTCACTCAGCTCTATCTGCTCCCTGTAGGGTACTAGGTGTAAGGCCCTTGTTCAGGGTACCCGCACGATAGGGCTTTGAAATGAAAATGAAATAATTTATTTCTTGGGACATCTAGAAAGAAAGAAAGAAAGAAAGAAAGAAAATATGTTTATTGACCATGAAAAAAGATACAAGTAATAAGGCTTAGACAAAGTTTCACATGGTCAATTAGGTCCCTGGCTCAGTATTTGTCGCACCGTGTAGGTCACGTGGCGTGACCCTACACAGTGCAACCCTGGTATTCTGCCAAGGCCTAGAGCGCGTCACATCACGGACAAAGTAATTACTGAATACTTACAAACTAAAGAAAAAACACAGAAAAGTACATGAAAAATAATAAAATGGTACAAAAAAAAAGAGCAGGGTAAATAAAGTTTGATATTTTTTTGTTTTCTGTCTCTTCGTATTATGAATTAAAAAACTCATATCATGAATCCCATTTATTAAAACAGCCAACGAAGTTCTAAAATATTTCACTACAGAGATGGGAGAGATGTCTGGTCAGCATTACTTTCTTCTTCTTCTTCTCCAGTAACCTCTTCGTCTTCGTAAGTGTCAGTAATGATGGAATCATTAGTGGTAGGATCAGTAGTAGTTATAGAAGGAGGGGTGTAATAAATATTGGCTACTGATGGGGATCTAATAGTGTTGTCGTAGCAGCACACGAGGTCTCGCTTGTAGCAGTACCGCGATAAGTAGAGCATGTCTTTGCCGATACAATGTGCCCGGGGTATGCATTCACCTCTTTTTTCCAGACACAATGGATCTGAAAAAAATAACTTATTCAGACCCCAGGATATAATCCAGTAGTCCAGAAGAAATGTGAGCACGTGTGCTCTTTTGTATGGAATATTCTTGCTGTCTCATCTTTTCTCCATACAATAGAGAGAGACAAATAGGTGAAACAAAATGTTGTAAATGAAGTGGGACTTTGATCAGAAGTTCTATCGTTTGTGTTTATACACTTTTCTGTAAGTTTTAAGTCCCCTAACCAATGATTATAAATAATTTAGTTAAGATTAGGTATTTCATGTATCTACCTACTATTTCAAATATTCCGTGAGAGATGCCGAGATCATTGTGATTTCGGAACTCTGCAAAAGTGTTGCGACGGGGGTTGAAAATGTACTTACGTATATTAACCGTGTAAAACAGCTCTTTTCCTTTCTCGCTTAAAGTATCCGACACGTGATCCCTAAACGATTCAGGATACTGGAACCGATGTACTCTTGTAAAAGTACCATTACTCCTATTAGCTGAGATCGCAAATAGAAATAATACGAAAAACACGATTTTCTTCAACATTTTGCAAAACGTTACTTGTAGTAAAGTGAGCAATTAGGAATTTAGAAGTAGGTTATTACGAATCGCATAGTTAATTTTAGTATTAAGGTACTTAATCATGTATGGTATTAAAGGTAAATAACTGCATTACCTAATTACCTCTTATCATAGTCTATGTACAATTTGTATGTTAGGTATATTCCTAAACTTTTGAAGAAAGGTTTTTGAACAACAAACAAAAGATATATCAATTTGAAATACCTCAATAACATGTATTTAAGTAAATTATACTCAAACTCAAACTCAAACTCAATAATTTTTTATTCATTACGATGCAAGAATCACTTTGAAACGTCTTATAGCTAGGTGAGTCTAGGTGCCAGTTCCACGCGACCAAGCGTAGAAGAACAGGCAACAAACTACGTCTCGGTTCCTACTGTTTTTTATATGATCCTTTTACAAATCAAAATTAGTCTAAAATAATAGCAGTGAAGTTCCAGTGTGGTGCCACTTCACTTAGTCAGACGTATGCAATGCAATAATACAAAAGCAAAAGTTTCAAAGACAGCACACGCTACGCTTCAAAGTTATACTATAGTATCTACACAGCTTATATAAAAATAAGATACGAAATAGTAGGTACAGACATTGCAAATCGACATGTTAGCTTCCTATGGGTAGAGTGACCGGGACATTGGGCCACGCAGTTTTATCATTCATATAGCTATCTAGAGTATAATATATACGCTTTCTTTATTAAATTATTCTTAACATAGGCTTTAAACTTCCGAATAGGAAGCTTAGTTGCATTTTCCGGAAGTTTATTATAAAAGCGTACAGTGTTCCCCATAAAAGACCCATTTACCTTCTGCAGGCGAAATTTGGGAATATAAAGTTTATTTTTATTTCTAGTGTTAATATTATGTGAATCACAATTTTTCTGAAAGCTACAGATGTGTTTGTGAGTGTACAATAAGTTTTCATATATATATTGTGAAATTACTGTGAGGATATTAATTTCCTTAAATCGCTCCCTCAATGAGTCTCGAGATTTCATTTTATATATGGCACGTATGGCCCTTTTTTGTAAAACAAATATAGTTTGAATATCAGCTGCTTTCCCCCAGAGAAGGATACCGTAAGACATAACAGTATGGAAGTAGCTGAAATAAACTAGCCTAGCTGTAGCTTCATCAGTAAGCCATCTTATAGTCCGAACTGCATATGCAGCCGAACTTAGTCTAGCTGCAAGTGCTTTGATTTGTGGCCCCCACTGCAATTATAATATAAGGCGTGGAATATGAATATAACATTCTTGGAATCTGAAAGTAGAGTTAAAAGAACCACTAATATTTTTTTAATAATATATTATGGCAATTAGAAGTAACCAAGTTTTTTTCTTGTCAACAAATTAGATACTTATGGAATTATGCTAAGAAATTACATGGGCTGTCTGGAAAATAAAAAAAAACTTATTACGCAGTTTGTCCCAGTAATTCTTGATAAGACTTTGATTATATTTTTGTACATTTATTTCATCAAACTGGGAGGAGGGCGCTGCAGTCGTGCAAACAACATCGTCTCTTCAACGAAAAAATCTTTTAAATTGTAAAATCGTATCAGATCCTTGTGAAACAGTGTTCAACGTGTGTATCATCGTCTAATTAGGCAGTGAGAGTGTTATCTCGTGAAATCTGACCATAACAAAATAAGAATCAGTGCAATAACTAAAGTGCAAAATTCCCAAACAAATACAACATTGAGTGTGAACAAAGTGAAGTTATATAAACGGGCACCACTAAAGATCTACGGAAGTCTTTTTAATACGTGAATATTATGCTCATTCATTGCAAACCTTGATAAAAAGTGTAATTTCCACATTGTTATTATTTTCTCTCAAGTGACGGTGGTTGCAAAAAATAGATTTTTTGAACTAACGTTTGTTCGGACACTAAAAATTCACACAACAAGCTGGCCCTTTAATTCGTCAGGTCATATATGAACTAAACTGGCACAGTGGTAAGACACCCGATTTCCAGTAAGAAGCGGCCTTGACTACCTGGTTCGAATCTCCGAATTTAAAAAACTTTTTGCAAAAATTTTTTTATTTTTTTCTCCATCTTGAATACAACAGTGGACGCCGGCTTGTTGAGAGTAATTTAGACCATACACCGCTAGAGGGCGTTGCCTACAGAGTTGAATAAAAATTGAAAAATATACGTGATACTACGCGATGGAAGAACTTATGGCGGCAATTCGTCAAATACAGAGGGATCTGGACGAGCAAAAAGATACAATCCTAAAAACCGGTGAAAGTGTGACAGAAAAGGTAACAGAGAATGTTACTAAAATATTGGAAGATAAATTTAGAATATTGGAAGATAAGTACGATAATTTAAGTGGAAGAGTAGATAACCAAGAAAAAAGGTTGTACTTTCTAGAAAAAGAAGCGAGACAAAGAAACATTGTCTTTTTTGGCATGGAGGAAAACGAGAAGTCGTACTCAAATTTAGAGAACAATATCATTGACTTCATAGACAAGCATTTTTCTATAAAGCTAGACTGCAGAGATATACAGGCAGCCAGAAGATTGGGTAAAAAAGGAGATAGGCCCCGCCCGGTCACAGTGACGTTTACAACACTTGGAAGAAAAATTGATATTTTTAAACAAAAAAGTATGCTAAATGGCAGCCCATACTATTTAAAAGAAGACTTCCCACTAAATATACTAGAAATAAGAAAGCAACTGCAAGAGCAGGTAAATGTAGAAAGGGAGAAGGGCAACAAGGCTGTCATAAAGTACGACAGGATGATCATACTTCCTGACACATACAAACCTGATACCACTGCAGGTAGCAAAAAAAGAACTCTACCAATATCTCCTAAAAATAACTCCCAAACCCACAGTGCGGACCACAACTCACACGCCAACAAAAAGAATAAAGCTTTGCCCGCTCAAACAAAGGTGCAAAGATCATCAAGTATCTCAGAAGGAGTTCTCAAACCCGGTATGCTGAATTTTTTAGTATCCAAAAATACGAGCAGCACGAAAACACTGCAGGAAAACAAAGAAAAAAACACATAGCAATCAAAGCACCCCCCCTCCCACGTAATCAACAACGAACAGAATAAAACACACAAACCACATCTTCCAATCCGGCTGGTCACCGTGGAAGAGTACGACCAAAACCCTCCAAAGAAATCAATAAACCTGAAAACAGAAGATTCAAACACAAACACTCAACTTTATATAGCCACCTACAATGCTAGATCATTATCATCATATGAACGCCTAATCGAATTAAATGAAGCACTAAATAATGTAAAATACGATGTTATTGGCATATCTGAAATGAGACGAATGGGCAACAAAATCGAAGAATATGACGATTTTATACTGTGTCACATAGGGTCAACACCAGGCCAGTATGGTGTAGGCTTCATTATAAATAAGCGACTCAAAAGAAATGTGGAAAGTTTTACAGGCCTCACAGAAAGAGTTGCGCTACTGAACCTAAACTTACAAGGAAGCTACTTAACCATCATCCAAGTATATGCTCCTACAGAAGCAGCTAAAGATGAGGAGCTCAATCTTTTCTACAAAACGATAGACAAGGCCATACAAGCAGCACATAAAGACTTCATACTAATGGGAGACTTTAATGCAAAAATAGGGCAACCTAGACCCGATGAGTTCCTTATAATGAAACCAAACGGATACGGCTTAAGAAATGAAAGAGGACAGAGACTAATAGACTTCGCGTTTGAGAACAAACTGGCAATTTTGAACACATATTTTAAGAAAAAACTAAAAAGAAGATGGACCTGGTTGTCTCCAAACAAACAACACAAAAATGAAATAGACTATGTCTTATCTAACCGACCAGATATGTTCCAAAATATAGAAGTCTTAAGCTTAACTTACCCTTCAGACCACAGACCAATAAGAGCAACAATAAGGCTTAATATGTCCAAAAAGAGTAGAGCCGGATATATGAGCAATCAAACCTGCTCTCTGAAAACCGACAAAGAAATACATACTTATAAAGAAAGTCTAATTACTCACCTTAGTAACACACTAGAATTGGACGAAACCATATCAGTACAAACTTACCACGATAAACTAATAAATGCCATTAAACTTAGTTTACAACGTGCCCAAACTTCAAATCGCACTTCTAAAACCCACAACATATTACAAACGAGGACAACAACACTTATAAAGAGAAGACAAGAGATACAAAGAGCTAAAAACAAAACACGATCTATGAAAAACGAATTATCCGCTTTATACAAACTAATAAGCAAATATATAAAAGCGGACTACGCAAAATATAGGTCTGACACTATAGAAAAACATCTACGAAACGCAGGAAGCACGAAAAAAGCTTACAAAGAACTAAGGACCAGTAAAACATGGATTGAAGGTCTTAACCGGTCCGGAAAAACACTTCACCCTCGAGGCGACATAATTGATATTGCAACTGAATTCTACAGAAGCTTATATAGCGCAAAAACGCTAACAAATCCCATTTATGACAGCGACTTGACCACAACCGCAAGCCCTGAGAGTAGTATAAAAACTATTGATGAAATAGAAATCATTAAAGTAATTTCGAAATTAAAATCTGATAAAAGCCCAGGCTCTGATAATATTACCAATGAAGCCATCAAAACGGCCAATACAATACTGGCTAGACCGCTAGCATATCTATTCAACCTCATAATACAAAGAGCAACCACACCCTCACAATGGTCAGAATCTAATATTATCCTAGTCTATAAGAAAGGTGACCCAAAAGACATAGGCAACTACAGACCAATAAGTTTACTACCAAGCCTATACAAGCTATTCTCCACCATAATTAACCAGAGAATTAGTACCACGCTAGAAGTAAATCAGCCTGTTGAACAAGCGGGCTTCAGAAAGGGCTACTCTACGGTCGACCATATACACACATTAGAATTAATCATCGAAAAATTCCAGGAACAGCAAAGACCACTATACATAGCCTATATCGACTACCAAAAAGCCTTTGACACAGTATCACATGCTAGCATATGGAAAACGCTAAAAGATCAAGAAGTGGAAAACGACTACATACGAGTAATCAAAAGCATATACAACTGCAGTACCAGCAGAGTCAAACTGGAATCAACTGGGCCGAGCTTTCCCGTTAAAAGAGGCGTAAGACAAGGCGACCCGCTATCCCCAATCATATTTATAGCTGTGTTGGAATCAATTATAAGCCAATTAGACTGGAAAGGACATGGATTACAAATACAAGGCAATCGACTCAATCACCTACGTTTCGCAGATGACCTGGTATTGTTGTCGGAAACATGTTCCCAACTGCAACAAATGATTGAACAACTCGACATGGCAAGCAAGCGGGTAGGCCTAGAAATGAATCTCACCAAAACAATGGCAATGACCAACCACATTAAAAGACCGATTGTGGTTGGAAACGAGCCTCTTTTATATACCGACCATTATATATACTTAGGCAAACAAATTGGATTTCACAAAAAACACAACGACCTGGAAATAGAGCGAAGAATACAACTTACGTGGAACAAATACTGGAGCCTAAAAGATATATTCAAGAGCAACATGCCGATACATGTAAAAACGAAGGTGATGACATCGGTTCTCTTACCGTGTTTGACATACGCTTGCCAGACCTGGAAATTTACATCTAAAATTAAAAATAAAATCACTACCTGCCAACGAGGAATAGAACGAAGTATGCTAAACATAAAGAAACTACACAAAATACGACACGCAAAAATAAGTAAAATTACCAAAGTGAAAATACACTATGCTATGCTCAAAAGCAAAAATGGAGATGGGCTGGACACGTTGCACGTCTTCAAGACAATAGATGGACCAAAAGAGTGACTTCATGGAAGGGCCCACCAGGGAAGCGGGGAAAAGGAAGACCCTACACACGGTGGGAAGACGATATAATGAAGACGGCGGGCCCGCAGTGGCTCCAAACAGCTAAAAACCGCGACGAATGGCTATCTTTGGAGGAGGCCTTCACCTGTGAAAGGGTTCTTGCTAATGTGGAGTAAGGGAAGAATAAAAACAAACAAATACCTACTTACTACATTTATACTTACGTACTAACTATAGATTAAGGAAATTTAGAATAAGCAGAAACTAAAAATTTATTTTTGTAACTGGCAAGAAATAAAAGGCTTTTTATTTTATTTTATTTTATTTTATTTTATTTTATTATATATTTCATCAAACTAAAGTAGGTAAGTTGGTTTTAAACTTAATTGAATTTTAAGACAACTTTCTTGGCACAATATGTAAGCCCAAAACATGCGGTTTTCGCACCTCGAAAGTGGGCTACTTACATTTACGACGAGGTAGGTTAAGGTACTAAGCTACGCAACCCATAAAATGTTTACGACCACACTTCGTGACATTAGCCGAACTAGGACTATGATTTTACTTCCACCAATATAATTTAGTATTGCGATGGTGACCTTTGTGTCATTGCAATAACAATAAAAAAATGGTGGATAATGGGCCTCCTGATCAAAAGGTCTAAGTAGCAAAATGTCCAACAGAGCAAAAGGCCTAAAGAGCAGTAAGACTAATTGGCAAAATAAGTAGCAAAACGTCCAACTATCAGATGGTCTGTATAGCAGAACGTCTAGGTAGCAAAACGTCATTTTTAAATGTCATGATACTCATGATATGATATAAAGTAAACGTACATAATTGTAAAATTAAATTAATTTCATGAATACAAGACAGCCACAATTTTAATAATAATAATTTTAGTGGAGGTAGTGGTGCTGACCCACAAAACTGGACTCTACTGAACCAACATCTATTTTAAATACGTATTTGATCCCACAAACGAAAACGGGTGTGATAAAATTACTCCGGACTAGATAGTACCTACTATTTATATTGTGTGCCTCAGTCAGTAAATAGAACTTATCGCTTCACAAAATGGTTTTGTCCAGTGGATGGTGACAATCCCCGGCCGAATACCACCAGAAGATTTGTTACCCATTTCACACTACCCGGGGTCATGTGTTAGGGCAAGAGTAATTTCCTACGGTTGTGGGTAACTTTGACCCTCAAAATATTATGTTGTAGTTGTAGTCTACTAATAGCCCGAAGCTGCTAGATGAGCCTTCGATTTTTACTCCTCATGTTATAATTTTTTGTTTATTATGCATGTGCATATTTTAGGCGTGTTAAACTTAGTATCAGTTGAATTGTACTATTCGTGTGTGACGGTATCAAGTTTTTTTCATATCAATTAATTAGGTTATTACTTACTAAACTTGTTGGCTTTGAATTATTCACATTAACGGAACTGAAGTACATATTTGCTTATAAATTCTTCCCTTTTCATTGAAATGTGGGCCGCATTGAATCTGTTTGTAGTATTTTTACTGACGACGTGTTTTATAAAAAAACTCCAGAATAAGGAACCCAGCGCCTTTAACTACTACTTCCATTTCTTCGTGTTCTACTTTACTACATATTCCGTATATGCTGTGCTGTTGCCGTTTTTCCTTCTACGACCAACGGACGTCAGAAATGCAAAGTAAGTGAGAGCATATTTATATTTTTAATAAAGTCCGCCTACTTCTTCATAACTCTGTGCAATTGATTATTTTATATTTTATCTATATCTATACAATATAGTAATTAATATTGTATAGATAAAGTGTAAACAATCTTATACAGCTCTATCTAGTCTCAAACTAAGAAAAGCTTGTACTGTGGCAGCCAGATAGCTGATATCATACTTTTGCACTTTTTTTTTAAATTACATATTTAGATTACAATTTACTACCCAGACAGAGAATAAAAATCTGCGTTCACCACTCAAATATTTGTTATCGGTGGGGATCGAACTCACACTCTATAGCGCAGAAGGCTGAGCTACTGCCAACTCAGCTATGATGGCTGCAAAAATTTGTGAGTTTTTAGGATAATCTCTGGTTCTACTGAACTGATTTTGATAATTATTTTACCAATAGAATGTGCAGCAGCAGTGCATGCGAGCAGTGTACACAGTTATTTTCTAGTTACGACACGAGTTCTTGGGTAGGCCCGGCGTTTTTTCTTAGCGTGTACAAGCGCCCTTATTCGTTAGTGCCATAGGTTAGAAGTATAGGTGTGGGGCAAGCCTATTCCATCTAAAATCCTGTCCCAGGCACTGTAGCGTCCCGTAAGCAGGGGCATGAGTAATCACCAGTTGCCTCTGACGCTATATAAATCATCTACCACAGATACAAAGGCCTGTTTATTTTATTATTATTGGAAAGATTGCTATCGAATAATCTTCTTCTTAAATTTAAGAGCTTAGCTCTTGTCGGGGTTTTGATGCAGTTTTCTCCAATTAAGTCTTTCGAATGCGGCCTCCTTGACTTCCTTATACTACATGACAGCGACTTTTTCTTTTATCTTCTTTTATCGAATAATATACAACCTAAATCCGCTATTTTGATAGTTTACGTAACCGATAATAATCACTAATTCTATTCGATCGACTTTATGCTAGTGGAGGTCATATATTATGTTCAAGTTAAACTGCTTCGAAAGAAGCTTAGCATCTATAATAGCAAAGAGCGGCCAAGTGCGAGTCAGACTCGCCCATGAAGGGTTCCGTAGCAACAAGTAACATAATATAAAAGTTCTTGTAGTTCGTCGCAAGGTAAATTGCGGCTTACGATTTATGACGTATAAAAAAAAACTACTTACTAGATCTCGTTCAAACCAAATATCGTTGGAAGTTTGCATAGTAATGTACATCATAATATATTTTTTTTAGATTTATCATTTTCTTATTTTAGAAGTTAGAGGGACCAACATTTTACCACTTTGGAAGTGTCTCTCGCGCAAACTATTCAGTTTAGTAAAACTATATTATAAACCTCAACATAATTTTTGAAGACCTATTCATAGATAACGTATGGGTTTGACGAAAAAAAGTTTTTTGAGTTTCAGTTTCAAGTATGGGGACCCCCAAAATTTACTGTTTTTTTTTCTATTTCTGAGTAAAATTCTTAATGCCGTTTTTGCCATTTGGCTACGGAACCCTAAAAATGAGAAACATTGCCAGGCATGAAAAAGATAACATCCAATGAATGATTCAATAGAGTTTATAAGTCACGCGATAATCTTAATAAGACTGGCCTCTCAGCTCAGTTGGCTACTGCCAACACCAAACAAAGAAAGGCAGAAGACAGAAAATAATATAATAATTATAATATTGGTTTTCGGTGTGTTTTTTTGTTGTGAAGGCAGAGCAGTAGCTCTGCCATCGCTATTATTGTATTCTGTGTATTACAAAAAATAAGTTATATTATTATCAGCTATCTGGTTCCCATAGCACAAGCTCTGCTTAGTTTGGGGCTAGATAGTGTTGTGTGGATTGTCCGCATTATTTATTTATTTATTAATAAAAAAAATCCTTATTCTCAACTTCTTAGGGTTCCGTACTCAAAGAGTTAAACGGGACCCTATATTACTAAGACTCCGGTGTCCGTCCGTCTGTCACGAGGCTGTATCTCATGAGCCTTGATTGTTAGACAGTAGACGTTTTTCTCAAATGGTGTGTTTCTGTTCTAGAAAACAGAATAAAATGAGTAAAATGAATAGAATGAGTCGAAATCGCGTACCATCCAATCCCAATTCCTTATTAATCATGAATCATAAAAAATCGTAGTATATTTTTAGGAGCCAGGTAACTAATTAAGAAAATGCACTAAAGCTAAAGAATTATTGATGTTTTAAATAAACTATAAACCTCTTTTATAGCATTGCAGCACGTCTCATCAGGAACATCGTCCGAATGATATTGCGCGATATAAAGTGGGAGTTGAGAGATGGGGACATCCTATCTGAGGAGCGAGGAGCTGTCATAGTATCCAATCACCAACTCACTTTGGATATTCTGGGTAAACTGCAACTATTCTACCTTATTTCTATTATTATGAGTCTTCTTTGTCCCACTGCTGGGCAAGGGCCTCCCCCAATCCACTCCACTCTGTGCTGAAATGTTCCATTGTGGCAGAACAGAGATCTGTGTTAACCACAAAAAAAAAGTTTTCGGTGTGGATCGAGCCACCGCCCTCTAGCGCAGAAGGCAGAGTTACTAACAACTGAGCACTGAGGGCAGCTTTAATTGTAACATACTGTTACGGCGAAAACTCTTCTTTGATTATAGACACGCAAGACGCTATCTTCCTCTTCTTCTTTTTTTTACCCTAACGATGTGTCCCGTTGCTTGATCCGATTATTCCCAAAACCGGTTAACAACACATACTTCATATATTTAGAGCAAACTAAGACCTCAGCCTAAGCTGATAAGTCTCTTTCTACAGAACCCTATTTGTACACATGACAATATAAAACAAGTCCGGGAAGGCTATTTTCACGAAGTAGTTGCTCTAGCTGGGTCTAAAGCTGCTTTATGTATTTTCATCTATTAGAAGTAAATTCCTTGGTTGATCGGAAAGTCTCTTCATGTGTACCTATGCTGTGCTATATAAGAAAGTCTTCAGTATCTCACGTTAGCACGCTGACGTTTCAGGTATGTACACAATATGGGACGAGGTCGGCAAGATAGCAGCTATTGCTAAGAAGCAGTTGCTCTACGTATTCCCATTCGGGCAGTCCGCATACCTTTCGGGCGTGGTCTTCATCGACAGGAGCAACCCCAAAGCGGCGTACAAGCAACTCAAACATACCTCGGAGCTTATGATCAATAATAAGGTTCGTACAACAATAACTATCACTCTATGCTCTACTGTGTTTTGGCATCACAGCTCAGCTAGTTGGATCTGTTTCTGAAAACAAAACTATTAGGTATCTACCTCGTACAGTTCTTTCGCTCCAATAGTTTATGTCTATTTCTGCCGTGAAGCAGCATCGCAATGTTTTGGTTTGAATGGTGTGGATGCCGGTGGATTACTGGAACGTGAGGTTGAACGTCTGTATGCGTAAAGTTGATAGATGCAGAGCAGTGCATCGTAGGGATCGTTCTTTATGTGCGTGACTTACGAGAAACACTAACAACTACTTAATATATTACAACTACTTCTTTGCCTTTTTCATTGATTTTATAGTGTTTCCATAACATTTGGGAAATTAGAAAAAAATGTATTTCTTTATTTTTCAAAACCAAACAGTTTTCGTAAAAAACGCATTACATCATTTTTTTTCACTCCCAGCCAGGAAGACTGGTAGGCAAGCTATGTATGTATAAGTTTTCAAAAATTAAACAATAATAATTGTAGTGTCCAAAGGTCAAGACTAGACTTTGACTAGAATTTTATTTAGTATTTTTTGCTGAAACGAGATTTTTTTTCAAAGAAAAAAAAATACTCAGAAGAGACCTGAAAATAAAGTTGTACAACAGGCGAGATAGGTTTTTGAGATATACGTCACGTGCGACGTATTAAAGCCTGCGCACACCTAGTTCGCTGGCGGTAGCGATCAGTGAAACGCTGTCAAATATCGCTGTCAAATCTCAAATCTGACAGTGTTTCACTGATTGCTGCCCCAGCGAACAAGGTGTGCGCAGGCCTTTACGATAAGTGAGCAGTTTTATAAAAAAAATGCATTTTTCAAATTCCAGACCAATTAAGATATGGGTATTTGCCGAGGGCACAAGGAACAAAGACCGCACTAAGCTTCTTCCATTTAAGAAAGGAGCTTTCACCATGGCCGTGGCTGCTCAAGTGCCCATAATTCCTGTCGTGTTCTCGCCTTACTACTTCGTGAACGCGGAGAAACATACCTTTGACAAAGGTAACAGTTTTCTAGGCATACTTTTCATCACATAAATTTAAAAGAAATCAGTCTCCATGCTTATGAAATGTATGAGCCGTAAGTGCAGACCTTTTTAGAGTATTGTACTAACCCTTACCTTTTTTCAGGCCACATAGTCATTCAAGCGTTGGAGCCAGTCCCAACACTGGGCCTGACGGCAGATGACGTGCCAGAGCTCCTCGCTAAGGTGCATGAAAGAATGACCACAGCTTACATGGAATTATCTAAAGAAGTAATGAATGAACTGCCTGCCAATTACTAGCTGCCTCTGATTTTTTAAGGGTGTGTTTTGTGGGTGTGTCTTCATTTTCTTATCGTGACACTGATTCGGATGTTGACCGTAAAGCACACATCTAAGCGCTCTGCGGTGCTGATCCGTGAAACGCTGTCAAATATGACAGCAATATTTGAAAGCGTTAGCAATAGTAGAAAAACATCGAAAACACTTAGCAGACTTAGTTAAGTTAAGTTAGGCTAAGTGTTTTCGATGTTTTTCTACAGACTGAGCGCGGAATAAGTTATGAATATATTTTATACATAAGTTATCTAGCTAGCATAATCTTATCTTATCTTATCTTATACCTTTAAACGAGAAAATCTTGTATATATATATTTAGGATCTCGGAAACTGCGCCAACGATTTTCACAAAATTTAGTATAAATACAAGGGGTTTCGGGGGCGATAAATTGATCTAGCTAGGATTAATTTTAAGAAAATGATTATTTCACCCCGAGTTCAATAATTAAACATAAACTGAATATGTGACTGCTCCTGCCATCTATTGACGATTGTGAGCAACTAACTGCAAGCATATCCAGTAGATGGCGTTGTTCAGTAAAAATAAGCCAATAAAGATAATAATGACTCTTATGATTTTTAAAAAATACTAATTAACAATATAAAAAATACCGAGCGAAGCTCAGTCACCAACTGCTAGTATTATATTATCAGTAGATAGGCATAAGATAAGATCTTGGTATAAAAATTAAGTACCCATAATATTATTTGAAAACATAAGTTTTTACCTTATTCAAATTTCTAAATTAGGTTTATGCATATTTAAATTTCTAATTTATTTCCTGATATTTTTTTCTAAATTCTAAGTTTTATTCTTGTTTTAAGTAGTAATGTTATACCTACTTTTTAAGTAAGTTCGTACACTGTTTGTACATTTCCATCGGATTTAAATTATCAAAAACAGGTAGGAAGTACCTACGCAGAATACTTTAAGTTACGTAGCATTTAAACTCGGGTAGGTTTATGAAGTTATGAGTAGGTATTAGAATTGTCTTATGCTTATGTGAAATATAGTTATATTTGACATAAAATAGAAGAATGTTAAAGGTGAGTGGAAGAAGAAAACCCACTTAGCTTGGGATAAGGGCAGGAAGATAATGATTATGTGAAATATAGTTTTATATTTTATTGACAAATAAAACGAGTGTGAACAAGTATCTATAATTAATTATTTATAACGACGTTAAGATTTTTTAATAAAAATACCCTATGAATGTTTTCATGCTGTTGATTATTTTTAATTAAATCAAACTACATTGACCTATATTACATCCTTTTCGCTTTCCTGCTACAAAGAAGGATGCTACGTATTCCCTCTCGTGTGTTACACTCGTTACACACTCTACGCATTGCTACGCGTTGCCTACGAGTGCTACGTCTCGCTACGTCGCGTCTCGTTGGGTTGAGTGTTCAAACTTATCGAGATAGATACAGTGCTTCCGCGAGTTCGCACACGTTGTAGTGCTGGGGGCCAATTCTAGACTTTTAGAGATTTACGCTCGAAATAGAGATTTGAAATGTCGCGAAAGCAGTGTCATATCACCAAATTTGTCGAAGATAATATCGAACCGCGCTAAAATGCGTATTCTAGCCACCGTTAGACTTTTACGTTAGACTTTTACTTTAGAGATGTCAGAAAGAAGGTTCATTCTTAGAACTTCCACAGACTATCCCGTTGTTGTTCATGTTTATCTACGTTCCGTTTCTATCGATAGAATAGTTCGATAACACTAACTTTATTATTGTCTTCAAATAAACACATTTCCTATTAAACGGCGTTTATAATGCGTTCTTGTTGTTGTTTATAGTAGATTCATTTTCATTAGATAGTAATCAATGGACTTTTCGCACAAAATGTTAGTTGCAATAATTAATTCCGGAAACACACGGAACGTTAGGTACCATAAAACTGTAAATTTTGTTGTTTGTAATCTATGGTCAGTTGTCTATGAAGTGTTGTAGATGTGTCATTGTCAGGATCATTTATAGGATATGTTATTGTCAGGATCATTATACTCAAGAGAAGGACTTGAATTTTTAATTCAAAGGTTAACAACTAGATGGCCATTCCATGCAAAAAGAATATTTCTCTCGAAGCTTGAACCCCGGATACAAGTATAGACGTTGACTGTCTGATTGACTGCTCTTCTAACTGCGCCATTGAATAATTACTAAGTACGAGCTAAATTCAATCACTCCTCACTTATTGTAGGTTTATGAGAAAGCATTATTCGCGTTCTCGCTCCCAACTTGTATCCCCTACAAACAAGTAAACATCATTGACTTTTTATCAAAAAGTAAGACTAGGTGGTATGGTCTTGGTACTCTAGCCTGCTCCAAGGACCGAAAGAAAAAAAAAGCCCAAAGTCACCCAAAGTATATTAGAGATGTCAATGTCGACTACTACTCACCACTCGACACATATCTAACGGCCTTCGCTCGATAAATGTCTATAGTGATATTGCTGGAATACGATATCTATTGAAAATGTTAGGTCTATTTAAATTTGACAGTTCTTGTGATATATATCTACCGTGACAAAAAAGTCACTGGTCTAGAATTGCCCCCCTGATTGTTATTGCATATTGTATTAAATGGAGAGGATTTGCAAAATCTGCGTGATTATAATAATACAAAAAAAAACTGAACATAATCTTGAGACAGTTACTTTTATACAGGGTTATTCATAATTAGCTGCAAATACTCAGGAATTAGGTTCAACAAATAAAATAAAACATATTTATGAAATGATTTTTTTTTAGTTTTGATTTAAGTTTTTGTATCAAAGTTGTATTATTATTATTTTTTTTACGGCTATTGCATAATGATTGCCATGGAGAACAGGACGATGACCCACCCAGGCGGTGACTGAACGCAGAGTGTCGCTCACGGCGCGCGGGCGCGTGTCAAAGGTCATAATAGGTCAGGTGCCAATGATTCCAAAGGATATTCTTTTTCGATTTTCTCGGGATTTTAATAACAAAACTTAAAAAAAATCATTTCATAAATATTTTTTATTTTATTTGTTGAACCTAATTCCTGAGTATTTGCAGCTAATTATGAATAACCCTATATTTAATTGCTATGTGTCAAGCTCAATTGCTATCATGCACAACATGGCTATTTTTGGATACATCTAGATTTCTAGATGATCAGTGTATCTAATAATGGCGTCGTGCGGTAAAACTTTCGCACTAACTACTTACTAGCTTTAGTCCCTCTGCTGCCAGAAGGTAAGGTATCCCGTTGAACGACGAGCTTTCAACGCGCGGGGGCATGTTCAAGTTTAAACCTTCGCACGCTTTATTATTTTAATACCGTGCTAACCCTAGGTTACTTTTATGTGTTCGATGCTACTTACGACCGAGGTAAGTATTCTACTTACATCATTCATGTGAGGTAAATCAAACATTTAAATAGGTATGACGAAATGATTTTATTAATGAAAAACACTTTTATATAAATGTATTAAAATTAATAGTAAAATATTTGCACTGGTAGGTATCTAATAGTCGCAGACGCGCATTAATGAACACTGTGTGAATATAGAAAGTCTTCTACAATTACTTTTTCATTAAAAAGTTTTCATATTTCAGTTTTCTTTTTTAGGGTTCCGTAGGCAAATGGCAAAAACGGAACCCTTATAGATTCGTCATGTCTGTCGTCTGTCTGTCCGTCCGTATGTCACAGCCATTTTTCTCCGAAACTGTAAGAGCTAGACTGATGAAACTTGGCAAGTAGATGTATTCTGTAAACGGCATTAAGATTTTAACACAAAAATAGAAAAAAAACTATAAATTTTGGGGGTCCCCATACTTGAACCTGAAACTCAAAAAAAATTTTTTCATTGAACCCATACGTGTGGGGTATCTATAAATAGGTCTTCAAAAATGATGTTGAGGTTTCTAACATCGTTTTTACCTAAACTAAATAGTTTGCGCGAGAGACACTTCCAAAGTGGTAAAAAGTTGGTCCCCCCCCTCTAACTTCTAAAATAAGAGAATGATAAATCTAAAAAAATATATGATGGTACATTACTACGCAAACTTCCAAAGATATTTGGTTTGAACGAGATCTAGTGAGTAGTTTTTTTTCGTCATAAATCGTAAACTGCAATTTACCTTTCGACGAACTACAAGAAATTTTAGATTATGTTACTTGTTGCTACGGAACCCTTCATGGGCGAGTCTGACTCGCACTTGGCCGCTTTTTTTGAGACGACTTACTGAGCATGTATGCGATGTAAAATGAATTACTGCTTGGTTTTGAATAGCGTCGGCGATCAGTGAAACGCGGTCAAATTTGACAGCGTTTCACTGATCGCTATCGCCAGCGACCTAGGTGTGCGCAGGGCTCTAGAGGTACTATGTAAAATTGGGCCTCCATGAATTAAAAAAAATTGTTTTAACTCTGTACTGGCGCTGGAAGCAATGTCCTTTTGCCAACATTTAAATTAAACCTATACAGTGCTGCCAGCGGGTGATAGTGGCAACGCTGAAACCTAATTCTAAGTATATTGACGAACAAACCAACGAACACTAGTATTAATGATAATAATAGTAGAAATTATAATTAACTGCTCTTTTGTCATTCATGTGAAACGATATTCTTGGCCACTAGAACGTCTGCTACATACTACTTTTATTGAGACGTTATGCATCGTGAAATAATTTCTTTGATCATTTGAAAGATATAAATTCACTGAATGTAGGTATTTCTGGAAAACCACAAGCAACGACTTTGTGTGCAATTCACAGCAAATAAGATAATAGCTGGTTTTTTCACATAATTATTAGCAAAAAATAATTCAGGCTTTAGCATGTTTTCAATTAGGTCAAGTCAAGTCAAAAAGGGTGATTATTCTTCTCGTAACGGGTTCGATTCCCAGTTCAACCATGTCATTATTTAAATATGCAGAATGAGAATGCAGTTTAAATTATTTTATTAATTCAAATAATGTCTTCTTTCAGAAAATGTTCCACCTACAATATTCAAGGTACTTTCTCTCCACGTGGCATATCCGTGGGAAGCCCTGTGTATGCATATAAAATATATATGTACATAATATACATATAAAAATATATGCATCTATATCTTATGCATAGTCCTATTTCTATTCTGTGCCTCAGTCAGCAAATAGAACTTATCGCTTCACAAAATGGTTTTGTCCAATGTGTGGTGACGATCCCCGGCCAAATACCACCAGAAGTAGGTATTTGCTACCAATTTAGCACTAACCGGGGTCATGTGTAATTTCCTTCGGGCGTGGGTTGACTTTGACCCCCAAAATATTATGTTGCAGTTGTAGTCTATTAAAGCCGGAAGCTGTGAGGTGAGCCTTCGATTTTCATACCTCATGTTATAATTTTTAGTTTGTTATGCATGTGCATATTATAAATATAGCAAACTTTAGTATCAGTCGTCTTGAACCAGTCGTGTGTATTAATATATTAATTCATTATTTTAGTTTAGCAAAACTGTAGTAGAATTACATTATTCTTTTATGAGTTCTTCCTTTTTCATTGAAATGTGGGCCGCATTGTATCTGTTTGTAGTATTTTCGCTGATGACGTATTTTACAAAGAAGTTCCAGAGTAAGAAAGCCAGCGCATTTAACTACTACTTCAATTTCTTCGTGTTCTACTTTACGACGTATTCCGTATGTACTGTGATGTTGCCGTTCTTCCTTCTACGACCAAGGAACGTCAGAAATGCGAAGTAAGTGAAAACATATAAATATATATATTTTATAAGTCCTCCTACTCCTCCGTAACACTTTTTTTATACTTATATACTATTTATATTTAAATTAATATTGTATTTGGTAAATCTAATAATATTGATTGTCAACAATCCATACAGCACTATCTAGCTTATACCTACTATGGGAACCAAATACTTAACTGATTTATGCACATTTTTTGTGGAAATGCATACTTAGGCCCGTATTCAGCACTCTCAAGCATATATAATTTTCTGACAGTTCTCCATTGAAAACTTTAAAAAAAATCTATGTTTGAGGCTTGACTCAAACTCAAGCACTGTTTTGGAATACGGGCCTTAGATTACAATATAACCAGACCCAGACCGAGAACAAACATTTTCACCACACAAATATTAGTTATCCTCTCTCTCTCTGTCTCCCCTCCAGCGCAAGGCAGAGAGACTACCAACTGAGTTATGACGGCTGACAAAAGTTTGTGAGTTTGTAGGGATCTGTTCTATGGATCTACTGACTCAAAAAAAAATTTAAAATCAGTAGATTTTTAAAAATGATTTTGCCAATAGAAAGCCAGACAACAGGTCAGATTGACCTAAGTAAAAGAAATTCAGTTTAAATAAACATGTAGTACCTACTCGTATTTAATCATGACGTCTTGATATCGTTATCGTTGTAATTTAAGTTTATGTACTTAAAAATGTAGGTCAATTTAATCACTTATAGCCTTCATTTTGGCTAGATTACCTTTTTTTAGAGCCTTGAATATTTTAAGAGTAACTCTCGAATAGAGTATGTTATGTTTAGTTATAAGTTATGTGTTAGCAAGGTTGCAAATAAACGGTTTGATTTGATTTGATTTTCTTCTTCCTGCCGTTATCCCACTAAGTGGGGTCTGCACAACATGTATTTTTCTTCTATTCCCTCCTTTCACTCGCTATCTGAGTACTCACTTCTTTCTTGGACAATCATCTCTCACACAATCCATCTATCTTTGCTTAGGCCTACCTCTATTTTATTCCGTCTTTACCATAAGGGCACACGGAGCCTGTGCCCAAGGCCCCCATTCTCAGGGGGCCCCGAAGGACCGACGATTTCTGCACATTCATTCTCAAAACCTTTTTGTCGGGCACATTACATTTTTTTCACAATACTACGCCATTATAGCCTACTGTATTTGATTAGGTACCTATAATAAATGGTTATGCTTAGTAAAAAAATGTTATTATAATTAGCTTTTATTACTTTCCAAAAGGGCCCCAAATTCTTGTGTGCCCAAGGGCCCCAGCCTAGTTTAAGACGGCCTTGAGTCTACCTTTATATCCATTTACATTCATGCCTAACACTCTTTTCGTCACATGACATTCTTCTCTCTCACCACGCTAGCCAATTAGGTACTTCTAATTTATCCGTTAATGGCGCTACTTTTAAAGTTCCTCTTATAAACTCGTTTCTTATTTTATCCATTTGTGTTACCGCACATCCGTCTCAACATTCGCATCTCTGTCGCATGCAATCTTCTTTCATCCGTCTCCTTGGTTGCCCAACACTCAGATCCATAAAGGCTTGCGCACACTTAGGTCGCTGGCGATGGCGATCAGTGAAACGCTGTCAAATTTGACAGCAATATTTGACAGCGTTTCATTGATCGCCATCGCCACCGACCTAGGTGTGCGCAAGCCTTAAATTAACATGACGTCTTGATAAATCCTTGTGCCGGTGGCGGTCAGTGAAACGCTGTCATTATTTGTCAGCGTTTCACTGATCGCCGCCGCAGAACGCTTAGATATGCGCTAGGCTTAAGAAATAAAGACCCATTCAAAATATTTTAATGTAAATACAAAATTGGGAAATAGGTATTAGTGAGCAGTATTGATAAACAAAATAGGTAGGCCTATGTTGACATTATAGCAACTAATTCTTCTTCCGTCAAAGATACCCAATAAAATAGGCTTGAAGGCTATTCATAATCATAGGTAGGTACAACTAGCATAGTACAGTTAGTATCAAAAGTGAATTGGTAATTTCTGTTACCTATTAAATTCCCATATTCTCAAGATTTGTCAAAGATTTGGCCACTATCGTTTCCAAATAGTTCTGGCTCAAAGCGGATCTTCAAATAAAGCTCAAAACTTCAATCAAGAGGATGTCAGAATCGTAGCAACGGGAAATCCTTGCCTACCCCCTAGGAAATGAGTCGTACTTTTATGTACTTATGTATGTATGTACTGCAAACTAAGTGAGCGTTTAAGAAATATTCGAACTTTACAAACCAGAAATGCTAAACTGTATATTTATTTTAGCTGGAAAACGCTCTTTGAGTTTCATGAGTTCCGTTTGAATATCAAGTGAAAAAATTTTCAAAGACAGCACACGCTACGCTTCAAAGTTATAATAAAGTATCTACACAGCATATAAAAATAAGATACGAAAATAGTAGGTACAGACATTGCAAATTGATATGTTAGCTTCCTAGAGTGACCGGGACATCGGGCCACGCAGTTTTATCATGAATATAGCTCTAGATAACTAGATAATATTATACAAATTATGCGATATATTTTATACTTTATGCGATGATCTTATAAAAAAATAGTTGTTTATCCGATAATAAAAAAATATTTATTTATTACTATAAGACTCCGCTGTCTGTCCGTCTGTCACCAGGCTGTATCTCATGAACTGTGAGTAAGTAGTTAGACAGTTGAAATTCAACAGATGGTGTACCTATTTCTGTTCCCGCTATATCAAAAAATAATAAAACAAAGAATGAAATAAATATTTAAGGGGGCTCCCATAGAATCAACGTGATTTTTCTGAGGTTTTTATTGAGAACGGAACCCTACGTGCGCGAGTCCAACTCCCACATGGCTGGTTTTTTTTGTGAGACTTCCGGACATTGTTTTATATTATAGTACATCTTGGAAAAACACAGATGATAATCGTAGGTACGTACTGTTACGGCGAAAACTCTTAATTAAATATAGCTAGTTCTCTTCTTTATTACACGGCAAACAAATATCTTACGCATTACAACGCCATGTTTTCTATCCCGACTATATAGTGATGTCACTCGTCGCTCGGTCCCAGTAGGGATGTCCTATCCAAAAAAAAAGATGGGTAAATTACCAATATTCAATAAATAATAAGTCAAGTAAAACAGTACCTTGGTACCAATATACCTACACATTAATTTGCAAAAGAGTATGTCTCAAAAATACTCCCAATTTGCACTTGATCTTGTATTTCTAGCATACTTCTATTATTTATATAATTAATAATTAGCTTTATAGTTAAGTACCTACCTAATTTATCTTAACATATAATAGATATAGGACCATTGTTCTATGTTAAATATTTTTTATCGCCAAAACGTAATCAGTGTCGGTACAAACATTGATTAGACCGAATGTGTGAATTAGCTAAAATTCACTAGATATCAAAATGTGGAGCACTGTGCTATTGATATTTGTTTTCTTGGTATTCTCGTACATATTCAAAAACTTAACAAGAAGAGAGCCTAATCCAATTCGATATCATTCGAAATTTATCATATTTTATATTGTGACTTCGGTGACTGCTTTCTTTCTTTGGCCGATTTTTCTGCTTCGACCTAGAGATGTGAGAAACTCGAAGTAAGTTAAAGGCCTGCGCACACTTTTTAGGCTTTTTATAGCGATGGCGATTAGCTGATACACTGTCAAATATCGCTGTCATGTTTGACAGCGTTTCACGTGATTGCCATCACCATCGTCTAGATGTGCGCAAGCCTTTGTACGTAGTTTTACATCTACTAAACAAAAAAAGCAGCCAAGTGCGAGTCGGACTCGCCCATGAAGGGTTCCGTAGCATCAAGTAACATAATATAATGGTTCTTGTAGTTCGTCGAAAGGTAAATTGCGGCTTACGATTTATGACGTATAAAAAAAAAAACTACTGACTAGATCTCGTTCAAACCAAATATCGTTGAAAGTTTGCATAGTAATGTACAACATATATTTGTTTTAGTTTTATCATTCTCTTATTTTAGAAGTTAGAGGGGGGGGGGCAACTTTTTTCCACTTTGGAAGTGTCTCTCGCGCAAACTATTCAGTTTAGAAAAAAACTATATTAGAAACCTCAACATCATTTTTAAAGACCTACTCATAGATAACCCACACGTATGGGTTCGATGAAAAAATTTTTTTTGAGTTTCAGTTTCAAGTTGGGGACCCCCAAAATTTATAGTTTTTTTTCTATTTTTGTGTAAAAATCTTAATGCGGTTCACAGAATACATCTACTCGCCAAGTTTCATCAGTCTAGCTCTTACGGTTTCGGAGAAAAATGGCTGTGACATACGGACGGACAGACAGACAGACAGACAGACAGACAGACATGACGAATCTATAAGGGTTCCGTTTTTGCCATTTGGCTACGGAACCCTAAAAACGGTTGACTGTAAAGTCGGTTTACTGACGAGAGTTGAACGTGACAACGTTATAAGAAAATACTGATGGAATGGTTGCATTTTTCAAAAGAACATTTTAATTGTATTTGTTTGATAGATATTTTGTATGGATCTAAAGAAGGAGGTAAATGGAAATCACAATTGAATTGATCAAGTTACATTTATTTGTATTAAAAGACGTTGTTTTATAATAATACATTTTGTATTGACATTATTTCTTTCAGCAAGTAAACTGAATAAAAGTTGTTGTTCAATAAGTTAATGTCTTTTTAGCGATCACTGCCTGCGTTATAATAATGATTTAATTGACTTCACACTATAACACTAACAACTAGCTTTTAATTTATCTATTTTTTCAGACTTCATGCAGCCCGCTTCCACTCCAAATATTGCTATGCCCTGTGCATTAGGGCCTATTATGTATTCACCATTTTTTACTTTAAGACCTCACCATGTAACATAATAATTTCATTAAATAATATGGGTATATATGAGTATTTCGATCGAATAGCAAAGCCGTTTCCATATTACAAGCTCTGCTTAGTTTGGGGCTGGTTAGTGTTGTGTGAATTGTCCAGAATATTTATTTATTTATTTATTTTATTGATTGTTTACTCATCGTGAAATAGTTTTGTTAACATCAACCTATAAATCACAATACCTACCGACAAATCCATGCAATCTATCCATATAGCTAACTGGTAGGTATTTAAACAAAAACAAGCACTAAAAGATAATCTAGTAATGTGCAAATCATAAGCCACGATACGGCCTTCATATTTATTTCTAAAGTTAGTCATACAAATAAAGTAGGTAGTGATGCTAATACGTATATATGTGTGGGATAAGAAGGTTATACACAAGTTATCTTTGATATTTTTTTTTTAAGTCACACACCATAGCATTCAAAAGCCTGGGAGCACTATAAAATGGTTCTCGTGAGTTACTTGATACAAACTTATCGCTTATATAGAAACGTGGTCACTTAGACAATTTTATCCTTCAGCTGGTGAGAACTCAAATAGGAAATGGATCTTTCAAGATTGCGTGCTATGACGCAGTGTAGAGTGTAGTTAGTATTTAATTTGATCATTGTCATCGACACCCACTAAACATCAATCACCTATAATCACTGCTCTATCAGTTATTTGATAGTAATACAGATAGTGAGTTTGTGTTTTTATAAAGATTACCAACACAATGATTCGCTTCCAACAGCATTTTTATTATAGGCTTTAAAATTATAAAAAACTGACCAATTGTGAGTCGGATTGTCTCGCACGAAGGGTTCCGTATCTATAAAAACAGCACAAATTCAAATCACGTTTGTTGTATGGCAGTTTAATTTTAATTCTACTCTATTATTCTCTATAAATAAACAAGGATATTTTATAAAGTACCCAGCAGTCTAATTTTATGTACGTAATAAGCTAAATAATAAAGCAAAACTTCCATACCCATTTTTCTACCAATAAAAGCACTAGCAAATAGTTGCTTCGCCAATATTTTCTACAAGGAAATACTGAAATATGGATTTCTGACTTCTTCCCTGTTTAATTATTCTTTTATTCGTGAAAGGTACTCGCGCGAACCATTCTGTTTTGCATTTTTAATGCCAAGAGTAAGATTTTACCGTCTTTTGTTTTATCTTCTATTCGTAATAATTAAAACCTACAGATAATTAAATAGTACAAAGATACACAATTTATTTTCAACTCGCATAAGATAAGTACGACATACATACATACATACATACATAACATCACGCCTCACAATGAGATGATATGATCACGGATTTTCACTTGCTACGATCCTATACCTACTCTCTCTAAGATACCTCTTTCGCTTCATTCACTCGCATAACATTCTTCATACTTACATGCTCGTCGGTCTATGGTCTTAACCTGCAGTTCCATTCACACTCGCCTGATGCACCTGTTTGGTTTATCTGTTTTCATCCATTCTTTCTATATGCCCAAACCATATTAGCATACCTTTCTCAACTCTCACGACTGCATCACACTAACGAGTATAATTAAAGTATAAATAATTTCAAACGGTTTTATTAAAGCATGTTGTACATTGTACAGACAGCGACAAGTGTGTTGAGGTATTAAATACCATATTTCTTTTAACTTGGCAAAGAAATGATCACTTTGCGTCAAATAAATGTTAATCTTCATCCATCGCAAGAAAACACTGAAAAATCATCAAAATTTCCTTGTTTTAGTAGTTTGTTTAGTTTAATATCTATTAACACAATCTTGTTATTACTTATCGCCATTGCAAATTTTAGGCAAATTGCTTGCTAAAATCTAGATAACATAAAAAATCTTAGTAGATATTTTTTACGAGCCAGGTAGCTAATTAAGAAAAAGCACTAAAGAATTAATGATGCCTTAAAGTAAACTATAAACCTTTATTTCCTTCGTCTATTATTTTCTTTTATAGCATTGCAGCACGTCTCATCAGGAACATCGTCCGAAGGATAATGCGTGATATAAAGTGGGAGTTGAGAGATGGGCACATCCTATCTGAGGAGCGAGGAGCTGTCATAGTATCCAATCATCAACTCGCTTTGGATATTCTAGGTAAACTGCACCTATCCTACCCTATTATTATTATTATAAGCCTTCTATGTCCCACTGCTGCGCAAAGGCCTACCCCAATCCACTACAATCTGTGCGGGCCTGTGCTGAGATGTTCCATTGTGGTCGGTACTTTTCTAGCTCGTCTCGCCATCTTGTTCTTGTATACCTACATACATTTAGACCCCAGCAACAACACTTTTTTTATACACGTCACTATATAAAACGAGACCGGGAAGGGCTATTTCCACAAAGTAGTTGCTCTAGCTGCCTATTATTTTACATTATTGAGAAGCTAACTTCTTGGTTGAAAGAGAGAGAGAGAGAATGTCTCTTCTTTTTGTCTGTTCTTTTAAGTACCTATGCTGTGTTATTTGAGAAAGTCAAACTTCTCAGTTGATAGATAACAAAGTATCTCACGTTAGCACGCTGACATTTCAGGCATGTTCACAATATGGGACGAGGTCGGCAAGATAGCAGCTATAGCTAAGAAGCAGTTGTTATACGTTTTCCCATTCGGGCTGTCGGCATACCTTGCGGGCGTAGTTTTCATCGACAGGAGCAACCCCAAAGCGGCGTACAATCAACTCAAACAGACTTCGGAGCTCATGATCAATAATAAGGTTCGTACAACATTATCTATCATTCTAAGCTATGCTGAGTTCGCATCACAGCTCAGCTTTTTGGATGTTTCTGAAAATATAACAGATTATACTTTACAATCCACCATTCCATCAGGGTTGCCTCTCTGTTTTGTCTTAACACGGTCCTGCACATCGTATGTTGCGTAAAAATATGTATGATAACAACTATTTCTTTTCTTATCAAAACCAAACCAAACCGTTTTCATAAAAAACGCGCCACACCATCTATAAGGCGTGACGTCTAGGAAGAATAGTAGGCAATGCTATTTTCGTTAAGCTCTCCTAGCACTACATTAACTATTACTATTAGCCCGAAACATCCCATTGTTGGGCAAAGGCCTTCTCCCGATCCCGCCATGTTTGTGTTTAATTTTTTTTAAATAAACAATAACAATTGTAGTGCCACAAAAGCCTAGAAGAAAACCAAGTAAGCATGCATATGCTATGTGTAATAGTATAACATGTGTGTACTATATCTACCTATATTTAAGCTCTAAAATGTACATGCTTCAAGCAAATAAATTATTTCATTAGTGTTTGTCAGCCGCACTGTCTGATTAGAAATTTGATTGATATTTTTTTCTGAATTGAGCATTTTTTTATATGCTCAATTCAGAAAACAGCACACACACACACACACAAACAGGAATTCAGCATGGTCTTCCGAGACAAGTTTTATCTATGAAAATAAAGTTCTACCACAGGCTAAGAGTTTCTTGAGATATACGTCACGTGTATTACGATACGTGAACAGTTTTATTCAAGTAATTGCATTTTTCAAATTCCAGACGAAGATGTGGGTATTTCCCGAGGGCACAAGGAACAAAGACCGCACTAAGCTTCTGCCATTCAAGAAGGGAGCTTTCACCATGGCCGTGGCTGCTCAAGTGCCCATAATTCCTGTCGTGTTCTCGCCTTACTACTTCGTGAACGCAGAGAAACATATCTTTGACAAAGGTAACAGATTTCTAGGCATACTTTTCATCACTTTTATGGGTCTCGTCGGTCAAACCGTGGCTACATATTTTTCAATCCTGATAACGGATTTAACTGTTTTCACGGTTTTTACCCCTGAAGCAAGTCCAATTCTACATATTTATTTCAGATTTAAAAATATACAATTTGCTAGTACCACACAGAAATAGATAGATAGATAGATAGAATATCGTAGCTGTCGAGGCTTCTACGATGAGGTCGTCGATGAATCATCAAGGAAATCATCTTTCTCTCTTCGAAAAGAAGCATAAAATAAAATTGCAAAATGATCCGAGATGAGCCGAGAATTAGGCTCCTGGTCTCGATAAAATCAGAAATGCCCATGGTGTGGCATGGTGGTGGTCCGTGGTGGCATACCCATGGTGTTTAACTATGCCATCGTAGCTCCCAAGACATAAACCAATTTCGATTTATATTGTTTGAAATAAAAAAACTTTTTTATTAGTTTAAAAGAAATCGGACTCCGTGTTTATGAAACCAAGCATGAGCTTAGAAATTAAGCTAAGTGCAGACCGTTTTGGAGTTCTGTAAGATCCTTAACTTTTTTCAGGTCACATAGTTATTCAAGCGTTGGAGCCAGTCCCAACAGTGGGTCTGACGACAGATGACGTACCAGAGCTCATCGCCAAGGTGCATGAAAAAATGACAACAGCTTACAAAGAATTATCGAAAGAAGTAATGAATGAAACGCCTGTACCAACTATCCGTAACATTAACAGAGGGTAGATTATCCAAATTACTAGCTGTCTCTAATTTTTAGGGATGTTTTGCAGTCTTTTTCTTTTTATGCTGTCACTCTTGGAACTACTTTTGGAACTTTTAAGGTCTTTATGACATGTCGGCTTCCTCACGATGTTTTCCTTCATCGTTTGAGAGTACAGATATTCTAATTGATACTAAGGGTACTGTTTAGTTCTTATAGTTAGCTGTTTTGCGGTTCATTTAGGATTTTGACCGCATTAGTGTCTTGCACACATCCAAGCGTTTTGCGGTGGCGATCAGTGAAACGCTGTCATATGTGACAGCGCAGAACGCTTAAAAATGGCGCATGGCTTAAGTCGAACTATAGTTTCAACCCTGTGTTTTCAATGTTTTTCTTCAGACTGAGCAAGCAATAGGTACCTAAGTAAGTTAATAATATATTTTTATAGGTACGTTAGCTATCTAGCGTTATATTATTTTATCAGTGGTCTAAGCATTAGTAGGTACTAAAGTATCAAAATTAAGTAAGTACCTAAGTAGGTACCTAGGTAGGTACCCAATATTATTTATAAACATAAGTTTTTGTCTAACGGGTATTATTTGAATTTCTAATTTATTTTCTCATATTTTCGTTAATTTCTAAGTTTTAATTATGTAAGTACGTATGTACTTAGTTATGTACCTATGTGTAATTAAGTATTGTTAAGAGAAGGTATTATAATTTCCTTACACTTTATATATTATTTACAAATAAACGAGTGTGAACAAGAATGAATAATTTTAATAAACGCGGTCTCCACTTTAGTACCTATTTTTTTGCTCCAACGATTGTCTGTCCTACGGCAAACACGACCGGCCCACTGCCACTTAGCTGAACAGCAGCAAATAAGGTGTTATTGTTGGAATTCCAGAATAGTATACTCTATAGAATCAGAAGGATAAAATCATAATTAAATTCACTCGCCAGGGAGAAGCGACATCTACCAAGGATTGCTGAAGCTTTAGTTGGTTACGCTCAGAAGAGATGGCGTTACTAGGCTACTAGGCAAAAAGACCAGGTTCGTAACTATATTTGACATTGACATTAAATAGTATCTGTCAAATTCATGCTAAAATTACTAACAACGATCACAAGATTTTGGAACAAAACTGGGCTTGTTTGTTGAATGAAATTATCGGCAAATGAAACAAAATAAGCAAACTCAAGCGAAGCTTGCAGGGCTTGCAGGCTTGTTTTTTTATTTGTGTAGTTGATTTGAAGAGAAGCGAGCGAGTCCGTTTTAGATTTAGAGTAAATTAATTGAGCTCCGCAGATTGTGTTATTGTATTGTGTACAATAATCACCTAAGATGTTGGATAAAATTATTTACGTCATTATTATCACACTGGTAACTTACGTGCTGAAGCAAATAATATCAGAAACACCGAATTTCGTAAAGTTTAATTTGAAATTTCTAATATTTTATATCTTGACTTCCCTTACGTCTGTGGTATTGTTACCGTTTTTCGTGTTCAATCCCAAAAATGTTAAAAACGCTCTGTAAGTATAATATATTCTTCTTAATTTATTTCATCCCTAAAAAAGCTACATTGTAGCTAAGAGCGTCCCTCGCCGATGATTCATTTCTCTGGAATGGTCTGGTTTCAGGAGCCTTTCCAAAAATGATCTCTGCCCTGAATGAAAGAATAATTTCTGCAGTCTTCAAGCAGTAATTTTACCTACATTAAATTGTTTTTTCATAGTAATTTAGAGTAACAGGTAGCTAGAAAGATAAATTTATTTTAAAGCAAGAAATTCCTTATGAAAATTGTAAAAAAATATTTCCTCAGCTGTAGGTATCCACCACAATTTTGACCATAAAATTATATTGTCAAATTATCTACAAAATTCTAGACTCCTGCATAAACATATTAGCAATAATATAAAATTGCTATATTTTATTAAACTTACAAAACTAGTGGCTACCTATGTACATATTAATACATAGGTACCGAGAGTTTGGTCTTGTAACCAAAAAAAAAGATAGTAGTGTATCTTTAATATAATAACAGCATACATAGAAATATTTTATTATGTATTACTTTTATTCTATACAGATTTGCTACACAAATAGTGAAGCATGTGACTAAAGTGATAGAAGTGAAATGGCATTTGATAAATGGGAGAGTGTTGGCCGAAGACCGCGGAGCTGTTGTTGTCTCCAACCATCAATCATCAATTGATGTACTCGGTAAGTGCTACAATAAATATGAATATACCCTAAGTACCTGTCTTTAACTTACTCAACCTATATAGTACCTACCCATGTATATAAAAATTATGCATCTATTTCCTGAGTAAATCTAAAAAGTTCTAGGATCTAAAAATACACCAAAAATAATAAGCAAATTAAAAATACTTATTATCTAAATTTTTTACCTATAATAAGTTTGTGAAATAACAATAATGTTAAAACAATAATGTTAATTATAGCTGTATGTACTTCAGTTTAATTAATATTATGTATGTATGTATGTATGTGTAGGACTCCTGTTTCCGCAATTGAACTCAAATGTCGGTCCGTTTTGCGTCAGGAGGCGCTGGCTATGCTTGCAGCCAGCCTAACTCCTCCCAGAAGCGCAGAAGCTTCCTGGGGGCTTCACAGGCTTGGAGGAGTGACCTGGGTTGGTCCAGGATTTCGCGACGTTGAGTTGCTACACCCTCGCATTCCAGGACTACGTGGGCAGCTGATTCTTCTTCGGATAGGCATCCCCTGCAGAGTGGACTGTCTGTGGCTCCGATGTTGTGTAGGTGTTTGTTCAGTGGACAGTGGCCGGTTAGGGTTCCCACGATGGTTTTGAGGTCTAGCCTGTTAAGGCTTATTAGACGACGTGTCAGTCTAGGTGTGGTTGCTGGTATGGCTGCTCTTGACTGTCTGCAGTCAGTCGCGCGCATCCAGCGCAGGTTGTGTTGCTTCTGCGAGCGCTGCCGTATCCAGGTTCGCAGCTGTGACATTGGCAGAGGTAGGAAGGGGTTTGGTCCTACTATAGGTGTTTCTGAGCCTCTTCTGGCAAGCTGGTCTGCGGCATCGTTGCCAAGTGATCCACTATGTCCCTTTATCCACTGTAGAGTTACCGTGTTCTTTGTGGCAATGTTCTCTAGGGCCTGGTGACATTCGTATATGAGCTTGGAACTACAGTTGTGATTTTCCAGAGCTCTAAGTGTTGCTGTGCTGTCTGAGAGGATCCGTATGTTGTAATCATCAATCCCTCTTCGGTGTATTGCTGTGGCAGCTTCGGTTATGGCCGCACATTCACATTGGAAGATGGAACTGTGTATGCCTAGTGGTATTGATATGTTGATGTTGAGATCCAGCGAGTGCACTCCGGCTCCTGTTCCTTGTTTGGTTTTTGAGCCATCAGTGTAGACTCTGACCTCGCTGATGCCGGATTGATCTCTTTGGTCCTCATGTGTTTGTATGTGGTAGTGTTTCTGGAATATTTGTTGTTTGGGGGTTTTGTCGCACGGTGCTGCGATGAGTGGTTCGTATGATATCGCTTTATCCAGAATGGATGCGTGTGGGCTCCTGGAGGTTCCCCATAGTTTCAGGTGTTTGAGTCTGATAGCGGCCATCGTCGCTTCTTGTTGTATGTGTAGGTCTAGTGGTGTAAGGCCTAGGATTATCTCAAGGGCGGCCGTTGGTGTTGTTCTCATGCAGCCCGTTGTTGCAGAGCATGCTAGTCTCTGGAAGCGTTGCAGCTTCGTGATCACGGTGCTGAGTTCTGTTCTGTTCCACCATACGATAGCTCCGTATGTAAGTGTTGGTCTTATTATGGCTGTGTAGAGCCAAAGGGTTATTTTTGGCGATAGTCCCCACGTTTTCCCTAGCATTCTGCTGCATTGGAAGAACGTGGCACTTGCTCGTTTCAGTTTGTGGTCAAGATGCTTGTTCCACAGGAGTTTGCTATCGAGAATCACTCCTAGATACTTGACTTCGGTGGTCAGTTTTAGTTCGGTGTTGAATAGCTTGGGAAGTTTTATGTTACCCATACTTCTTTTGTGTGTGAACATTATGAGTTCTGTTTTTGTGGGGTTGACTGACAGGCCATGGTTGGTGCACCAGTTTTCTATGGTTTTCATAGCGGTTTTCATGAGGTCGCATAGTACGCTTTCGAAGCATCCGGTTGCAAGGATTGCAAGGTCGTCGGCATATCCTACTGTGAAGAGGCCGTGGCCGTTCAGTTTTCGGATAAGTTCGTCCACCACTATGTTCCACAGTAGCGGTGACAGCACGCCACCTTGTGGGCAGCCTCGCGCTACAATGCCTCTGGTGGTGGTATTTACCGTTAGTTGTATTGCTCTGTACTTAAGCATGTTGTTTATCCACTCTGCTAGCGTTGGCGCGACACCGTATCTTGCCAATGCTAGGTCTATGCTGGTGAAGGTCGTTTTGTCAAAGGCCCCTTCTATGTCTATGAAGGCGCCTAGGGTTGGTTGTTTAGTTGTTAATCCGTCTCCGATTCTTGAGACTACGCTATGGAGGGCGGATTCTGTGGATTTGCCTGGGCTGTAGGCGTGTTGGTGTGAGTGGAGCGGCTGGCGCAGGAGAGTGTTACCTCTGATTTCCTGGTCGCAGATCCTTTCTAGGGTTTTGAGGAGGAACGATGTTAGACTAATGGGACGGAATGATTTCGCCATTGTGTAGTCGCTCCTTCCTGGTTTTGGTAAGAATATTACCTTCACTTCTCTCCACTTTTGGGGTATGTATCGATGTGCGATACAGCCCCTGAAGATGTTTACTAGATAGTCAACTAGTAGGTCGCCACTCCATCTAAGGAGGCCTGGGAATATTCCGTCCAGGCCTGGCGACTTGAAGGGGAGGAAGCTGTTGATAGCCCAGAGAACCTTCTCTGGGTTGATCAGGTTCTGGGCTGTGGTCCAGTCTAGATTGCTGGTTGCGCGTACGCTGTGTACTTGCCATTCGTGCGTGTCCGTTATTAGACACCCAGGGAAGTGAGTTTGGAGGAGGATTTCGCTGGTCTCAGCGTCGGATTTAGTGAATGTGTTGTCAGGTTTTTTGAGATATCCAACCGTACGTGCTGGGTCACTGGATAGTATCCCTTTTACTTTGGCAGCCTGACTGGTATTGTCTATGGTGGTACAAAAACGTTTCCAGCATTCCTGTTGCCTGAGGCGTATACGTTTCTTGTAAGTGGTTTTGGTAGTTTGGTATTTCTCCCAATCTTGTGGGTTTCGAGTGTTTATTGCCCTGTTGAAGAGTGTCCTTAATTTGCATCGTAGTCTCTGCAGTTCAGGACCCCACCAGTGTCGGTTAGTCTCCCCTCTTGGTGTCGTGAGGGGACACGATTGTTCGTAGCTGTGGGTTAGAATTTGGGTGAGTTTGTTAGTGTAGAGGTCAATTTCGTTAAGCTCTAAGAAGTTTGGAGCGGGGCTCTCGGTGGTCAGCGCTGATTGGATCAGTTTTACGAACTTGAGCCTGTCAGTCTTGCGGGGAGCGCGCCTTGGGCTTGGCGTCTGCAGGGTCATATTTAGATTAAAGCGAATCCATCTATGGTCCGAGCATGACGCTTCGTCCGAGACGCGCCAGTCCGTAATGTAGCGCGACACCTTTTCTGTAGCTAGAGTGAGGTCGATTATAGTTTGTGCTCGTTTGTTGACAAATGTCGGTTCCGAACCCTGGTTAATAATTAGTAGGTTTGTAGAGAATAAAAAGTTTACCATTTCTTCTCCTCGAGAGTTGTTCGCGTCGCAGCTCCACAGGGTGTGGTGCGCGTTGGAGTCGGTGCAGATGATGAGCTCTAGTTTTTCCTTCTCGCAGTACTCCACTAGAGACACCAACTCAGGCGGTGGTATGTCCTCGTCGCTTGGAAGATAGACGGACGCTAGGACTGTGTCGTACGGTTGGTGGGGTGGTCCTGCTTGGGTCCTAATAGCTGTTAGGTCTCTAGAACAGAATTGGGTAATGAGTGTAGATTGCATAGACTTTGGAGTAATTATGCAGGTTCTGGGATTGCTTACCGTGGTGTCCAGGAGAAGTTTTCCACTGGTATTGAGCAGTCCACAGATTTTGCCCTTCCTAATCCACGGCTCTTGGATGAGGGCGGTGGTGTCGGGGTTTTCCTCCAGCACTCTGCGCAGAGAAGCCGTCGCAGTGAGGCTGTGCTGGAGGTTGGTTTGGAGGAAGGGTTTACGAGGCCCGGAGTGGAGAGGAGTTGAGGCAGCTGTCGCTGGCCTCACTCCCCTCGATGTCCAGAAAGCGGTCCTCGTCTGGTCTCGGCGTCGATGGGCGATCGGCGCCCGTATCCATCTCCTCTGGTCGGCACTCTGAGGGGTCCGTATTTACCCGGTCAGGTGTGGAGGGGGTTGCTTTTGGTTGAGCGGGGGTGGTCGCGGCTCCTTTAGAAGTGGATGCTGCGGAACCTGTTTCCAGGATCCGTATGTAGATGTTCCCGAACATCCACTTCAGGCGCCGCTCTTGGTTTTTGAGCTTTACCACGTCAGACTCTGGTATGCGGAGGAGCAGATAGACGCCAGGCGTCTCAGTCTCCGTCTGCTTCTCCGCTTTGACAAGCACCCAGGACTTGACGTTGACGGTCTTGCTGTTGTACATGGTAAGCAGCTGTCTAATGTTGTTTATATCCTTGGTGAGCGAGGGGACGAGCAGCCCACATAGGATACGTCGCTGGATCTCTGACTGTGGGCGAACCACTAAAGTTGTTCCAGCGATAGGTGATGCGATGTCTGTCACCGCTTGTCGGAGCCACTCTAGCGCGACCTCGTCTGCGCACCAGAACTTCAGGACGCCTTCGCCAAAGTGGGCTTTGCCGCGGTATTCGACGGTTGCCATGTGGTCAGAGGTAGCCGGATTGAGGATATCCTCCTCTAGCTTGGCCTCAAGACACGTCTTGAGATCTTCGGCTTGTTCCGCGGAGAGGTCTTGGAAGGGTTCGGCCATGACTGCTACACACAAATCGTTGGCTTTAAAGGCCTGTGCGTAGGTGGCCTTTGACTGGCCGGATCCCGCCTTTACACGCTTGCCGTCACCGGTGGGCGTGGTGGAGTCGTCGGGTCGGGATCTCTTGCCAGTGGTTGGAGCAGTGGTCGGTGGGGCGGTCGGAGTGGTAGTGGACCTGCGACCTGCAGCCAGCCTGCCTGCGCGTTTGCCTCTAGGCTTGGAATGGCGACGAGTTTGGTTGTCTCCGCTAGTCGCTGGCTTTGCCGAGGGCACTGCCTGCGCCAGGGTTTTTTCGGCACTACCGGAGGTAGTGCTTACTTCTGCCGAGGGCTGAACTCCCTTTGGAAGGGGTCGATGCACTGCGTCCACAACCTGGCTCGTTGCCATATCTGCCTGGGCTCTCGCCTGTGCTCGCTGGCCTTTTTTGTTCCTTGGTTTCCTCCCTCGAGGCGAAACCAGGGTCCAAATCGGTTCAGGTGGTCCTTCTGAGAGGGCGGCCTTGAGGGTCGACATCTCAATGGTGCCGTTGTCATTGGACGAAGCTCCGGGGAGTACGTCCTTGGACACTGAAGGGGTGTTTGAGAGGGTAGAAGAGAAGGGGGCGCCCGTAGGAGCAGCCACATTCTCGCTGTGCGCAGCCAGAGACGTGGCTTTGCGTGAATTCGGCGCGTTAGCAGCCGGGTTCGCGCTTGGCGTTGTCAGAGGCGCAGCTCTGCGAGGAATTGGCGCGTTCTTGGGCGCCGAAAGGTTTCTCGATGGCGTGCCCGAGGGCCCAGCCTTAGAGGTAGAAGGAATCGAGACGTCCGAAGACCCCTGTCCCTTGGTTGGCGCTGAAGCGGCCGAGGTGTTGTAGTGATTCTTGTTAGAAGCCATTACGTAAGGTTTGTATAAATTCATCCTAGAGATTCTCTACCCGCCACGGAGTCCTCAGTAGGGGACGTCACATGCTCAACATGTGAACGCCGGAGTTATCTTTCGGATATAGGGTCCACGCCCTGGTGAACGAACGAGACTGAACGCTGCGAAGAATCCAAGGGGTCACTATCCCCCGGTTCCGCGCCTCGCCGTCTGTCCTCCCCCAGTTTGGGATCCTCGCCTAACGACCCTCAGACGGGGCGTCACAGCCGATTGATCGTAACTGGCTAGGTTACGACCGCCCGTTTGAGGAGAAATCCGGACCAAAGAGGCGTGTTGTCGGTAGCAAGCATCTACAGCCGGCTCACTACCTCCTCAACCTCCAGGACTCCTTCATCCCCCCGTACGGGTCTCCACGCACGGCACGAACACGTGGGAGGTCATTGCTATCCACCACCATGCCTATGCAGCATGATGGTGAACCCGCCGGAACATCACCTCAGATTCCGGCAGTGTCACTCGTTTAGCACCACCCGGGGGACACGTGTAGGGTAAGCCTTTAAGAGGTGGTATATCTACGGACGCGAGCGACTCCATCCCCCTTAATTAATATTAATGAGTCTCTTCTAATTCGGTTAGAATGGTGTACGGGCTTGGTATTGCAAAGCATAATTAATTGGGGTTGATTCGTAACTCCAGACCACTTTGTATAAAAAGGTTTGACATTCGCTATAACTCCCCTGTTATAAAAAAGAAAAGAAAATACATTTATTTGACTTACATACATTAACAATAGATTACTGCTAATTTTTTTGGGGTAAACATCATCGTTTTATGTATACCTTTTTTCCGCTAAAAAGACCGCAAATTAAATTGAACTATGAATCTAGGGTATTCTCTGTAGGTAGGTACCTAACTCGCGTTAAAGCACGTAATACTTCGGCGCCATTTTGATAATTTTTACATTTTAAGAATCTTTATTACTCGTAAGAATTTACAATTTTTGACAGAAACATTCGATAAGTAAGAATAATTATTTTTCTTTTTTTTTTACAAGACTAGGGAGAAGTTTGCTGCGGCTCTAATAACGGCTCTGATAACATTTTGCAGAAACATCCGGTATTCAGTTATAGAGAAGAATTTGTTGACATTATAAAAAATATTTACATGTGATCTACTGTTCGCAGAACTACTCCCTACATAATATTATTAGATTCAATTTTATTAAATTCAGTATAACATTACAGACAGATCCAATGCGCTATAATATTTAGATGTCTTAATCTAAAATCCTGTTCCAGGCACTATAGCATCTGGAAAGTAGGGGCATGAGTAACACCAGTTGAACCAGTTATTAAATCATATACAATTTAGTTTTTTGTATAAATAAAAAAATTATTTATAAAAAAATCGATTGATATTATGTTAAATAGCACTAAAGACACACGATCACTTAGCGTGGGACAAGGGCAGGAAGATGTTGATGATATATAGCACTAAAGAAACCACTAATGTTTGTAGAAATAATGCTACTAGAGAGTTATAAGTCGATAGCTTAAAATAAGAACAGAATGGATGCAAAGGCCTGTTTGCTTTTTAGGTGTATAGATTTTGCTTCTAAAACGGTATGGTTTACAGGTATGTTCAACATTTGGCACGTAGCTGATAAAATTGCCGCCATCGCAAGGAGAGAGATATTCTACGTGTGGCCGTTTGGCTTGGCCGCTTACCTGGCGGGCGTTGTATTCATCGACAGGAACAACTCGAAAGATGCTTACAAACAATTGAAAATAACCTCGGAAGTCATGATAAAGAACAAAGTAAGTACCTACTGTTAGCAGGTTTTGGGAATAGGAACCTAATGGGACCGGGCGAGGAGACTTCACTAGTTGGGGGAGAAAAAGATAGCGTCGGAATGCGTAGATGATTGTTTGCCGTGTTTTAAAGTTAGAACAACTCGAAAGATACTTACAAACAATTGAAAATAACCTCGGAAGTCATGATAAAAAACAAAGTAAGTACACTGTTAGCCGGTTTTGGGAATAGGACTGAGACCAGGCGACGCGCGATGAGACATCACTAGTTGGGGGAGAAAAAGATAACGTCGTAATGTGTAGATGATTGTTTGCGATGTTTTAAAGTTATATTAAATGGATAGGTATTCGCGATAATACTACCTACTACTATAATTATTATTGAATAGGTGGGATCGCGGCTTATTAGCGCCGAGACTAAAATGACTGTCCAGCCGTGAGCCGTCAGCTGACATGAATGAAAGACCAGCGTTATATTAGCACTCGCTACTATAGCATAAGTGACATAAAATATAATTTAAGTGATAAAATAGCAAAAATAAATAACTGTTATTCATTTTAAGCGACACAACAAAAGCAGTTTAAAATAAAGAAATAAATTTTAATTTGATTTGCTCTTCCGACAAAAATATTAAAACCGGATATTATTCATCGTTTGAAGGCGATATTTGATAATACTCGTGTTTCCTCAAAATAAATAGCAAGAGCCTATCAGTTTCCGCTATTGCATGCGAACTTGATCTTGGCATTTGAAACTGTAATCTATGAACTAATCAAATTAACCTTGCATTATTCTAATGCTATTTGCCACACCTTTCGCAATAATTCTGTAAATAGAATTAATAGGGTGCAAATACCTTACCTTGATACCTAGAGTACATTGGTACTTCCTTATAGGAGTTAGTTTTCATGGTTTGCTTTCTAGACTAATATTAATTTTGTGGTTCCACCACGAATTTGATTCTTAATTCTTTATTGCACACAATACAAAACATAGGAAAAGAACAGAAATAGAGGACATGTACAAAGGCCAAAGGCATGTAAAAGGATATTTTTGTTCGAATTTTTTAAATTAATTTTTGTTTGATTTCGGCACCTAAAAATGGATGTAGGTATAGGTATAGGCGTCCTCCATGCGATTCCATTGAGCGTGTCGTGTGTTTTATATACACACTATCTATATATCTATAAAAAATTCCTGTCCTAATTTGGAACGCGATAAACTCCGAAACTACTGAACGGATTTTGATAAAATTTTGTAACCGTCTATAATATGGTCCAACTTAAAAGATAGGATAGTTTATATTCAATATTTAAGTGTTATTAATTTATAAGGGGCAAAAGTTTCGAAATCTATGTCTATCCCTTTCTATCACGTAGGGACTTATATATGTCTATCCTTTTCTATCGCTTAGGGCTTTTTCAGAAAATTCTCGACTTTTACGAGAGCATAATGCACATAGACGCTCTAGAATGATCTGGAATAATCAAATTTAAAGTCGTTTAGCATCCGGAATGCTCCCACCCAAACGTTAGTAATCCAGAATTATCTAGAATACTCAGATGGTTCTGAATTCTAGATTTGGACAAAATGTTCTAGAAAATAGTGGTCCTAAACGTTATAGAATGTTCTTTCATCATCATCACCTTGAGTAACATAGGCTATATTTATGTGTTTAAAAAATAAATGTCCACCCGTGCGAAGCCGGGACAGGCAGCTAGTAATATACTAATAATAAGTAATCTGTGATACTAACCAGGAGAGCACTGGTGGTCTAGTAGTAGCGGCCTCGCCTTCCGATCTGAAGGTCGTGGGTGCATATCCAGTCGTGTACCAATGAGTTTTTCTGTCGAAAAATGTATGTGCACTATGCCAGTACTCTCAAAACGGTGAAGGAAAACCGGCGTGTCGTAGAACCTAAAAAAGTTCGAGCAACACGTTTCAAGGGTCACGTAAAAAGGGCCCACCAGCGGCCTACTTGCGGAAAAACCAGTCCGCACATCAAGTGCGGATGATAAATTTAATTATTTGATATACATATACATATACTAACCTGATTATTTAATTTCAGACGAAAATCTGGTTGTTTCCTGAAGGGACACGGAATAAGGATTTTACGCAACTGTTGCCGTTCAAGAAAGGCGCGTTCAACATAGCCGTGGCCGCACAAGTACCCATTATTCCGGTCGTTTTCTCGCCTTACTACTTCATCAATGCGAAGAAATACATATTCAACAAAGGTATGTAACTTGTAGGTTTTTGGAAGGTATGTAGGGGAGGCCTACGTTCAGCAGTGGACTTCTTCAGGCTGATAATGATGATGATGTAAATTAAATAACTAGCGGCAGTTCGTGGCTTTGCTCGCCCCGATCCCGTTACCTTTTCGGGATAAAAAGTATCCTATGTCCGTCTCCTGGTTCTAAGCTACCTCCCCGCCAATTTTCAGGCCACATTGGTTCAGCCGTTCTTGAGTTATAAATAGTAGTAGCTTACACGATTTTATTTTATATACAGGGTGTTTTTTGAAAAGGGTGGTGATGGCCATGTCCGAAACCACAAGAGTTAGAGAACAGTCGTGAAAGAAGTTATGCCCTCGATTTATAAGAAAACACTGCTTATCATCTTTTTCAAAAATCTTTTAATTTTAACGGAAATGTAAATAAAAGAACATAGTGCAAATTTGCTATTTCCATTCATTTTCTTGCTTGCCTTTCTCAAAAAACCACCCTGTATATTTCGCTAGGAATTCTATTTTATAGGCCAAATTATACTCTCTGGGCCCATAACTAAGCCTACGCCGTCCGTTCGTCTATCTCAGCTGTATATTTTAACTATTTCATCAGTTGGTGCGACACGCGTTTGACCAGCTTATTTATTTATGCTTCCTGTATCTGTGTTCGTAGAAGGACACTTTTCGCAATAAGTGACATCATGCAAAAAGTATCACATTGTAGTTTCGATTTATTACAGCTCGAATTTAATACGGACAGCTATTAGTGCGGCCAAATTTTAGACTTACAATACTCGATATAACAAGCTGCGTAGTATTCGTCCTTCCGAAAAGGTAGTCAGCATTATAACATTACGTTCGGAATCAAGTCAAAAATTATCTTTAACACTGTTTTTGTAGTACAATAATAGTAATAATAAATAAAGATCATTCCACACAACACTATCTAGTCTAAAATTAAGCAGAGCTTGTACGATGGGAACCGGATAGCTGATATAATACTTATATTTATTTTTTGTAAATATCATACTTAGAATACAATATAAGACCCAGACAGTGTTCACCACACAAATATTTGTTCGGTGGGGGAATCGAGCTCACGGCCTACGGCACAGAAGGCAGAGCTACTACCAACTGAGCTGCCATACAATAATATCGAGTTTATTATTTTAACAGTTAAAACTGACAAAACTTACCCTTTTCGACAAATAGTAGAATATTTTTATTGTATTTATTATTATGCTACCATTATAATGTTGAAAACCTGCGGATTAGTCAGCTCCGCACGTATTGACCATGTCTTTCCTGTGGATTAGGCCGACTAAGCTGTCAGGATGGTATAGGTGCTGGGCAAGCCTACTCCATCTAAAAATCCTGTCCCAGGGCTGTCATTAGGGCTTGTTAAATCACCAATGACCTCTGACGCTATATAAATCATCTACAATAGATGCAACTGCTGCTCGACATAAGCCGCATTAATTTTTAGGATAAACTTATGTGTGACTGTGCGCCCGCGATCTAAGACTCAAACTAATGTCGTCTTTCCATCGAGTGGGGGTCGCCTTTGGTTTCGTCTTCCGGTTCGTGATAAAATGTTATTATTTTTTGAATTTTATTATTTTCCAAAGCTACAAAAAACAATGCATAAAATCCTCGGAACTCCTCTGTATTCTGTATAGATAGTGCAATCCACGAAGGCGCGCCCCACTATTCCTCCTAACCATTTATAGTATATGTGTGCAAGCTACCGTCAATGTTTGAGTGTTATCTGTACACACTAAATTACCTATGAGTGCACACGCACACTACAATGAATAGACTACGGTTCGCGACTGCCGCTCGGAGCAAACTCTCCGCACCCCGCGAGGGGCGCGTCTTCGTGTATTGCACTATCTATAATAGTAAAATCAATCATATTATGCAATCACGACTAAGATTGAGGCCAATGGTTGATTGTAGTTTTTATAGTTTGATAATTTCTTCGTTCAGTAGTATGCTTTTATCGATGCAGTTGCGATTGCGCCGGATGCAATAATTAGTAGATGTAATGCTAGTTACTTTTGTGTTTACAAAATATCGACACATAGCTTCGTTAACCAAGCAAAGAACTCAGCGAATACAAAGGTGTGCTCGACCAAATCTAGGGTAACGCTCTATCCTTCAGATACAAATATTGCCTTACTTATTGTTCTAGAATAATTTGTTTAAGCGTATTTAACGTGTGCGAAACGTTGTAGCATTTCATTTATTTTGGCAGAATAGTTTTTCGTATTAGTCGAAAGCTAATGGAGAGCTATTTAAATTTACGCGCCAAGACGAAAGTTGATTAGTGATTTGTTGAAACGTTGTAAGGGCGACCTCTGGCAACGAATAGGAACACTAAAAATGGCTAGGCAGATGGCTGGCGAAGAGCGCCATCTGTTAAGTAGTAGCCGCAAAATACAGGATTTGACAGATGTCAACACTGTTGTGGGTAGCGATGTTCGTATCGAACGGTGTCTACTAGTGACATCTGTTACGAAGTAGTCGCATGTCGATAGGGTCGGAGAAGGAGAGAAATAGGGTTTAGCTTGTGTTGGAAAAGGACAACGTTTTCACCATCAGCAAGACGCAGGGGCCTCCATTGGCGAGTAGTGTAACTAACTAAGAAATAAACTATATTAGCGGGTGAATAGAAATAATGTGGTTGGGTCGATGTGTGAAGCGAGCTCGCAATTACAGACATTAAAAATGCTGGCCGGAGAGACGTAAATGCCGTGGATTATTGTAGCAAGTGTTCTGGAATATTCTGGGCGGAAGTTTGTGGCTCGAGGTGCGGGGTATGTGGTAGCAAAGGTGATAAAAGGCGCGTGCGGAGCCGCCGGGGGCATTCCACGGAAAAGACGCCGAGCCTAGCAGAATCGCCGGTACGTACGAAAGCTGCACCGTGGCACCGTTGGGTTTGTGGAGGAGTCCTCGCTAACCAGATTTGGGTATTACAGACGAAGCGGCGCCAGCCAATACCATCACCGCGTGCCCAGAGACGAGCCCCAGCACACGAAGCCAGCATTCTCGCTGCCGATACGAGCCGACTGCAAGCTGGGCGAGAGCCCATTTCTGGTACGTAGGGGATTTGAGAAGCATCGCACAGCATGGGGCATACAGGGGAGGATCAGTTGTATTTTTATGGACGCAGCTCCATGAAGAGCCGTGTCGACACGTTGCCGAGATTAACCTGTGGTCTTGTATTTTCCAGTTTGCTGACACCGTCTGCGTGGCGCTTCCCTTTTCTTTCGCCTGTGCGGGGGCGCGAGACACGCGGCGGGGGCAGTCGGCGACTGCACGGCAGGGCACGTGGCAGCAGGGCACGTGGGTGACGTCGCACGTGGACGATAAGCGCCCGTCGGCGATTCTGAGGTGGGCCAGTGCCAATTTATTTTAATGCAGAAGGAGTAGGCGCATCAGGACGGTTCTCCGTGGAGTCCTGGTCTGTTGTTTGTTGCCATAGACACGGTTGTTTGTTGTCAATAATTGCCAATAATTGTTTGTTGCCGTAGACACGGTTGTTTGTTGTCAATAATTGTTTGTTGCCGTAGACACGGTTGTTTGTGGCCAATAATTGTTTGTTGCCATAGACACGGTTGTTTGTTGTCAATAATTGCCAATAATTGTTTGTTGCCGTAGACACGGTTGTTTGTTGTCAATAATTGCCAATAATTGTTTGTTGCCGTAGACACGGTTGTTTGTTGTCAATAATTGTTTGTTGCCGTAGAGAGTGCTATTTTTGTTGTCAATAGGTAGGGTTTCGTTGACGTGGTCATTGCCATCGTCTTTGTCGTGCGTTTTACTATCTTACCATCCTGTCGGTCAGGATACGGTCGCTTGGGTTATTTTAGAGGCGGACGCCAGGGGTGACTCACAAGGTAGTTTTCTGTGGGTTTTATTTGATTGGGTCATCCGGGGACTAGTGATTGGTAAATTCAAATATTCACACCTCCTGCACACTAAGCAGTAACCTCTCCCTGAATAAGTTTTTGCTCGCTTGAGAGTGATGGTCTGGATAAAGTTTGAACATATGGTCACTAAACATCCCGTGTAAATAATATAAGCATTATTGAATTTTATGTAAGAATAGGAACGTTTCCACAAGGTCATTGAACCTCTCATGTATTTATGATAGCCATTGCTTACATTTTATATAAGGGAATATATTGTTATTCCCTGAGGTCATTAAACCTCTCATCTATATAAAGATGTCCCTTTAAATTTCTTTGTTCAATCCCATGTCAGAGAACGTAGCGTTCAATGTATTTGTAACTTGTTGATTAGTAGTAGGTTCATTTGTAAGAAAGATAGTCTGGCATGTGGATAACCTCTATTCTGGTTAATAGCTGAGCATATAAATTTGTAGTTAAGTAGCTATTTGAGCTCACATTGAGGTTATGTAAATGAAGGATCACTTTAGGATTATATAGTATATAAGATAGCATAGCTGTGCAGTTTCAATTTTCATTCCTAAGCTAATGTACATGTCATGTAAGAGGTATGTGTTCTTTAAATAAAACTCAGTAACTGATTTCTAACATTTATTTTATTTTAGTATAAAAATCTTTTGTGCGGTAGGAACATCGAACCCCAACTGAGCTAGTCAGGGCCAACGCAGCCGAAATAGTCGGTCTGCCTGTCTGCACCCAGTTTTCCACCGTTACAAAATGGCGCCCAACTTCTAGTTTTAATTTTTTTGAAAATTTGTTTTTTGAATTTTTTTTGAAATTTTTTTTTGTGAAATTTTTTTGCGTTTAGTGACCACTGTAGGTAGGCGTTATTGAAATATTTTAGAGCAACAGACAAGGCAACAGACAACAGTCCAGCTAATTTTAAGTTATTTTTAGGTTCTTTGTGTATCATGTGTGTATTTTCTTAGGGTGGATAATTTTATTGTGTGTGCTTTTCTACCGATGTATGCTTTCACCTGTGTATTTTTCTGCTGGTGTATATTTTTGTAAGAGTGTATTCCTGACCTGATGTAAAAAATTTTTTTTTGGCACTTCCTTTCATGTTAGGGAGATAGTCTTGCAAAGTGCTACTGTGGTTATGTTTTTTTTGTGTGCTGCGATCAGCATAGAGGTTTTTTGAATGTACATTGCAAGACTAATATTTGTTAAAGTTTTGCAATCGGATTAGGAACCATAATACACTTCTGTGGTTAGCGACCAGCTGTTGAAACTTATAACAGTTTAATTTTATTTACGAGTCCTCTCGTACACGCACACACACACACACACACACACACACAAACCTGGGATTTTCGAAACTTTTGAGGGGTAAACATTAGATTATTTTTTGGGGAGGTAGGGTTAGGCGTTTGGAACTTTAAAAATTTTTTTTGTTGCCTTGACCTACATTCTACTGTTTACCTTGAGTATAGAGTTAAATTTTTTTTTAGCGTTATTGTGTTTATTTTGGAGGAATTGCTTTCACGTTTGATGGTTATAGCACGTTTTTGATTTAAGGAGGCTCGTTTCAAAAGTTTTTTTTTTACATCGTTTGCTTCTGGTAGTTTTCCCATTTGTCTTTGGGTACCGTGGTTTTATTATAGGTAGACAAGATGACAGATCCGGCGATCCACGTGCACAGTTTGTCGAAGGAGGAACTTCAATATGAGGTCTCCATAAGGTCTGAGACTCCGGAGCCCACGGTGGATAAGCTTCGTAAACAGCTTAAAAAGCTTTTGCTAGAGGTTCAGTCGGAGGAGGTTACGGATGCTCCGCCCCAAACACAGGAACAGTTTTTGTTGCTTCAACTAAAGGTGCACGAGTTGGGTTTAAAATGGTCTGAGTACGAGGACACCAAGGACAAAGGCAGTTTTCTGCGCGCTCGTGCTTTGGCAGGACACCTTTATTTCAGGTTGTCCAGGGTTCCAGAAGGAGAGAGTGAGGAGCAACGGACACTAAGGGAGAAGGAGTTATTGGCCGTTGTATTCTTCATTGATAAGATCAACGGAAGGGACCCAGTACAGGCGGAAGGTCCCAACGAGGTGTTGCCAGCAGTGAAAGATAGCACCCATCAACGAGTTGTCGTAGAATGCGCGGGTCCTAAGGTTCCGATTGCGAAGTGGGGTGTCAAGTTTGATGGAGTAGGAGATGTCAGGTCATTTTTGGAGAGGTTGCAGGAACTTAGTGCAGCGAACGGTACCAGAGAGGGAAAACTATTTGAGTCTGCTTCTGAGCTTTTTACTGACCAGGGTTTGCTTTGGTTTAGAGGCATCAAAGACCAAGTTTCTTCGTGGAGCGAGCTGTCGTCATTGTTGATAGAGGAGTTTAGCCCGATAGACTACGATTACAGGTTATTAGGAGAAATAAGGGCGAGGACACAAGGGGTGGAGGAGCCCATTCATATTTACTTCTCGATTATGAACTGTTTGGTCGCTCGGCTGAAGAATCCACTGCCAGAACAGGAGTTATTGGAGATTCTGCTCCACAATATTAGGCCGTCTTATACAGAACAACTAGCTTTAGTAGACATAACATCAATTGCGTCGCTAAAAGATAAGTGTAGGAGGCTAGAGGCAGCAAAGCAGCGATCAGATTTTTTCATAGAACCATCTAGAATATCGACTAGGACATTAAACCCAACACTGGCGTATAAAGGCTCCAAGCTGCGATCACAGCTGGCGGCGGTGTCCACTCAGCAGGATTCAGATAGAACACCACAATCTGGTTGTTTTAGGTGTGGCGGCAGGGGACATTGGTCTAAGGATTGCAGGAAGGGAAGATTTAATCAGCAGGTCAAGTGCTATAACTGTGGTGAATTAGGCTACACAGCCAGGAGTTGCCCTAAGTGTAGGGGAAGGACGGAGACCAGGCCTCGGCAACAACTGGAAAATTCTAACAATTAAGTAGGTAGAACCGTCCGTTTTCGGTGTGGTCGGTAGATTTGGTATATATTTTTTTGTATAGATTTTGTAGATATTTTGTAGATATTTTTGAAGTCACCTGTTGTTTCGCAAAATGTCAGCCTGGAATACCAAGGGAAAAGTTTGCAGGAGAATTAGGTCTCCTGGCAGATAATACTCAAGGCACACCAGGCGAACACGAAAACGTACAATCTCAGGAGAAGAGAAGCGACAGTGAAAGTAGGTGACATCGTCTGGAAAAGAACTCATCCGCTCAGCGACGCGGCAAAGTTCAAGATGGCGAAATTATGTCCTACGGACGAGAAGTGCAGGGTGAAAGTGGTACTGTCACCGCTGGTTTTCGAATTAGAGGACATGGACGGGAAGATTTTAGGGTCTTGGCACATGAAAGACCTAAAGGTTTAGGGTTTCACAACACCACAGTAGGTGTTGTGAACTGTAGGTAAATATTTGGTTTGGTTTTGTTTTGTAAGGCAGTAAGAATTAATGATAACTCATTTTTCTTATAGATTTTGGTTTGTTTTTTTTGGAAAATGTTTCGTTGTATGTCTAAAGGGCAGACGGGTGAAAGGACCATATAGGACCAGGCGTGAGACGGAGTTTAGCTTTCTTGCAGGATGGAGCAATATGGATGAGCAGCAGCGTATCCACCACAAAGGGTAGGATACGTACGGGCGAGAGGACGCGTACCCACGGTTCCACGTACGGTATCGCTAGGCGCGAATGGTGATGGTTGTAAAGAGGGGTACGTAAGAGAGAGATGCGCATAATGAGAGATGAAGCATGCAAGATTGATGGATGGATGGCGATAAGAAAGGGGAGGCAAGAGGAACAGGTATCGACGTCGCCGCAGATGGGTCCACTCCGATAGCCGGTCTCCCACGATAAAGACGTTTTGTTTGTATTTTACGGTTCAGGGTCGAACTGATTGTTTCAGCTGCACAAGTGACGACTTGAGAAGACAGCTTGTTTTGGGATGCAACGCCGTGGTAGAAGGTGTCTCCAGGCGCGGAGGGAATGTACAAGGATTGTATAAAGTTTTTTTACAGGAGAATTTGTTTTAGGCTAGTTTAGTAGATAAGGAATTGTACGATTTTTTTTTTACAGTGATAAGGAGTTTGGTTTGTTCTTATATTTTTTTGTTTTTGTTCAACAAGTTGATTTTAAGTTGTAATGGGGTATATGGTTATTGTTATATAAGGTTTTTCATTTCAGTACCAGCGCTGAGGGCAGCGCAGTTTCACTAAGTGTAGTGAAACTTTTAACGGCCGGGGGGGTATTGTAGCATTTCATTTATTTTGGCAGAATAGTTTTTCGTATTAGTCGAAAGCTAATGGAGAGCTATTTAAATTTACGCGCCAAGACGAAAGTTGATTAGTGATTTGTTGAAACGTTGTAAGGGCGACCTCTGGCAACGAATAGGAACACTAAAAATGGCTAGGCAGATGGCTGGCGAAGAGCGCCATCTGTTAAGTAGTAGCCGCAAAATACAGGATTTGACAGATGTCAACACTGTTGTGGGTAGCGATGTTCGTATCGAACGGTGTCTACTAGTGACATCTGTTACGAAGTAGTCGCATGTCGATAGGGTCGGAGAAGGAGAGAAATAGGGTTTAGCTTGTGTTGGAAAAGGACAACGTTTTCACCATCAGCAAGACGCAGGGGCCTCCATTGGCGAGTAGTGTAACTAACTAAGAAATAAACTATATTAGCGGGTGAATAGAAATAATGTGGTTGGGTCGATGTGTGAAGCGAGCTCGCAATTACAGACATTAAAAATGCTGGCCGGAGAGACGTAAATGCCGTGGATTATTGTAGCAAGTGTTCTGGAATATTCTGGGCGGAAGTTTGTGGCTCGAGGTGCGGGGTATGTGGTAGCAAAGGTGATAAAAGGCGCGTGCGGAGCCGCCGGGGGCATTCCACGGAAAAGACGCCGAGCCTAGCAGAATCGCCGGTACGTACGAAAGCTGCACCGTGGCACCGTTGGGTTTGTGGAGGAGTCCTCGCTAACCAGATTTGGGTATTACAGACGAAGCGGCGCCAGCCAATACCATCACCGCGTGCCCAGAGACGAGCCCCAGCACACGAAGCCAGCATTCTCGCTGCCGATACGAGCCGACTGCAAGCTGGGCGAGAGCCCATTTCTGGTACGTAGGGGATTTGAGAAGCATCGCACAGCATGGGGCATACAGGGGAGGATCAGTTGTATTTTTATGGACGCAGCTCCATGAAGAGCCGTGTCGACACGTTGCCGAGATTAACCTGTGGTCTTGTATTTTCCAGTTTGCTGACACCGTCTGCGTGGCGCTTCCCTTTTCTTTCGCCTGTGCGGGGGCGCGAGACACGCGGCGGGGGCAGTCGGCGACTGCACGGCAGGGCACGTGGCAGCAGGGCACGTGGGTGACGTCGCACGTGGACGATAAGCGCCCGTCGGCGATTCTGAGGTGGGCCAGTGCCAATTTATTTTAATGCAGAAGGAGTAGGCGCATCAGGACGGTTCTCCGTGGAGTCCTGGTCTGTTGTTTGTTGCCATAGACACGGTTGTTTGTTGTCAATAATTGCCAATAATTGTTTGTTGCCGTAGACACGGTTGTTTGTTGTCAATAATTGTTTGTTGCCGTAGACACGGTTGTTTGTGGCCAATAATTGTTTGTTGCCATAGACACGGTTGTTTGTTGTCAATAATTGCCAATAATTGTTTGTTGCCGTAGACACGGTTGTTTGTTGTCAATAATTGCCAATAATTGTTTGTTGCCGTAGACACGGTTGTTTGTTGTCAATAATTGTTTGTTGCCGTAGAGAGTGCTATTTTTGTTGTCAATAGGTAGGGTTTCGTTGACGTGGTCATTGCCATCGTCTTTGTCGTGCGTTTTACTATCTTACCATCCTGTCGGTCAGGATACGGTCGCTTGGGTTATTTTAGAGGCGGACGCCAGGGGTGACTCACAAGGTAGTTTTCTGTGGGTTTTATTTGATTGGGTCATCCGGGGACTAGTGATTGGTAAATTCAAATATTCACACCTCCTGCACACTAAGCAGTAACCTCTCCCTGAATAAGTTTTTGCTCGCTTGAGAGTGATGGTCTGGATAAAGTTTGAACATATGGTCACTAAACATCCCGTGTAAATAATATAAGCATTATTGAATTTTATGTAAGAATAGGAACGTTTCCACAAGGTCATTGAACCTCTCATGTATTTATGATAGCCATTGCTTACATTTTATATAAGGGAATATATTGTTATTCCCTGAGGTCATTAAACCTCTCATCTATATAAAGATGTCCCTTTAAATTTCTTTGTTCAATCCCATGTCAGAGAACGTAGCGTTCAATGTATTTGTAACTTGTTGATTAGTAGTAGGTTCATTTGTAAGAAAGATAGTCTGGCATGTGGATAACCTCTATTCTGGTTAATAGCTGAGCATATAAATTTGTAGTTAAGTAGCTATTTGAGCTCACATTGAGGTTATGTAAATGAAGGATCACTTTAGGATTATATAGTATATAAGATAGCATAGCTGTGCAGTTTCAATTTTCATTCCTAAGCTAATGTACATGTCATGTAAGAGGTATGTGTTCTTTAAATAAAACTCAGTAACTGATTTCTAACATTTATTTTATTTTAGTATAAAAATCTTTTGTGCGGTAGGAACATCGAACCCCAACTGAGCTAGTCAGGGCCAACGCAGCCGAAATAGTCGGTCTGCCTGTCTGCACCCAGTTTTCCACCGTTACAACGTAGGGCGCCCACCCACCAGATGGACTGATGGCATTGTTAAGATCGCGGGAAGTAGGTGGCTCAGAATCGTTCTTCCTGGAAATGTGTAGGGGAGGCCTATGTTCAGCAGTGGACTTCTTCAGGCGGATGATGATGAACCAGTACTCTCAAAGGTAAAAATTGAAATTGACAAATTTTATCATCCACACTTGATGTGGTTTTTCCGCAAGTAGGCCGCTGGCGGGCCCTTTTTGCGTGACCCTTGACTCGTGTTGCTCGAACTCTGTTGTTTTTTTAGGTTCTACGACACGCCGGTTTCCTTATGATGTTTTCCTTCACGGTTTTGAGAGTACTGGCATAGTGAAATGATCGAATAAAATGTCGAAGAATCTAATAAGTTCGAAAACATGCGTCGAGTGCACGAAGTTGAAATACTTTCAACACACTGGTATGAAAGAACCAGTGACATGAGAAGAAGAAGAAGCGTGTTTAAAAGATAACATACTCATACGCATATTATTTATTGCAATTATAAGTTACATGTTGAGGTCTTAAAGTTAAAAATGGTGAATACATAATATAGCAACATTAGGAGTGGACGCGGGCTTAAGTTTGAAAAAATAAATAAAAAGCTAGCTGTTAGAGATTAAATTATATTTATATCGCAGGCTGTGTATCATTGAAGAAGCGATTTAAATTTACATTATTAAGCGGAAATTCCAAATTAATGATAATTAATTTTCATTTTCCAAATATGCATTTTAAAACCTTTTGGATATCTTGATTTTCTCAAGATTAAAATTCAATGTTGACGTAAATCTTGAGATGATTATATTTTTATTTTATGCGGCCATAAAAAAGGGAAATTTTAATTTTGTGCGACCTTTGTATGTAAAAATATTATGCTTCAAGAACAAAATTAGGCAGGTGCTTAGCCAATATTAAAACCAAAACGATTTAGTTATAAATTAGGTCTGTTTTACGAAAAAATACAGTGACGGTTATTAGAACGGAAAACAAACCACTTTTAGTTAGTGAGATTGCGGTCAATCCTATATATTGCCTATATGTTGTAAAAATGATATATCATGTCCAAATTTTTTAACCGATTTTGATGAGATTTCTATGGGGCCAATCTGGAAGACCTTACAGACAAAAAAGAATAAACTAAATCGGTTCATAAAAAACATAGGTGCAGCATGCAGTAACAAACATTAAAACAAAACGGCTAAACTGATTTTTATGAAATTTCTAAAGGCCTATCCTATCTGGAAATATAACTTATCAGATAAAGATTTTTCAAATCGGTTTTTAATTACGAAAATACAACCGAATTGAAAACCTTTTCCTTTTTTATTTGAAATTGGTTAAAAAAGTGAATACAAGAAAAATAAAAAGTCCAGAGTATATTTTCCAGTAAATACAATATTGTTACTCTATTACCGATTGCCCGCGATCTTCACATGCGAAAAACATTTTAATCGCTTATTGCGTCACAAGCGTTGGGACATAAACTTGCCAAAGTAATTGCAAACAAACATTGAATTATTAGCGTAACAATCAGACGTGCATCAAATATGCGGTGAACGCACTTGCGTATCGGAACATCTGGCTCACATACGCCGTATAGCTCTGGTGGTTTTGTGGTAACGTGCCCTGATTTAGGTTCTAATCCGGCCACTTCTTTTTATCGTGTCACTGATTCTTTTGAACCAAGTGTGGTGAAAGGATTTTAAGTGCGCCTCAAAGAGGCTCCACTTTCGTGCACTTGACACATATTTTCGAACTTTTTAGGTTCTACGATATGCCGGTTTCCTCACGATGTTCACCGTTTGAGAGCACTGGTATAGTGTACATACATTTTTGGGTAGAAAAACTCATTGGTACAAGACTGGATTTGAACTCACGACTTTAGAGTCGGAAGGCGGGGCCGCTACCACTAGGCCACCAGCGCTCTGATCGGCCACTAAAATCATTGTTACACCAGAGTTTTTCTGGCCAAAAAGGTTCTAATCCGACTAGAAAAACTCATTGTTACACGACAAAGGAGTTTTTCTGGTCAAAAAATGTATATCTACTATGCCATTATGTTTAAACTAAAAACCGGAAACGCTTAGACGTAATAACACTCACAGCCACCTATCAAAATGATGACCGCGTATAATATTGCGCAGTCACAATTTTTTCTTATTAATATCATTTGGCTATTTTTGTCTGTAGAGCAAAAGCCTCCCTTCCCTCTTTCCACTCTTCTCTTTCTTTTTCTTATATATTCTATTTTCCTTATTCATTTACTAACCACCGCCGCCACTAACCACTACCGCGTGGTGCCCTGACACAGTGAGGCAGCGTCGCAGCAGGCCCCAGGCCTTTGCCCTATAGTGGGACACTAACGGGCAGTAATAGTAATTATAGAAAAAACTTAAGAAAATTGCAATCGTATCACACAATAAAAGTCATCGAATTTGCTGAATAGGAATGTTTTCTGCGAGAAGGTCTTGAATTGAATCGCGTAATAATAATAAGACGTCATGATACAGGCATTGATCTTTATTTATAGTGTGCCGAATAGTTAACCGGCTTCAAACAAAAAAGAGGAGGTTATCAATTGAGTTGTATTTTTTTAATGTTTGTTATTACATACTTAGCTTCGTCATTTAGGAACTGATTTGATTTTTTTTTTTTGATAGGGTCCTTCGTAACGTAAGGTAATACTGGGTAGGTATGGGAGGTCCCATAGAAAATTTATTAAAATCGGTTCAGCAGTTTGGCTACGATGTCGGTTTCTCAAGTGTTTTAAACGTCACTTGTTTTAAATTGTCTAATCATCCCTGGCATCAAATTCCAGGTCACGTGGTGATACAATGCCTGGAGCCGGTATCGACCACCGGATTGACCATGGACGACGTACCAGACCTCATAGTCAAGATACGAAACATAATGGAGACAGCTTACAAGGAACTCTCTAAGGAAGTGCTCAGTTCCCTACCCGCTGACTACCCTCTAGCCACTGTCTACTGAACTTGAAGACAGCCAAAACAGTGCCACATTTACTAGGTAAATTGTACATTTTATCTTGACGGCTGGCAGTTGCTTTTTTTATTCGGTCAACGCAAACTGGAATATTGCATATATTATAAATACACAAAGGCTTCGTGTGTGTATGTTTGGTAGAAATACCATAAAGATTTATGTGACAAAGTTTTACTATATCAAATTAAATGAACTTTAGGGCAAATTTTTCAACCATCAAATAAATTTAACTGTCAGATAAAAATATATCCGTCTCTTTTTTAGAGTTGTCAAAAAAAAAGGACTGACATTTTTATTTGACGAATAGCGTTGACGTATCAATCAGCCCTTAGTTCCTTATGAATTTAGGCTCTTTGTTGCTTGACGTCAGAGATCAACTTGTTTGCTGGATATTTCAGTTTGTGGTTTATTAATTTATGCCTACCCCAAAAATATGTTCAAGTTTCAAGTTCAATCGTCAAGATAAAATGCACGAATTATTATTGCTTTAGCATAACAGTTTACCTAAACTTATTTTAATTTAAGTTTTTAGTTTTAATGATGTTTTTCCCGTCACGCTTAGTTAAGTTCCCGTGTGAAAAGAAAACATCGGTTAAAAACCTTTGGTCGATTTAATTACCTCTGTGACGTCGCTGGCGATTGAGGTGGATCGCCTCAGGTGCGGGTTCGACGCCAGACAAAGCAATTTCGAGTTAATTTAGGTAAACCCGCCTTAATTTGATAAAAATACCCAAGACTAGATCAGCAAAATATAAGTATTCATACCAAATAATGTAGTAGATTCTGAGATTCATTTAAGTATTTGGTTTGTTATTATGATGAGATCCTTTTTTATAAGCCGGAGCACGATTACGTCTTAAGTAAAATTCTAAAACTAGCCTTAAGTATAAATTAAGATCATTGACGTACCAGATATAGGATTATAATTTAAGGAGCAGGGAATCGAATTGTGGATCTAATTGTATGGCAAGGCAATGTGATCTAGTTTTTTTTTTTTCACTAAAATATGGACTATTTTATTAAGGTTACATCCATCATCATCATCAGCCTGGAGAAGTCCACTGCTGGACATAGGCCCCCCCTACACATTTCCAGGAAGAACGATTCTGAGCTCTTTCCATCCACCGACTTCCCGCGATGTTTTTGTCGTCGATCCATCTGGTGGGTGGACGCCCTACTTTTCGTCTTCCGTTTCGTGGTCGCCATTCGAGAACCTTTATTCCCCAACGGTTGTCGGTTCTTCGAGCTATATGACCTGCCCATTGCCACTTCAACTTACTAATTCTAAAAATTACTATTTTTTTTTAATTCTTACGGTAACATTATGTGAGCCATAATTATCTGCGCATAGTAGCCAAAATCTATTTAAATTATCTTAAAAGTTTATAGAGAATTAGATCCACAATGCGATACCTTGATAGACACGGGTACACTTCTGCCCATTTTTAAGTTAGTTTCGGGAATTTCGTTCCAAATGTATTTCATGAAAGAAAGCCAAATTTAGTATTTTTGTACTATGTACTACTTGTTTACTGTGTCAATAATGTATTATTATTTTAAGCTATTACAATAAGATGTCTACTTAAAGTTAGGCACACGTACACTAAAGTGATTATATTTCATAATTTTCAAAACTACATCTGATAGACTTTATATTTGGGCCTTAGGCTTGATTTGGTCGAGAAAATCTCAAGATGGAGATGACGTCAATTTGACGTCACCCACGCCGTAAACTCGTGACAACATCTTAGTTTTTGGCCGAGATGAATGTCATTTCTATGAAAAAAAAAATCTAATTCAAAATATTTATAAGTGAAACCAGTAACACAGGGGAGTATTCACAGATAAACAAAAATATCATTTAAAAGTAACGAGATAATTTTGTAAATCATGTTAGCTAGCTGTTTTATTGCTCGTGAGTGTACGTGTACCTACATAATATGTAACTAGTAAGCCTCATAACTATTTAATTATAAGGTTTATTGCTTATTTATTTTAAGATATCATGCATGCCTGATAAAATTATTTAAGAAAAAAATGGTGAGTGACTGAACTAGGTATAGTTTTGACGTATAAAGCCCATCACACACGTAGCTATTATATATATTATAATAACAGATTATAGCAAGGCATATAACGATGTATTTTTATACAAATATTCAAGTGACCGCGCTGCTATAATATATATTTCCATGACGTCACCAACTTATAATGTAATTTATATTATCGCTCGTATATTTATACATATTACTAGCGGCCGCCCGCGGCTTTTCTCGCCCCGTTCCCGTTGAAAAGGTGTTCTTATTTAATTACGAGCATTTTCATATTTTTTCAACTTTTAAACCTTCTCTGGGCTTCCACAAATAATTCAAGGCCAAAATTTGCCAAATCGGTCGAGCCATTCTCGAGTTTTAGCGAGACTAACGAACACCAATTTGTTTTTGACGTGACAACGTCTTTTACTTCGATGGAGCCGGCTGCACGCACGAAAAAACTGATGACTCATGCGGCGTTACCTCGCTCTGAGTCGTTTAACTATCGTCAGTAAACTGACTTTACAGACAATCGTTTTTTTTTATATAAGAAGATAGACGTGTGTGATGGGCTTAATAATTTTAAAACAAGCCACTACAAGGCTTTTTAAAAAGGATCAAGAATACTTTTTCTCTTCTTATTTTAATTAGTAATGGCAATGGGTATTTAGTATTCTATGCATGACAGTTGCGTTAAGCGTATACTATATACTGCAACATAACAGTTCGTGCCTCTGACTGACCCCTTTACATTCTGATTTGACTCCAAAAGATCAAACTAAGAAAGATACATACATAAAACTAAGTTTGGACTAACATTTCGTATGCCAAAACTGAATGCAATTTGTTTATAGTTAGTTTTCCGAACAGAAAACCCGATATAAGTACACAATATGCTCTCAAACGGTAAAGAAAAACATCGAGAAGAACCCGTGCTCTCCACGTATTGACCATGGCTTTCCTGTGGATTAGGCCGACTAGGCTGTCAGGGTGATATAGCTGCTGGGCAAGCCTATTCCATTTAAAACCCTGTCCCAGGCACAATAGCGTCCCGCAAGTAGGGCATGAGTAATCACCTGCGCTTAATTTAGGGCTCGATAGTGTTGTGTGGATTGTCCATAATATTTATTTATTTATATCATTGATTCCCAACGTGGTCCAGGGGACCCTCAAGGGTCCATGGGAGACTCGAGGGTCTACGATGGCGTGACAAAAAAATGGGGGTTCACAATTTGTGGTGGGGGTCCACGTAAATTTATCTGGTTTCGATAGTGAAGAACTAAAATGTTGGCTTCACCTATGAATTTGTTAATTAACCAGTCACTTCTCACTTTCTTCCCAAGCCGCAACGCAAATGTCCATAGTAAGAGCCAATCATATTTTTTGTCGACTAAGAATATAGTAAAAATGTAGCTGCAGAGCACCGGAACCAGCAACATTTTGAAAGTGGTCTATGATAAAAAAAAAGGTTGAAAACCTCTGATTTATATTATAATCCCTTTGCTTACAAGTTTTTCCTAACATAATCAGTGTATAAGCAACTTCCATCTCTTACCATTAGTTAATGACTAACAGTGATAGATACAATTTTAAGCAATGTCTCGCACCTAAGTAATGCTTGTTAGTAAGACCCTGTAAATAAATAAATAATACCGACAATCCACACAACACTATCTAGCCCCCATTTTTTTTTCGTAAATAGTGTTAACCTGTTTTGGGAATAGGACATCCCTATTCGGACCGAGCGACGAGAGACATCACTAGTAGAGAGATAAGATCTGAAGCTGTTGTAACGCGGAGTTGTATTTTTTATATATGTTTGCCTTGTAATAAAGTAAAACAGAGTAGCAGCTATATTCAATGAAAGTTTCGCCTTAACAATACATACATAGAATACAATATAACACCCAGACTGAGAACAAACATGTATGTCTGTATATTAATAATAAGTTTCTCAACATCCTAAACAGAAGTGGATTATATTAATGTACACAATTGGCGTTGAAGTCCATTAAACAATAAAATTGCAGTGTGCAACGCGCTGCAATCGTTTTGCGTTCACACGTTGCACATGTTTTATGTAAGTAGGTGCCGCTGGCCATAGAACAATCAACAGGAACCCAACAAATATTCACTTGAAGACAGTACTCCAGATTTGCAAAGTCCAAGGGGCCCCTGAGCTTAGGGGGCTCTCCGACAGTGACGTAGCCCTTCGGCAGCTACAGGAACCCAACAAATATTCACTTGAACACAGTACTCCAGATTTGTAAGTCTAAGTCCAAGGGGCCCCTGAGCTTGGGGGGCCCTCCGACAGTGACATAGCCCTCCGGCAGCTACGCCACTGTCCGAGGGCCCCTTGGACTTTGACTTACAAATCTGGAGTAGGTACGTCTATTACAGAAGAAACGATTTTAAATAGTTTATCTGGGGTCCTAGTTTGTTTAAGGCCTTTGGTTACCTAGCTACAGCACTGCTGGGTAGTTCCCAATGGGTGGTCAATTGACAGATAAATTGATGGGACTTTAATTCATCGATTTCAAAATCGGTTTACAAGAAAATTTTTGTAAAATCAAAAGTTTAATATTGATCCATCAAAAATTGTGTTTCGCCAATTCCTTGTAAACAAACCTAGAAGATTTGTCGTGACTGAATGACTGTATTGAAGCGTAGCTATTATCTTGCCAATAATTATTTTTCAGCATATTTCGAGATCGATAATATTTAAAAAAATCTTTCTCATTTGAGATAAAAATCTATCTATATGAAAATTCTAGTTTAGGTGTCAATAAATTTCGGTGTACTGGCTTATATCCGTTTCTTGTCGCTAAGACTACAAACGACTGTGGAACCCAATGATGGCACATACAAGTACCATTATTTTATAATTTGAATCTAAACCCAGCACAATAAAGATCATTTTCCTCTAAAAGCCGATAGGGAGAGAACAGGCCACCAGCAGTCACTTTCTTGAGCCGCACAGTTCAGTTGATTTTCCAGTCACGCATCGTGGATGCGGCATTCGTAGTTAGTTTTACTAAGTTGATTATATTGCGCAGAGGCCAAGCATTGACCCATATAAACTTTACACCACTGAGTATGAAAGAAAATTATTTGCCGAATATAGAGACAGATATCCACTGTAAGATCTTCCAAACAAAATGTGAAATACGTCACAGTATTTTATAAAATACCATTTTTGCGTTGGGTTATTGCAGGCAATAAACAATTAGACCCGATTATTATGTATCAGCAAGTATAACTGTGTTATTTTTAAATGACGAGTTAGTGACATAAATGTAGTAAGAGTAATTACTATAATATACCTATTTATCGACTTACAATTGCCACATACGAGTACGCTGGCGTATATACGTATAATTCTAAGACTCATTTATGTAATAATATACAAACAACAACTCCACCAAATTGGCGCTTATTGAAGTCATCGAAACCTAACTAATTTTTGATGCCTCCATCAGTGTCAGGTGATATTTTTCATACCCTTTATAATGTATTGATAAATCAGTAAGCTGGTCGGAGTAGGTTTTAGTAAATAAGTTTTTATTGAACTATTCGGTTTTTTTTCGACTTACCACAGCGAATTACCTTTGTTTTAGTTAACAACATCTTAAACAATGTTTATAAATTACAAATGGTACTAATTACCACTATTTACTTTTTAATTACAATATTCCGAAACTAAAGATTATAATTATTCAAATCAGTGGAATTAAAATCGATGTCTATTGTGATATTACAAAGATTTTATAATGTCCCAAAAGTTAAGAGCCGAGCGGGATTTGAACCCAGGGGAAGGTCGCGGGTTCAAATCCCGCTCGGCTCTTAACTTTTGGGACATTATAAAATCTTTGTGATTTCCTTAAGTGTAGTAAACACTATAAAATTAATAAACAATTATTGTGATATTGTTGTGAATTTGGTAGCCGCTAGGGTCTGGTACCCTAAATAAAATGCACATTTTTGTAAATAGTTTGGATCAAAATAATAATTGTAGCTAGTGCAATATATTTTGATAGTTCTTGTCTATTGGATATCTTTTTTATGTAAATAATTGTAGTTAAAGTATCAAGTTTTGTAAAATGTTTTCGAATATTTGTATGTAAGTAGTATTTGTAAAAAAGTATTTTAATCTTATTCGATATATCGTAGATATTTAGCTTAATTGCTGCATACAGAATCGAGTTATGCCAGACTAATAAGTATTTCTAAACTTTTTTACTTTTTACATTTACCTACTCTGGTACTCAGAGACGTCAAGTTGAAGTCCTATGTTTAAAAATTATTATATCTACTTAAAAATATTTTGAATTGTTTAATAAGTTGTTGTCTCTCGAGTGCGGTTATGTGACAACGCAGTATGATTTTACAAGCCTATTGATTTTACTCTAAGTATTTTATATTCGAATGTGTCTAGTCACACTAAACTTTGTTAAGAAATTGTATTCCGATGTGATTATAAGGTATTATTTGTAAAATTTATAGCGCAGCACAATAAAGTTGCGCCTTTTTAGACAATATAGCAATATTATCTGAACAAATTCGTTTAATTTCTATCCTCTTATGTTAGGCGCTGTCTTTTAACCATAGTACAGTCACTTGCATTATGTCTTTCCTGTGGATAAGGCCGACCAAGCTATCAGGTTGGTAGGTATAGGTGCCTGTTCCATCTAAAATCCTGTCCCAGGCACTTTAGCGTCCCGTAAGTAGGGTTTGAGTAATCACCAGTTGTTCCTGACGCTATATTAAATCATCTACAATCGATGCAAAGGCCTGTATACTTTTTTACACTTCATAATTATTTTTGAAATGATTTTTGTATTGAAGTCCAAGACCTACCAATGTGATAATCGTGTGACCGCGAGTCCGCAGTCGTACGAAAGCAATGACAATCCACCAGACAAAAGCATTTTGAAAATAGCGAAGTTGTGATTTTTAAAACTAAATCTGATAATAATAATTATTAAGAAATAAATAACTTTGATTGTATTATTTATTTATTTTCATTCTATCTCGTTCTTGTCCCACTGCAGGGCACAGGCCTTCCTATCTCTTTCCAGCGTTCTCGGTCCATTGCTAGAATGGACCAGTCTGTAGATGTACCTACACTTAGTTCGTCGCGTGGGGGTCTACCGCGTGGACGTCTTGCATTGGGCACCCAAACAGCAGTGGTTTTAAGTGGTGGCAGGGTCGGACTGGACACTGGACCGGAAGGGCCCGGGTGGCTGACCACAAGCCCGAGGAAACCCTTCTTATCTTTTATTATTTCAGTTCTCTCTAATTGTATGAACTATCTGATCTAGTTTTACGTTTAGGTTGCAAGACCTGGGACCTAGCCTGCGCGGCCCTTTTATCCCTACGGTTGCCGCAAGCCAGGCCCGAGGGGCCCAGGCTGCAAATGATTATGAAGGGCCCAAGATCGACAAACGACGCTCGGAGTAGCTAACGTCGCCGATTTCGGAGCTTACTTGCCGACTTTCGCACTTTGCCGACTTACAGTATTCAATACAGGTAATAGCGGGGTGCAGAATTCAGGAAATTTCTATGCAATTAATCGCCTATCGATTACTAAAGTATGCTAAAGCATATAATGTCGACTATTTTAATCTTGCAATTAGCGTTTTGACAACTATTAAATTAAGTTGTTAAGGTGGAAAATAAATCGTAACTACTCTTTTAGAAATCATTTATTTTTATATTAATTGTAAAATAAATACATTGCTAACAACAACTGGTGGACCCGACATTAAAAACGTATAATTGATTACACTAAGTTTATTTGTACACAAGCAAACGCAAGGTAGGTATGTTTTTTTATCACAGCTCTATTTCATGGAAATAACATTCATAATCCATATTGTAGACACCAATCTTAGGTCAAAGAACCTGGAACCAAAAAAATAATCCACGGTCAGCATAACATATAAAAAAAACAAACAAAATTCACCTTGGTTTTTCAGTTGTCAAAGATGACTGGTAGAAAATTATGTGTAGCATGTAAGTACAATAAATATGTTTTGGTGCAATAAAGAATTCAATAATAAATAATTCTTTAGGAGAGAGCACTGGTGGTCTAGTGGTAGCGACCCTGCCTTGCGATCCTAAGGCCGTGGGTTCAAATCCAGCCGTGCATCAATGAGTTTAAAATTTATGTGCACTATGCTGGTACTATCAAACGGAGACGGAAAACATCTTGAGGAAACGGCATGTCGTAGAAACTAAAAAGTTCGAAATGTGTCAAGCGTCACGCAAAAAGGGCCCGTCAGCGGCCTACTTGCAGAAAGCCTATAAGAGCTACGTACGGTCAGCATCACAAATTAAAACTAATGAATGTGTGTCCATATAAGAATAATACAATTTATAGAGATAGGCCAAGGAAAAGATGGATGAACAGTGTGAAAGATGACATGGATAAGAAATAAATGAATACAGAGATGACGGCTGATAGAGGAGACTCGAAGAGGAGAACATGTCATGTCGTACCGACCCCACATAAAGGAAGGGACATAAGGGCAGGAAGAAGAAGAAGACAATTCCATTAACAAGAAGAGTAGTAGTTTGTAGGATGGCTTTTTTATGTATAAATGAAAATATTGTAGGCGTTCGTTGGCCTTTTAAATTCTACGAGCAAAAGACTTCAACGCGCTTGGCAATGTTTTATAGGATAGGTAAACAAATACTTTTCTAGTAGTAATTTGCTTAATGCCTTATTGATGTATTTTATGAGACCAAGGTTATATAACCATTCGAACAGTGCTGATGGAACAATCACAGTCGCCCACACCATTCAAACCAAAACATAGCAATGCTCCTTCACGACAAAAACAGGCATGGTGGTTGTACTTCCCCGGACGAGCCCTTCACAAAGAAATAACCTAAATATCGTATGAACAAAATTGGAGTTTTGCTACCACATTTCCTCTACCAAATGTTGTTTTCGTGTGAGCACGTGTCTCTCTCTCTCTTGTATGGAAAATTGATGTCACAACAACTCTAACTACGTAAAGTATTTTTGCTGCCTCATCTTTTCTCCATATTACAAAAGAGAAGGACACATAGGCGAAACAAATACAACATTTCGTAGACGAAATGTTGAACTGAGACTTGCCCAGAAGGGCAGATCAAAAGAAGGGGGGAAGGGGGGGACGGAGAAGAAGGGGAATTTCTGCATACAAAATATGCAGAAACTTACATTTTGTACATGTCATTCATAAGTCATTCATTCAGCTTTGATATGATGGCTGCGTCTGGCCAGCGTCTCTCCAGACGCTCGTGAGAACACTTCCTGCATGTTGATCTGAGTCTTCTCCACCAGAGCCGGGATGTCCTCTTTACGCATGTCTTTCGTCTCGATCAACGGCAGGATGGTTATTATCAGCTCACCTGGAAGATTATTTCAAAGTTAAAGTCAAACCCCACATGCCGTAGTTATAAATCTTTCTAAAGCCTTTCGCCAATAGGTCACCTGCGATGGTGACCCAGTGAATCGCTGTCAAATATCCCACTGTGACTGGCCTCTACGCCGTATGTCGAGGGTTCGATGCCCATACCGCGAACAAATATTTGTGTGGTGAACATTGATTTTTGTTCTCAGTCTGGGTGTTGTATTGTATATTCTAAGTATGTACACCGGTTCCTATAGTACAAGCTCTGCTTAATTTGGGGCTAGATAGTGGTGTGGATTATCCACAATATTAATTGAATGCCTATTGTGTATGTGTGTGTGCAAACATGCATAATACCTGTAACTTTTATTGGCTCGCTAAAAATCTCTTTCACTGTTACTTTCATGCCAACAAATAGAGATGGCCACAGACTTAGCAGTTTTTTTCTGGTAGATACAAAATAGAAGGGTCTATTCATTAAATGAATAAAATATTCTAGACAATCCACACAACACTATCTAGCCCCAAACTAAGCAGAGCTTGTACTATGGGGCTTGTATACATAATATTTATACATGTACATTTTATGTGTAATACAATATAACACCAAGACAGAGAACAAACATCTGTGTTCACCACACAAATAGTTGTTCTCGGCGGGGATCGAACTTACGACCTACGCGCAGAAGACAGAGCTACTACCAACTGAGCTAAAAGGCCAGTCAGTATTAGGTATTTTATTAGATAGATAGATAGATTAACTCTTTATTGTACACAAAGAAATAAATACAGAAACTATTAAAAATAATTAAAAAATATTAGGTCCTACTTCCGTCTCTTTGTACCTACCTAACATAGTATTATTGCTATCTTACAAATGCACGGTTTAATTCAGTAGGTACGTAATACGTAATTAGATAGATAATGTCACAAACAAGACTGTCTTATCTAATTGGGTAGGCAAGGACTTATATAACGTTGCTAACTCAAACCGGATTAGCTGCTAAATGAAAGTCTGACATATTATTCAACATACATAATACGCTATAATAAGAATTTATAATATAAGTAACACTAGTAGTACCTAGCAAGCGCTATCAGAAAATTTAAAATTCAGTATAAGAATAGAAAATATTAAAAATTTGGAAAGGTTCTTGATTGGCGACCACGAACCGGAAGACGACTAGGGCGCCCACCCACCAGATGGACCGACGACATTTTTAAGATCGCGGGAAGTCGGTGGACAAATAGCTCCAAATCGTTCGTCCTGGAAATGTGGAGGGGATGATGATGATGATGGAAAGTATTTATTTTTGTATAAAAAAGTGGTACCTACCCAATTTTAATTAATTGATCGAGTGAGCGAAGTGAACGAACACCATCACGCATTGTGTTTTATCTACTTTGAGAACTTTCTCAAAGTAGATAAAACACAATGGTGACACATTTTTTTCTGATTATACCATCTACCTATGTGCCTAACTTTTCGGAGCATTTGGATCGCATCACGAGATCTAAGTTCGGGGCGAACTACTAATTATAGTTTAGTACGCATTTTCCGAAGAGTTGTTTTATCATTTTTACACATGTAAGTACATACTTCAAATAACGCCCAAACAAACAACTCATGCCCATATTAAGGATACGCACCGGAACCGAATCGTTTCCGTTTGCCATCCACAAAGTGGTACTTGGAGACGACCACGGGCTGGATTGGCGCTTCGGCGTCCACCGCCACATGGAATGCGCCCTTGCGGAACGGTAGCAGCCTGTCACCCGAGTGTCGCGTGCCCTCGGGAAAGAGGAGCAGCTTACGCTGAAAAAAACAACCAGATTATATGCATCGTACTGTTAAAGCGAAAACTCTTCACTGAATATCGCTACAACTCTGTTTCACTTTATCACACGGCAAACAATACAACTCCGCAACACGACGCCATCTTCCTTCTTCTTCTTCTTGCTCTAGGGATGTGTCACGCTGCTTGATCGAAAAGATACATAATTATTTTAATTATTTTAAATAGCTCTAAAGAAACCACTAAGGTTTGTATGGATAATGCTACTATAAATCGAAGGTTCCTACAGTACAACGATAATTTAAGAAAGAAAAAAAAATATAGCTAATTCATTCGAAAATTCTAAACGAGAGCCAAGATTTGCAAAACGGTCCCTGACTCAGCGCGAAGTGAGATGGCATGCAACTAACACTGGTCTTCTGTATTATGAATGTGAGTTAATTATTACCCTTGATTATTGAATGAATAGCCGTATTGGAGTAGAGTTCGTTGCTCCCAGTATTATTAGATTATCATCTACTTATCTGCCCCGATAAGCGCCCGCCACGATAAGCGATATGGGTAAAAAAAATAGTTAAAAGTGGTTTCACATTTTTTGACACTTTTTTTCTAAATAACACCCGTGCGAAGCGGGGACGGGTCTCTAGTATAAAATATAGCCTATGTTACTCAAGGATAATGTAGTTTTGTAATAGTGAAAATGTTTTATTAAAGAATAAGGAGAGAAATGGTAAAAATGTTTTGTAAAAGGAACATACAAAAAACCTTTAGGAACCAAACCTTATTATGTTGGCTGTTCTGCTAGGCTTGGTCGCGTGGAACAGGCACTTTAGACTCACCTAGCTTTAAGAAGTTTCAAAGTGATCGTTGTGGTACAGCCGAATAGTTTTTGTCTAGTAGTTTTTGAATTTATTTATCACAAACTAAAAAAATACAAATCTTTCCTCATTATGATATTAAATGATAAACCAACTGTAATGAACGCTAAGTAGGTATATATATATATCTTATGATGATGACACGTAGATAAGTAGCCTACTTAAACCTACTTAATCTCAAATTATGTTTTTTGCTTTGCTAGTCTCCTGTGTTGCAAATTATTATGTAGGTACCTAAGTAAGGTAAGGTACAGATTATATAATTATGACAAACCATTGTACCAGAGGTCATCTTGTTAAAGCTATTAAGTACATACTGAGTATTTTGACAAAGTCATGATTAAGTACTAAACTTAAGGTTACTTAAAATTAACCTAATAATATTTATTTATATGAATTTATGTTAATGTAATGTATAGTAAGTTAAGTATGGATTGATCTATCTGAAATAAATGAATTAATAATAATATATTTTTTGCTGAGTTTTGAATTATCAAAAAACTTCTCCAACTGAACCATGAAGCTTAGATTGCCCTAAGTAAATTAGTTAAATAGGTATACAAACAAACATTTGAAATGCAATACCTTATTTGCATTTGTGGCAACTCCATTAAAAGTTGTAATGTGTTACTTCAATGGTACTTAACGTATTTGTAAAGATTAATTGCTTGTAAATCTTTACAATAGCTGCTTATGCTGGACTGCTGTCCATACAAAGCTAAACTCAAAAAAAAGTGTTGTTGTCATTATTACATGTCAAGTGATACAAAACCTTAGAACACTTTCAAGGCTTTGTATATTATTGTCTGTTTATAGCCTCCACTGCATCATCGTCCCTGTCGTCACTAAGACCAATTCGACAAAAAGGTCACAGTAAAATTAAATACGTTATTTATGTAAACCCTTTGCATAAATCTATAACTTGATTATTTAAATAAGGTACTTCATAAACATGTTTATCTGAGTTCCTACCGCAATCAATAAACATTGAAGGTTACAAGCGCCCTTCCTCACAGATGGCGGCACTACTGAGACTGGATTAGGTACAAAAACGTTCCTTGTAAACAGAAACTATTTAATAGTACATTGTTACCTGAGTGTTGAAAGTCACGTTTTTTGAGTCCCGAGACGGGTTTGGCGCCAGAGCGTTAGCGAGGGCGCCAATGGAGCTTGAGGGACTTAAAAGACTTTCACCCGAGGTAAACACTGTGCTTTTCATTACGAATACAAGGAAAGTAAAAAAAAAAACATGAAAGAAAAATTTGTGAAAATGAAGATTGAATTGCCGCCTTCCCGGTTTTTTTTTTCTTTTTCTCTGGCGGGCCTTCGGCTTCGGCTCGCCAGCATTATTCAGCCATTATTTTCATTCTCATAATTAAAAAAATGGTAAATGTCAAATCTATGTTATTTTAAATAAATAGTTGAAGCTATATTATTAATCAAGTAATTTAGAAGATATATTATTTATTTAATACTATCTTTATGTTATTTAAATTAAAATTTTACATTGCGCTATCTTATTAGACTTTTTAAACTTCTTACTGTTGTAATGGGTTTCCAACCTACATGCTGAATAAAAAGTTGGAATTTGGTTCAACGACCTCCTTGCTGTTAGAAAGTTGGAACATGGTTGAATAAAATAGAACTTGTTTTTTTTTTATAATTTGACAGCTGTCAGTAGAAAGCGATTCTCCCTAGGGCTGAAAGTTTTACTTTCAATTAGGCCCCTCAGGCAACTTCAGACCTACTTTCAGAGTATGAGTAATGAAAAAAAAATTGTAGCCCTTAACAAAATGTTCTGACACAGACGAGAAAACTTTTTGCATATTTATATTCAATAACAATAATATTTAACCGTAATTATTTAAAAGTCGTATAATCTAAACTTAAAAATAATTATAATATAACTAACACAAAGAAACAATATTAATATAGCTAGACAAGTGCAGTCAAACTTTAACTTCGTTCGTGACTACCTAACCCTGCATTTCGACATTAAAATTAAAACATTGAGGTATTTCGCAACTTGTTTTGAGATAGATAGAGCAAGATACCTAGATAAAAGTTTTATCTGCCTAAACGTCTCTTACAATGTCTAGTATGCAAATCTCACGACATGTTTGGCAGCAGGTTGCGTTTCCACCCTAAAAAAACTATACCTACATGAATAAATAAATAAATAAAATAATAAATAAATATTGTGGACAATTCACACAACACTACCCAGCCCCAAACTAAGCAGAGCTTGTAATATGGGAACCGGATAGCTGATATAATACTTGAATACCTACATTTTTTTTTTGTAAATACATACTTGGAATACAATATAACACCCAGACAGAGAACAAACATTTATGTTCACCACACAAATATTTGTTCTCGGTGGGGATCGAACCCACGACCTACGGCGCAGAAGGCAGAGCTACTACCAACTGGAGCTAGAGGCCAGTCACATACGAATTGCTCTATGTTTTGATAAAATGTCGGACTGTTAGAAGCACTTGTCGCATCATTAGAAAAACCAGTATTTCGAAACATTGTTTTGTGAAGGTGTTTCGATGGTTGAAACCGAGAGTACCTACTTCTCTCAAACATGCTCAATATTTTGTATGAAAATTTATTACTGTCGTGTTTAGCGGTCATATAAATTACATAGTAAACTCATATCTCTCGTGGTATTTAAAAATAGAACGATCTTTTACTTTTAAACATGGCAACCAAGAAGGCTAAACTAAACTAATCAAAGGTTTTATTTAAATTAAAAACTGGGTTGCAAAATCAAATACTTACTGGTTATTGCAAAAAAAAACAAATAAACACTATAACGCGAGAAAAAATAGTGGTGTTCGTTGTTTGTCGTAATTGTATTTGACAAAATGATTTCAAGTAGTACCAATTAGTTTTCGCGTTAGGTAAGGTATATGACAAAAGTACAACTAACTAATATACACGCTCGACCATCAAATTCCTCTTTTGCTGGCCGCTGCAGCAGTGTACTATTATATATTTGCAAACAAAACGTCGAGCACGTCTCCAAAAGGCAGGTAATTTGAAAAACCTATGTTTACATAGACTTGTTTAACATTCTCACGTAAATAGATTAAAGATAAGGCTTTTGTTTGTCCTGTCAACAGTCATTTAAAAGCAAGAGTGTAGCTTTATTTGAAGTTTTAACAAAACGCAGTCTTGCGTCCTGTCTGCCTGAGGTCAAAATACCCCTTGGACTGGCAACTGTCGATCTGGTGGATTTCTTCAAAATCATCACATCTGCGCATCATCCGATTCTTGGACAATCACACCGTCCTCCACCGTTCTCAGTATTTGTACGAAATTAACGGCATTAACCTATAGCTGCACTTCTCTAACCTAGTCACTGGCTTCGTTGAAGAATAGAGACAGGTAGCAAATGTTCATAAAAATACGGCCAACGGCGACAAAGTTCCAAAGTTCATTTTATTTACGCGCACTTTCGCGGCCGGTCATCGTGTAACAAGTTTGTGTTTTGTTGCTGGTTTACAGGGTAAAAAGTGAATTATTTTGTTGTTGGTGCTATTGTAACGATGAACAGGTAAGTTTTTAATGTTTTTACATTCATTGGTTTCGGTTTTGATATGTTTTCATTCAAAAACTTGCTAATTTCATCAGCCACCTAATTTTTTTTCTGCGAAGTTCTCCAACAAAATCTCTTTGTTTAGACTTAAAATCTAACTGTCCTTACTAAAAAACCAGTGGAATAGGTCAACAATACATATTTTTATGTTATTTAAGTGTTATATTGTTAGAATGTAATTAGGTTTCTTCAAAATAGTGAAATAAATACTAGCATTCCATACATGATCCAAGAGTGGGACGTTGCGCAGTCCGAGAAATCCTTGGCACTGTTATCATAGAAAATCTCTTTGTTTAGACTTAAAATCTAACTGTCCTTACTAAAAAACCAGTGGAATAGGTCAACAATACATATTTTTATGTTATTTAAGTGTTATATTGTTAGAATGTAATTAGGTTTCTTCAAAATAGTGAAATAAATACTAGCATTCCATACATGATCCAAGAGTGGGACGTTGCGCAGTCCGAGAAATCCACTATGATAACATGGCACTGTTATCATAGAAAATTGCAAGTTTTTGATTGTTGAATTTCTAAATGTTTTTGTATGGTAATAGGTTATTTTTTTATCATGAATCTTTTATAAATATATTCATGTTTTTGGATATCAATGTTTTTGTCTAACTCATTGAACCTACTTTGTACTACATCACATAAATTCCAAGTGTGTATTTCCATCCGTTTTCTAAATCTTTGACTTCGAGTAGCGAAGTGTACATTTGTAAACAAGTAATAATTAATATTCAATTAGTTAGAATATTTCAAGCTGATTTCAAAGAGGTATAATTACTACGGCGTGATAGTAGAAAAATAAAAGAGAATCATCATTCATTTACAAAGCGGCATGCGCGCGCCGACCTCTAACGAAGGTAGTGCGCACATCCGCCATTTTTCGCAAATCGTGGTGCGCAGACGAGGGGTAAACTACTTACATTGACAAAGATGCACAAAGAATATAATAAAAGTACTTAGGTATTTGTTGTTATTGTTTATTTTTTGTTGGTAAGTAAATGTTTGTTTACTTATTGCTTTTTCAATTTGCAAAGTACGGTTGTATGCAAAAATATTGCACATCGTCTCTTTCTGAACTACGCTTTGAAGCCGAAATTAGCCGATGTGCAATATTTGTCATGTACTACTTTATTATATGAATGTGTGCTGGATTAAGGTTGTACGATTCCCATGCAATGGATATGGATTTTATGTCAAAAAGATTTTACCATTTATGGGCGAAGAGATTATAATTTGTAGATACTGCAATAACTGGTTGGCATTCATATAGGTTTTTGTTTTCAGCAAACTATATGTATTATGTTGAAGAAAACTGTAGATTAACAGTATTTGCGACGTACAATTATATTCTAATCGACCATAAATGGTTTAAATCACATTCATACTGAATGATGGTGACGATGATGACAAGTATGACATTGACACTCAGGAGGCCAACGAATAGGGTACTTAAATAATTATAAGTTTAAAAAACTTGAGAAACCGACTTCATGGTTTAACGGCTAAACCGATTTTAATCAAATTTGTATGGGACAATCTGGACGTAAGAATAACCTTCCAAATAAAAAAATAATTTTCTAAATCGGTTCATAAATGACGGAGGCATGCAGTTACAAACATTAAAAAAAATATTTAAAAAAAAATGGCAACACCGATTTTAATAAAATTAAAATGGGACCAATCTGGAAGCAGTACCTTTAAGATAAAAAAATAATTTTTCAAATCGGCTCACAAATGACGAAGTTATGCGGTAACAAACATTAAAAAAAAAAATAAAAAAAAAAATAAAAAAAAAAAAAAAAAAAAACATACAACCGAATTGAGAACCTCCTCCTTTTTGATTGGAAGTCGGTTAATAAGTATCACACTTCACCTTCGGCAAGTAGATATTTAAATAACCTAATCAGATAGTACACTCAGCATCAAAAGTAAAAACTGTCTTTAAACCTTTAAACACTATTCTATTTAGAAGGAAAATTAGTCAGTAAAACTAATAATTTTAGTATCCAATAAAATATAGTAAATACGGGCCAATTTAAATAACTAGTTTGAATAAAATTAAGTTAAATCAAAAAGTAATTCACTTCGAAGCAAATCTAAAAATTTTGGTAAAAAATCTGAACTGGAGAAGTGGCCCCCCACTTTTGACGCCAACCGTAACTTTTTTAAATACATACCTTAGTAGTAAATATTACACATCGGCTAATTTAGGCTTCATAGAGCGTATAGCGTGCGTCAGAAAGAGATAGCGCTCTACGAAAGCAGAAAAGCCAATGTGCAATATTTATTGCCTTTAACCGTAGGTACTTTGTTTATTTATCTCCCTCCCTTAAAAGTATAGTAAAATATGAATTATGAGAAAACGTCAGAATAGTATAAAAACACGATTTTGTATTATTTGGTGTTTTTACTGTAACATTCAGCTTCGATTGCCGATGCTATTAATAATTATTTATAATGATTAGCATATTCATTGGCATGGTAATGCGATCAGTGCCGGATTAGCCACGTAGCAAGAGTACCACGTAGCAAATGCTACGGGCCCCGCGAGTTTGGGGGCCTCGCGCTCCAACGCTTGTCTGATCGTAATAAAAAAATATTAATTTAGATAGGGGCGTAAAATATCTTGCATGCCTTAAACGCGAGGCGCTTAGGCCATGCTTCACTTCCACTTGAAAATCTAAAACTTGATACTATACATTTACCTACGCTACGTAAAACATTAAAAACACTTTAGAAGTAAGCCTATTTTGAAAAAAGTTGTTTTGACATTGCTTCGAATACTGTAGTGACGTAGCGCTGTGTGCACTCAGTGTTTTATTTAATACCCTAAGCTTGAGAATCTAAAGCAAACCAAGGGCCCCTTGACAGAATTTGCTACAGGCCCCGCGCTGTCTTTTTTTTTTTTTTTTTTTACAATCCTTAATCCGGCACTGAATGCGATGATAGCACAACTACTACTGACAGTACCTATTTGTCTTCAAAAAAATACCAGTGGGGTGATCGGTCGGTTTAGGGCACTCCTTACCGCCAAGTAGTAAATAATAATGTCTTATTATAGTCGTCTGTCTATCGAATGGGTGGGCTCCGACGTTTTTTATGTTCAAAGTATAATGTACCTTATGTTCTCTAACAGCTTCCGATTGCTTGTTCAGCGCATCACGAGCAGACTTCGCGCCGCGGTCTATGAACACGGTCCCCCACAGCCATGCAGCTGTGCCGAACGGCGCCATGTACTGAAGTGACCTCTTCGACACCACTGTGCATCTCGCTAGCAGTGGCCAGAGGACAGCAAGTACTGTGGACACACATGCAAAGGTCTTCAACAATTAAGTTAAATAATTATAAGTTTAAAAAACTTGAGAAACCGACTTCATTGCCAAACGGCTAAACCGATTTTAATGAAATTTGTTTGGGACAATCTGGACATAAGAATAACCTTCCAAATAAAAAGATAATTTTCTAAATCGGTTTATAAATGACGGAGGCATGCAGTTACAAACATTAAAAAAATTATTTAAAAAAAAATGGCAACACCGATTTTAATAAAATTAAAATGGGACCAATCTGGAAGCAGTACCTTTCAGATAAAAAAATATTTTTTCAAATCGGCTCACAAATGACGAAGTTATGCGGTAACAAACATTAAAAAAAAAAAAAAAAAAAAAATATACAACCGAATTGAGAACCTCCTCCTTTTTGATTGGAAGTCGGTTAAAAAAAGCAGCCAAGTGCGAGTCGGACTCGCCCATGAAGGGTTCCGTGGCATCAAATAACATAATATAAAGGTTTTTGTAGTTCGTCGAAAGGTAAATTGCGGTTTACGATTTATGACGTATAAAAAAAAACTACTGACTAGATCTCGTTCAAACCAAATATCGTTGGAAGTTTGCATCGTAATGTACAACATATATTTTTTTTAGTTTTATCATTCTCTTATTTTAGAAGTTAGAGGGCGGGGGACCAACTTTTTTCCACTTTGGAAGTGTCTCTCGCGCAAACTATTCAGTTTAGAAAAAAACGATGTTAGAAACCTCAACATCATTTTTGAAGACCTATCCATAGATACCCCACACGTATGGGTTCGATGAAAAAAAAAATTTGAGTTTCAGTTTCAAGTATGGGGACCCCCAAAATTTATATATTTTTTTCTATTTTTGTGTAAAAACCTTAGTGCGGTTCACAAAATACATCTACTCACCAAGTTTCATCAGTCTAGCTCTTATGGTTTCGGAGAAAAATGGCTGTGACACGGCCGGACAGACAGACAGACAGACAGACAGACATGACGAATCTATAAGGGTTCCGTTTTTGCCATTTGGCTACGGAACCCTAAAAACAGTGGCACTCACACACAAGTTAAACTTGAACAATTACGTCTGTATCTCCCTCCCTGGCTGCCTGCGGGCCGACAGAACCCGAATTTTGGGGAAGTTAATCGATATTTGTATTGTATTTGTATTTCAAATGATTCAAGTCAAATTCAAAAATGTATTTATTCAGTAGTATTTATAATTGTATCAAAAGGATCACTTTGAAACGTCTTAAAGCTGGGTGAGTCTAGGTGCCAGTTCCATGCGAACAAGCCTAGAAGAACAGACAACAAACTACGGCTTGGTTCCTAGAGTTTTTTTGAATGATCCTTTAACAAATCAAAAATAACCTTTTACATACAAAAAAGTGGTAGGAACCAAGTCGTAGCTTGTTGCCGTTCTTCTAGGCTTGGTCGCGTGGAACTGGAACCCAGACTCACCTAGTTTTAAGACGTTTTAAATTGATCCTTTTGATACAACTGAATAAATATTTGTTTGATTTGAATATTACATAAGCACAGATTACATAATATGCATTTATTTATTGAATATTTACAAGTTGTTCTAACTGAGAAGAGAAAGTTTGGGACGTGCTTACATAAAAATGCTTATTACAACAGACATGCCTAGCACAATCTTATAGCATCCTTTTTTTTAACATACCTATATTTTTTGAGGTAGGCCATTGCCCAGAATTGGGATTGGGACAGACCAGGCTGAATAAAAAAAAAAAGCATATATTTTGAACCGATTTCAAATAAAAAAGAAAGAGATTCTCAATTCTGTTGTGTCATTTTATTTTTTATGTTTATCCATCGTATAAGAGCCAATTTGAAATTTTATTTTTTATCTAAATAATTGGTCCCATAGAAATTTCATTAAAAGCGGTTCTGTGCAGTTTAGACATGAAGTCGGTTTTTCAAATTTTTGAAGCTTTCGAGTACATGTTATTTCATAAATTCCTTTTTTCTTCCACGCGACTTCTCTTGCAGAACACCATTTTACCTCAATGTTATTCCAATTCAATTTCCATTGCTTATCAATTGCTATTTCAACATGTACTTTATCAATTAATTACAACGTACCTATACCTATTTTTGTAGAAATTTTATTATTACCAAGTTGTTCTAAGCATTTTGTACACACTTTTTAACCATTTTCATTTTTTATGGCAATGTCCCTGAATTTCAGTGAAATATTATACCTGAGGGACGTAAATGTAATTAATTACTTAATTTCAGTGGCCTAGTAGTTGGTAGCTTAGTAAAAATATTTTTTTAGTTTAGAGTTATTTGAAAAAGTCCGTTTTAGGAGCAGCAAGGACCTACATAAATAAGTAAAGTATGTTTTGTAGTTGTTGGAGTTATATTAGTTCCAATTAAGTTCGATTTACTGACCAAACTTAAGGCATGTAAATCGAGACACCAAGATAAATACTTAATCTGAGTAAATAAAAGCAAGTGATTCAGTTGAAAAACTTGAAAAACCGACATTTATAAGACCCTTCGTGCACAACCCTAAGCAAATCTTTGATTACTAGACGATTTTCAAATTCATAGAGGTTCATACGTAGGCATGCCTCGCCACTTGAACGAACCTCTATGAATTTGTTTTGTGGAAGTCGCTTAGAGACTAATTTCGATGGGTATCCAAGATTTAAATTCGGAATAAACCTTCTTGAACAAAATAAGAAATCTGTCCACAATTGATGTCGGTGAACTAACAAAGAAATCATTGAAATTAAGATTAAAACCTATGCTTTTTTATAGTCAACCTTTAGTTATACATTTACAATAATTGGACCATGATAAAACATAGAAGTTAACTATGGTAATAAAGAAATCAACAATGTTACTGGATCTTGGGCAGTGGGTCACGTCATGACTTATTGATATCGCCAAGAACTTTTTAATAGTAAGTGTTATTGATCTGTGACACAATGACGTATGTTAGAACGAAACGGTGTCAAGTAAAATTAGCCCGAATCTTAGTACAACAACCTATGATAGCGTTTATGTATTGCTATGAGGTAGGTAAGTATGTGTTCCAAATTCAAAAAGTTCAATTTTTTTAGTTGGTACCCGCTTGATCTCTTAAACTGCATTGGGTAGTCTAGTATATCCATGACATAGTTCTAGTACCTTTAAATTTAGTTTCTAAAAGTCCATTCTATAATCTAATATAACTGAATAATCATTGTTAGATCTGAATAAAAAAAACTCATGGCACCGCGTAATAACGTACGGCATTCATATCTGGCAACTGTAGATATTCTACTTTTACCCCCATCTATAAGTTTTCTTTATTTATATTTTTTTAATAGTAAGTAGTTGGTACCTTTATGCTTTATACTACACGATCAATCTATAAAAAACTTGTCACGTGTATCTCAACCAATAAAGTCCGGAATTCTATATTAATGTTTTATGGTAAAAGGTCATTGGTGTTCAGGGTTTTTTCTAAAGGAATTAAAATACATTTTTAAATGATTTCTTTATTTGAGCTATGAGGTTAATTAAGGTTATACCTACTAACTATTGTATTTTGAGGATTAAGATGTCTGTGATTTTACAACAGTTAATAGGTGCAATTATTTAGAAAATACGTTATTATGCTTTTTCGGGGGTTAACGAACCAAAAAAGGACTATGTAGTATGAAACTACTTTTATTATTATGTAGGTACTTTATATTACTTAGAATTTTTTTTTAATACATCAGCGGATCGAAATAAATCAAAATAAGAGATAATGTGTGTACGTTTTTAAAGTTATATAAAAAAAAAATAGAAATCTATATTCCAAATGAAACTAGTTTCGCTTATTTTTTTCGCTACTAAATCGGTTTTGTAAAATTTTTTATGGGTCCGTAATATGTACGCATGTGTACAGGCTTGTAGAGAGCCTTACCCGACTGGACCCTATTAGTATCACTATTTGTAAGCTATTTCACTTTAACACAACAATAAATAAGTTCCAGAGTATTATTATGCAATAACAACTAAATTACTTATTGTTATCAAAGATTAGTCCGTGATAGTAAGAGTATCTCATAAATTACTTCATAAATGTATCTAGATATCAAGTCTAATTTTTAGATAAAATCGCCTGCAAATGACGGTTATTTACACTAATATTATAAAGAGGAAAGATTTGTATTTTTGTATGTAAAGAATAAACTTAAACTATTGGACTGATTTCGGTAATTCTTTTACCATTATAAAGCTACACTATTCCTGAATAACTTAAGCTTAAAGTGCAATTGGCCTGGACATGTCTGCCACATAATGCACAATCTTTGGGCTAAAATAACAATAGATTGGGCTCCCGATAGCAGTAAATGACCTCATGGCAGACCAAGACTATGGCAGGACGACTGACTCGTTTATAGAAGACTGGGCATCCACAGCACAAGACATGGAAGAGTGGAAGGGAGTTAGGGAGGCCTTTGCCTTGCAGTGGGACAATGCAGGCTAGAAATAAAATAAAATAATAGTAAAAAATAATAGGCGACTACACTGGAATCCTATGAAAACACGCCTACCTTAAAGGCGATAGCACATTCTAAAGGTTGGTTTGATTATATTAAACCTACAATAAAACCAGAGATTACGGCAGGGTATAAATAGTAGGTCAATCTAACACGCGCACTTCGTGTGTCATAGAATGGCTATCTGCGATGTTTTTCTCCACCGTTTGATAACCTCTGTAACTGATCAATTTCAATCATTTGCATCTGATGTTATCAAAATAACAATTTAATTTGCTTCGTAGAAATAGATGAAAGAAGACATTTTGGTGGCAATTAAGCGTGATATTGGACTAAGGCCTGGGGCCTAATTCTCGGGCCGATCTCGATCATTTTGCAATTTTATTTTATTGCTTCTTTTGGAAGAGAGAATGGCAGATTTCCTTGAGTAATTCATCAACGACCTCATCGTAGAAGCCTCGACAGCTACGATATACGGGAAACGTATAAAAAGTGCGGGTTTGTGAAAAGACGCAATAAAATAAAATTGCAAAATGATGAGATTGGCCCGAGAATTAGGCCCCTGATAGCGTAAATCTTTTTTTTGAACAATCCACAACACGATCAAGCCCCAAATTAAGCAAAGCTTGTACTAAAACAAATATTAAACGATCCGCAGTAATTTCTTAAATTGAAAAAAAATAAATACATCTACCATAGGCTCAAAACATTTTGATTCAGATCATAAAACCTATAAGGTACCTAATAAGTATATTTGGTACAGGAAGCCGTTTCCATATCAACCCAGTTTTATATTTTTGGAAAATTGAATTGCGTTGTTCGAAGAATTTAATAGATTGCAATTTATCGCTATTCAAGACTTACACGGTGCGTCCCTGATCAGTGCTAATAACTATTGTGTAGGTACACTAACGCATAGCTAGCACATCAATTTCTAATCAAATTCTTATACAGGTGTTAAAAGCGTAGAATATACTTCAGTTATTTGTGTATATCTAAGTATGTGAATCATTCATAGGCATTTGGTATCATCAAAAAGTTGTGTCATCAGATAAAACTGTTGTTAACGGGTACGGGTATAAAATGTGATATCATTACTACTCAACTCTTATCATAAGCGTTTTTATTTTATGCATCTAGTCTGTCAATGTTTTCTTTAGACCGATGTTATTACCTACAACACGTGTATGCATTCATGATTTGGAATTTTACTTTCGCAATTTTACCACAATTGACCTCGTATTTCACTGCAGAAGTTTTGAAAAATGGACTCCTTTAGCTTTCAAATAAACAACAACCATACTTATAATGGTGCACGCTGATTACATATTATTATAAAGTTACCCAAAGCCAAATAAAAATGGCAGTGATTACTATGCGTAACACACCTCCACACAAGCTTAAATATTTGTAAGTACGAGTATATAGATCTTGTAGACACACCTCTCACGCGATTAGGCGTCACTCCGCATAACAAAAGTCGTTGGTGTCATTATGATCGCACGGAGAAAGTGTTACGACTTAGGTTGCCTGCTTTTAAAATTAGATTTTTATAACTTCCGATAGAGATACGAATGTTAAATGGCGGCGGTCATCATTACCTCTCACTTACACATAGTTATTAAAGTTGCTCGATTTACATACAAATAGATTTTACTATTTATATGCGATGAGAGTAAATTTGTAGGTACTCTGAAATAACTGTAAATTTTGTATGGATCTTTATTTACGGAAAACTATAATAAGTTGAAGAAAACTGAAGGTTAACAGTTAGCTCAACTATAATCGTCCATAAATCGTAGAAAACTATTTGTATAGAAATCTTACCCCCTTAACATTGGTTACCCGCACTCGTGAATTCAGATTACATTATTTATCAGCAGCGCGAGCTATAAGTACCTTCTTTTTAGTTTCTTACACTTCAAACTTGTGCTATTAATATGTAAAGCTTGTGACTCACCATACAAGTCGAGGCTAGTCTGATGGTTCAGGAGCACCACGGCACCTCTACTGTTGTCCACGTTCTCTAACCCTCGCACTTGCCACCGGATGCCCAGCATCCGCGCTGATATCCTCAGTAATGCTGCTGGGATTCTGTATTAAAAATAACAAATTATAACATAGGTAGGCATATTAGATAAAACTCCTGTCACATATTTAACAAGATCTAAATCTATCTATCTATCTATTCAGCCTGTATGCACCCACTGCTGGGTATAGGCCTCCTCCCTAATACGCCACTCTCTTCGGTCCTGTGCCAGTCTCCGCCATTGCTGCCCAACTACTCTGACAATGTCATCTGAACTATGGGTGGGTGGTCTGCCTCGTGGTCGCTGTGCGTCTCTTAGCCACTATTCTGTAATCGCCGTTGTCCATCTTCCATCGTTCCTTCTGGCCACGTGCCCTGCCTATCTCCAAGATCTACCTATGGCTGTATTGAGTCTAATGTTTGTATGTGTGTATTTTTATAATTATAGCAAACAAGCGCGCCTTTGAATGTAATTTAATGACTGTAATTTGTATTGTTAAATGACAACAAAACTCGTAGGTACCAACAGTAATTTCGGAAAATCGCTAAAAAAGCATTTAAATTATATTGACTTCTCTTAGTAAATATTTAGGCTTCACATTCATATTTTAATGTAATAGCATATAATAACTTATTTTATATTCAATATGCGTGTTCTCAGAACCCGTACAATAATGTTGTTTTAGGCTCGACATTTATAGGACAGTCGTGGGTTCAAATCATACTTAACAAAACTTTTGGTAACATTCCAAATTGTTCAGGCTATATCGAAACAACATCTATATACTGTTGGTTATATGTAGGTATATCTACCTATGGCTGTATTGAGTCTAATGTTTGTATGTGTGTATTTTTAAAATTATAGCAAACAAGCGCGCCTTTGAATGTAATTTAATGACTGTAATTTGTATTGTTAAATGACAACAAAACTCGTAGGTACCATCAACTAAGTATAGGCAATTATTTTGTCCAGATTTATCAAATAAATATACCAATTTAATGTAATTTTACCTCATGTAATGGTTTGCCATTGGTTTCAATCTAAAATGAGCTGATTAACTGTATTTTTAATAACTTACATAACACATTCATGCACCAAGTTTGGGGTTAAATACTGCTGTGTGAAAATGTTCAAGAACATTCAATTAACTTATTGATATTTGCACCATTGTAAACATTCTACTATAATTTTATTATGAAAAGACATCCACGCGTTCCCTATTTATGAAAATTGGCAGAAATGACTTGCCACCAAATTAAGAAAATGCACGCACATTAAATAAATCATTACACTTAAATACCCGTTTAGTGATTCATTTAGTATGCAGTTTTACTAGCATTGTCTAAAGGAATTTTAATGAGAGGCGGAAGTCAAAAATACTGTTCACTGGAAAAAGATACAGAATGGGGCTGATTACACTCTAAGAACTACTCAGTACCTCCTCAGTTTTTTTCTAATATGTGAGCGCAATTGTTTGTTGTCCTAAATAAAAACTACTAAGTATGATGATAAATTATGAATAACTGTAATAGTTAATCGACGTTTGTCATAAGCCGTACCTACCTAACCTACTCTTACTGCTTATTAAACTAAAAGCCATCTGAAAGACCTGTTTTAAAGTACTTACAGTGCGTTTTTGGGGTCGAACGGCTTGATCAGCATTAGTGGTATTGGTGCCGATGCGAAAAAAAGTGACACTACCACGAATATTGTAAACTGAGAACAAAAGAACAACGTGGTACCTACATATCAACAGTATCGCATTTTATAAAACTGATACGGCAGATTCATGTTGAAACAAAAACAACATTTAGCATGTACCTACGTTCAAACAAATAATTACATTATTGACTTTGGATCATTTGAAAAGATTGCAAACAACAACACACACAAAAGTTGCTTGAAGACAAGCAGATAAAAAAACACTCGTATCTTCTCGTTGGAGTCAAGGGCATACAAATATAGCATAATTATTATAAAGTAATGACCGAAAACATATTGCTTCGTAGGGTAGGTCAAGTGAGATAAACCTTATGTGAAGGAAAACATAGTGAGGAATCGGCATGTCGTAGAACATAATAAAGTTCGATAACATGATTGTGACAAGTGCACGAAAGGAGCCTTCTTGAGACGCTTTAAATCCTTTTACCGCACGGAAATGGAAAAAAAATATAATATGACATGAAGACGACTTTATGAAAGCACTGGTGGTCTAGCGGTAGTAACCCGCCTTCCGCGTCACGGGTTCGAATTCGGTCGTATACCTATAAATTTTTTGTTCGGAAAACGTTTATACACAATGCTTTTGCTCTCGAACGGTAAGGAAAACATCGTGAGGAAACCCATGTCTTCAGCTCAGCACGTATTGACCATGTCTTTCCTGCGGATTAGAGTGACTAAACTGTCAGGAAGGTATAGGGGATGAGCAAGCCTATTCCATCTAAAATCCTGTCTCGGCCACTATAGCGTTCCGTAAGTAGAGCCCAGTTGCTCTTGACGCCATAAAAATGATCTATAATGATGTAAAAGCCTATTTTCTTACCTTTATGTAATATCTGGCGATGGAGCTTAATGTGAATAGTATGATCAGGGCCGCCATCACACATCCCAACACGAGGTTAAACGCCGCCATCTTTTTTTTCCTGGAGACAAAAGGTTTGATTTCAAATTATGCCTACCATACCTTCTGAAAAAAAAAGCAGCCAAGTGCGAGTCGGACTCGCACATGAAGGGTTCCGTAGCACGACGAACTAAAAGAACCTTTATATTATGTTACTTGATGTAACATAATAAGGTTCTTGTAGTTCGTCGAAAGGTAAATTGCGGTTTACGGTTTATTACGTATAAAAAAAAAACTACTGACTAGATCTCGTTCAAACCAAATATCGTTGAAAGTTTGCATAGTAATGTACAACATATATTTTTTTTAGTATTATCATTCTCTTATTTTAGAAGTTAGAGGGGGGGGGACCAACTTTTTTCCACTTTGGAAGTGTCTCTCGCGCAAACTATTCAGTTTAGAAAAAAACTATATTAGAAACCTCAACATCATTTTTAAAGACCTATTCATAGATACCCCACACGTATGGGTTCGATGAAAAAATTTTTTTTGAGTTTCAGTTTCAAGTATGGGGACCCCCGAAATTTATAGTTTTATTTTTATTTTTATGTAAAAATCTTAATGCGGTTCACAGAATACATCTACTCGCCAAGTTTCATCAGTCTAGCTCTTACGGTTTCGGAGAAAAATGGCTGTGACATACGGACGGACAGACAGACAGACAGACAGACAGACAGACAGACAGACAGACAGACATGACGAATCTATAAGGGTTCCGTTTTTGCCATTTGGCTACGGAACCCTAAAAATACAGGTAATTATGCAAGTACAACGTCACGACATGTCATGTCATGTCATGATATAAAGCGAAAATTAATCATCAAACTTACTTACAAACCCTGGTAGGTATTTATGTAGGTATCTTGAAATATAACAGTGAAATAGAATACTGAAAAGATAACGACTATTTATTATATTTCAAGGTCGGTAAGGAAACCCGCGGCTTATGTCAGCTTCGCACGTATTGACCATAATATCTTTCCTGTGGATTAGGCCGACTAAGCTGTCAGGATGGTAAAGGTGCTAGGCAAGCCTATACCATGTAAAATCCTGTCCCAGGCACTATAGCGCCCCGCAATTAGGGCTTGTGTAATCATCTACACAAACTATATAAATCATCTACAATAGATGCAATGATGCAAAGTCCACTGCTGGACAAACATAGGCCTCCCAAGCGAACACGGATGAAATACGGCCCCTAAGTAGCTAAATATAGTAAATTATAGTTAAGTACAGTATAAATAAGTAAATTGGTAATAACATGATTTTTTGCATGACATGCAATCATCATCATGGATCATGGAATCTAAATCTAATCTATTCTAATACGCCAATTTGCATAACATGCCCACAACAGTAATCTGCAAAGGTAATTTTGTTTATTTTAAATTAAATTAGATTTATTCTCTTTGCGACAGGTAGGTTTCAATAAATAGGTACGAGGAAAATAAACTCGTGTATATTTGAAACAATGTTAAAATAATATGACGACATTCTAGTACCTACTGCGTCATAGTTTTTCCGAGGAGGTAAAAATATGTGTTTCTCAGGACGTCCTATTCCATTCGTAATTTCGTCAAACGATTACCTTGCAATCCTAGTAGGGTAAGGTCGTCAGTGCCTAGAATAATAATTGGGCTACAATAAAGTTGGTATCAACCGAAGACTTATGCGCCGATATTATTTTGTAAGAATAGTTTTATTGAATAAATAATACATAATTTCTTATATGTATAAATATTGGGGACAATATAAACAACATCAAGCCCCAAATTATGCAGATCTTGTGCTATGGGACCCAAATAGTTATGATCCTGGTGTTCACCTCACATATATTTTGTTCTCGGTGGGGATCAAACCCACGACCTCCGTCGCAGAAGGCGAAAGAGAAAACATTTGTTCAATTCATTATAAGTATTTAGAAACACGTTGAATAAGAAGGGTGCTAAACTGCATATTCTTGAACTTTAACTATTACGGACAGCCAAGGAGTAGAATTCCTTGCCGGCGTCTGTTTTTCCGAACGCTTATAACTTGGATGTTTTTAAGAGTAGAGTGAACAGGTATCATAGAGGTAAGCGTGCAAAACCACGTCGTGGTAAGATTGTGGTCAATCAAAAGCCTATAACTATGCTAAAACATATTAGGTATAAAGAGGAAAGATTTGTATTTTTGTATGTTCGTAATGAATAAACTCAAAAACTACTGTGCCGATTTCATAAATTCTTTCACCGTTGGAAAGCTACATCTACCTTGAGTAACATAGGCTATATTTATGTATTTAAAAAATGTCCACTCGTGCGAAGCCGGGGCAGGCCGGTAGTAATGTATAAAAAACCTTAATTTTCTTACAGCATACCGGTCACCTTAGCAATTATTGTTAATAAATGTACTTACTGGAGATAATTTACGTAACGTAAGTAGGTACCTATAGTTTTCTTTCCTATAAACTTTGATCTCACCTTCACTGGCTATCATTAGTTTTATCAGTTGCATTGCACGTGATTGTGTGAAAAATAAATAAATGATAACCCCAAGGAACAGTCATAAATAAATGATCACATACCTAAAGGCAAAAAGATATCATAATTCATCAGTTTTTACCCTGGTCTATTCTCTGGTGGTAGGAACATACATTATATGATTTATTTATTTTAAATTTAAAAGAAAACAAAAGCTAAAGCACTTTCTTCTTAGCATGAACTGTGGTTATCTAAACGGTAAAGGCCTGGGCACACCTATATAGGTCGCTGGCGTCCGCGATCTGTGAAACGCTGTCAAATTTGACAGCGATATTTGACAGCGTTTCACTGATCGCGGACGCCAGCGACCTAGGTGTACGCAGGCCTTAACAAAAACAGAGAACACATTTCCCACCGATTCGATCCCCACATATCCTCATTTATTAGACTTAGGACTAAATCATTGTCGTAGACGTCTACGAGTTGGCTACGAGTCTGCTAAGTTCTCGTAGCTAGCTACGAAAACAAGTCTGTAAAACCCGAACGAAAAAACTATAAGTAAGTACTTACAAAAGGAGTTATTACTGTTACTTCAAAATTTAAAATCGCGTTTTGTTTTTATTCTGTTCGCTAAATATAAAAGAATTTAAAAATGGATGTTTTTGATTTTCATTTGAGTAAGTAACCCCCGAATACTGAAACGCAACTCAGATTTAAGCACGTCTCAAGCGACGAATATTTGACAGATTTTATTGACAGTTTTCAATAAAAATCTGTCAAATATTCGTCGCTTGAGACGTGCTTAAATCTGAGTTGCGTTTCAGTATTCGGGGGTAAAAGACTTCAACGCGCTACTTTTCATGACTATATATAGTGGGTGTGTGATATGATGCTTTAAAGTATAATATGTAGGTAGAGTAACGGTAACTGACCTACATAAGTACCTACTTAAATACGTAGGTACTACCTGAAAATGCTAATCTACTTTTGCCGACTGCCATAGAATATAAAGCTATAATCTGCCCTAAATATGTAGGTACCTACCTAGTTATTTTGTTTTATTACGAGTATAACAACTTACAAACAAAGTGTTGATCGTTTGTAGAATAGATTATAGATGGATAGAATAATGCGTATGTAATGCGTAATTAGATACTATGTTTTTACAAAGCTGACCTTTGTTGACCTTACCCCCAAATCCTTCAATGCTTGCGATTAAAAAATCACCCCTAATCGATATAACCCGAAAGTCGATAGGAAGGTAGGTACTTACTAGCTACCTAGGCCGGTACTTCGTCATTGCGAGTTATTAAAACTTTACTAGAGGCGTTCTACTGCATGTAGGACCTATGCATCTTTTCACTTTTATCCCACATATCAAATTCCTACAGAGGTGCCACCAACTTATTTTCTACCGCAAAGATCAAACGAATGCGTATATGCGTGTGTTTACTAAACAAACTTACCCGATTTACTAAAAACCCACGCTCCCACACAACTGTTGAATCAAATATCGACCAACAAACTTCTAGCTGATTATAGCACTGACGATCACAATTCGCAAATAAAGGCCTATTGTGTTTCACTTAGCCAATTCGTGGGTAATTGGGTACCTACCTATACGAAATTATATTTTGTCGTAAAATGACACAACCTATTCGGCGTTTCTCTCCAATCGCACTGGCTCTGGCTGGCCGCTGCGTGCGTGTGTGTGTGACTGACTAACTTGCTTGTTCGGCTTGACTCTTGCTTGACTGGAAGAAAGAAAATAATAACGACCATGGTCATGTTGATGAAGGTACCTACTACTTTACTTTACCACGCGTCATCAGTGCGGCTGATAATAATATGGGTAGGTAGGTACTGGAATGGAAATGAACTACGATAACCGCTGATAACATTCGTAGATCAGCAAAACTTAATGCACAGATGTCAGCTGCTGTAACCAACATTAACATCGGTCTCCATACGAATTATACAGGGTGTCCCATAAGTCAACGTCCAGCCGAAAACGAGTGACGCGCCAAGTCATGACAGTTATCAGAAAAATATAAAAAAAATATTTGTTTTGTAACTTTTGAGTTATGAGTATTTAAAAAAAACAGGAAAAACTGACACCCTGTGATGATCTTTTAAGTCCTGTGACTACAAATATTAACTTTTTATGAAACTTTTTTCTGCAACGTAAGCATGAATAACCCTTCTGTAAATTACAATTCAAAATTAAGCCATAACTGCCTCAGTTTTCAATGAAATCGTGGAGTTTTGACCAACTTTTCATTTCAGATAATTACATCACCCAACTTTAACTGTCTGTACCGCAAAAAAAATGTATTACACTATCATGGCATGTAACTTTAAAAATTGGCGCATTTATCCAGGATTCCAAAATAGTATAATACTTGCTAGAGTACTTCTTAGTTTTGGAAATAAAAATTGTTTTTTCAACTAAACCGGATATCCAATCAATTTTATTTCATGAGATAAAATGTTTGTACCCTTTAAATTATGGACTTAAAATGCCTACGTTGCGTTTTTAAGTCACTCACAATTTACAGGTACAATTAAATACCATTTCGACAAAGCAAGTAAACAGATAGAGCCACCATCTTGTCGAAAGAGTAATAACCATGGGTGTTCAAGTAATTTGTTAGTTTTAGGTGAAAGCTTGAAATAAAATTCAATAGGATTATTAGATTCATGTAGGACTGCACTTCAAGTATTAAATGGAACGCCTCAGAGCGAGGTAACGCCACATGAGTCATGTTTTTTCGTGCGTGCAGCCGGCTCCATCGAATTGTAAGACGTTGTCACGTCAATAACCATGTAATAACACCGGCGACGGGCGAAGGCAAACTTTAGATTAAAATCACGATTGAAGTAATCCTATGATTGAATGTTATTTCAAACTTTCACCTAAAACTAACAAATTACTTGAAAACCCATGGTTATTACTCTTTCGACAAGATGGTGGCTCTAACTGTTTATTTACATCGTCGAAATGGTATTTACTTGTACCTGTGAATTGTGAGTCACTTAAAAACGCAGCGTAGGCATTTTAAGCCCATGATTTAAAGGGTACAAACATTTTATCTAATGAAATAAAAATTTTTGGAAATCCGGTTTAGTTGAAAAAACATTTTTTATTTCCAAACCTAAGAAATAATCTAGCAAGTATTATACCATTTTGGAATCCTGGATAAATGCGCCATTTTTTAAAGTTACTTGCCATGATAGTGTAGTACATTTTTTTTGCGGTACAGACGGTTAAAGTTGGGTGATGTAATTATCTGAAATGAAATGTTGGCCAAAACTCCACGATTTCATTGAAAACTGAGGCAGTTATGGCTTAATTTTGAATTGTAATTTACAGAAGGGTTATTCATGCTTACGTTGCAAAAAAAAGTTTCATGAAAAGTTAATATTTGTAGTCACAGGACTTAAAAGATCATCACCGGGTGTCAGTTTTTCTTGTTTTTTTATAATACTCACAACTCAAAAATTACATGACAAATATTTTTTTTAATATTTTTTTGATAGCTGTCATGACTTGGCCTATCGTCCGTTTTCGGCTGGACGTTGACTTATGGGACACCCTGTATAAGATTAGTTTTCGAACATTGTGTCTCTTTCTATCTTGACGTATGAAATAGCTGGCTGGCCTTGCCACACAAGGATAGGTGGACTGGCCTTAGATAAATACAAAGCAAATTACTTCGTCTAGTAGATACCTAGGTAGCAGGTTAGATACCTATGCCCACACCACACCTAGTTACACATGAAACATTACTTTAAATTAACTCTTTCACTGACTGCATTCTGACAAGATTTTTAGGCAAGACTAGGTGCACTTACCTACATGCTTTTGGTGACATAATGATTAAATGATTTTATTATGCATCTTTGTTGGTAGCATATACATCTGCCCACAAGGCAGCCCATATGCTCAGTTGTTCACTCTACATAGATAGGCAACTATTTTGTCCCAGATTACATCAAAATTTTATTTTATAATTTTAGTTTTGTAGCAGTAAAATAAGTTAGTTTCAAAAAGAGAAAAATCAATCTGAGTAACAGACGTAATTTATTTACTTATAATTTTTATAAAAATATTTCAAGATTTCAAAAATATTGAAGGATGTACAATGCTCATATTTAAATAAAACTAAGTGATTAAAATGAGTAAAATATTTTTTATGTGCAGTGTTTTTAATGTATGTCCCTAAGTGTTAGAACATTTTCTTTTTGGTAGCAGTGTATCTCTCAGTATATTCACTATATCCTTCAACAGACACCAGTTGCTTTGATTCAAACAAGTTGCCATCCAGGTTCAAGGTATGCAGCTTCGAGTCGCGCAGTAAACTTGGCCGAATAGCATCCAAGTTTAAACAGTTTTCTTCTAATCTCAGAATTTTTAGCCTAGGGGCCTTGTGCATGTCATCACTTATTTGTGATATATCATTTTGACTTAGATTTAACTCTGTTGCATGGAAATCTGCCATTCCACAGGGGATCTCCGTTATCTTGTTATTGGACAGCTCCACCACTTCCAGGTTTGGTAGGCCGAGTAGCTGAAGCGGGAAATGCTTAAAACTATTGTTGTTCAAATAAACTTGCTTCAAATTAATCAAATTCGAGAATGACAAGGGCAATGATATTATACAGTTATTGGAAATATTAAACACCTCCAATTTTTTAATGTTTATTAAGGAATCTGGTATTGTTTGGAGCTTATTTGTGTCCAAATTTAAAAGTTTCAAGTGTTTTAGCTTCGCAATATCATCAGGCAGAGAAGATATTTTATTCTTGGAGAGGTCCAAATTTCTTAGAACTTCACATAGGTTGAGAACTTCTACAGGCACTTCCTTCAACTTGTGATCCGATAGCTGCAAAACACCAGTTTTTGACGCAATTTCATATAGTCAGATTTTTAATTAGACGATACCGACTGACAGTTGCTAATGTCACTTTGTAAAATAATGTTGCCATATTTAAAGAAATAGTGCTGCGTTCAGTTCTCGTTCAATCAGATGAATGAACAATGAGTGAATAGTTAATCATTTCAAACTATAAAATAATATTGAAATTTGTTTAAAAGTGCTCTGATATAAGTTACTTGTAGTATGTAACTACAATCAGTTTTTTGACGGTTTATTACAAAGCGCGGCGTGGCGACTAGTGCCAACACCGATGAACGCCATGCGCGTCGGTCACCATTTTGTTTGTAATTCGGCTTCTAACCTCTGGTCTGATAGCACGAATTAGTTATTGTTTTTGTAAAGTTTTTCGTTACGTTGAGTTTGTGGTAATTTTTGTGTATTTTGTTGCTATATTGTTTCGCGCGAACGATATGGATCCTCAACCAAGCACGTCAAGTCAAGTTCGGCACACTAGAAAAACGAGGCAATTTCATTCATTCAGGAGTTTTTTCAATCATTCACTTTTTCACAACACTATTTATATTTCATCAAAAACTGACAACACAGTAAACGTCAGCTAGCTTCGTCTAATTAAAAATCCGAGTATAGTGTTGCTTTACATTAGAGTTGCCCATTGTTTTAGCAGTAGATAATCATAGCAAATACATAAATTAGGAGTACCTAGGTTTTTGCTTACTTGTTATTTTTGTTTTTCTATTCTTCTTGCTTGACAGTGACATTTTCTTGATATTTTTTGTTTTTTTTTTCAAATAAGACCGGCTAAGGTTTTTCAAACATACTATCCCAGACTGGAACCCTCCGGCTCCGGGTCGTCCCGCTAGACCACAGAATAATTAATTAGATTAATTTATTATTAATTAGGCTAGGAAATTTAATGTGGCGGTGGGTGACCCAATATTTTTGTATCTCGTTTACCCATAGATGATTGATTCCTAGATGGCGTTGTTCACAAGGACACAAAATACTCATCAGGCTATTCACTGTTTGGCCATGGTAAATGTTTTTAGAACTTGGCGCAACATTGGTTTTTGTTTCATCGATCAAAAGTATAATATGTATTGGTAATTAATCTAAAACTTGCATTTAAAATAAAATAAAAAATATAAAAAAATCATGTGTGAGTCTCTCTCTCTTTGCAATAAAATAAACCACTGCAACTAATAAAACGCCATCTAGGGAAAGTTTTTCACTCGTTTTTAAATTGTTTTTGACAATCCATGTTTTTGACTGACGGTGTGAACACTGAGGTGAAGGCATCTCTCACGTTACACTCACTCAATCACTCACTCACTTCCTGTTCTTCACTCACTCATTCACTCGTTTTTTGAGGTGTTGTAGTTGGAGTTGTAGGGTTATTTTGTTAAATTTTATTAGATTCTCTATATTTTTGTACACAACTTTTCATTATTTAATAAAACAATCTGTTTTCTATTTATAATTTCAATCGAATTCATTGTGATACGTTTTATCGACATTTTAGAATTACCGCGGGAAAACTGTAAGACGTTTGACTGAACTCTAATGGCCGCAAAGCGCCAATGCTTTACGTGTTTGCTCTCGTAGTATGAAGTTCAAGTTAGCAATATGGTTTTTGCAGATTGCAATTGAGTTCAAAACACTGTACTGACATGGACATCAACGCTGGTAAGTTTCACAGCGTTTGAACTATTCTATGCTTTGTTGTATCCATCATTTCTGATTTCGATGATGATTGAGTGATAGCTTACTGTCCGATGCACTTTCTTTCGTGTACTTATTTTCTATACCCTTTACGCTAAAACGTAACAACGGAAACGCTCTCAAGCTCGTACGTACATAGAGTTGGATAGGTATGATTTTCTAGTAATTGATCACACTTGTACATTTCGTACATACCTTTACTAATTTTGAGAAATGTGGCAAGATCTGTAAAAATATTCACCTAACACTTGTCTGCTTACATCAGAAAACTAATAAATGTTACTTTTTGGGTGCAGCTTCATACAGCTGTCAGTGATATAGAATAGGTTAGCTTATACTTTATGTGAACCATGAAGGATCAACCAAATTCTTTAGTTTATCTACAGTTTTGCTAACCTTTTTTCCCTCTTCATCTGTCATAAACTTCAAAAAATAGAAGCTTGAAGTGATCAGTAATTTACTTATCAGCCAAAAAGGAAACCCTAGTTTTAAAAACTCTAGAAAGTTATAATCTTATTTTGTTGCTATGCATACTATAGTCTAATAATTTTAGTAACTTGTAGTTCATACTCATTGGTCCAGGATACCCATATGTTTTTTCAACAAATTGATAACGTCCATTTAGTAATAATGGATCAGGGATAAACTGGTCAAAAATATTACACTGTAAAACAAATGTATCCTTGTACAATTTTAATATAAATTTTCTGTTTGGGGCTTAGCTATTTCTGTATTCAATACAGCTTTATCAACCTTGAGCAGATGGAATAATTCTTCCTAGAAAAATATAGGGGAGGCCTAGGTCTACCAGTGGAATTCTTCATGATTATGAATCCAAAGACAAATTGAGAAGAGAGATAGATAAAAGTAGTAGTACTATTCAATATAATCATAATTTTCAATGTTTCTATTAGATACTCCATACTCCACTTATCCAATTATTTTTCAACATTATTGATGCATCTTTTTTGTTTATAGAAGCATGGGTCATGAAAGTATATAATATTCACTTTACTTACAAGGGTTTCTTAAAAGATAATTATTCAGTGTGCTTACACAACTGCCATCTCTTATTTATTTAATTCTTTATTGTGCCAAAAAACAAGTTAGATACAATAGGAGATCTTAATGCTAGACAGCAGCTCTTACCTAGGTAATGGCAAATAGTGACAGAGCCAACTTTAAGTGATATTGCACACCTTAGTAACTCTTGTAAGACCACCAGGAACCCTTAATTTATCATAGTAGCACTATCTCAGTACTACTGTAAAACAATCAAATTGTCACTAGCGTAACAACAATTAAAGTAAAATGTGGTAGTGTGTATAATTGTGAATGGTTACATCATAAAACCAAAGTCAAAGCATAGGATTTCCAACCTGATGAACTGATGACATTGCGAAAATTGCAGGAAGTCAGTGGCTAGAGAAGTCTCGAAATTGCTTCCTAGAAATGTATTGTACTATTTTGTACTGCAAAGTAATAGTTTAATTAAATTGAATTGTATTTATGCCCCATACTCGTAGATACCTGCTCAATGTCTAAGCTTAGGATTATATTTAACTAAATATCAATATAATCACTATTGTATTTTTCTTCAGTTGATGGTGAGTTCTAATTCATTTTTTTATTGTTTCAAAGAGGTCTCAAAACAGATAACATTAATCGATGCACTGCTGAGCAATCTCGACAAGACAATCACAACATGCAGTGATAAAAAGGATGAGCAAACAGAGGAAACCGCACAGAATGAGATGCCAGACTCAACAACCAATACGGAGAAAAGTAATGCCAACCCGTTCCACTGTGGTGATGATGTGTTATTGCCTAACAAGGATGGCAAATATTATTTAGGTATGTTGTTTTAGATAATTTATCCCAATACAGAAATAACTGCTTAGGCCAACCATGCATTTTTGCTGTGTTTTAAAGGCTAATGCTTATATTCATAATGACCCTATCACAGTAATTTAGCATAGTAGGCCGCTAGGTCTATTGCCATCTCTATTTGTTGGCATGTAAGTGACAGTGACAAGAGACTTAGCGAGTTGCTAAAAAGTGTCAGGCAGTAAGAATAAGGGGGGGTTTACTATCTGAAGACCTAAATGGCATAATTTTTAAACAAGTATTGTCACAATTCCACATATTCCGATTTTATCACTATGTTTTTATGACAAACCATAGTACATACACAAAATCCCATGGGGATAGGCAGAGATCACGGATTTCCACTTGCTACGATCCTGACATACCTCTTTCGCTTCATCACTCTCTTAAACCGATTTAGGGTACTCCTGACGTGGCCTTTATATAAAACTAATCAACCGTTCTTTATAGTTTTATATAAATTCTAATAGGATTCCCATCAACAGGAACAATAGTCGAGCTAAGCACCAACAACGATAATGACTCGTGCGAGGTCGGTACTGGCGTTGCGCGATGCCTCGTGAAGTTCGGCGATGGCACGCACGCGTGGGCGCCTGTATCTCGCCTCAAGTTGCTAAGCGCGCCGCCGGCCGACGATGGAAGAATCATGTGTGTTGTCTGCAAGAGAAGGGAGCCAGCTACGGGACAAGCTGCGAATGCGATCATTGCGTGCGATATGTGCGGCCGGGGATACCATGCTAAGTGTCACTCACCGGCTGTTGACGCGTGGATCAATGGTGACTATAACTTTTTATCCCACTTCAAATAAAAAAGAAGGAGGTTCCCTACTTGGTTATGTATATTTTTTATGTTTGATAACACTGCTTCACAGAATTTTTCATCAAAATCGGTTCAGCAGTTTGGCCATGAAGTTGGTTTCTCAAGTTTTTTAAACTTTACTTGTTAGTTAATGTTTTTTCGACACGCAATACGCCACGCATTGATTTGATCATAGGATTTGATAGTCCTGCAAATGCGAGAACAGCTGTTCAGCGTGGTATGTAAATGTGCATGGCTAGTCAATTCATTCTGGGAAATCTTACCACCATATTCTTATTCTGATACTCTTATAATGAGCAATGATCCTCGCATTCATGTGCTCTGTTTTGAAGGGTATCAGTACCGGTGCAATTAAAGGCACATGCGACTTTCGCTGATATAATTTCTGAAGGTTTTACTTCATGATAGCATATAATGTAATCCGCCGGCTAAAGAAAAAAAAACAGAAGATATGTTTTTTTTTACGCCAGAAGCTATAAAAATAGTGCAATCTTCAAGGAGAACTAGGCTGCAATGCACTGGGGTGTGACATCCGTTATATTTGTATAAAACACGGCTGCCGTCGGTAGCTAAGCACAGCCATACAAATAACGGGACATGAGTTTGTCAGTACCCACTTATTGTTGTGACATGACACGCCCATCTACCATGACATTTCTATTATATTTGCTTTGGCCAAAATACTTATTAATTATTTTTTTTCGGACATCTGAAACTACAACTATAAATACAAAGAAACGATAAATTGTTGATAAAAATAGCCGCCCATAGTCGTTTCGTTACGTGGTATCTTTTAGGAATCCTTTCTTTTTATAACTCTGACGATATCTGAACATGTCCTAAAAATCAACTTTACTTTTTAAAACATTTAGCTAAGAGATATTACGTTTTTCTAAAAGAAAAACGGTTTCTAGGTAGTCATTGAGTACCTATGGATTTTGTAGCTGTGAATTTCGAATTCAAAATGTATCCGTATACCGAAACGCTGCTTTCAATATTGATGTTACTTACTACCATGCGAGTGAAGCCGCGGGCCGCTAGTGGTCACTACATGTGACACCGGCTAACCGCGGTGATTTTTCTCCATTGTTTGATTACCAGTGCAGTGTAAAAGATAGGTATCTTATTATAAAACTTGTATATTTCGTCAGGTGCATCATGGCATTGCAAAAGATGCGTCGATCAGAGATACAAGGTGGCGGCGGCTGAAAACCGAGCGTTGAAGCGTAATGACATGCTGCGGTTTAAGGGAAGCCAGCAGAGGAAACAGGAACTCACCCCGCCTTGTGATGTAAGGTTCACTGATTTTACCTGTAGGGAATCATAGATAACGAGGCAGACCAACAGCTTGATGGTTTGATGATATCGTCAAGATAGTGGGATCTAGCTGGATCCAGTTGGCGCAGGACCGGAAAAAAATTCATCATCTACACTTGGTTTGTGGACTGGTTTCCGCAAGTAGGCGGTTTGAACTTTTTTTAGGTTCTACAACGCGCCCGCCTGTTTCCTCACGATGTTTTCCTTCGCCGTTTAAGAGTACTGGCATAGTGCAAATACATTTTTCGACAGAAAAACCTTATTGGTACACAACTGGATTTTAACCCACGACCTTAGGATCTGAAGGCGAGGCCGCTACCTCTAAACCAACAGTGCTCTCGGTGCAGGGCCGGAAAGAAAAGCGTGCTCAAGAGGATGCCTATACCTAGCAATGGGTGAAAGATTACTTGTGGGGCACTACCAAGTCGTGCCCTGATATAGCGAGGTGACTTCGCAGACGTCGCATGAGATGGCGGGACCAGTTAGGAAAACGTATTAGGACCTAAAATATTTTTAACTACGTGCAATCGGATTGTACACCAGATTTGCTTGTGATTTTCAATAAATAAGTTCAGTGATTTATATCTTTCAAAGTGTGCGAGTGAGATGTTGTATCACGGTTTTCATCGCCTTAATTTCTAAACTTACTGTATGATTTTCAGACTGCATCCCGTACTGATTCAATAAATTCAGACTGTGTAAATGAGCAAGATCATTGTTACTGCGGAGAGAAGAAAGACTACCTGGCTCAGGTAAAAAATCCTGTAAGCATTAATTTCTATATTTGTTTTATAGAAACAGTATTATTTACTCAAATCAATAAAAGTTCACTGACTTTGTAAAATTAGGACGATTTTTATTTTCGTTTTTATGTTTATTTTTTGGTGCAATAGCTAAATATTTACCTAAAAAAATAAACGCTCGAGAAGGCTGTATTGTATACTCCAAAGATTCAACAGATTGGCCTTTCGTTAGTCCATAATCTTTATTAGATTGTAGAGTCCACCGTTGGAAATACATCTTCCCTCTTACATCTTCAAGTATTGACTTGGACTCCTAATTCTGCTCCTATTATTTATTATAATTTATCTCAGTCAAATTCTTACTTGTAGTTTTTTTCTTGTATGTTTTAATATTTTTTTTGTGCAAAATTGCTTAATATAATTCCAATTTTATCTGTGTATAATATTATTTGCGCGTTGGTAACTGATATTGCAGATGCTACATTGCTGCCGATGCTCGCGGTGGTTCCACCAAAGATGTGTTTCGAGTCTGCAGTATCCGTTATATGCTGGTGATAAGTAAGATTTTCTGTATCTTAAACGCTATAAAATCATTAAAAAGCAATCACAAAGATTTTTATAATGTCCCAAAAGTTAAGAGACGAGCGGGATTTGAACCCGTAACCTAAGAGTTATTCGTCGATTGTGATTAGGTTTCGATGGCGCAGCGGTCAGTGCAAGGGGAAGGTCGCGGGCGCAAATCCCGCTCGGCTCTTTACTTTTATGACGTAAAAAAATCTTTGTGATATAAATATCAAGTCATCATCATCAGCAGCCTGAAGAAGTCACCTACTGGACATAGGCCTCCCCTACACATTTCCAGGAAGGCCGATTCTGAGCTCTTTCCATCCACCGACTTCCCGCGATCTTAAAAATGTCGTCGGTCCATCTAGTGGGTGGACGCCCTACGTTTCATCTTCCGGTTCGTGTTCGCCATTCGAGAACCTTTGAACCACCTACGTTTTTACCTATGAATGCAGTTTAAATTGTTTTTTACACAAATGTTTTCAAATAATGTCTTCTTTCAGTAAAATGTTTCATCTACAATATTAAAGGTACTTTCCCTCCATGTGGCATATCCGTGGGACGCCCTGTATAAGTAGTATTATTATAGATAGTGCAATCCACGAAGGCGCGCCCCACTATTCCTCCTAACCGTTTATAGTATATGTGTGCAAGCTTCCGTCAATGTTTGAGTGTTATCGGTACACACTAATACCTATGAGTGCACACGCACACTACAATGAACTTTCAATTGCAGATTATACGTATTCGCGTGCTACAAATGCAACGGAGGCAAGGAGTACTTACGGCGACTCGAGCTCTGCTGGCTGGAGCTGGCGCATCTAGCGCTTTACAACCTCACAGCGTACAACGCGCCGAACTACTTCGACCTGGATACTGTTATCATGCCGTATATTATGGACAACTGGCACGCACTGCAACTCCCGGAAAAGGTATGGTACAAAATCAAAATTAATAAAATCTAGGAGATTAGGAATAAAGTAAGATAGTCTAGTTCCTCACGACCAAAGCTTAGATGGTAAAAATAGTTACTTATACAGGCTTTTTTAACGTTGAAATAGTGAATTTTAGCTATCACACATGTATCACAGAAACATGTAACTTTAGCGTCACGAAGCAAGCGATAAATACCGTGCATTCGAATGTAGGGGCTTTGTACTAAAAAAAGTTAAATTAAAAGTGAGATTTAAAATGACCGCCTGGTGGCTGACTTTCTATACGGCCTTTGTATTGCCTACGAAACTGGGACTTCACTGCTATTTTTATTCTGTAAAAGGATCATACAAAAAAAACTAGAAACCAAGCTGTAGTTTGTTGCCTATTCTTCTAGCCTAGGTAGGTCGCGTGGAACTGGCTCTTAGATTCACCTAGCTTTAAGACGTTGCAAAGTGAATCTTGTGAATAAATTGGTTTTTTAATTTGAATTATTCTCTCAGATGTGGCGAACGCCAGCAAACGAGCGACGCGAGCGAATCCTGACCGCTCTGACGTCATCGCGCAAGCGTTTCAAGTGTGGGCGGGAGATGAAGAAACGCGCCACTATATGGGGCCTGCGGCTACGACGACCGCCACCGCCGCCGGCGCAGTTAGCACTATTAGAACAAGTAAGTTTGCCGTGCTAGTATAACTAGCAGCACGTAAGTCTAGCGCTGAGCGATACGTGGAGGGGATAGCTGCGCATTTGTACTGTCACGCACGCTATAAAATTATAACTTCAATTAATTATTTGCTAAATAACGGTAATGTCATTATTTTAATGTAATGTCATTAGTAAGAGGGGATTTCGGCCGGAGAGCCAATCGGTGCTACGCACGCTCGCCCTTAATCCCGCTAGCCCCCTCAAGTACCTTAAGACTTCTGCGCAATAACGGTCAGCGCTAAAGTTACGTGCCGCTACTTTATAGTAGTGGAACTCTGTGAAGGGCTCATCGGAAGAAGAACCACCATGCTTATTTCTGCCATCAAACAGCGTATTTCGGTTGAAAGGTGTGGGTGCCGGTGAAATTATTGGCATGTGAGACTTCTAGGTTTGCCATAATTATGCTTGTTTCATCAGCCAGTTGTATGCATGTCTAAAAAATATGAGACGGCAAAAATACGTTACGTAGTTAGAGTTGTTGTCTCATCTTTTCGCCATACAATAGACAGAGACAAATAGGCAAAACGAAAACAACTTTTGGTAACGAAATGTTGTAAATGCACTGGGACTTTGGGCTCAGGTGAGATAGATGTGTGTTATATTTGGTTTCAGGTGAAAAAAGGTGAGCCGCTGAGCGACACACTCGTCCGACAATTGGCGCCGCGACTCCGGATTCTGCCTCGCGCGCCTTTCCCACCGGTCTCCTATGTGCATGATTGGTAAATATATACCATTTATTATCTATCGTCTATGTCTACCCTTACATCATAGCTTAGGCTTATCTTGAACAATAAATTAGTACTTTTGTAAATATATAAAACCGTTTGATTAACATAATTTTTTATTTCTGTTTCAGCACACTATCTTCTAGTAGTAACACTGATAAAAGTTCCTATAAAACCCACAGTCAGAATATGATAGTTCCCGTTGACGGGCACTGGCTGAATCTGATGACGGGGAAACGGTTTCATGAAAATATCAGTAACTCTAATTCTGAAAACGATTCCACTTGCTCTTCTGAATCGTTGAAACAGACTGAGACGGAAGAACAGCCTTCGCCTTCGCAAACTCCCGTCGCTTGCATCGCTAGAAAATCTGATACCAAAGCAGATAGAGAAAACATTGAAGATGTAACCGAAACAGCGAATGAAGCTACACCGACTTATGAAATCCCTCCTGTGCCATCTATAGTTCAATGTACTGTTAATTTAGAGAATATACCCAAAGATATCGAAACGACGTCCGTCGCGAGTAGCAAGATCCAACCCGACGCGAGCCTAAGTAAATGCGACGTCCGCACCATTAATATAAATACTCATAGTTCGAGAATAGCTACAATGAACTTAGAAGTATCAAAACTGTCCACTAAAAACATTATTGAACATTCCAAGATAATGTCTCTTCAGCACATGGACCGAATACCGACATACAATAGCCACTTTCCAGAAATAGATTATTCAAGCGACGAGGCGACAAGAAGAGGCACTTTAGATACGTTCATACCACCACTAAAAGACTTCCATGGATTAAACAATCCATTCCTTGAGCTATTCAACCAATCGAAAAAAGCTTTAACATCTAGAAAACAAAATGGAAGACTAAAATATCAAAACGGTCGATTATCACTACCGATGCAATTCAACTCAACAATGGCGTCTTTTAACCGGCCTATAAAACGGAAACTTAGTGAAAAAGATATCGTCATTGGACCAAATGGAGAAGTAAAAAGACGGAAATTCCGAAAACCTAGAAAATATCTACAATTACAGGTATAAACAATAAAATCATTTAGATCAAACTAGTAGCTTAAAGGTAGACCTGAGCGATGACCGTTATTGCGCAAAAGTCAAAAATAAGGTACCTGAGGGGGGCTCGCGGTATGCAGGGCGGGCGTTCGTAGCGCTGATTGGTTCTCCAGTCGCACTCCGCTCTCTGAACCAATAGGACGCTTGCACTCATCGAATGTGCGCGACATGGCACACTACGACGCATGCGCAGCGCGTATCGCTCACCGCTCAAGTTATGTGCCGCTAGATAAAGCCCAGCGTTGCCCGGGTAATCTGAATAAAATTATTCTAGATCATTCCAGAATATTAAAGAACATTCTAGTATGTTTAGGACTATTCATAATTATTTAGTGTCTTTGAATTTTCGATTATCATTTTAATAATTTTGAATATTAGATCGTTTTAGAAAGTTTTGGAAAAGTTCATAAGTGATAGAAAAGGATAGGCATAGATTTCAAAACTTTTGCCACCCACTTCTACACCGCCGTCCAAACTCCCTTAGAGCAGGACACCAAGGGGTATCTACCACCACAACGGGGAGTTGATTCCAGTGGGCGGTGATAGGGAAACCTCTGTACGTACATAGTACATACACGAACTCGCTTTTTATATATGTATATATTGATTTTGTTTCAGTTAAACCAATCATGTCCACTACCAGACGTCAGCAATAACACCAGTCAGACTCCGCCCGAAAAGGATATGCCAGCGCCGCAAAGCGGACACGTTAACAAAGCCAAGTTTCACGGTAGAAGACTGAGAGAGAGGCAGGAGAAAAACTACAGTGAGAACTCGCGACGCAACAATACAAATAACAACACCAGTGCTACTAGTAGTAGTAGTATCAATAGTGTGAGAAGTCTGCAGCTCAGCCCACATAAAAGCCCGTCGGTTGAAATAGACGCGGAACAACTCTCTGCGCTCAAAACGACAGTGCAGTCTTACTTCCGCGCCCAACAAAAATATACAATTCTCGCGCACAGAACCGGGTGTTCGGGTCCACCCTACCTCTTAGAATGGGACACTCCGTCCTTGACTGGGTAGCCTCTAAGAATTTATAAACATAAGTGTATTGTAATAATATATAAGTTCTTCTGTAGTTATTGTTGTACAGTTAAGATCGAATTGTGATATATTATTATTCCAATTGGATTACGTTGTTTTATTGGTCAGAAATCAGGATTTATATTCGAAAGACTCCTACAAACTGAAGTAACAGAGGGATTCCGAATTTCGTAGACCCGTCAGGTCGGCAGTCTGGTTCGACCTAAACAGATGGGAACCTTTCCACCAGAGAAACTGAACAGCTCTACTATTAATCCCCTAGGCACGGTAGATTACTCTAAGATCTGTAAATCATCATCATCAGTTTGTAGAAGTTTTTGACTTATCCCTTATAATATATTCGCAGAGAGAACTGTTACAAATACAAATACAAATACAAAAAAGTTTATTGCCAAAGATACACATAAAAAGAAAACACATTAAATAAATTTACAGTTTGGCAATAGGAGTAGGCTCAGCACTAATTCTGTGCAACATACATAAATGATGCACAGGGCTGGTTTTCAGCATACTCCAATGTTCGACGTTGTAGGTGGTAGCCGAACCAAAAAAAAAGTAAGTAAGTAGCGGGATTTTAAAACAAAGAAATAACATGATAGAAGCAGAAAAAACGGAAATAGCAAACAATACAAAAACACATAAAAAAAAAAGAGATCTTTGCTACCGTGTGTTATGCGTGTATAGTGTGAGAGGGTGTGTATGTATGTGTGAGGGTTGTGTTGTGACAAGAGTGGGCCTCCATGATTCTCCCAGTCTCTTAAGAGTCTGGTTAGCACAGAGGGAAGCCCACCCCTGAGTGTGTATGTGGGGGGGTGTGTATGTGTCTGTGTGCAAGGAAGTGTATTCAAAAAAAAAAAATGTTTCTGGGGCTCAATTCTAAACCAGTGACTTTTTACCTACCGTGACAAAAGTCACTGGTCTAGAATTGAGCCCCAGTTCTTGTGATATAATATCTACCGTGACAAAAAAGTCACTGGTCTGGAATTGAGCCCCTGAGCTCTTAATGAATTCTCTCGGGTCTCTTGGGTCCATTTGATTTTACGCCTATGAATCCTGCCGCTCCCGCGCCGCCGCCCGCCGCTGCCCGCTAAATTCGAGGCAGAGGCCTTACACTTACTATCTACAAGCTATGTCGCCTATGTCTGTGACCTTGCTCCCACAGCTTTTCTCCATTTCGGACAATAAGATGTGTGGTATAGTTTTCCGAACGCTGGCTATCCGAAGACTGAAATTTGGACCTACCAAGTTGAATCATCGTTCTCAGATTATTAGTTAGTCTTCGTTCGTGTAGTTACGTAACAGGGTGGTGGGCGAAAAGTCGCAGCAAGCCTCTTTTTATAACGCTTTTATTTTCCACCTATGGGCATAGAGGCGTAGGGGGCCATTGCAGACTTGAAGGAGTGCTTTGCTGAAACATCGCTGCACCAACTAGCTCTTTTTATTAGGCCTCCTAACACTTAAGCTAGAAACTTTTATGAGACCTTGCGTTCGGAGAGTGTACACAGAATTGCGTCAGGTAAAAACTGGGTTTCTCTGTCTACGCTAAAAACACTGGTGCTTGATTGGCTTGCATCATGCAGGATGATAATTTTATGAAAATGTCATTAACTTGACAGTTGCTCGCGCCAAACGATGGAAATCATATCCGCAAATCGAATTTTGATGTTGCCTACAACTTTTGGTCTCAACTATGTACCAAATCGCTGCTTCAAGACTAAAATGTACCACTCATAGAATGTGGGCCCCCAAACTATTCAATACCACATTGTTGTGCGATACACATTACCGAGGTACTTATTACATATCAACACAGAGTGTTATGAAGAACTCATTTAAAATGATTAAATTTAAACAACAGTTCAATTATGGAATGTCAATATATTTTACTTCGTATCTACATTTTGATTTCAAGTTCGAGTAAATTACGGAAATTAAAAATCTTACAATAAATGTACATAGGCTTTATGCATCAGTTTTAAGAGTTATATTTTTATTTAGTAGGTACTCTTAGTAATTTACAGAGTACACATTTTTTTTATATAATTTTTAATCACCACATTTTTATTTCACTGGAGCTATCTACAACACAAAAAGACGACACTTCCATGTTAAATAAATATATTTCAAATCAAATGTATGACATTTGATCTGTTTTCAAATGACAGACTGATAAAAAATCTACTAACAATCAGTAACATTTTGTCGAAAACTAATATGTTACAGTAATTTCATTCGCTAATAATAAATACCACGCCTTCACCCATTGCACGTAGATTTTGAAGCAGGGTTCATAATATGGCAATAATAACTCTCTCTGAACAAATTGAATAAGCTGGCAACAAATTAAAGGTGTTCGCAATCTGTTATATATAAGTATAGCCATGCAATGAGAAAACACGCGGAAGACCAAGTACAGATTCCATGGTTCAATTGATTGTCTATTATCAATATGACATAAAATATTTTTGATTTTTTTTTGTCCAATTTAATTACATACATACTACTATACTAAGTCATTAGTACATACTAAAAAACAATTACAGAAGGTTGAAGACACCTCTCGAACGTAATAATATAAATATAGACTTACAAATGTAAAGAGAGTTGTTTACTTTAAAAACTTACGTACAAACTTATAATACATAGAACATTAATTAAAATGCAACCCCCAAAAGGCCCATAATACGCAATCATGAAACAATATTAGATGGTACAACAGTTAATTTTAAAGAAGTATAACTATTCACAGCACTTATCCATAAATGTTAGTCAACGGCCTCATGCACAAAATGATCACTAAATCACTTCGGTGTCACATTATCACCACACATTGATTGCATTGACGTAAAATATACATATATCTATGTACAAGTAACAAAACAAGTCCTTGGCGCACATTACAGTGATTCTTCGAATGCCGCCATCAAATCACTCTGTAAGTTCATGTCAATCTGTCCAGCCAACTGAAAATGGCAAAAAAAAAAAAAATTATAATAAATGCTACCTCCTACGACTTTAGGCGGTAGATACCGCCACTGATAGATCTCTTGTGCAGTCAGCACCAAAAGTAGATTGGGAATTTCAATTAGTAAATTCCCCTTTTCTTCGGATTTGTCAAAGATTACATCAATTTGCAAATAGTTAGCGCTCAAAGGTGATCTTCAAATAAAGTTCAAAACATAAATCTAAAGTGAGCACCAGAACAAACCAGAAATGCCAATCTATTTTTAATGCTCACTGTACCAAGTACACACTCAAGTTTTTTATGGATGTTCTAAGGTTCTACTAGTCAGAACTCAGAAGTACCTAAGTCTTAATATAAGGAACCCTTTGTGTGCCGATAGTCTCCTATCTATACTCCTATCTATCCTTAAAAAAATAAAGTTTTTTCAATTTCTACTTGATTATTTCTTTTTTTTTAATTTTATATAACATAGCTCTTTGAATAGATAGATAGATAGATAGATAACACTTTATTGTACACAAGGATACATCACAAGTAACAGCGTAATAAAATAAAGTACAATGGGCGGCCTTATCGCTGAAAGCGATTTCTTCCAGGCAACCTTGAATTAGTAAGTTGAAGTGGCAATGGGCAGGTCATATAGATCAAAGAACTGACAACCGTTGGGGAATAAAGATTTTCGAATGGCGACCACGAACCGGAAGACAAAAAGTAGGGCGCCCACCCACCAGATGGACTGACGACATTGTTAAGATCGCAGGAAGTCGGTGGATGGAAACGGCTCAGAATCGTTCTTCCTGGAAAGGTGTAGGGGAGACCTATGTCCAGCAGTGGATTTCTTCAGACTGATGATTATGATGATGAGTAACAAGTTCGATTTCGCTTGGGTGAATCTCTATTGCTTCTTCTATGCTCTATGCTCTATGGCTCATCAAATCACATAATATCATCGACCTTGTGGCATAGATTTGTGCATGCAATTACCAACCAACATTAAGGTGGTAAACATTTTCAGACCGCGAGTGTACCTTACTTTTGACTTCTGCGCAATAACGGTCAGCGCTAAAGTTATGTGCCGCCACCTATATCTATCATCTATAATGATCTAGTATGCAATACTCACAGCTTCGCGCCTTCGCCGCTCCTGCTCCCGCTGACGCAGCCGCTCTCGCTCGGAGGCGGCGGGTTTGTCGGGCGCTGCGGCGGCGGCCACGGCGGCGGGCGGGGACGCGCGCGCCACTGGGGACACGCTTGGGGACGCCACTTCGGCCTCCACCTTACGAACGCCTTGGCCCACCCTGCCATAATGCACATCGTTATTTTAATGCAAGAAGTTCAGAACACTTGGTCTAAACCAGGGGTTATGAAAATGTGGCACCCAACTAGGAAGGCTTGCAGATTCTTCAAGGGGGCGCGAGATGACTAACATAGGCTTACCATACTATGCGCCATGGTGAACGAACTGAAACTTCATTCCGACTGGGAGCTTTACCGAGTTGGTATCCCCGTACCAAGCGGGGTTCAATTCTTACTCGGCGCATAGCTTTTGGAACAATCTTAAATCTGCGTCACTCCCCCGAAGTTTATAAAAGCGCGGGCGGGTAATTTTAATTGAAAAGCAAAAACGCACATGCCGCCCGATCTCTGCGTGATCACCCGTGTATCACGTAATTTTCAGAGAACTAATTTTACCTCATTTTTTCTTCATCAGGATGCCGCCTTTCAGTCTCCTGTTGACGTTGTCTCTCTCTTTCTGCTAGCTCTTTCTTTCGAAGCTCCTGCTGTTCTATAAGTGCTCTTTGTCGATCTATCTTTTCTCTTGCTTGCTTTTTGAAGGCCTGTAGAAAATATATTATTTTTGAATTTTAATTATGAGAAACGAATATAACGAGTTTGTTACATACAAAACCTGGGTTTACTTTACTTACCTGAAAGCTATCCATCACAGGTGGTTTTGGTTTAACCTGTGCGCTAGGGACTACGCTGGGAATGCTCTGTGGACTTCCAGCTTGTGCTAACGATGACCAGGAACTGGCATTTTTCAAATTTTGCTCTTGCTTCAGCTTGAAAGCGGCAGCAAAATTTGAATTTTTATTCTCCTCCGACATTTTCTTTTCCATTTCGTATTTAACTCTCTCGGACATTTCGTATTTAGCTCTTTCTGACATTTCGTATTTAGCTCTTTCCGACATGTTATTTTGCTGCATGGACTGGGCCATTAGATCCTCGATCGGCTTGGGCGTCAGTAAAGGTTTGTTTTCCTCTTTTTTGGCAGACGGCGTGATCATACAGGGCGCGCTAGGCAGGTTATGATGCGACTGCGAAATAACCGAATGCGGCACCGAAGGAACAGGGTCGAAAATGGAAGACACCGGCTGAACATTAGTCAGTCCTGGTATGTTAGGAAGCAAATCGGGCCTCAGCATTTCGCGTTCATGTTTTATATTCTGTTCTCCATAACCGTTATGAGGTGGCATATACATTTCGCTTTTCTGGTCTGCGACGCGAGTTATTTCGGCAAGGCCGCCGAGCTGCGCCATAAGAGTCTGATGTGCCGCGTCAGGCATCATCTGCTGCTTCGGTAAAGAGAATTCTTCCTCGAGCCGCATGGAGGATTCAGATTCGCCGACGTTATCGTCCATCGGGACGTCAGCTTTGAGGCTACGTTCAAGGCTGGCCAGCGACCGTTCGATGGGATCAACGTAGTGCGAGGTGTCCAGCTTGTCGAGGCCGTTGCGAGGCTCAGATTTGATCAGCTGTTTTTGATTTTGATCGTCGAGTTCGCGCTTGCCGGGCGCGGTTGATGGGTCGGATATGTTACCGCCGTTGTTGGTGGGAACGAGGACAGGGACGGGTGTGGGTAGCGGTGCGGCGGGCGGCGGGGAAGGCTCCTTGACTACCGGCTGAGGCGCGGGCGGAAACGTTGGCTCCGGCGTGGGCACCGTCACGACAGGCTTAGCTTCAGGCGCCGCCACCGGTTCCGTCGTAGCGGCTGCCGGCGTGACGGGGGGCGCCACTGCGTTTACCGCTACCGGCATACTCATCGGCATTACCGGCGGAATAATCTTCTGCAAGTACAGTAAGTAGTCATTGAGTAATCGCTTCTACCGATTACATGATAGAAAAGTCAATAAAAAATAGTTACGTTTTGTGGTGGCAGATGCAACTTCTTTGGTTTCTTTTTCGGAGTTCTTCCCGAAGCTGTGCCTGTAAAGAATTAATATTGCACGTGATATTAAGCGCTCCGAAAGAACGAACGCGCATTTATATCCTCAGAAGACGTATCTATGAAACTATATTATATTCGAATTCCGCAGCGATTAAGTTTAATTTATTACACGCATATTTTAGCAATGCTTTGTACACTTAATAATGTTTTGTGCCAGTAATATTCTTACCTCAAGTGCGCTATGAATAGAAAATACTTTTAAAGTTCTCTAGGTAAACTCAGATCTCAGGGTATCTAAATAAAATACAAAATACATTACTTAAAAGATTTACTTAAATCCTTATAATAAACTGAAATATATACAATGTTTATTTTCACTCACTCTTACATCTAGGTCAATTTAAGTCATGAGTTGATTAAATCATCATAAATGTAACATAGTGTTTTTGTAAACACACTTGCAACTTTCTAAATGGATATTACAACTAAAACTTTGTAAATCATGTTATTATACTAATTGCACCACATATTTTTTTAATAAAATAATCGAGTGCAAACCTTGTACAGATAGCGGACCTGTAAGCAATTGACCTTTAAAAGAATGCCTATGTTGAATTTGTTTCAAGTCAAAGAGAGGGTTAAAAAAGATTCGGACGGACTAGTAAATTAACAATTATTTGTTGCCTACAGGCCCGCATATCTTTACATTAGATGCAAGTTGAACATATAAAAACACAATGACAATTTCGATTGCTTTTTTAGGCAATTTATATTTAAAGTATACATTTCTATGTTTGTTCTGTTCTTGGGCCAAAGGCTAATAAAGGATATAAAATTATATTTGTTTAAACTAACTTATTTATTTAATATATTATGAAGATCTCTTAACAATCCGCAAATTGTACTTGACAACATAATCCCTATGTTGAAACAAAGCAACAGTCTTTTAAAATATAACTGCAGGTAACTACTAAAAAGTAATATAACCAAATACAACTCAACAAGTAAGAAATTGAATTATATTTTGATGATTTGACTTGGATTGGACTATTTGATACAATATTATAGCTAAACATTACAAATTACAACAGTAAAATGCTCAACATTTTATAAATGATTATTAATGGTTGTTAATTTGTGATGTGTTCAAGAAATTGTATTTAATATGGCATAACAAACGTTGATTGATGATCAATTTAAAGCGATATTTATAAGATTTAACCATTCATTTACAAACAATACTTAAAATACTGTGTGCTAATCTAATCAATCTAATGACGGCTTGTCTTGTTATGTTTATTTCAGTATTGCAAGTGATAACAATAGAATAAATAATAATAAAAAACATGTATTATTTTCTGAAATGAAGCTAACAAAAAGAATTAATTTTATTTATACATAAAAAATAGCTAATAAATAACATATTCTTCACAATCAATTTCATAAGACGTTTTATTATTTTTAATCAACATAAATAAAAAAACATCATTTTCAAAATGAATTGTTCTAAATTTCGTCAAGTTAAAATATGGATACAAGTTCAGACTTTATAATTACTAATTGCAGTTTTTAATTTTGGGTCTAAAAACAATTCCGATATTGAATAAGCCTGTGTTTTATTAGATATACATTTTATTTATTTGATTATGGTCGTAGAATATTCCAGTTCATTTATTAGTTAAATAGATCTCTGTTTGTCACATTTGTTCTATTCAATTATGGATTTATTCATGAACCCAGCATACCACAAAATTGGATGTATTTTGAATTGATTGTATACATTTTTTCATGATCAACATAATCTGCAATAAATTATTAGGTTTGCAAACAATTTGTGAAGGAAGGAGGCCAGCTTAGGTATTTTCGGAAATAATATAAACGGGTGTAAGAGAATTTGGATAACACATCAGATTAATCTTCGAGAGCAAGCGTCGATGTGTATCATTAAAGCATAAAACCAATAAAACATACCTTTTCAAAGAAAATTAATAAAAACATGTCACAAATTACAAGCTAGTTGTGAGATGAGAGACCGGTCCAACAAGGGGGGTTAATTTTGTTTGCTAATGTGGTATCCGTCCTTACACAATTGTTTGCAATAGTGGCTGGCTAGTGGCTAGTGAGTGGTGTGCGTGTCGCCAGCTGCTGCGCCTTCGGGACGTATCGACTACTACAGCGAACACCGTGCTTAGCCAGTACTTTCATTTGTTTCACACAAGTAAGCTAGTTATTAGTACCGTGAGATCAGAGTTTCCCAATAATTTAATAGAGACGAAGTTTTATGGATGCAAATGAAACAATATCGCACTTGAGGACATGTTAAATATTAGGTCATGTGAAAAGGTATAATCTATTGGTTCATTGGTAGCAAACCAAATAAAATATTTGTCTTATCTGGCACCAGTGAAAATAAATAGCTAACACTAAAGCTGGCTTCTCCTCCTCACTAAACTTTAGTGCCTTTACCAACATTTCTTACGAAGCGCGATTTTCCATCCGAATTACTAAAACTGAATCAAAACTTAAGGTGGCATCCCTCTTCAATATCACAGAATATAAATCATATCAAAAATTACTCTCACAGCATTCACTCATTGCAAGCAAACATAGCAGTCATCTGGAACTCTGTATAAGAACTGTTTGTGGTTTGGCAAATTGCAATGTTTCACATTTATTCATAGTGCATGACATGTTTTACAAAATTACTTTGTAAACAGCACCAGAAAAGAAACGACACAACTATATCTGTACATCTTACCTTACAATTTATACAGAAACCTATGATATAAATTGAAATAATTACCTGATTTTAATAAATTGTCTTTAAAATAGTCGGAATCCGAACAATATCTCTCATGCAAAACACACATACGGATTTAGACATAGCTGTCTAAGAATTTATCTAAAATAAAAAAGGAAATCACCAAAATAAAATGTTTTTGGGTTCCATTTAAATATGTACACGAGTCAATAAATAAAATCGCTAGTAAACTTGCATACTCGGGATCGAGATACATAATGTACCCTCAACAATCCGCGTTTTATAACTACATTCATAAACATACCAAATAAATCTTAGTGTTGTTTGCCATCACAACATCTCTTTCAGTAGTCACACTTCTATCAGACATACTTTCACTGTTATTAATTTCAGACTAGATTTTGTATTTGATAGTAAACTATTTAATCAATCAAAATGAAGTCAACGTTTAAAATGGAAACCTTTAAAAAATACTGGCAAAGGTAAAAAAAGTTTTCTGTTTACACATTGATGAAAAAAATATCTCATAACCTAAGTAAACTACTTCTTTACGTGTATATCAAAGCTTGAAAGTATTCTTACAATGTGTAGTATTCGTCTTATTTTAAATGCAAGGTTTAAAATCTAGGACTAAAATAGTAATTTACATTTAGCGAGTGGTATAATATATATAGTTTGATGAATGAGTGTTGTTGTGATGTCTAACCTGCTTCGCTGTCGCTGGAGTCTGAAGAGCTGGTGTCCGTACTGGACGAGGAGTTGGATGAGTCGGACGAGCTGGAGGATGAGGACATGCCAGGCCCGCCGCCGCCGGCCAGTGCCTCCTTCGCGCCTTCTGACAAACAAAACCAAACAACACTTTTACATCTATTCGTTTTCAATCTATTATCAAATAAGTAACGGCTCGTTCACACACATGCATCCGGCATTGACGAATCCTCCAAAAGTTCATAGTAGTATATTGCCGGACACGAAAAAGCAGCCTCCAGTCTTGAATGCGGGATGCATGTGTGAACATTAGATGCACACATTTCCCAATCTTAATAAAAATAATTGATACCCTACAAATTGGTGATAGACTTTATTAAATCTTTCATCACACTGGAAATTTATAGTCAAGCTGAGATGAGGACCACCAATAAATTTTGAGAAATGACATAACATGGTGCTCTCATGTATGTCAAGTTGACGGGAATTAAAATCAAGATTCTGTATTGCGGATGTTTTCGAAGTTATTTGTTCCTCTCAAATAAAAGAAACCACATGTTTGAATTGAAATTGCCGGTAATAGCCTCAATTCATTAAAAAGATATTAGCTTTTCTATGCTTTATTTTTACGTACTTTACTTATGTTTAATGTATTTTACCTTTTTTCTGTTGTTGCTTTTTGTTAGATGATCCTAGTTGGCCAGTAACATCGTGAAGTCTTTTCTCTAGTTCCTGTTTCTTCTCCGCCATTTGTTCGTCTTTGGACTTCCCGGACACTTTCCGATCTGCACAAACATAAAACGATGTGAATGCGGTTTCAGCGTAATAAATCTAAAGCAAACTACCAACATTATTTTAAAGGTGAGGATGGGTTGAGGATAGGTTTCATGATGTATACAAAAAAAGTGATGAGATGAGGATATTGCCAGGTTAGTAATAGGAAAAAAGGAAAAGGGTTATAATGTCGGCATCACTCACAATGAGGCTTACGTGTCTTTTTCCGAAGGCAGGACGCGACGTAATTCTCTAATTCTCGTAGCGTGGATGGTTTTAGAGTCTCAAAATCAATCTCGATTTCATCTGGATTTGAATCTCGCAGCGACGGCTCTCTGCTTTGAATAATATGCACCACTTTTCCAAGTTTATCGCCTGTTTAACCGATATAACAAAATTTTAGTACACAAATTAGAATATTGTAGTTTGGCCAAGTGTTGTCACTTTTTGACTCTGTCACTCTGTTGTGCAATTGACTAATTACTGAGAGATTAAGAGCGTGAACACACAGAGAGCGGTCAGAGTTCTGCGTTCTAGTTACCGTTGACCGCTCAAGAGTTCCAACGCACACAAGCGGCGTTCAAATTCTCGCGTTCTAGTTTCGTTTGGGTCTTTGGACGTGCAAAACATGTCACTAGAAAGTTCATCATCCGATGAAGAACTATTGTTATTGTGGAGCTTAGCAGCTTCTAAAAAGAAAAGGAAGTATTGGGTGCACCCAATTAACACAACGCGATAAGAACAAGGCGAATTTAGTTATATTTTTCAGGATTTACTTAAAGATGAACAAAGATTCTAGGTATGTTTATTTTCGAATGTCGATTAATAGTTTTAATGAATTGTATAACATCATAAAACCTGCTATCGAAAAACAAAATACTAACTGGAGAAAATGTGTTCGTAATGTTCTCTTAGGTTTCCAGTCAACTGTGGCTGCGGTGTACCAGCTGTTTGAATTGTTGGAGTTGATTGTGGTGAAAGGACGTAAAACACCCTATTTTCTTGATTAGATGCATTACCGGGTTCCTCAGACATCGCGGCGTTCAGGCGTTCCTTGCCTCGGCGGGAAAAGAACTCTTAGAACGCGACGTTCCGCTTTGACCGCCGCGGTCAGACTGCCCGCTGTGTGCGTTGTGGTTATAGACTCGGTACATTGTAATGAACGGCGAACGCGGAACTCGGAACTCAGAACTCCTGACCGCCCTCTGTGTGCGCGGGCTCTAAAAAAACACTATTTTATATACGAATTAGTCTTCAGCATGTGCACGTACCTGGCAGTTTGTTGATGTCAAGCGATAACTGTCGCTTCTCATCGTACGACATAGGTTTCGCAATGTCCTCATCATCGGTGTCGTTCTGCGGAGGAGGATGAGGCACGGGCGGCGCCGCTGCCGCGATGGAGTTCTTCTTCTTAGCGGCGGCGGCCCCTCGCGCGGCGTTTTTGACGCCCGGCCCGGCGCCAACACCCGCGCTAGCAGTCGCGTTTGCGCCGCGCTTGTTAGCCTTGTTGCCGCGGGCGGCTGTTGCTGCAGCTACAAACAAATGGATACTAATCAAAAACCAAACTTACACAAGATTCTTTTTTATTTACAAAGTACTGTGGACAAGCCACACAACACTATCTAGCTACAAATAAGGCAGAGCTATATGCTTTTTTTTGCAAGTACATACTTAGAGTACATTATAGCACCCAGACAGAACAAACATCTGCAATTGCCACACAAATATTTGTTCTCGGTGGAGATCGAATCCACGACCTAAGGCATTCGCCTTAAGTCGCCTTAGGCAAAGCTACTACTAACTGAGCCACTTAAGAAAGTCAAATTGTATTACATGACCATGGTATATTATATAATGTCGTCTTAGCCGCACAAGGAGAGCCAAAAAAAAATACATAAGAAAGGTAATACTTACTTAGTTTACCCAACGATTCCGCAATAGTATTAGCTTTTGCCGCATAAGCGGCGATAGTATTGGCTTTCGGAACCGCGTTGGGTACAGCGTTAGGTTTTTTATTTGATGATTTGTCCTTAGTCTTCTTCTTGGCTTTCTTTTTTGAATTTGACTCCTCTACAAGTTTTCTCATTTTCTCTTGCAACGCCTGCAATTCCTTTTCGAGACCTTTTACTTTGTTATTTCTTTCTTCGTCTGAACCGTCAGACTCAGATTCCGACTCAGAGCCAGATTCTGAACCTGATGATGAGCTTCCTTTGTCTATGTGCGGGATCCCTACATGTACTGGTTCGTCGGGAATCTTGGCATACCTGTAGCAAATTACCATTCGTGTCAATACTTTATAAAGCGAGCGACAATCTCCATCAAACCGGCTGAGACATACCGGCAGTGGAATAGTGTTAACGTTAAGAATAAGAATGTTGCTGTTGGCCTTGGGTGTTCGTTCATGTTATGTAATTGAATACCCGATCTCGCAAGCGCCGATATCTCTTCCAAATGTTGTACATCACCTGCGATCTTGTTATGACTAAGCTATGCTTTCAGTAATCGTTACGCGCGTAAGATAAATTAATACACTCACCTCATTTCAAACACATCTTGCAGTTTCCGAGCCATAGCGACGACGTCATGATCCGGGGGGTTATACTTATAGCAGTTTGTAAATATTAGGCGAACATCGGCCGCAAACTCTGTAGCCGTCTTGTAGGCACGGCCGTCCATCTTTTGCTTTACAGTACCGAGGTCCATCGGCTTTTTAATAATATCAAAGTAATCATGGAGTCCAAGAAGTTCGGCATCCACGGGTTTGTAAAACGGCCAGGCATAACCCTGACAAAATAAATTACAAATTATTAGATACGTTTTTTTAACTTGGTTACACCAGATTTAACAAAAACTTTACTGAGGCTCTTTAGTGTTGATATTACAGTAGTAAATACTCACCGAATGTTTTTTAGAAAAGAGTTCTTTTAGTATTTCATTACAGCTTTTTAGTGCATCAGAGAGTTTCTCTTTGCCCTTCGCCAACTGTGGAGTCATGGCAGAGTGGTGCGCCGCCCCAGCCGCCACACTTGGAGACATTCCACCCATTTTAAAACCATCATCTCCTGTCCTATTAGCCTATGGGAGAAAATACGGAAATTAATTCTACATTACTTCTGATCACCTATAGATTTTTCTGTTCAATAAAATAATTATAATAGTTTCAGGAAAGGTACTTATAATAATAGAAACTTACCTTTTTCTGACGCCCACTTTCTCTCCTCGTTGATATCTTGGCGGGCTTAGGTCCCCCTTGCTGATCTATTGTAGGAGTAGTGTATCCGCCTTCAAAGGAGCTGCCCATAGGCGTAGTTGTATCAGCTTTTCTTTTCACACCCTTTTTGACCTAAGATAAAATATATTTTTTTTAGCTACAGTACCTAGGGGGTGGCAATAATTCAACCAGTTGCATATCGATACTCGCGACTATGTCGACGTGCCCTTTATTAAATAATAAGATAATTATTTACATAAAACAAAATTAAATTTATTTACAAAAAAAATATTATTGCCTATGCAAGGAAAACCTTAAATAAAAATTATGCATAATACGGCAATTTCACAACTATATAAGTAGTCAATTACCGAAAAATTACGTATTTAATATAGCGAGAAAATGTACTGACCTTAGCAGGTTGCGTCTGGGATAGAGCGACCGCCGGGATGGCAGCGACAGGAGTCGTAGGCGGCGGCGCTACGTGGAAACTGGATGGTTGAGTTGCAACCTGAAAGATTAAACCCTTCAGTAACCACCTGAGATGGGAAAATACGTAATGTAGGATAGAGGCAAGATGACTATGAACAAAACACTCTGGGAATGCCCAGAAGAAGGGAAGAGAAAACTTGAAAAGAGCAGTTTGTGTGAAAATGGCCAATGACTAAAGAAAGATACGGCGAACGGCCAATTTCAGACCCGCCAAGGCGGCCTTCTGCACGTTAGCCGCCGCACACTTTACAACTTCACCCAAAATTTCTGTTTAGTTCGATAATGTGATTATATTAATTGATTTATAGTATTTACCTATCAAAAAGATTGGTTAGCGCATTCCTATATCAAGGAGAAGCTTGTGAGTCCAAATCCCACTTGGCTCAAAACTTGGGGAAAATATCTCACCTGCTGAGGTAAGCCAGTGTGAGTGGCGGGAGGAGTGACGGAAGGCGTTGTGGTAGTATTGGTTGAGCCGACGAGCGCAGGGATCGGCGTGGGCGCCTTGACTGGCACTTTGTGCGGAGTCGCCACCGGCACAGTCGGCCCAACCGGCCCTGAAGCGCGCTTCTTTGTAGTAGCACCCTTTCCCCCTTTCGACGGTGCTTCTATTTCTTTTTCCTCTTTGTCCATTTGAGCTATCTGTTGAATTACGAAATTGTGGATTTATTTGCGGGAACAACCACTTTTTGCAGGGAGTAATTTATATTTTCATCATGCATGAAGTATAACCATTGCAAATTTAGCCGACTTTTTCCGAGTGGATTTTGTTTATAGTATTTCAATAAGACTTACCCGGTTCAAGAATAATTTTTCTAAAGTCTGTGCCATCACCACTACATCTTCGCCTGGTTTGTTGTAGACGTAGCAGTTGGTGAACATAGTATTGAAATCTTGTATACATTCTTGCGCCGAATAGTAGTAATTAGACTCGAGACGTTTTTTGACTGTTCCTAAATCCATGGGTTTTTTGATGATTTTGTGGTAATCCTAAAAATATAAAAATAAATATAATCCAAAATTCAAGTAGTGGACATCTGTGCATCTCCTCTAGGTAACATTGGCGAAATAGGTTTGCATGCTAAGACGGAGGTTCCCCCAATCGGCGCTGCTTAAACTAGCTTTTATGAAAAAATAAGTTTCAATTATCTGTTTTCTGTGCAAGCAAGTCTGACTGCCCGCAGGTCACAAATAACAATGGCTCTGAAGTACGAAATTGCTCAATTTTATATCAAGTGGTCACCTCTCATTTTTTCACATCACTATCAAGCTCCAATATAAACAGATCTTATGCAAAAGGAACCCGCCATGTTACTCAGTGAAACAAGGTGAAATAATTCTTCCAGCAGTTTTTGGGATTATTCCCTACAAAAATCTTATTTTTTTTAATTACCAGTAGTTTGAAGTACGATAAATAGATACTCACGGGAAGGTTTAACTTCTTGGCATCAACAGGCTGCTGAAAAGGCCATGCAAACTGATGCTTCCACACGGCCTTCATAACATTCTTTTGGAGGAACGATAACTGATTCGTCATCCGCCCTTGTCGACGAGGCGCGTCCTCCGGCGGCGCTCCATTGACGGCCTCTGCCGATGTCTGAGGACAAAAAATTTTTTAAAATAATTTATGTGGCACCTTATTTTCTTTGAAGCATAGTAAAGACTTGCATTACGTGCTGAAACGAGATTCGCTTGCGTCTGAGTGCTATACAATTTTGTAGGGCACATACCGGCCGGCGTTACTTTTCGGGTCTGAAATTAGCCATTTAGCGAAGGTTCGCCATTTTATCACTCGGCTCAGTTCAGGCCGGCCAAGTTACACCGGGCGATCTGTATTCACAGAATACAATACACAAAAGTTATGAATATTGCTTACCGTGCTGGTTGTCGCGAGAGGATCGACTGCCTGCTGCATTGTGCTGGAGTCTGCAATCTACCTGCCAAAGTGACAACTACTGTAATAGGGCACAAATTATAATAATCATATCAAGATGGGGTAAATGTCACACAATAGCTCTCACCTCAATCGTAACAAGAGGCTCATCCAATCTCTGACTTAGAGGCATCAGCTATATCCTCTTAGAACACTAAACCATTCTATCATAATAAATCAGTGTTGGTGCTCCTGCACCTAGTTGGAAGTCACTGAGGTCTTCCAAATCATCATCATACAGTAACTACCTGAAAATATAACAATATCAGTTTTTTATATATTTTCTATGTATGTCTTGTTCATTACACTTGGTTAAGGATAGATAGGTGCTGAGCAAGCCTAATTATCTACGTAAGTTTCAAGGGTGTCATAAGTTACCTGCTGATGCTGTTTATAAATAAATGTAAATATTGCAGACAATCCACATAACCCTTATCTGGCCCCAAGTTAAGAGAGCTTGAACTGTGGGAACCAGTTAGCTGGTATAATACTTATATAGCGTTTTTTTGTAAATACATGCTTAGAGCACAATATAACACCCAGACAGAGAACAAACATCAGTGGTCACCCCACAAATATTTATTCTTCAAACTCGCGTCCTACGGCGTAGAAGGCAAAGCTGAGAGGCCAGTCAAAATTTAAATTATATTGATGCTAATAATTGATTAACCTTTCCTGTTTACTTAGATGTAAGTTTTTGACATCGAAAATATGAGGTAATGTACCTGGCCTATGTTGCAGGGAGATGAGATATGTCAAAATAGTAGCACCTGGTTTGATACTAGCTAGTTGACACTACGGAATCTGTAACAATAGAAGCCAAATATGAATACACTTAAAATATTTCCTGTGCAGTTTTGACTGTTATGACTACACAAATTAGGACACTCAAGGTCTCTTTTGTCTAGATTAGAGATACCAGATGATTATTCAGTGAACAAACCATTCCATGGATTATATGTACAATAAGCGTTGACAATGTACTTTGTTTAACCGCAGTTTCCCATCCAATGATCAGGTTTTAAATTAGGTACAAATAATAAAATGCATTGACCTTTCTGTTAGATGATACTAAACATCACAATAAGAAATCCAAGTGGCTCTCAAAAATTTTAAAAATTGCTTCCCGCAATCTTTACTGTAGCTACCTATTTCTTGGTATTTTGCTGGCAATGTCATAGAAGTATTCGAAAAATCTGTTTAGTTATCAAGTTTCGAAACCAAGCCCCTCTAATTTACTGTAGACAGGATCCAATTTTTGGAATGGTACTCTTTCAAATTATTTATTTTTTCAATTTATTTAATTGAGAACCATTTTACAAGATCAGCTTATTTCATTATAATTTGTTTCTTATAATTGAATCTAGAGAAAACTCCTTGTTTTTCCTGATGGTTCTCAACCCATAATATATTGATTTGTTTATATATTAACATACAATCAACACAGATTGTTTTCGTATTATAGGGCATAAATTGATCAGCAAAAAATAGTAAAAAACATGCCAAAGTGAGAACCTTTTCCTTTTGAGCCTAATTAATGAGATACATACTCTTATCATAGGTCCATCATGTAAATTGTTAGTAAAATAACTTAGCCTGTGCGAGTAAAAAAATTGGAGGGAAAATTCTGCAGACTTTTTTTTCTGAATAACTAGGTGGGTAGTATGTACAAAGTAGGAAAATGCACTACACACTAGACAGTACATAGAAACATAGATAGTTTGGAGCCTGGTGTGGTGTTTGGGGACATTACTACTATAACCTCGAAAAATAAGATACAGATATCTAATTGGACAATAATTCAGGATCTTGAATGAGCATTGAAACACACTCAATGGATGCAGAACCAGTATTTTATAACTACTAACTTATTTTCTAAATTGCATCAGCATAATCAAGATAACAAAACAAGGATAAAAAGTGTGTCACTTTGTGCACAATGAAAATGCCACAGCAAAGGTCTAGAAAATTCTATGGGTTCAGTCCAGCAAAGGAGAATAATCTGGGAGTCACAGGCTCAGGTTGAAGTAAACAACAAATAAGCTACCTACTCATTTGAGTATACATGTGTATTGTACATATTATTGCAGCTTTTTCTGTTATTAGAAAGGGATATTTATGAGAGTATTGGACAAGCTAGCTTGGAAGAAAAGTAGCATTTCTTAGATAGCAGCACCTAAGGTAGAAATTGTTAACTTTACCTGAAGCCACTAATAGAACTATTTAACGACTAAATGGACACCACGCATTGTGTAACTAGAAACTTTGGTTTTCATTTATGACGATTTACGGAGAAAATGACCAAGAAAGAGGCCATGAACCAAATGTTGAAATACAGCCCAATTATCAGTCATGCAATGCTAAATATTACACCAAATTGAAGCCCTAAAAAGACGAAACTTATTGAAACGTAATCCATAGAAAATTAACATCAGCAAAGCCCAAATAATTATGAAAAACGACTTACGAAGTAATAATAACGCCAATATGGCGGATGAACTAAAAATACGATGCCAGAGTCACTTCTTCAAACGCAAAATTATATTGATTCGTATCACTTGGAATCCACACAACACAATAATCTGATTTGTGGTCATACAAATCTCTCGTTAGTACATTGTTTTTAGTAAATCAAATGCACAATTATCTGTAAACAATAAAGAATAGCACGACACAAACTCCGAAGATTCAGCAAACATCAGACATGGCGCCGAACGAAGCGGCAAGGGCGTCAGCCTTTTTGGAATCATACATTTATTATTTTCGCACCGCAACAGAAAATACTGAAAAAGCATCATAGAAAAATGTGAAATATACATTTATTTTACAATCTCATAGTCAGATGACGAAACAATTCATGTATATCATTGGATTGAATTACGACGATTCATCGATTTGTTTTTTTTTCAAATTGAAGATTATACTCGTACTTGGCGAGTGTTGTCATTTTCAGTCAAATTCATTCAGTCCTTGCAATGCTGCCAACCTTGTTTTTTTTTTGAGCTAGGATGTCAGGGGTATTTATTGGTGAAAGAACCAGTGTGGTGATATGCCAAAAAAAGTCTGAAAGAAGTTCTTTTTGTACATAACGGGGTTGGGTTGAACAAAAAAACAAACCATTCAACAATATTTTACTCGCATATTTATATAGATTCGAAGATAATTGCAAACAACAAAGGAGTCTTAAGGCGGAAACATAAGGCGGAAACATACTATTAACACGCTACGCGACCCGATGAAACGCGACGCGAGTCGACTCGAATCAAATTGTACTATTATCTATGACTAGAATCTATGAACATCCGACGTGTCTCCATGCGCGCACACGCCTCCCGATCCAGATATTCCAGATTGTTGACGATTGAGATTGTTGTCGATGGTGGGGGTAAACACGCCACCCGACGCGTCGCGCGCAATGTGTTTCTAGACAACACGTGACGCCACGCGTCAGTCGTTCGAGAACTTTCGTATGAATGCCAATTAACTAATATATTTTTGGATTTATTTGGCATTCGACCATACACCTTAACTATTGTCGGCTAAAAGAATTCTGAAATTGCTAACGTGTCATGGCGTCGCGTGTTGTTAATGTACACGGTGCACATCGGGTGTCGACACGTTGGGTCGCGTCACGTGTTTATAGTATGTTTCCGCCTTTAACATCGCGACCGACGACGACGTGCAGCAGCGCCTTAAACAATTGGATTGTTTATGAGCAGCGCAGGTACCGGTACAGGTACCGGCTATGTAATCTGCCAGCCATGGTGGCTATGGTTTACCTACGTAAACCATAGCCACCATGGCTGGCAGATTACATAGCCGGTGATGCTTGCTGGGGGTTTTGTTTGTGCTAGAGAAAAAACTCATCAAGTAGGTAGATCCCGCGCAAGATGCGCGTGACAAAATTAATGGTGAAAAACATGAAAGAAATGGACTGAAAATATATTTTTCAATCCCTAATATAAATTGAAAAATTGAATCGGCAATTCAGCTACATAGGTCCATAATTCTTATTGATTTGTGGTAGATTAATTTTCACGTCCCTTTTTATATTTACCGAAATCTGATTCAAGCATTTGGAAAGTCATCTAAGTCACTGTCACGAACTTGTGGGTCCAGCGTGTGTCCGGTTAATGTACTCCCAGTTAAAACGAATCCACATAATTTCCACTGTGAAATTGTTAAGGCCTATGTACACTGTAGCAGATAAGTATTCGATTATTACTTTTTATCTAGTGATGGTGAATGGTAATAAAGGGGACACCCGAAGGGGTGTCCCAGAAAATGTTTTTTTTTCAATACCCTCCTTCAAGGTATTGAAAAAAATTACATTTTCTGGCACTGCGTCGTCGGTGCCACTGACGTAGCACGCTCACTCTGCTCACTCGCCTTGTACGTAATTTTGATGTTCTAACATAATGTAACCCACCCAAGTCAGATCCGCCCTATAAAGTATCACGGAAAAGTTTAAGTTTCTCGAGACAGAACAAAAAAAAACAAGCTTGAATTGCTCCAGTGTAAATATGTGCCATAACTGCCATCGTATTACCTGGGTGTACAATAACATGATGTAAACAAAAGGGTCTGGTTAATGTACACCCAGTTAAAACCAGTTTCCCAGATTAATACGTTATTTTCTAGCGATGGATAATTGCCCTGAAGAGGATAACACCTTTGATTTAGTTGTAAAAATATATTTTCTTTCACTGCGGCATGGCAGCCGCTGCTGCGGCTACGCTCGCTATGCTCACCGCCTTGTGCGTAATTATTACGTTCTAACATAACTTAACCAATCCTAGTTGAATTCGCCCTCCAGTGCAGAACAAAAAAGCAAAAACCCTTATTGGAATAGCTACAGTGTACATATGGCTTAACTGGCATCGTAATAACGGGGTGTACACTATAATGATGTACATTATCGCTTCCCGCCCGAACTTGTCACGAAAATGAACCGTTTAAAAAGAGTTGCCAGAGGTAAATATAGTTCGGCTAGCCCATACCATAGACGTCACATATATCAATCATTGTCTAGGGGTTAAATAATTAGCCATACATCACGGAAGGAGTTCTTAAACAGTTATATAGATAGAGTTCATGTTAAGACCATAAAGATTTTATCACCTTGATTATCGCTCATTGGGAAAAAGAATGCTATTCTCTAACGGCAAAGGCGGGAACTAGCCCTCTATACAAATAACATCTGTAGTAGTAATAAATAAATAAATAAATAATTTAATCTGGTCACACTGACTGGGAGGACGGACAGAGCGGAGAGGGTGAAAGGGACGGTTCGGCTTCGCTTCGGGTCGGTCATCGACAGCGGACGGAGACGGTTGCGTTGCGTGCGTTCAGTTGAATGGTTTTTATTTAATTATTTGACTGGTGTTTGGAAATGGATATACAAAATATTATTTTTCAATAGAAAACTTTTCGTTAGGCTCTTTCGAATCACAGCGCTGCTGATTTGGTACCTCGACGCTGCAATCGTACAGCGTAAGCTCAGCTGTTCTTATATTCCAAAAGGTAAGTAAACAAGTGGTCAGTGTAGCTTGCACCAATTATTATGTAAAGGTTTGCTTTCGTTTCTGTTATACATTATGTAGAACGTGGAGAATGCATCTAGACTTAGGCGAGCGTTCTTGGGTAAAAAATAGTTATCGAAATCATAGTGCTCACCTTTACAAATCTAGGGCTAAACACCGCCAATAAAGATAAGTGCCTGCAAACCTGTAGATTTTTCGTGTTGAAGATTGATAGGGTAGGTACTTATCTAAGTATCCAGCAGCACTGGGTTTGATTCTAATATGCCTACATACTTTTCCTACTTTTTTTTTCAATCATTCAATTATTAATTGCTGTGCTATGTTATCATTTTACTTTCACCAAGTGGCATTGAGCTTATTTTACGTAAATACTTACTACAGTACCTACATAGTACAGATTGGTGACTGCTGTTTACTTTCTAAAAACATACCTGAATAATTGTGCAGCAGTTTTTTAAAGGTACCTAGTAGCTATTAGCACAGAAAATAAATAAGTACCCACCACCTACATCTACACTTATATTATAAAGAGGAAAGATTTGTATTTTGTATGTAATAAATAAACTTATTAAATTTTTTTTCCCCCATTAGAATGCTACATTATCCTTGAGTAGGCTAGGCATATGCTATATTAATGACTAGTAACCGTCTCCAGCTTTGCATGGGATTAATTTAGATAAAGAAAGAAAGTTTTAGAGAATGGCCAGGTTAGGAGTAGGTACCCTAAACCGACGAGCATGTATGAAGAATGTTATAAGAGTGAATGAAGTGACAGAAGTGTGTCAGGATCGTAGCAAGTGGAAATCTGTGATCTTTGCCTACCCCCATGGGAATGAGGCATGATTTTATGTATGTAATTTAGAAAAACGAAGATGAAAAATCTGGAGTCACTGCCTTTGAATTTTTCCACCCATGCAAAGCTGGGGCGAGTTGCTAGTCCTTCATAATCTGAGTTTAACTGTTACTGAATTGCCAATTGAGATATTTTATACTATTTGAACAAACATTTTAATATGTACATAAATTTGTTCAGCTATAATTTGCCTAAAGTGGTTAGTTACACCTCTTCACATTTATTATTTTTGATTCAAAGGAATATATGCAACTAAATACCAGTTAATTGGTGTAGCAAGCATAATGTAATGTGTTTAAAATAATCATTAACAAAAATGTTTATGGTTTCAATTGTAATATTTTGTAAACTTCTATTGAAGTTCTTAAACAAGCAATTGGGTTGTATGGAAAGTGTAGTGGTAATCGGTAACATACATTTATTTCATGGCTAAGTCCACACATATTGACCATGTCTTTCTTGCCGATTAGGCCGACTAAGCGGTCAGGATGGTACAGGTGCTGGGCATGCCTATTCCATCTTAAATCCTGTCTTGAAACTATAGTGCCCCGTGATTAGGGCTTGTGTAATCACCGTTATCTCTGATGCCATATAAATCGTCTACAATAGATGCAAAGGCCTGTTTACTTACTAACATTTATTTTATTACAGAACAATGTCACATGACCAGGATCACCACAATCACATGAACATGCATCAGGGTCACATGAACCCCGAGCATCATGACATGACAAATCCAACGCATCAGATGCCAAATGGTGGATATGTAAGTACCTAACATATCTATAGAGTTATTCATTTGTTCATTAGTTTCATGAGGTCTCGGGGGGATGGGGTGTGTCAAGCTGAATCTCATCAAATCTTGGAGGAACTCTCAAATATGTTCCATTGGTCACTCTTGAGACCACATACTTGAGTAGGGCTCTGGACTCACATACAAGTACTAAATGCTATTTAAGTATTTTATTGTAATTATGTTTATTTTTCAATGTGGTTCAAGACTATGTTCCAGTATTCATGATTGAAAATAATTAAGGAAATTATTTTTTTATTAGTAAATTGAATGCAGTAAGAAATAAACACCTACACTACAAACATTTCGAGTGTTGTAAAATCTTAGGGATTGGAGTCTTGAATATTTAAAAATAAAAAAACATATTTTTGTTAATCAATTTAATGCAAGAATATTGACACAAAAAATAGCATTAAACAAAAATAGGGATTAGGGAAGAGGAGGCGATTGATGCAAATCTCAACATCTCAGAATAGGGAGAAGGGTGTTTGAAAAATTATCAAAATTGCCTTCACATAATTAATGAACGGTCCCCATTTGTATTTATGCAATTGTGTGTAGGTATTTGCAAATTGTATAAAAATTCTACCAATCCCATAGTTCAAGCTTTGCTTAGTCTATGGATGACTCTGAAAATTCATACCATTACTTTATTTATTTTATTTGTTGTTGTTTACTGGTCTTATCTCTATTAGTACTTAACTAATCACTATCATATAAGTTAACTCTTTATCAATAACACGTACTTAAAATCCTTTCACCACACTTGGTTCGAAAGAATCAGTGACACGATAAGAAGAAGAAGATCAATAACACGGTGATAAGCATCTAGCATCATGTCTTTTGACAGGCCTCTCAGCTCAGCCTTCTGCGCCGTAGGGTTTGATCGCCCCTACACACAAATTATGTCTGTATATTGTATTCTAAGTATGTATTTACAAAAAAAAATTAAGTACAAGTATTATCAGCTATCTGTTTCCCTTAATAGCTGTTGAAAAAAGTGGCCACTTTTAACAGCAGCACGAAACTAGTGAGCAGGCTTGCTTAAATGAAGTTAAGGTTTTAATTTTTAGTTTTTTTTTTTGTAATCTCTTTTGTTTTAATGTAATTTATGGGTTTTTTAATGCCTGAAATAAAAATATATTATTATTATTATTATTATTAAATCCCCCTAACGTATTGTAAGCAATGTAATTGTTCCTATAGTAGTAGGCAACAAATAATGCACATCGGCTAATTTCGGCTTCATAGAGCGTATAGGCTGCGTTAAAAAGAGATAGCGCTTTAAGGGGCCGGCGGAGGGTGAATTTTCATACAAACGTAATACCAAAATTATTACTAGTTTAGGCAGATTTTCAGTATATTATTGTAATAACAGTATTCGTATAGTATTTATCAAGGTTCCTGAATAAGTTTGATTTTAAATTACTTACCTCAAACGAAATAAACACAAATCGCATTTTACACATTTTTTTCATTGCAAAATGTGATTGCGTTAATTTCATTTGAGGTAAGTAATTTAAAATAAAAACTGTTCAAGAATCTAGATAAATACTATACAAATACAATTATTACAATAATATAGTGAAAATCTGCTTAAATTAGTAATCATTTTGGTATTACGTTTGTATGAAAACTCGCCCTCCGCCGACCCCTTAAGAAAGCAGAAAAGCCGACCGTACCTACCTAAAGGCTACATGTGACTTGTTGCATGCCTGTCGTGTAAGTATGGTATCTTGCACAGTTGAGCAATCTTGGAATATAATATTGTTACGTGAACTAAACACCTAGGCCATGAATGTTAATTTTCTCATTGATTGAATGGGTATTGTGAATCAGAACAATGTCTACACTACACGCAGTAGGTACTTAGCTGGCAAAGTGAGCTGGCTCACATTTTATCCAAGGCAATAAACGCCCCTTGTTATATAGCCGCTGGACCAATTTCAACAAATCAAATGTCATTGACTTATTGACGTCACACGGGCACCGCATACTGCATATTTCTATTGTAGTTTTAGGTATAAACTTAGCATTCAAGTGAACGCAGATTTTTCAAAGTTGCACTAATTGGTGGTGTCTCCGGTAGGTATGCTGTTTGTCCGAGTATAGCTGTGGAACTGATAGGGTAACATGCCCTAAATCCAGCCACCCCCCAATTACCAGCCGCCTCCGAAAAATCAAGCTAGAATTGTAAACGATTTACACTATGCTATTTCTTTGTTACCCAAAATGAACCTTATATTATACGCCATAGACGATATCAATTTGGTCGAGCTAAGTTTTAACTCATTCAATCAGTCGTCGATTGAACACAGGCGAGAGTGCGCGTGCTTGATTTGTTCAGTAGCTGTCTCTCGAACCAAGCATCGACGACTTCACGGGATAAGGATTTTCATTATATTAGAACTATAATCCATGAAATATTTTACTTGTCTAGAATAGAAGACGAACTAAAGAATATCATGAAATAACTTTTTTTTATTCATATTCATTATTTAATTAAAAAACCACCCGGCTGGATATAGGGTTTGGTTTTACATTCAAATCTAAATATCGGCAGGGGGGCTGACAATAAGAATTTGCTTTCCGATCGAAAATCCTAAATCCAGCCTGCACTTTCTTTAGGGTGACTATGCTTTCGTGATATTAGGTACAACTACTAATCTACTATATAAAAAGAAGTCGGGTTTTCGTTCCTGACGCTATAACTCGATAACGGCTGGACCGACTTGGCTGATTTTGGTCTTGAATGATTTGTGGAGGTCCAGAGAAGGTTTAAAAGGTTTTTTTTTTCAACGGGAACGGTATTGGCGAGCGAAGCCGCGGGCGACCGCTAGTTATTGTATATTTTGTAGTATTGTCAACAGATAAGTAAAAATAACTATATTTCATTTATAGTTATTTTTTAAGACTGATACCTACTCGTTTTTTATAACGCTTTTATTAGCTTCACCTGTATTTATGTATGTATGTATGTAACCGACCCCTTTGAGCTCGATTTTGTCCTACTTTGAACGATCAGATTTGAATCAAACTTTGCACACCTGTCAAAGGTCGATGACAATGCAATAATATGAAAAAAAAAAAAAAATGTAAAGAAAAAAAAAAAAAAAAACCTACTTTGAACGATCAGATTTGATTCAAACTTTGCACACCTGTCAAAGGTCGATGACAATGCAATAAATATGAAATAAAATACATGAAAAAAAAAAAAAACTAAAAAGTAAAAAAAAATTAAGTATAGTTTAAAAAACTAAAAAAAACGCTTTTATAACTAATTGAACTAAAAAGTTAAAATAAAACTGTAATAATCAATTGAAAATTTATATTATTGTACAAAAGCGTGGGGGGCTTGATTTTGATTGTTGTAAATATTTTATCAATAGTTTATTATATCTGAAGTTATTATAAAAAGCACCCCACGCTTTTTTACAATAATATAAATTTTCAATTGATTATTACAGTTTTATTTTTAACTATTTAGTTCAATTAGTTATAAAAGCGTTTTTTTTAGTTTTTTAAACTATAATTTATTAGGTATAGATAGAAGATGGTGTTTAATTATGTTACAGAAGATTAACCTTTCGTTATTTTGTTTTGAGTTATTAGTAATTAAAGAATATAATGATTGAGATGCGAACTATTTTAACTTTGTTTGATTTGTACCATATGTGAACAAAATTTTTGGCCACCCTATTTTTCTTCATAATCCTTCCATCTAGAGTTGTGTGGGTACACACACACACTAAAAAAAACCTTTGTAATCATAGCGGCTGATATTAGGTAGTGCGTGGGCTGTATTTAGGGAAAAGGGGGCTGATATTTGGAAAAAGTGGTATATTATGAATAAATATTAAATATTTAAAGCATTTGTTGAATTCCATAGTGTTTTGTCATATACAACTAAAACCAATGAATTTCTTCACCTAACAAAAAAAGAATCAGAGGCTAATAGTTAGTATTTTTTTTTTTATAAGGAGTTGAATCCAAAAAATCCGTTAGGGGGCCGATATTTGGCCATATTACCCTAATCCGATCTACATGGAATGGTGGTCAGCAGACTTGTGTTTGCGAAATTTACCTGAAAGTTAAGAGCTTAATTGGACAAAGGGTTATTAAAATATGGGGTTCCACAAGGAAGCAAATAAAATAAATATTCTTTAAAATCACTCTAACACGTCTTTTAGAGTAGATTACATTATTATCTGTGATTGCCAATTATATGCGACCAAACCAGATAAACAGCCGAGAAACTTGTCCCTTGGTTCCTACAATTTTACCTTGATTTGATTTAATTTTCAGGACCTGTTTAATTCTAGTTCGGATAGCAACACAATGGGCCACGGAGAATCAAATTCAGGGCACGAAGGTCATGAAGCTCATTCTATGCATGGCGGCATGCATGGCATGGATATGCCGATGACTGTGAGTATAAGTAGCGGCACATAACTTTAGCGCTGACCGATATTGCGCGGAAGTCAAAAATAAGGTACCTGAGGCTAGCGGAATGAAGGGCGGGCGTGCGTAGCGCTGATTGGCTCTCTAGTCGCACTCCGCTCTCTGTACCAATAGAACACTCTGCACACATCCACACATCCAGTGTGCGCGACATGGCACACTACGACACATGCGCAGCGCGTATCGCTCAGCGCTAAAGTTACGTGCATGCCGCTAGTTATAACTATTGTTAATTATCGTCATAACTTCGGTCCGACTATACCCAACTGCTGCACTGAATAGACTTAGGTACTACATAGTTTATACTTCTCTGGTACCTCATCCGTTTCCGATCCCTTGCGAGTTGCGAGTCTCATCCACAGATTCCCAGCATTTTTAAGCCGTTTAACTAACACAGGCGAGTTTACGTTAGTATTGAATAGGTAATAGTAATCAAAATTATTCTGCAACTTGTGACGACAAAATATAATAATTGAGTACTTAGGTATAACAAAGATTAGCCACTTTACATACTTAGGTATGAAAAACATCCTTGTCCTTATCTTCTAACTGCAGTTGTTCTGCATTTCAGTGCGGAACAACTGTTTATTTTACCTGTATTACAAACATGTAAGTAGGTATTTATTACATCACCTTATAAGATATCCGCCCCGCGGTTCGGTTAATTATAAATCACTCGTAAAAGAGAATGGTTTATGTCAAAGATACTATCACAATCACGGAGGCAGTGCTCGTGTTATTGGTGGCACGCACAATCATCATCAGCCTGAAGAAGTCCATTGCTAGATATAGTCATTCCCTATAATTTGGGAGAAGGGGTGGGTTGCCATAGTTATAACACTTGGCAGGTGCATGGAATAGTGCAGTATTGGTGCATTCGTTCCCTTAGGGCGCTTGTACACGCTAAGAAAATTTGCCGTTCCTGCGACAGACAAGACAAATTCTTCGTGTAGACGACAAGAATTTTGTCTGTTCCACACACGAAAACTCCGCCGCTTCGCAACAACGTTCGCCGCGTCGTGTCTTGCGCAGATAAGATTTTTTTCGTGCACCGCTGCGAGCAGTGTACACAGTTATTTTCTTGTTACGACACGAATTCTTGGGTAGGCCCGGCGTTTTTTCTTAGCGTGTACAAGCGCCCTTAGGGTCAGCTCAGACAGAGAGGAGCACAGTGGAGAGGATTTTATTAAGGCACTCTAAAATCAACTTGATTGGAAAAAAGATCTGACGGATCGCGGACGAGCGAGCATTGTTTGTCAGGTTCAATTATATTCAACTTATTCGATTAATTTTAAAGTTGATTTTCGAGTGCCTTAATAAAATCCTCTCCGCTGCGGTCCTCTTTGTCTGCGCTGGCCTTATGTCATCTACATGGATGGTGATGGAGGCGCCTCACAAAATGAATTTATTTTATTTTATTTTTATTTATTATACAGAAAGTTAGGTACATTTAACATCGAACAGTGGTTTAAAGCCTAAGTAAGGTTTGTCTTACCACTGGGTTCTCTAGATCAATACACTTATAACTAATAACTTACACAATAAGAAATAAGAAAAAACGTAACGAATAAATACAATCATAATAACCTACTGGGCAAACGCACACTCAAACAACGTAGTCAACTGCGACTGCTAATTACCGGTAGGCAAAAGACTGCACTGACTTGTGCAGCGCAGCGACTGGTTATTGTGAGAGTGTGCGTGCGCCTGCACTACAGAGGATGCTCCATTTTACGATGGGATTTGCCCGACCAAATAAACTAAAAGTATTTTCTGTTTCGCGGTACGTCTGCTAACCGTTACAGGAGAGCTCCTTATCATTCTAGAATGTATTTATGTTGCAGTTTCACGGTGGTTTCAAAGAAATTATCCTCTTCTCATGGTGGGATGTCACGGAAGTTGGCGAATTCATTGGTTCCTTTTTCGCAGTTTTCATAATGGCTCTCATGTATGAAGGGTAAGGCTTTGCATAATCAAATCATTTTAAATATTCATACAGTGTCCAAACAGCGTGCTTTTGAGGGCCCTACCGAATCGCTTTTAATTGTTTTAACGATCACAAACACTAGACCTATAAGTACTAGACTAGACCACTTCAGTGACTAGACTGCGTAGGTATGGAGACTAGATCTATGTATATAATTATGTACATGTGTAAAGTCGTGTTAGTTACACTATTTATAACTGAAGAACAGTTGAACTGATTTGGCTGAAAATTGATGGGGTAGTAGCTTAGAACCAGGAGAAGGATACATACATACATAAAATCACGCCTTATTCCCATGGGGGTAGGCAGAGATCACGGATTTCCACTTGCTACGATCCTGACACACCTCTTTCGCTTCATTCACTCTCATAACATTCTTCATACATGTTCGTCGGTTTAGGGTACTCCTAACCTGGCCTTTCTCTAAAACGTCTGCGATCTGATCGAGATACATGCGCCTAGGTCTTCCCCTTCCAGCAGTTCCATTCACGCTCGCCTGATGCAATTGTTTTGTTAATCTCCTTTCATCCATTCTCTCTACATGTCCAAACCATCTAAAGAAGGATAAGGATATAGGATATTTTTATCCCGAAAAAGTAACGGAACGGGGCAAGTGAAGCCACTGGCGGCTGCTAGTGTATTTAAAAGATATAAAAAGGTCGCAATGGAATGGAACATAGGGCACGTAAGAAATAAAAAAAAACATGTTTGTGTAGAATATTTTATTTCATGTTTCAGTCTGAAATACTACAGAAAACATCTCTTGTGGAAAACGTACACCGGGATTCAATACTGCGCTGTGGCGCCCCCTGATAAAGGCATTTCTAATGCGTGTGCCCCGGATGAACCACAAGTTATTCAGTAAGTAGATTTTTTATACACGAAGTTGTTGGTCGAAACATTTCGTTTGAAGGGTGTGGGTGCCGGTGAAATTACTGGCACGTGAGTCTGAACATCTGTATGTTTCAAGTTGATGGACGCAGGACAGTAAATCATAGGACACGTTCCTGACGTGCGTGACCTACGAGGCAATGCTTTGGTTTAGGCGATGGTTGCCACTTAACATCAGATATTATACTAGATTGTTAGACAGCTAGTCCTAGTTGTATAAAATTAAAGTATTATTTCGTCATATGTCATCAAATCATCATTATTAGCCCAGCCGAAGAAGTCCACCTGTTACCAGGAAGAAATATTCTAAACCCTCTATTCGCCAACTTCTCGCGACCTTTAGTGTCGTAGGGGAGGCGTCCTACGTTTCGACATCCGTTCGTGGTCAAAAATCAAATCAAAAATCAAACTGTTTATTTGCAACCTTGCTTACACATTATATTTAACTTATAATTATAAGTTTAAAAAACTTGAGAAACCGACTTCATTGCCAAACGGCTAAACCGATTTGAATGAAATTTGTTTGGGACAGTCTGGACGTAAAAATAACCTTCCAAATAAAAAAATAATTTTCTAAATCGGTTCATAAATGACGGAGGCATGCAGTTACAAACATTAAAAAAATATTTAAAAAAAAATGGCAACACCGATTTTAATAAAATTAAAATGGGACCAATCTGGAAGCAGTACCTTTCAGATAAAAAAATAATTTTTCAAATCGGCTCACAAATGACGAAGTTATGCGGTAACAAACATAAAAAAAAAAAAAAAAAAAAAAAAAAAAAAAAAAACATACAACCGAATTGAGAATCTCCTCCTTTTTGATTGGAAGTCGGTTAATAACTAAACATTAACTCGCTTAAGGCTACCACTGACGATACGTCCATTTAGTAGACTTCCTTTTGGATGCACTCCAAATGGAAATTTATCCAGATAAGGTACCATTCACAATACTTCCATTTGGATGCATGGCGTCACTTCGAACTTTGCAATCGTACGGAACGGAAATAAATAATACTATGGATAACAATACTTTACTGGTGGCAGCAGCTGTGTGTATTTTATTAAAAAGACAAAAAAAATATATTTAATAATTTTATATTTATTTATATTTTATTAGTAATATTATTTTCCTATTACTTCCAACACAAAGTCACGCGCGGACAAAGACATAATAAAAAAAAATTATAACGCTTGACAAATACACAGCACATGCACCACCATCGACATCAAAACATAAACTGAAACAATAACCTCAAGAAAATGGACGCCGTTTCGCCCATTCACGGACAATTCGGACTGCTTCCATATGGCGTGGCGCACGTTTCTGACATTGACGGACGGCCACGGATGACGTCCATTTGGCCTGGACGCATGGATTTCAATCCGTTTGGAAATCCAGAGCTGCCTGACGTCCATCCAAATGGAATATTTTTTTACCATTCATGCTTGGAGGAATTAGAAATGGAGGCGCCAACGTTTAAATCCACGAACAATATTTTCTGCCAAAATTGACGGGGGACGAGGTAAACATGCATGGCACACGCGCATAGCAAAATCCTATTCATGTAAACACACACATTGACAATCCCGCACACGATCTTAAAATTTGCACACAAATAAAAAATATAACGTAGTTACGCAGTGTCAAGACTCACATTAGGATAATCTCTAGTGATGGGCATTCAGTAAGACCGGTAAATTGAACGATGAATAAAATAATGAATGAAATGGGTTTTTAGGTACAGGTAATAGTGAGTGTTATGAATAAGTTATGCACAACAGGTTTCACATTTTGTAACAATCAGAAAATAAAAGAACTGAATTTAGTTGTTATGTTTTATTTATGGTTATAAGTTTGAATCAATAGTTCTTAACATGTTATAGCATAGTACACATAAGTTTAGTCTTTTACTGAATAATTGAAAAATATATATAAAGTGAAATCACATTACATCGTCAGCCTTCACACCACAGCGAAGTTTGTAGTTCTGTCTTCTGCGCCGGAGGCGTTGGTTCGATTCCCACCGAGAACAAATATTTGTGTGGTGAACGCAGATGTTTGTTTGCCCGAGTTTGAGAACTTTCTGTAAAATGTTCCGAGCAAATCACACTCGATCTTGTTGCATGCCAAGTTGTTTTTTGGCCAAAAAGTTTTGTCCACTCTTCAAGCAACAGGGTTTTTTGGAAACCTGCACAGGACGTAAAAGAAATATAAAATAGGCAAAAAAAATTTTTTCACTACGCCCACGACTTTATTTTTGAGTATGATGTCATGTCCTATTTTATACATTGATGAGTAGAGGGTTTGATGACTGGTACCTAGGATAACCATATTGTGGGATTTGTGAATAAATGTAATCCGATATTTCGTGGCGGCAGCCATCTCGGACCGATTTTCATCAAAAATAGCTAAGAACACTCCCGACTATTCACCTTTCAAACAAACAAAAAACTAAATTAAAATCGGTTGATTCGTTCGGGAACTACGGTGGGACAGACAGACACACACACAGACACCGCAAACTCATAACATCCCGTCGTTTTTACGTCAGGGTTTAAAAAGCACCAAATACGTAATTAGACAACACATTATGTGATAATAATTAAACGTTTATTTTATCATTCATTCATTCATCAATTTCATTCAACTTTTCCCAACACTATGCCTTCTACCAAGGTATAATCTTTGACAATACTGTCGTAATACTGTCGCTAATCTGTCGCAACCGGTATTTCTTTTGAACTAAAATTCTACAAAATTACAAACACAATTGACAAAATAATACTCCCTTGTGGTAGGAAATACCATGTTCCCGGAAGTTTGATGTCTCTGATCGTCTTTTACAAGAAACTACCATGCAATTCACCATTTTCGCGGAGCTCCACTTCGCGACATGAAACGACACACAATGGCTGCAGTTGCGAGTAAAACAGTTTTATGCTGCTTATGCCGCAAATGCCGTTGTAGAATCAATATGAATCAGTCAAAAATTAACGTAAAATTCTGAAAAAAATATATGTTTTAGTTGAGGATCTTACAGAGTGCAATTCGCTTACAGTTACACAATCAGATGAATTTCGTTCGATAGAAAAAAATACCAAAGTTGCCTATTTTTAAAAAACAAATTCAATACTGTGCCTAAAATAAACAAAATATTGACTTTATTTTTACACCAATCTTTAGATAAATCACTTTTCTAGTACAAATCGCTGAGTTGGATGTTGTAATGTTATTTTCCTATTTATAATGAATTATTTACCTACAAACACACGAGCGGCGCGACGCCGTGGGCTAAGTCAGTCGCGCGGTAGCGCTTACCGACGACGGACCTGTGCCAGTGCTCTTCCCGCCCGACGCGCGACTTGTGACGTGCAGTGGTTTTACGAAAATAAACTAAAATTGATCTCGCTAAGTCGTCACCATGGCTAACAAACGCAACAGGACGAATGCATTACAAAGAAATGTTAAGTAAGTACATTACTTGCACGTACGTGTTTATTTATTATGTAGGAACCTATATTGTTCTATTTAAATATTACCTACTTTACTCCTACGTTACTTACCTACTTTGTTCCATAAATAGCTGAGAATATACTTAGTATGTAGGTACCAACTCCTTGCCACAGTATAGTTAAAGCAGTATAAGTACGGAAAGAAATATGAAATATTAACTATTAGCTGTGCCCGCGACTTCGTCCGCGTGGTATAGTGTCTATGGGTAGCATTTTTAATTTGCAGCGGAAGAAAACAGTAATTAAATAACAACGTCATATTCGCGTGCACGTGACACAGTCGTCTGCCCTCTTACTAAACTTAGACATATGGCGTCGTACAACGCCACACTTTCATCCCCCCCGCATTCCTCTCCGAACTCCCCCCACTCTCCTCAACACCCCCCCACATTCCCCCCACACTCCCCCCAGGCTCCCCTCCACAATCCACCTGTACTCCCTCTTTGCACTCCCCACTAAGCTCCTCCCGCACTCTTCTCCACACTCCCCTCCACACCCCCCCCCGCATCCCCCCTCGCACCTCCCCTCCACACTCCCCCCTATACTTCCCTCCACACTCCCCCCTGTACTCCCTCCCCCCACACCTCCCCTCCACACTCCCCCAGTACTCCCCTCCACACTCCCCCCTGTGCTACCCTCCACACTCCCCCTGTACTCCCCTCCACACTCCCCCCGCACCTCCCCTCCACACTCCCCCTGTACTCCCCTCCACACTCTTCCCGCACCTCCCCTCCACACTCCCTCTGTACTCCCCTCTACACTCCCCCCGCACCTCCCTTCCACACTCCCCCCTTACTCCCTCCCCCCTAACTCCCCTCAACACTCCCCCCGCACCTCCCCTCCACACTCCTCCTGTACTCCCCTCCACACTCCCCCCGCACCTCCCCTCCACACTCCCCCTGTATTCCCTTCCACACTCCCCCCGCACCTCCCCCCACACTCCCCCGCATCACTTCTCGCACCTCCCCTCCACACTCCCCCCTGTACTCCCCTCCCTCTACCCCCCCAGCACAAACTTTGAATGTCATATTTTTTTATATCAAATCAACAGACTTAAAAAATAAGTTTTAAGTTTCTAGCTCTAAAAATGACGATGCTTCCATACAACTTTCAACCCTTATTTTCAACACCTTACAACCCTAAAACCCTTTTTCACAATAAAAAGTAGCCTATGTCCTTCCTCAGGCCCTGAACTATCTGTGTACCAAATTTCATTTCAATAGGTTTAGTAGTTTTGGCGTGAAAGCCACACAGACAGACAGACAGACAGAGTTACAAACGCATTTATAATATTAGTATGGATAATAAGGATAGTCTGATTCAGAATTGGAGATTATTTTTGTAAACAAAAAAATGACATGATATGTCACTGTTATGACAGTATAACAAACCAGGAGTACCAGGACAAACCAGGAGTAGATACATTTTTTTTTACATTTTACTGTGATGATGTGGAAAAATATTTTCTACTAATAATTCTTCATCATTTTATAATTTTGTTAGTTTATGGAAATAAAATATAATTTATAGCTTAAAACCATTGCTATTTTCCATATTAAGAATTTTAAAAATTTTTACCAAATATCAAAAATCACTTATTGTTGCAGAAAATCTAGTCAAGATGACCCTTTTCTCGTAGAGTCTGAAAATCAAGAACACGAGTTTCAACCAGCTTCAGGAAGACGCATCATTGACATCAACTACTTGTTTAGTCAATTACAGGAAAAAGCACGTCACAACAACAAATTATAATGAATTTTAATCAAAATAAGCATTCTGTACATCATATTAAATCAACCTGTAAGTATAATAAATGAGAATAAATATTGTACATAACAATTATGTTTGTTTTCATTTGTTGTTTGTATTTTTAGGTAGGTACCACAAACTCTCCTATAATCATCATATCATTATCACCTCACTAATTCAAATAGTTTAGACTTTTAGAGTATATATTAACAGTTAATACCTATTTAAGTCTAATAAACTTTCATTTCAATACCTATACTAAAAGAATATAGTCAATAATATTAAACTTACTTTGCCTACTGCATTATGTTATACTGTGGCGTTCTCGCCCGCCGTCAAAGGGTCACCGGAGTTCATATCAAGTCGGCTCCCGCGTAACGCGGATGCAAGTCGACTGGGTGAGTTAAATACCTAAATCTTCGAAAGAAGGGGCCCTTAAAGGATATGATCGAGGTCGGTATATGACCAGCAGAGGGGAAAGCCCTGTATTGACATCTCCATTTCTAATTCCTCCAAGCATTCATGGGACGATTTTGGACGACGACTACTCCATTCGGATTAATGGACGTATCGTCAGTGGTAGCCTTTAGGTCGCTGTTCGAGACGTCGCTAATGGTCAACGGAAAATGTCATGTGGTATCTTTCTAATCACATGTGGTCGACACAAAAAGCGAAGCGAAGAAAAGTCCGTATGATTTTCTCCGAAACTGTAAGAGCTAGACTGATGAAACTTGGCGAGTAGATGTATGACTATGAACCGCATTCAGATTTTTACACAAAAGTTGAAAAAAAAACAATAAATTTTGGGGGTCCCATACTTAGAACTGAAATTCAAAAAACTTTTTTTCATCAAACCCATACGTGTGGGGTATCTATGAATAGGTCTTCAAAAATGATGTTGAGGTTTCTTATATCGTTTTTTTCTAAACTTAATAGTTTTTGCGAGAGACTTCCAAAGTGGTAAAATGTTGGCCTCTAACTTCTAAAATAAGAGAATGATAAAACTAAAAAAAATATATGATGTACATTACTATGCAAACTTCCAACTAATAATAGAATAGTTTTTTTTGTATACGTCATAAATCAAAAACCGTAATTTACCTTTCGACGAACTAGAAGAACTTTTATATTATGTTACTTGTTGCTACGTAACCCTTCATGCTTATATTATACAAATACGACTATTAATAGTCTAGGCTCTTTTGTTCTCTAGCATTCGAATTTCGCATATTAAAACGACGATATGGAACAAAGCATGTCGAAATTGTAATTAGCGAAATGACAACCAGTTATGCTAGTAGGTACATAATTAGCATGGATGTTTGCGTGAAATAAGACGCACTAACGCAAGACTTTCTTTTTCAGGCCCGTGCCGCATACCCTTGAAAGAAATGTGTAAGTATTTACGTTTAGGTCAAGGACAAATTGTATCTAATTGCCAAATATAGTTTTACGAATTTAAAACTGGCCTATTGAGATTCTAACTTGCGTATTAAGACGAAGACAACCGTCGATGAACTTCTCGCTCGCACCTTTGACCCTTTGAAAATTTAAATTATTTATCAAAAAACGCGAGCAACAGAGCTTTTGCAAAAATGTGTGCAATATCTTCCAAAAAGTCAAAGTACACATACTAAAAAACTTCGTGGCATTCTATTGGTAAAAGAATTTTCAAAATAAATCGGTTCCGTAGTTCCAAAGCCTAAAACCACACAAACTTTACATCCTTATTAGATTAAGACAGATTTCAACATATAAATATTTGCGTAAATTATCTCGGAAATTAAATAAATAAAAAAATACAGTAGAATGTATTTATTAACCAAAAATATGTGAATAAAACAATAAATTACTTAATTAATAATTTAAAAAAAAATTAAAACCAATAAGGCTTGTGGTTTCTGTTTTTGTTTTGTTACAAAATAATATTATTTACAAAACCGATAATAAATTTATTATGAACCGTTATGTCAATAAAACAATAAATAATTAATACATTGTAAAATATTGTAAAACCAATAGGGTTTGTACTATTGCTATCGCGAGCGCGTCACTTGATAATAATTATATTCTTTTTAATGAAAGATGTTTTCTTTTTTTGCAGTCCTACTATGATGAGCACAGCTCATGCATGGCAAACAGTCCTCCACGGCCTACAAGTGCTTGTTAGTTACATGCTTATGTTGGTATTTATGACGTATAACACATGGTTATGTGCGGCCGTTGTCTTCGGCTCAGCAACTGGCTACTTCCTCTTCGGTTGGCGCGAATCTGTCGTTGTAGACTTCACTGAACATTGCCACTGATACTTGCCAATACCTCTACCACAAGTATTATTTCTATTTAGCCGCTCAAAATGTTATACAAATATCATGGTGTGTTATTATGATGTTATAAGAAAAAAGCCGTTATTTAAGTACTTTGGGCAATGTTTATACCAGTTATATATTTTTAGGATTATACATGTATTTAGGTTATTGAGAAAATATAAAAGCTTTGGACATTACATAATATTTGGTTTAATATAAGGTACCTAGTGTTTGGACTAACAAAACTACTCTCCAAATAAGTTTAGACAAGCATACAAAAAATATACTTGATTAACTTGTACCAATATTGTACCTAGCCTATGTGATTATTGTGATTCAATTAATTCAATTCATACAAGAATTGCTAACATACATTTAATCATGCCTAATTCCTATGGGGGTAGGCAGAGATCACGGATTTACACTTGCTACGATCCTGACATAGCTCTTTCGCTAACATGTACATTTTAGTTCTAGTATGTTGAATAAGTCAAGTACAGACACCCTGGGGCTCAATTATAGACCAGTGACTTTTTTGTCACAGTAGATATATATCACAAGAACAGTCAAATTCTTTCAAGAAACTGACAGTTCTTGTGGTATTTATCTACCGTGTCAAAAAAGTCACTGGTCTAGAATTGCCCCCCTGGGTACTACAATGTCATACTAGGGTAGTAGTATTCAGTGCAGAATAAGCGTAGTGTTTTATTATCAACTTTATGACAATTTATTTGAGCTTATGCCTTTTATGACAGTGTTTCTTCAAATTAGAGATACTATTACAACAGTAGCTGCATTTTAAACATTTGTAAGGTTTCAGTCCAGTGTGCAATCTCTTGTGTGTTTTCAATGAATTTATGAAGTTGGATCTAAATGAACAACGGTCACAAAGATATGGTTTCTCTCCAGTATGAATTCTCTTGTGTTTAGTCATATTTGAAGCTAGTTTGGTAGAGTATGAACAGCTTTCGAAATCACATGTATGTAGTTGTGATTTACCTGGCTCTTTCATGTTCTTAGATTTTTTCTTTCTGGAAAAAAAACGACCATTTAAAACATATAAATAAATAAAAATATTATGGACAATCCACATCATAAGCCACAAATTTAGCAGAGCTTGTCCTATAGGAACCAAATAGTTGATATAATACTCGTATATTTTTTTGTAAAACATACTTGGAATAAAATATATGTACATGCAACAACCCTTATGTTCTTTCATCAACCCAGAAAGTTATCTGAATCTAAAGGGGGTTTTGTAATATTTTACATTAAACTATAATAATAATAATAAGGAATACTAAGCCGGCCATTTCCATGATTACCTACTACTAATTCTAGTTTTGTTTGGTAAGTAGGTATAAGCCTTTTTTCATCATGTCCTAGAAATTCTGATATTTTTCTTAGGGCTCAGTTTTCCATGAACAGATTTCATCTGTCGGATAAAAATATAACAATCAGTTTTTTAGGCTTGTCAAAAATAAATACTGTACCCGAAGTCGGAGTTTTGCTACCATTTTTCATTGCCAAATGTTGTTTTCGTTTCGCCTATTTGTCTCTATTGTATGGAGAAAATTTGAGACAGCAAAAATATGTTAGTTAGAGTTGTTGTCTCATCTTTTCTAAATACAATAGACAGAGACAAATCGGCGAAACGAAAACAACATTTGGTTACGAAATGTTGTAAACGCACTGGGACTTGGGGTACAGATCTTTTTTAAGCATTCTGTAGATGAAATAATCGGCCCCAAGTTGAATATTTCATTACGTTTTAATGTTCCCTCATTTTGTTCAGGGTATGTTCCAATGTAACCTGTAAAAATGAAATAAAATAGATCAACTAATTTGACTTAGAAAACTTACTACTGGGCCATGACAGGTAGAAAAGAAAGCAAAAGCTTATGAACAACAGTGGGAAAAAACAAGCTGTGAATGATGATGAGGTACATCAGACAGAGAGGCATAAGTGCAACAGTAGGTGAAACTGCAGTAACCATAAAATATTAAATTATAATTTAATATATTATAAAAATTAATATAAATTATTAAATTTTAAATATTTTCTTTCCTTTTTTCTTTATAATATTGCTCAGATAATAAGTATGCAAAATGAGTGAACATATTTAGTTAGTCCATATGACTGGCCTCTCAGCTCAATTGGTAGCCAGTCTGCCTTCTGGGCCATAGTCATGGGGTTTGATATCCACCACAGAATAAATATTTGTGTCATGAACACAGATGTTTGCTCTCTGTCTGGGTGTTATATTCTTTTTAAGTGCATTTACATTTAAAAAATAGCATATATCTGGTTCCCATAATATAAGCTTTGCTTAATTTGGGGCTAGATAGTGTTGTGTGGATAGTCACAATATTTATTATTATTTCATACTTACCTACCGTTTGGGCATTATATGACAAACATCTTCTGTTTGGTCCGGGTCCATCTCACAGTCAGGTGTTGAAGGTATAGAAATAGTGTCACAGTGATCGTGATGCTCTGGTACTACTGTACTTTCAGCTTTTAATTGTTGAATTAGGTTTGCAACCATTGACTGGGGCTGAGGACCGAATCTAATCACGCTGGATTTTGGTGGTCTACCTTTTTTATTAGTAATATTTGTGTTATGGCATACTGCTGGTGATCCATCATGCAGAGAGGTTTGCTCCGCCTTTCTGCAATTTAATGGTATTAATCAAGCACTAGGTTACTGTACAGAAAACTGTAAACAAAATGTATACTTACGTCGGATCTAGTTCAACTTCTATACTGTTCGGCTCAATTATAGGAGAAGAAGGTCTGTTTAAGTGCGCCTCAGTAACACATACATTAATTTTCGTTTTATTTAATTTTAAAAGCTGTGCGATCATTGATGGTGGTTGAGGACCGAATTGAACTACATTTACTTTTCGTGGTCTACCTTTCCTGTTAGAATGAGACACTTCATCACTGTTACTGCCATAGCTTATTGTAGGAGTATCTCTCAAATCTTTTAAAGGATTTTGCTCTACCATTGTTTGTTGTTTGTTCAAACTGGTTCAAATTATCACAACCAAAATCAACTGCTGCACTCTTTATTTCATAACTCTTTTTTTTTTTTTTTTTTTATTTTTTTTTTTTTTAATTTTGTGCTGGCTTGGATCCAAAGTCCTTCCGCCAAGTCCTATAAGTTTTTCAGATTTTGTTTTGACACTATTCACTTTCACTCATGTTTGTTTTTGATTGTTGACACGCACCTATAATTTTCATATGTCAGAAATGTCAGTTTTTGCATGATTTTTGTAATTACATGGCAGGTAGAGAGAGTGAATGAAATGAATGAAGCTGCGTGATCGCGCGGCGCGGCGCGGTGTGCAAGTTTTATTTGTTTTTCTTTTCTTTCTGCATCGAGTTGTCTCATAATCTTGAGAATGTCTCTTGAAATATCATGTGGATTTGAGTTTATTACAACTCCTGACTTCCAAGGATGCTTGACGGAGGCCTTACAAGTTAATTACTCATTCATCGTTTCACCGCTAATTCACCCACGTTTTACCCGACAGCACTCCTCAAGTTCTGATAAAGTTGGCGGTTTTACACGTTCAGATATGATACTATCCCCTCAAGACTGGACTACTAGGGTAGTTGGTAGACTTTCCCAACACTGGGACGTGGACACAGAGTCTCCGGTGGTTCGCCAAAGACATGAAGATTGTTTGAGTGAAGAACTGGGATATTGCAAAGGTCTTGGTTTGCCAGCTATCATGCTACCGCTGCATGGTATAGAATCCAACAACTTGGCAAGGATTATACTATCGTATTATGAAACCAGGCAAGTACTAGCTAGTAAAGACTAGTTTTTTCTGCTAACTTATGTCTTAAAAATAAAGTATTGATGTCACATTTTTTTTACAGCCATCACCCTGCTCTAATATGGACCCGAGTACCAATGGCATCTAGTAGAACACTCAGGAATTTAAGGAATAGTGAATCTAGACCAGATGAGTATGATGATGAGCCTTGGAATGAGACTTGGTACTGGTGGTCCAAGTTCCATGAGCGGTTAGAGTGGGACAAGCGAGTTGGGGTGGTCCTTGAACTGTCAGCCGACTTACCCTCTCAAAGGGTTATTGAGAGATGGCTTGGAGAACCGGTTAAGGCCATAGTTATACCTACTCATCTATTTCACAACAATAAGAAGGGGTAAGTCAGGGCAGCCCTTGCTCACTTCATCCATTTTATGCTAACATGTACATCATCTTAGTCTTAATATGAGCTTTTATCCCAGCTGGGCTGCACCTATAATGGTGTGATTGAGTTTCACACCTTATTTGACTATGATCTTAGAACTTAGACTTAAATAGGACTTATTTGACAGCTATATTCCTAATTTTATTGTTGATTACTCCTTTGTTTAATACAAAGCTGAATGGCTTTCTGTAAATCCTATAGTAAAACCTCTGGTCGGGTAAAAAAGACTGATGTGTCTGTAATCAAAACTCTTTTTGTCCATCTGTCTTGTTGTGTTGTGTGTGTCTTGTTGTCTTTTTGTTTTACACTTAAAAACTATGTATGTACAAACTAAACCATGTGTAAAGCAATAAATGTATTGTGTATTGAGTATTGAGTAGTCTACCAACAGAGAGAGCCAAAAAATGTATGCTAACATAAATTTCTTAAAATCTTCACTCTTTCAGATTCCCTGTTCTGTCACGAGCCCACCAACAGCTAGTGGTCAGCATGGTGCAACATGAAGCACAGGTGATAATCAGCGGAGCGAGGAGACATGATATTAAACACTATCTCCAATACATGCATCGGCTCTGGATGAGACGACCTTACTTATCTGATGATCCTATGCTCCAGTATGCTAGGGGGTAAGACATTTACTGAAATTCATGCTTCATGCTATAGTCAACCTTACACATACATAAAATCACGCCTGTTTCCCATAGGGCTAGGCAGAGAACATGGATTTGCTACAATCTTATATCTTTCGCTTCATTCACTCTCATGCTCTAAAACAGAGACAATAACAAAATTTGCTTCGTAGTACAAACCAAATATTTCATTGTCTCTGTATCCAGTTGGTACATAGGTACTTGGCTATTTTATTTTGTAACACTTTTTAATACCTACTTTATTGGCAAATTCTTTTTATTTTATTGCAAAACCACCAGGGCTAAAAGGTAAATCATAATTAAATAATCTAGTAGACCTTTTTATCATTAGTTTGATTAGAAGAATGCAACACAATTTTGAAATAATGTTTTTTTTACTGTTTTCATATCCATTATACATAGATGAGTTAGTAAAGAAAATGACACATTGTTTGATGCTAATTTCAGATGGGAAGACTATCTTCAGACTCCACTTCAGCCACTCGCAGATAACTTGGACACACACACATACAATGTTTTTGAAAAGGATCCAATCAAATATGAACAGTACCAAAAAGCTATTGCAAAAGCATTGACACACTTCAAAACAAAAGCGAAAGTAATTTTTTTCATATCTCTGATCTCCTATAAACCAAACTCTGATCTCCAAACATGCTACTTCCAATAGCGTGTACAGTTTTGCGAAATGTATTATGCACTGTCGCAATGTATCATGCAATGTAACAGAATTCCTACAGTGAGACGCCTTGCGCGCTCGAACAGAGCATTTTGACTCGTGCCACCGCGATCTGCCATTTTTGGGTTCTTTCGCCGAACACAAAGGGACGCGCAGTGTGCACGAAGCGCCATTGTGGACAGGTTGTGTGTGTCTGGACTGCGCGCAAACCATGGAAACTATGGAACTATCCATTCTCTTCGCGAGTTCTCGACAGACTGAGCTATGTTCGCCGCGCGCGCGCATGCCGGTAACAAATGCGAGTACGTACATGTTACATTGCAAATCTGTACATTTTGCAAATCTGTACCCGCCACTAGTTGGAGATTGGTATAACCATTTTAATATTATATACCAGCAGCGACGTCTCTATTGCATACAAACTTTGTTTACCTTATAACCTGCAGCTGCTGGGGTGCATTTTCAAAAAACTTAATTATCTTAATTATTGCGTGCAGTCATACCCCAACAAAAACTATGTAAAATGTAAATGTAAAAATATTTATTTCCATAAAAGCATGCATAATGTTAGGTGCGACGCGCCTTCCTGCTTTAGCTTGCGCTGTGTTGCAGGAAGTAACGCCTCATTCAAACATGAAAATACAATTATACAAATAAACAAAAGAAAAACTATGGCTAGGGTTTTACAATTAGTGACCTAAAATCTACGATAACAACTACATATCATTAAACTACATAATATAAAAACTGAACATAAAAGCAGGGAAATACATAAACTATATGTAGAGTTTTAGATTAGCACGATTAGCACGAAATCTTCAAAATTGCAATGCCTTACATTGCAATTTTGAAGATTTCGTGCTAAGTTGTAATTATTGTTGAAAACTTTTTTTTATATTTGATAACGGTTTTTACTTTACAGAGTGGAGAGGTTGACAAACAAGTGGAAATGCAGGATTTAATTTCAAAACTTGAAATCGGTCAAGGTGATAATGCACATTTGAATAAAGAGCAAATCATAACATCTAATGAGAAGCAAAATGAAACCCCTGTTATAAAAGAGGATCTTATTAAAATATCTTCTTTAGAACAAGCAAATGAAGAAAACCAGTATAGAAATGTGATTACTAATGAGGATAGTATAACTACATCAAACAAAGAGGATAGTATAAATGCTTTGAATGATGAACAAAGTAAAAACATCAAGAACTCGGAACAATCTAAAGCGGTTACTGTGATGGTGCTGGGAGCTGGTAGAGGACCTTTAGTTAGAGCCACATTCAATGCTTCCGATATCACTAATACCAAAGTTAAGGTAAATAAATAATAATAAATAAATATTGTGGACAATTCACAGAACACTATCTAGCCCCAAACTAAGCAGAGCTTGTGCTATGGGAACCAGCTTGCTGATACAATACTTTTATACATTTATTATACGTGTAAAACGCGTAGACCGAAACTACCGTATACATTACCTACAAAATACCATCATCATCATCAGCCTGAAGAATTCCACTGCTGGACATAGGTCTCCCCTACACATTTCCAGGAAGAACGATTCTGAGCTCTTTCCATCCACCGCCTTCCCGCGATCTTAACAATGTCGTCAGTCCATCTGGTGGGTGGGCGCCCTACGTTTCTTCTTTCGGTTCGTGGTCGCCATTCGAGAACCTTCATTCCCCTACGTTGTCGGTTCTTCGAGCTATATGACCAAAATATTTTTCAGGTCATAGCTGTAGAAAAGAATCCTTGCGCTGTTGTAGTGCTCGCTGCGCAAGTGCGGGAGATTTGGCGCAATCGTGACGTCACCGTTGTACCTGGGGACATGAGGCGGCTAAACCTCACGCCCAAAGCCGATATCATCGTCTCGGAGCTCTTAGGTATATCAAAAACAGACCAATTATAATGAGGCAATGCTTTGATATTGCCCGTAGCACACCTCTGCTGCAGAACCGTTACAGCGGTACCGCAGAAATTTTGTCATGTCTTGTCCCGTGTAGAAGATGCGGATCACTAGTGAAACTGCCTGTTCCAACGCGTAGATTTGACTATATTCCATCTCTTTCTCCGCTCGACGCCAGCCACACTTCTGCGCTCTGGCCGCCGTTTTTTTTTCATGAAATTCATCTAGCGGTGCCCTTTTGACGGTTCCGCAGCGGAGGTGTGCTACGGGCGTATAAGCCAAGACTTTAATATCGGGTGAGTTAAACATGTAAAAAAATATTTTCAGGGTCCTGGGGCGATAACGAGCTATCCCCCGAATGTCTAGATGGCGCGGCTGGGCTTCTCAAGCCCGGCGGTATATCAATACCTAACCAGTACACATCGTATGTAGCGCCAGTGTCTTCAGCGCGGTTGTGGGCAGCCGCAAAGTCCGCGTCTATAAACGAAAAAAAGGAAAAGAACCTTGAAACATTGTGGGTTGTTTATATGCAAAATAAACATTATATTGCCGAGACAAAGGTATGTTAGATTTACCACTTTTTGCCGTTTTAAAGAGGTTTATTTAGTATGTGTCAAGTGCACATAAGGAGCCTCTTTGAGGCGCACCAAAAATCCTTTCACCACCCTTGGTTCGAAAAAACCAGTGACACTATAAGAAAAAGGGATTTATGTGCTTCGAATGAATACTAAGCATAAGAATAGTAGTGCGCTATGAGAAATAGATTTTATGTCACTAAAAATAACATTTCACTTTGTTAAAGTAGAAAAAAAAGCATCTTTTGTAAATGATTTAAATAGGGCCATCTTGTCACTCATGCTCCTATTTACGGGACGCGCTTTAGTGCCTGGAAAAGGATTCTTGATAGAGGTTTGCCAGTCTCGCTTCTAATTCTAATTTGAGTTGGAAGAATAAGGTCTTCACTGACGTCCCGCGATGGGGTGTATTGTGCATTGTCCCCCTGCTAATCTCACCTCAGCCAGCCCAACTCCTTCAAATAGCGGAGTAGGACCTTGGGTTGATGGCAGCAATGTTCCATTGGACCGGATGGTGACACATTATGTGGATGTGGAGGGACAAGACTTAATCAGTTCCCTGAGCCCTGGCTTAGACCTCGCTTCTTCCGTTGTGGAGCAGTGCAGTACTACATGTTCCACAGTTTCTCTTTCCTGCAGGCAGCCGCGACAAAGGTCGCTTTCAGAGGAGATGCAGTCTCGCTTGTGGATTACTAACTTTAACTTTTACATTCCAGCCAGTATTCACATTTGACCATCCAGCTAAAGGAATCCTGGACTATCAAGGACAGCAGATGACTGATTGGAGAGGATTACCGTTGACAGATAATCGCCGTTCAGCTACAATCACTTGGGAAGTGCAGCAGGATAATGTGATACACGGATTTGGAGGATACTTCGATTGTTCCTTGTATGGAGGAGAAATGCTGAGTATCGTACCCTCTACTCACAGCACAGGGATGATTTCTTGGTTCCCTGTTTTCATCCCGATCGCGGTATGTATCAATTTAAAGAATATTAGCTTATTACGTGGTTAAGATCGCTAGATGTCGGTGGATGGAGTGGGCTCAGAATCGTTATTTCTAGAAATGTATAGGGGAGGCTTGTCTCCAGCAGTGGACTTCTTCAGGCTGATGATGATGCATCTAACGTATAAAATTAACTTCAAACCGTTCGTGGCGTCGATTGTCATTCCTAACTTTTACAAGTTAGTTACCCAGTCACCAGTAGACCTCTCATACGAACTTAGCTCCACCTAAATTTTAAATGGGCTATGATTTAAACTTATAATTTTAAACTTACTTACTTTTTTTTTTATACAAGTTTTAGGAGAACCGAACAAAACGTTTCCGCGTCAAGCTCGCTTTTAATCAAAGAAACGAGAGAACCAATAAAAGGTTTTCACGGGTACAAACATTTAAGAATAAGATTATTATATTCTCCATTAATCAGCTTACGTTAACAAGCACTTGTAAGAGTGGTAGAACCCACAACCTCTTTTGCAGCTTTCCAGAGAAGGAATATATCGTATGGGGAAACCGGCATGTCCTAAAGTTCGAAATAAATGTGTCAAATGCACAATAAACGCCTCTTATAATGAGGTGCACTTAAAATCCTTACAAAATTAAATTAATTTATTTTTATTAAATTTGGTTCGAAATAACCAGTGACGTGCAGGTATTCCACTAGTTAACAAGGAACTGTTTCTTTCAGACACCGATGAGAATTCGACGCGGCGAAAAGTTAAAAGCTACGTTTTGGCGTTGCGTTGACTCGCGCAAAGTATGGTACGAGTGGCTTGTGGAAGTTGGAGACAAATCATCAGGCATCCACAATGTAAACGGGCGCAGCTCTGAAATGCTTCTGTGATTTGTAGGGCTTTTTTGAGATTACGGGTAATTTTTGTACTGATATTCAAAATATCTGTCAAAATGATTATGACATTATTATGAGGTACATAATATTAAAACGATTATGATTACATTTATTCTTTTATTATTAGACACAACTTAGACATTCTAATTTGAGGTAGGGGAATAAGGTCTGCACTGACATCCCACAATGGGATGTCAGTGCAATGTGTTTTGCAACTTAGGCCCATATTCAGAAACAGTGCTTGAGTCTGAGTCGAACTTCCAGCACAGATTTTTGACACTTCATTGAAGAACTATCATAAAATCTATACTTGAGATGCAAATCATACTAAAGCATTGTTTCTGAACGGGCCTTAAACCTTTGAACTTGCTCATTGTTTTAGTGGCAGGTATATATTATTCTATCTATTTACTTACACTCTCTACATATGTAACAAAACTAATATTATTAAATACTATTTGGTATTGAAGCAAACAAATTATAGTACCTAACTAATTTGTTTAAAGAAAACTTACTTCTTTAATAACCTTACAATGTTTACTTCTTTGTGAAAGTCATCAATATCTTGTTCCCATCTTTTTTCAAAATAAATTCCTGTAAACAAAATTTCTATGTTAGATCGAAATAAAGCAAGTACTCGCTAACATAGCCAAGTCAAGGTGAAATAATCACTGGCACAATTGTTATTTCATTCCGATTGGAAAACAATGTTACCTTGGAGAAATTGAGCATTGTTACCAGTCCTGATGGCCCAAGGCAGGTAACACTTTAGGTAGAGCTGGCGATGCTTTGGCTTCAGTCTGCCGGCTCCCCAGATACCACCGCTGATGCACATTGGCAGCTTGGTCTGAATACCTTCCACCCACTTCACAGCTACCTGAGTGATGTGATTAATAACCAGGTCAAACTTGATGTAAAAGGATGAAGGAAAGTGCCAAGGTATGTAATAATAGAAAATATAGTAAAAGTAGGTACCTCTCCCAACATAGTCGTTTTCATAAACAAAGTGGCATGAACCAAATCATGCACTTCTCTGTACCGTTGCATAACATAAGCTAGTTCCGGGTCCTCTATGAACTGGACAGGCAGTCTAGAATCAGCGGTGATGTTATTGTCACGCATAAAGTCTGCATACACGCGTCCCAGTGTATGTTCTGGAAGTTGTGATAGCTTTTCAAATGAAATTGTCTTCGAGTTTATTCTCGGTTTTTCTTTCAAAATGTCGTTGCCCTCAGAGGTTTCACGCATTTTACCCTGCATGTACAGTAATGCCTTTTCCCCTGTTACCTCTCCGAGGCAAGCGATCATGTCGCCGCGATGAGGATTCAGCAGAGCTATAGCTGCAGAGCCACATGATAGTAGCGTCTTTTGAAATGTGCTTGTTGGGATAAAGTTCGCTTTTAGTTCATCACTAAAAGTATTACTTTTTGGTATGGCCGTTGTGTATTTTCTTAGAAATAGACGACGCATGGTGTAACCTCAGATATTAGAAAAATAAGCAAATCAAAACAAATGATTTTATTTTGGCCGATCTTATTTTCACGAAAAAAGAAGAAGCAGATTTCTATGGTTTATGTGTGCGTATACGTATGTATATCTACATTTGTGTGCGTAAATCTTATATTTCAACTGTCAAAACTGACATCTCAACTGTCAAATGTCAAGAGGTCAATGTCATGCTTGCTTCTGCTTGCTACTGTTCTATAATTCTTGCTAGGCTATTTCGAGATGCGAGCTACTATTTACGAAATAAAATCCACCGGAATAATAAATAGGACAGAAATGCGATGGCTGCAACAGCATCGGTAATTAATGATCTGTCTTATTATTATCATCTGAAGAGTATTTACCATTTCCTACAGCACAGACGACTCCAATGCCTCCAGCAGCGTTGGGAACCAACCGCTCCTAAGCAACTCCTACGCAATAGAACTGGGCAGTCATCATTATTGAGAAGAACTTTTAATTCTTCAGGGCTGGACACTTCTGCCACATGCCAGACACCTCGTGGGCTTTAATCTTCAGTGGGCTGAAGATGTGTGTCAAACTTAGCGCTAGAAAGTGGTAGACCAGACTTTAGTGGGTTTGTGATGACGTTTAAAACCCTGCCAAAAGTGTGTGAAGTCAGATTGTGAATGAAGTATAATTAGGTAGATGTGCGTGATGAAGTAATTACCTACTAAAGATATCTTCAATGTTGTATCAATGTTTTCATAGCGTTAAAGATTTCATATAAATTATTTTCTATTTTCTTTAAGAATTATTATTCTGAATTAATTATTGTTATTATTCTGACACACTGATTCATTTTAATTAAACTTATATTTTCTACTTTTTGTTTGATTTTTGTATATTGTTCTCCGACAAAGTATGTGAGCCGCTTTTTTACATACCCTAAGATCTAATAGTTGTACCATACTTCTTGCAAATAAATATATTTCATTTCCTTTGTCTTGTACCACCCACCAGTCGAACTACTCAGTAGTTACTGAACTGCAAATGCAGAGTTATTGGTGAAAGAGACTCATTTCCTGTAGGTTTCATTTGCTCCAACTAGGTATAATGTAACTATGTTATTCGGGGATAATTCAGCATTATAGTGGCAAAAGAAGTTTATCAGTCCAGTAGTTTTTGAGTTTATTCGTTACAAAAATACAAATCTGTACAATTTATAATAATGATGATGATCCACAGTAGCCCAAACAAGAGATGAATGGAGAGAAGGAAGGGAGGCCTTTGCTCTGCAGTGGGACACAACAGGCTTTTAATAATAATAATAATGATGATGATAAGTTACCTACCTAAGTACCTAAGTACCTACAAGTACATACCCACCTATTTGCTGAGAAGTCCCATTTTCCCACAGAACGCCTACCTACATATATGATTATAATGATTACCAGCTCCTCTGAATCCACCATCAGGTAAGCTCGTTGGCAGAGAGCACTGGTGGTCTAGACGTAGCGGACCCGCCGTCCGATCCGCATAAGGTCGTGGGTTCAAATCCAGTCGTGTACCAAGTAGTTTTTCTGTAGAAAAATGTGTATGCACTATGCCAGTTCTTCTTCTTCTTATCGTGTCACTGATTCTTTCGAACCAAGTGTGGTGAAAGGATTTTAAGTGCGCCTCGAAGAGGCTCCTTTCGTGCACTTGACACATATTTTCGAACTTTTTAGGTTCTACGATATGCCGGTTTCCTCACGATGTTTTCCTTCACCGTTTGAGAGCACTGGCATAGTGTACATAAATTTTTGGGCAGAAAAACTCATTGGTACACGACTGGATTCGAACCCACGACCTTAGGATCGGAAGGCGGGGCCGCTGCCACTAGGCCACCAGCGCTCTCGCCAGTAAAACATCGTGAGGAAACCGGCGTGACAGTTCGAGCAACACGTTGGTGTCAAGCGCCACGCAAAAAGGGCCAACTAGAAGCCTTGCGGGAACCAGCCTTGCCTACCTTATTCATAATACTTACCTAAGTAAATGCAGTAGATCTACAAAATCATGCAGGTAAATAAAACAAACATTCCACAGGATGGATGTTAGCAATGACCACTACTAAGCGGGCAAAGCCTGCCGCGGGCGGCCGCTAGTTCATAAAATCTATAATAGGTACCTATATATAGTACAGTCACGAAAAACGCCGTAAGATGCTTGATACTAACTATTATCTATTCTGTGACGTTACCGTGTCATCATAGTAACTACTAGCGTATCTGTAATTCGAAAATATCTTAGAGTCACGAAATCTAACATCATCATCACCCTATCCCTGTCGTAAGAACCACCCATTTTTTATTTTTTTACATAATTGCATCCGGTAGAAGCCAAGATATGAGAAGATTTGAGTTCCGTAAAAAAATTGTTTGCTAAATGTTTGCTAGTGTGTATCATCAACTTATTATTATAAAATGATGAAAGCTTTATTTAAAATTCGATGATAGATAAATGCAGTGAGATTAAACGTAATTAAGCTTACAAAGAAAGAATAAAGAAAGATATTGTAATATTACAGAAAACTTTAACCCAGAAAGTACAATCAAAAATTAAAAAAAAGTTTTGATAAACATGCCGTGGTGAATATTGCGTAAATATAAGAGCGCCGTTTTATTTTCTTTGATATAACTGTTCGAAAATAGCAAGCGCAAGCAAACTGCAAAATCAACAAACACAAACAAAGCGAAAGTCAAATTATGAATAAAGTCAAAGTCAATGAGCGCTGCGCACCAAAGTAAACAAAAGCAGCTGTTTCTGTTGTTTTTTTACTTACGCTGATTGATACAGGCTAAAGTTATGACATTTAGATACTACCTACGTGGCGGGCATGAAGTTAGCCGTCTAATAATGAATCTTCCTTTCGCCATTGGCCGATTATCCATTTATTTGCCTAAAAAGCAACGCCAAAATCGACAGCATGTCAATGTCAGTAACATCACTAGCAATAAATGTACGTCATTGCAAGGTCAGTGTGACCAGATTCAGTATTTTAATAACTTTTCGGTATTTTCAATCATCAGTAATTTTGTTGGTTTTTTATCGGAAGTTGTATATTTTGGATGAAGTCAGAGTAAATGGTGGTTTTGTACGAATTCTAATCATTCAATGTCAAAAGAGCGTTTTATGTACCAAAATCTCGCACGGAATTTTCGGAACGCTAGTAACGCTACATTCCCTAAAACCAAATGCGAGATGAAGCAAAATCTACATGTGGCATGCGGTCCCACACCTGCCGCACCAGTTGTAATGTTTAACAGTCGCCGTCATCAACTAAAACTATGGTTTCACAAATAACAACGATAGTTATTGAAAAAAATTCCATGTTCTTCCGTTTGAAAATATAAAATGCAAGTTTTAACAAGCGGCACGTAACTTAAGCGCTTAGCGATACGCGCTGCGCATGCGTCGTAGTGTGCCATGTCGCGCACACTGGATATGTGGATGGGATGTGTGCAGAGTGTCGGTACAGTACAAAGAGCGGAGTGCGACTGGAGAGCCAATCAGCGCTACGCACGCTCGCCTTTTATTCCGCTAGCCCCCCACAGGCCACAGGTACCTTAATTTTGACGGTCACGGTCAATAACGGTCAGCGCTAAAGTTATGTGCCGCTACCTATACCTGCTCGTAACCTCTTGAGGTGTTTATACCTACACAATAATCATGCCTATAAAAATGTAAGAATTATTGTTTATCATGTATTGTGATTGTGATGAAGATTTTGTATGAAGAATGTGTAATTTTTTTGTTATAATTACCCTGTTAAGCATGTCGATAATGCTTCGGTATTTTATTAATGATAGTAATTTAATACCTCGTCGGAATTTTCGTAAAGTTTTAAACTTAAATCTGGTCACACTGCGTGGCCCGGGCAAACCAAAGCAAGCCAAAGAGAATGTAAAATATGAATGAAGCAAGCATGCGAATTTTATTGAGTTGAGGTTATGTTTACGAGGAATTTAATTATCAAAAGATAAGCCAAAAATCGTAGAAATATCAATTATTCGAGCTGATACCACAAGCAACAACTTTCCAATAGCACCGAGGTTTTCAAATGTAAGATTAACAGAAACAGGGATAGTTCAGGTGTCATATTTGTCCTTACAATGAACTCTACCGGTACTACTAAAAATACAATTTATTCACAGATGACTTCAGCAAAAAAACCATCAAAATTTAAACAGCTGAAAGCAGAACTCAGCAAAGATTTGATGTTTATAAAAAACATACTATCAGCTATGCCTGTGCAAAAGAGAGGTAAGAAAACGTTTGTGTATGTTGCAAAATTCAAATTATTCACAATTATGTTTTTCAATTATGTGTTCCACCTGGTAGGCATAAACTACTACTATAACACTAGTAAACTTTAACTAATATAGATCTGATGGGTACAGGGGACTCTTGTACTTAGTAGCTAGCTTATTCTTTTAATTGTCTGGTATCATGTTCTGGGTCACAAAGCTTGCTATACCATACCCTGGTTGAATTTAAGTTTCCTTTTTTTTTTCAATAACATTTTCTATTCATTTCACTTTCAGATAATGAGGAAAACATGGACTATGAGATTGTGAATGAAAACAATGAAAATAATAATACAGACACAGAAGTCCCCAAACGAGCTCGAAGTATAGCAGAGCTTGAAGAAAAACTCCAGAAAATCAAATCCCAGCATAACTTCAACCTAAAAAATAAGCTTGTCAAAAAAAGTTTGAACAGCAAATTGAATAAGAAAATTAAAAAGAGGGAAAGGTTAAACAAAAAACCAAAACCGACTGGTGATAGCACACCTCTCATTGAAGATAATGTAAAACCAGATAAAGTGAAACAAGAGAAGAAGCCAAAACTGGGTGCTGAAGCCAATAAACCTGTTTTTAACACTGAAGGAAAGCTTGTATTTTCCAAATTTGATTTTGCTAATACTGGTCAAAAAGGTAAACAACCTACTTTTTATTTTCAACTAGTCCTTTATGATTTATTTAGCCTATTATTTTGTACTTAAATGTTATTTATCATTTTAGAAAGAGTAAACAAAGTTGAGAAAGACCCAAAGAAGATCCTGGAAAACTTAAAACAGCAAGAACAGAAGTTCAAACAGTTACAGGAAAATGATGATGGCAGTAAAGTCAAGGAATTGAAAGAGATACTTGCATGGAAGACAGTTCTACAAAAAGCAGAAGGACAAAAAGTGAAGGATGATCCAACACTTCTTAAGAAATCTATTAAAAAAACGGTAATTTTACAATGATATGAAATTGACTTCCCTGAAAAATATAGGCATAAAATCAAACAAAGTTCTATGGTGAAGCGGCGACATTAATTATTAACCGACTTCAAATAAAGGAGTTTTACTCAATTTAGTTTAATACTTCCCGACTGGAACCATATAAATTTTCATCAAAATCGGTTCAGCAGTTGATGAAGCTGGTTTCTCAAGTTTTTTAAATTTGTTTGTTTTTGTCTTCCAGGAACAAAAAAAGAAACAGAGTCAGAAAAATTGGGACTCTCGGATCAAAAATGTTGAACAGAAGAAAGAAGATAGGCAGAAGAAGAGGAAAGAAAATATTGGTAAAAAGAAGAAAGAAAAGAAATCTAAAGTTGTAAAGGCTGCTGTAAAGAGAGGAAGAGTGGTTATATAAAAATACTAATAATAAATAATACCTATTTCAGGCATATTTTTTCTTTTTACCTTTTATTAGAAATGATGACTAGATTTTATTTGATTACAGCGCCATCTTTCGAGTCAAGAGAGCTCAAGTATTTTTTTTTCTGGTTTATCGGTCTAAAGACGCTCAAAATAAGTATAGTTGGTATTGGATGCCTAATATAAGTCTATTCAGCTTGATTCAGCGCACTTATTAGAACTCTATAGCCAATGTATTTTTTGTGGACCTGTTGGCTTTTCTACTGTTGTAGGTGCTGAAAATTGGTGCCCAATTTTGCAAATAAAACGTTAGTTGAAGGAGACTACGCTACGCCAACAGTCCCTTTATAAATACTCTTTGACTATTAATCTAATTAAAAGAATAAGCGGAGGATGATTTTTTTAAACAACTAAAATAGGTTAGCAAACAAGCATTCGGCCCACCTGATGGAAATCGGTTACACCAGAGGCATCACTCGCGCGTTGCTGACCCTTTAAATATTTTAAAAAGGCCTTTTTGAAGAACCCCATTCTGTAGTCGCTAGGGAAAACCTCAGCAGGAAGAGTATTCCACAACCTTAGAGTACGCGGGAGAAAAGCGGTAAAATACACACAGGGAGGAGAAAAGTCTCTCCTCAGGCTTATGGGTTCCATTACTTCAAATTTCTTGTGACCTGAGATACTTGGTTTGCTATGAAAAGGTTGGAAATAAAACAAAAGGTATCAACAGAAAGGAAATTTTCTTTATTCGTGACATTAGTTAAGGGTAGAGAGTATAAGATAAGGATACGCTTTATAAAATAGCCACATACAACATTTGCAACCCTTGCATCATAACTAACATTCTATTGGGTAAAACTACATAAAAGTGAACATACAATCATGGTGAGAGAGGTAGCATTGTACTTACAATAGCATCCCTAGAAACATACTATTTGGCTTTCTCACGCGGCATGATGGAAGGCAAAACTTTGAAAAATGCTCCAACATTATTGACAGACCTTACTGTTTTACAGTCTAATTTACTAGAAGACAAACTAACATAATCTAGGGTACCTAACTAAATTCATATGAACACATTTTTTCTTAATTCTATGTGCATAGTACACTAGATACTAAAGTTCTATTACAATGAAATTATGTTCTGTGAAAGTTTATAGTCAAGGAATTAATATTAAATCGGTTACTAACATTGTTACTATAAGGCTAAATAATATAGGCAGTCAACTGTTTTTGTCCGAACTATTATAATTGGACTTGTTTATCAAGCCTCTAAGTTCACAATTTAGTAAACATTTTAATATCGGAAGTAATGATGTCGATAGATTATGTGAACCCTTTTTTATTCCACGATTAAGATTACACGTTCCGATTTAATTTAGGATAATTTCTTCGCATTATGTGTTTGATGACTGCAGTTCTATAACAAATAAATAAACACTCCACAGTCGCTAGTTATTACTAGATTGTCTTGACGTACTAAGGTAAAGGGATCCTATGAATTTTATGGTACACTTACGTGGACTAAGATAGTTACAAAATGTACATTTCAACATTAAAAAAATATTTCTGCTCACGTTATCTCGCATACCTGATATTACTGTATCACATTGTGATATCATACATAAATAATTTCTTAGGTACGTAATTAAGTGTACCTAACCATCTTAGTGCACACGAATGTATACATGTACAGATGAATGTGTACGGACAAGGAACCCCTTTAGGAAGAGATTATTGATATTTTCATACAATTTTATAATGTCTCAATACTTAAAATAACCAACGTTCATATTTTTGGTATTTAGTGAATTAGGGCTGAATAAGCTATAACAACTAAGATTTAAGCTGCATTTATAAAAAAATACCATTAGCGACAAAAACGAGTTCCAAAGGAATCTACTATCTACGCATTGATCCAATACTCCTGCATTCTGAATCAATCGTAATGCGGTTGTTCGCTAAAAATGATATTTGTTACAAACACAGCTCATTGAAACAAACTTTAAAGCAAGCCGCACACAGTGTAACTTAGACCTAATTTTGAAAAGCTAGACAATGCACCTCAAATAATAGCAAGTACAAGTAAAACAATCTGTATAACATTAAAACTTTTACATTTTATTGGTGTAACTGCACCAAAAAACGCGAAACAAATTGGTGTTCACTTACAGCTGATACATAATTTCAATTAACAAGCATATTCTTAGATATAGACAATTTATAGGCCTACCCACAAAATATCAAATCTACAATAATAAGATTCTGAATGAAATATTCCTTACATAATCTTAATTTACTCTTATAATAATTTCCAATTTAGAAAATGAAATAAACTTTAAACCCAATTAATTAGTACATAATTAAGGAAGTTCATTATAATAAAATGTAGAAAGAACCTATGAACAATAACTTAAACATAATGTAACTCGTCTAAATGTATGTACCTAACCATTAAAAATAAAATAATGAAATAAGTGTTAAACAATTTGTAAATAGCAACAACTATAATAAGTAATAAAAGCCTCCAAATAGAAGTGCTATTTTAAAATAACACACATAAATAAAATAGAAATAAGTAATAAAAAATATAGTTGATATTTATTTTCAGGATAAAATTTAAGAGTACAATAACTGCTATAATTAGAAAAAAGAGGCTTTATTATATTATATAACATAATTTTAAATATAGCCTCTTATATTATTTCATTAACCAAAAACCGTCCCAATTATAATTTATCTGTAACAATTAAAATAATAATTGGGATTGATTCCGTAACACAATACAAATATTTGCAGATACAGCTTTAATAATAATAATAAACTAGCACATACATACATTAACACTATCAAATAGATTGCAGCAGAGGTTTCAGTGTATAACACTTCAAGAATATTTTTGGGTATAGAATTTTCTTAACCACAACATTTTCAAGGCTTGGCCAATGGTTCATTGCACTTTATCAAGCTGATACTTTATGATACATAACTCTCTTACTCTACTGGCCAACTTCATGACCTAAAAGTTTCTGTATAAAAGCAGTCCTATATCAATAAGACATTCAAAATACATATTAAAATATGTATACCACTGCAGATATATTTGTCTTTGGAGAATATACATAATGTAAATGAGAGCACTGGAAAAATAGTGTGCTCATCATAACAGTCTCCTTACGCTTGCTTATTATTTAAATGATAAAACTAAGAAGATGGAATCTTAAAAAAATATAAAAATAATATACTTCTTACAACTTTATAGAAAAATAAAAATTGTTTTACGATTGTAATACTGCACATCATGGTTACACTAAATCAGTCAAAGCATATTATAAGAGTTAAAATTATAATTTTCAAAACATTCATGTGTAAACTTTGTCAATGGAATTTATATTGCAATATTCGTTTGAAAAAGTTGAAATGATAAAATGATTTTTTTAAACGTAGGTAACAATTTGAGCACATTTGAGTAGATAGTTTATTTGTATTATAAACATGCTCAAATAAGTCCCTCCTTATCCTACCAGAACATTAACCTACAAAACTAAGGTCTATGTTTAATGGTAATAATAAAGCAAGTCGTGAGGCGGGATATTTGCATCAGTCTTGTGAAATTTTCAATTGTGAAAATTATTACTGTCATTTAATTATTTGGTAATCTTGTTTCAAAAAAGAAATGGTTGGAAATCTATACTCTATTCGTTTGTATGTGGTACTTTGTTGTCAGTTGTTCATCCCTGATTTTAATGATGACATGGTGGCATCGAGAACCCGGCCATCGAGCACCCTGCTGGCCGCGTATCCAGGAATGTTCAGATATGCGGGTTTGTCATGCTCACACAATCCAGGCTCGGTGCAGCATCTGTTCATAGGTGGATTAATATGACCTGAGGAACCACTGTGGCCGGCCGCGGCTTCTGATGATGATCCTTGACATACCATTTTATGGGTTGTGTATTGTTCCAATGACCGCAATTGCTCACCACAATTTTCACATTTCAGTTCTCTGGCATGAACCTTTTTATGACTGTTTAGCGACCGAGAATTATCAAAAACTTTGTTACACATATCGCAGTATTTCAAGACTTTTTCTCCTGTGCATACAACTTTATGATTATTCAGTCTATCCAACGACATGTACCGCTTATTGTTGCACAAGTCACATTTGAACTGCTTCTGAGGCACTCGCCCCGTGTGCACTTGCATGTGCTTACGTAAGTTACTCTTGTCTTTTATGTATTTGGAACACACAGAGCACTTATTAACATCCTTACGTGTATGGTTAGAGTCCAGGTGACGACGTAGGTGTGACTTTTTGTAGAAAGGCTCCAAACAGATTTGACATCTAAATGGCTTTTGAGCTGGGTGCACTCCTGTTAGATGGGTATTGAACTCAAGGATGGTTGGATAGCTCTTTCTACAGTGTGGGCAGTGGAAGAGTTTTCGACAAATGGCTGCACTGGAATCGCAGAATGGATCAGAACAATCATCACAGAAAGAGTCTAACCCCGCTGGAGGAGTGGCTCTTCCAACCGGGTAGTGCTCAGTGTCATGGTATTCAGGTTGGATAGGATCTCTGTCTCTGTCGGGAGTCCCTGCACCAGGTGGTTCTTGTTTAACCTTGGCATGGTCACTATTCTCTGGATAGTCATCCTGGTTAGGGATGGCTCTAGACGTACTGGCAAGCATCCACCACGGGTAATTATGCCACGGTCCCAAAGCAGGCGGTACCGCCTGATTCTTTATATCACTTGTTTTAGTTTGAGTTTCAGCATTAGTGAACCCTGGGAAGCTGGGAAGTTCCTGGTGGTGTTTCGCCCTGGACGATTCAAATATACTGTGCTGATGTATTATGTTTTCGTAATCGCTGGGGTCCAACTTCCTTTCGTTCCGATCTTGATCTCTTTTAGACATATTTTTGTAATCTGAAAAACAGATAATTTGTAGTGGATAAATAACGTACAACCAAACGTCTAAGTAATTCGATATGTAGGTAATGCAGCAAGTAATGTTTTACAAATGATTTCGTTGAGAATTATTATCACGAAAGGTAAACAAACAACGCAATTGCGCGCTCAATTACTCATGGCCACAATAGTGTTATTTAGTGTCATCATTTGTGTGGAACTTTGCACACCACACTTGAAAACAGTAAGTTTCAAGGAAAGAAACACACAAATAGGTTAGATTGATGTGATCAAACGTAGTGTTAGCACTATCTAAAAGGAACGGATAGGGATAAACAAACAGAAACAGTGCATGTTTTTCACAATGTAATTTGTAGGCGTACTTACATTCAAAACATTATAAATAATTTAGTACAATATTATTTCACAAACTGGTATATGTCGAAACTGATGATGATACAGAAAGAAATTACTCTTTGCGTACCTACAGTTCCCACAAAAATTCACCAAAATTTTTATGGACTATCGGCCATTTTGTTTTGTTGGATTTCTTTGTGTTTTTTTTAATAATGCTATTTTGCTGTGACTCTAGTCCTTTAGCTTTATGCTTGCTTTGAGTTGCACTGGCCCACGACTGTCAGTCGGTGTCACCGCCACGGGACGACAACGACAGGCACTGACACATTAACTACCATGGGGGATCCCAGGGGGATCCGTTACAATTTATGTTCTGTGATCATCATAGACCATAGACTAGACATCTCATCTGCTTTTTTTTTTCGTGAAAATTGGTGCAGTCACCATTTTTTGACAGGAAAGAAAGAAAATATTTTTTAGAACTAGGTACAACAAAAAAGATCGAAACAGAAAAGCTTTTCTAGACTACACTTGTTCTGTGCATAAACTGCAGTAAAATATCAATAATTTCTTTCAATGTCTTGGCTGGGTTCTTCTGTGCTAAACGCATTCTGGAAACCAACTGTTAACGTTGTTAGGTTAGAAATTTTGTAAACATTGCAATCCATTATCAATTTCTTTTTTGAAGCTGTTTGCTATAAATTACAATATGCGGATTTTCAGAACCAGATATCATGCTGATAAAACACGACTGGTGAGGAGATATGGCTATGAAGAGAAAATATGGTGTGGAGGTTTACTTCCTAGATCACAAGGAAAACGTCTGCCTACTCCTGAATACAGGTAGGTAGCTACCTACTTAAGATTAGGCCAAAAGAGCGTGAATTCTTCGTGGTTTTTGCGTTGCGTAACTTAGTTTTTATACATATAACAATGAAATTGAAATTGATGTAAGGTGCTTGATGCAAAAAAACACTTTCAACGCAAAAATTACACTCATATGTCTTCACCCTTACTGCAAATCTCGCTTAGAACGGCATAAAATTGATTGGTGGGTCTGAACTAAGGCATTTGTGTAAAAATTGACAATAGCGAATGAAACAAACAGACCAGACCCAGTCAAGTTAAACTAGCCGTACTGTATGTATTAACTCTATCAATTTTCAGGCCGGGTAACGCATGGACAGAACGTAAGGCCCTGTTTGGTCAAAATGACTACATAGACATACTCGGTCCTGGTAATTTGCATCCAGTGAAGACTCTGTATAATGTGCCTTCGTGGATCAGAGGAGTCAGTGGCCAGGAGTACCATGTAAGTCCTTTTTATTACAATAGCATCACCACAAAGATAATAATATGTTTTTTATTGGCCACCACAACAAACACACACAAAAATGTATGTTCTCTCAAACTGTGAAATGATGAAAAATATTGTGAGGAAATCTGCATGTTGTAGAGCCTAAAAAGTTCGAAAACATGTGTCTAATTTTAAAGGAACCACTGAGGTGCAACATGCCCTACAATGCACTAACCTGCACATTTTTTTTCATCCCACCAGCTCTGAAAGTGTGTTTTTGCTGTTTAATTTCTGACTGGAAAAGCCGTTTTTATCCGCTAGAGGATAAAGTAAATTTGAATTAAGAATATCGTGTTCAATAAGTTTGTGAATACACAACCTATTTACTTCTACCTCCATGGTGCCGAACTTATCATACAACCTTTTTTATTTTGTTAAAAACTCGCACTCGTAACCTTCTTGGTGTATTTGTGAATTCAAAACACCATTAAAACTATTTACTTCTACCTGCATGGTGCCAAATTTATCATACAACCTTTTTAAATTTGTTAATAACTCATACTCGGAACCTTCTTGGTGTGTTACTTTTAGTCGCGCCATGTTCTTTTTTTCATTAGTCATTTCCTCGCTGAGGTGGGATGAAAAGTTATGTGTTGCACTCGAGTGCAAAGATTTTTCACCTTGTGCTCTTTTGATTCCTTGGCCAACGCTTAGGATTCTAACTTTTAAACCACTCGCTACGCTTGTGGTTAAACTTTAGAATCCTGCGCTTGCTCAGTCATCAAAATTGAGCACGCGGTTAAAAAGCAGCTTTGCACTCTTGTATAACAAATAACTATTATCCCACCCAATATTTTTTCAAATAACACATGACAACTGTGGTTTTACAACAATTACTAACAATTTAAATAATTAACAATAATTATTGTTTTAATTAGAACAATTTTTAAAAACTAAGTTCATCAAATTTGTAAGTAGATATACAACTACATACCTACCTATTATTATTTATTATTACAGATTCTTTTAAGAAAGAAAAAGATGTGGGCTAGAACACCGACACCTGCATTAAGACCTACAAAATGGAAAGAAATAGAAAAACGAATGTCTTTTCTGTACAGAAAACTTAATAGGAAGACCAAAACGGGCCAGTCTCCCGATTAGATGACCTTATTAAAACATACTAAGGAAATATATTACAGTTTATTTTATAATCACAGGTACTTATAATTGATTTCAGACACAGAGTTCATGCATCATATTTATCAAGTTTAGGTTTGAATAATTAGTGTATTCCTGTGATGATTTCATAATTGTATGTACTTGTTTTGTTTTTATTAATTCATAATGTAGTAGAGAAAACTGTACCTAGATAATTAATTAGAAATTGAGATCATAATTTAAGTGCTTTAAATACATAAAAATTTAAAATTGTTGTCAAATATTTTATTTATAATTCATCACATACACATTATTCACCTATGCTACACACCACACTACTATACACTTAACCTAGACTTTATACACATTTTGAGTAGGTAAGTTTATGAAATTTAATAGGCAGACATTCATAATAATAAATCATACTCTATCCACAATATTTGGTTTAAAACACAGACTAGTACAAGCTGGTATACTTCCTACTAACGTATTTTCTTGTAAAGATGTTATCTTTGATCTTTGGCCTTCTTATGGGACAAAATAATTTTGCCAATATGAAGCATTATATGCCACACTGACATTGTGGGTGTAATTTCGCAAATACGTCATTTACGCATATTATCAATAAGCTCATATTGTTTTTTAACCAACTTCAACTAAAAAAGGAGGAGGTTCTCCATTCGGTTGTATTTTTTACAAAGAAATAAACTACTTACAGCAGTTTCTCAAGTTTTTTAAACTTATCTTTCTAAGAAGTTTCTTTTCGTTCGATTAATCTGGCACAGCCCACTACCGCCATCTAGTGATCTAGGATGCGTTACGGAGACAGTTTTTTTAAAAGAATGTTCTTCATTGCCAAAGTATCATCTAACTTGACTGGCCTCTAGCTCAGTTGGTAGTAGCTCTGCCTTCTGCGCCGTAGGTCGTGGGTTCGATCCCCACCGAGAACAAATATTTGTGTGGTTAACATAAATGTTTTTTCTCTGTCTGGGTGTTATATTGTATTCTAAGTATGTATTTACAAAAAAAAAATGTATTCAAGTATTATATCAGCTATCCGGTTCCCATATTACAAGGTCTGCTTAGTTTGGGGCTGGGTAGTGTTGTGTGAATTGTCCACAATATTTATTTATTTTATTTATTTTATCACACCTGATGAAAGTGAGGATGCAGCTTCAGATGGAGCATGCTTACCGTTACCGATGACGTTTTGTGTGAATTCTCCACAATATTTATTTATTTATATTTAACTAAATGGCTGCAGTACCATGATACTACTACTGAAGCAGCCCTAAGCATCGCCCCAGTCTTCCTTTATCATGTCAGATGCTTTCTCCGCAATCATGACAACGGGCGCGTGAGTGTGTGAAGCGGGAATGCGCGGTATTATGGATGCATCAGCTATCCTCAGACCTTTGATGCCATGGACTAGAAGCCTCGGTGATACCACTCCTGAAGGGTCGCTTGATGGTGCCATCTTGCATGTTCCTACCTGTAGCAATTAATACGGTTTATGAAACAAAAAAGTAAACGGCCTTTGCATCTATTCTAGATGATTTATATAGCGTCAGGGGCAACAAGTGATTACTCATGCCCTTGTGCAACTAGTGGTTACTTGCGAAACGCTATAGTGCCTAGGACAGAATTTCAGATGGAATAGGCTTGCCCAGCACTTACCATCCTGACAGCTTAGTCGGCCTAATCCACAGGAAAGACGTGTTCAATACGGGCGGAGCTGACTAAGCCGCGGGTTTCCTCACCATGTTTTCCTTCACCGTTTGAGAACACTAGCATTGTATACACTCTACACACATTTTTCGACGGATAAACTCATTGGTACACGACTGGGTTTGAACCCACGACCTTAGGATCGGAAGGCGGAGCCACTACCACTAGACCACCATGAAACATAACCCTATAAATTAACCTACGGGCTTCAATATAAATGGGATACAACTTCCAATGCATTCATCAATAGGTAATCTATTGGGTCATAAGATAATGGCACTATGTATTTTACGGACCTGGTGATCCAACGTGATAGAAGTCTGTGAGATGGCACACTCCCAGTATTCATCCGAATCGAAGATTAGGTCTTCACAGCCTGGGAAGGGCACGTCATGCAGCCTGGTTCCGTAACGTTGGAAGGCCGTCGTTTTTATCAGCTTTTCTACCTAGAAACAAAAAAAACAGGTCATCATTTGAAATTAGGTCCATGATAGTCCAGGGTTACGAACTATCATAGTTTAGCAAGTATCCAAGTTTCGTCGAAATCTGTTAGCCGCTATAGAGATTAGTAAAAACAAAAATACCTAACCTACTCCAGCCGACTTACGCCGTTTGAAAAAACATTTTACCTACCACACGAATGCCGGCGACCATTGCCTTCAAGTCTCTCGGATCATCGAAGTAGTTCGGCTGTATCTTCGGATGCTCATCAAACCTGCTGCTCTTCAGCACGAGACGACCGATGCTGCGAGGCCGGATCAGCACGGGGTTTAAGGAGAACGTGCGTTGTCGGACAGCCATTGGCAGGCTGCCATACACTTGCCAGTACCACTCGTCTGTAACTCCTGGTAAAATTGAAAGGTTGGTTTAATTCATAGTCTCTATTTTATTTCCACTGCTTCAATCCACCCCTAACTTAAACCTATCGCTATTAATAATCCGCCTGTTGGACGATGTCTGCCACATGAGCCTGATATTCTTTATTTATTTTGAAAAACATATTTTATTTGCCTAAGTCCATTTTCCTATTAAAACGGTCTCTGCTTCCGGTATTTGCTTGTTTGATTGTCTTATGGCATTCAACTTTACCTAATAGTGACCGTAATATTCCAAGCAGATCTCCCGCGAGCGAGCCAGCGCCCATAACCAGTTCTATATCAGGTCTGTTGATGGAGTAGTCATCAGACACCTCAGTACGGATGAAGGCGAGGCCTGATGAGCCCCCGGGCAGCGTCAGTGGCCCTCTTCCTGCCAAGTACGAAGCCGCTGAGACTGGAGATGCTGCCAGCATCTGCGGGTCAAGGCAAGTGCATGAATTCGATGGCCTTCACAGCTCAGTAGTAGCTCTACCTTCTGCGCTGGACTGTGTGGTGGACATACATAGATGGAATAAAAAAAAAGTATTTGTTTATGCATTGGAGGGACGATCTTGGTGCTTTCGAGCTAGGATGATGGGATAAAACGAGAGATATATGTATGTAGACGGTTGGAAGGATTTAGGGGACTTTCAGGAGTGGATGATCATTAAACATAAATTAAGTAGAACAATAAATATATAGTACTAATCCGCTAATCTATTAATTATCTTGGATGATCATTAGTTTTCTTGACCTTGTCCCACTTCATGTGGGGCCGGCATAACAGGTTTTCGTTCTCCACTCTCCTCTATTAGCCGTCATTTCAGCACTCACTCCCATATAGGATATAGGATTGATAAAAATAAATAATCCGCTATATAATAATCGCTCTGCTTAGTTAGGGGCTAGATAGTGTTGTGTGAATTTTCCACAATATTTATTACGAATGCCTACTGTACCTACATTGTGATTACTTCCTCAATATTTATGGTGACGTTCCCAAAGTAATATGGCTAGCGAAAAAGCGCTTTGCGACAATCTAACCTAATAAAACTCTTCTACGGTGCTTGGTTGATTGCCAGTTTACTGATTTGGTTCAATTTCTTGCCAATCAATAGTAACGTTTGTATCCCTCTAATCGTATAAACACAAATTGAAATAGAAAATGGTTTACGATTGTCGGAATATTTTGTTCTCACGATAATGGATAATGTGAAACGAATTTAGGTAGCCTCAACCCATTTTTCTTCTGTCCTACCTAGTAGAATAATAGGTGTATTTTCCGACTAATAATGTGATGTGTATGTAACCTAGTTTCTTGAGTGGAATGGTAATTTACTTACATCATTAACACAAAGCCCGGAATCATTCACGATAAACGCGTTCCCGGAGAAGGTGACGTGGTCTTGGAGATTGTACCCCACAGGGAGGTCGACTAGAGGGTCTATGCCCACCTCGCGCAGGTGGTCCTGGGGACCGACTCCTGACAACATCAGGAGCTGAGCGGAGCCGATGGTACCGGCTGATAGAACCACTTCACGACGCGCTCGAACTTGACGGCTGTAGAAATTCAAAAATCATTTATTCAGTTGAATCACTTTGAAATGTTTATAAGATCTTGGCCCGTATGCATAAACAATTCTTGAGTCTTAGTTGAGTCTCAAGCATAGATTTTTTTATCCTTTGCAATAGAGAACTGCCAAAAACCTATGCTTGAAGCTCTCACTCAGACTCAAGCTTTGTTTTTGCATACGGCCTACGTGCTATAACCGAGGTGAAGTTTTTTTTAAGTTCAATTGTATTGTAGTTCAGCTTTTTGGGGTTTTACGTTCCACAACGTAATTCAAAATGCAAAATGATTATGTTCCTTACAAACTTTTGGTTACAGTCTTTTATAAAGTACGACAATCACTTAAAAGATTGTTAAATCCGAACTGCAGTGAATATTGTCAAGGAACTTGCGCAATGCGCTAACAAAACAAAGCAATTCACCCATAAACAACGGCTCCACAATTGACGATAAATCTATACAAAGCGTGGTTTCGTAATAAATTATGATAAACTTGAGGTTACTAGTACCTTACATTTTTCTTCATGAACTCAACGCCGTAGGCGGTTTTTGTGTCTGGATCAATGAGAATTTTCATGACTGTTGAAAATTTTGTCACTTTTAAGTTTCGCCTGAACCTGATGGGCTCTAAAAATGCCTTCGAAGTGCTGCATCTTCTTCCTTTCCTCATTGTAGCTTGAGGCTTTGAGAACCCTATCACGTGCTCTCCATTTGGGTCTCTCCATTGATATCCTAATTCTTCACCTCCTTTTTTAAAAGCATTCTGAAGCGGACTATAAAACGGTGAATGTTCTATATCCATATAACCACCTACGCCGTGATATGATGAATTTCTCAACTCTTTAATTCGTACGTTCTCCGACTTTTTAAAATATGGCAGTATTTCTGGATAACTCCATCCTTCGTTGCCCAAAATATTAACCCAGTCATTATAATCGTCTGGATGTCCTCTTTGGTAGATGAGAAAGTTTAGCACACTGCTGCCGCCAAGCACTTTCCCACGTGGCATGAAGCAGACTTTACCTCTTAAGTCTTTGCAGGCTCTTTTCTGGGGCTCTGCACTGTATCCCCAATTCATAGGAGTGAGGGATAAAAATGATGCGAATATTGGGACATCGGAGAAAAAGTTTTCGTTGCCACCGGCTTCTATAAGCAGTACCTTCCAGGTTGGTACTTCAGTGAGCCTATTCGCTATGACGCTGCCTGCTGAGCCTGCCCCCACGACTATAAAGTCGAACTCTTCGAATTCATCTGGGGTGTAATCCGGTATGAACCCTTCATGTCGGTTTCTGGGCAGTGTGCGGAATAGATCAGTCCAGATGTCAAAGATGCTTTTTTGGCTATTTGTGCATACGGCCGTGAGATAGACCAAGAAAAATAACCATCGCATGTTGAACTGTCGTGTCCTTCATTAGGTACTGAAAAATAAAATCCAGTTTATCGCTGTTTCAAAACCTGCAATTTAATAACAATAATATCTCTTAGATATCCTAGGCCCCTAACCAATCTCCGATCAATCCTCGATCTAATTTTTCTAACAATAACAATTTTTTTTTGGTAAGAAAAAAAAAATTGTATTGGTGAGATACTTATTTTATTAAATAGCTCTAGGTTGTGATGTTACAATATTTGAATGCCACTTAGCACTTGCGGCTAGGAATTTGTAACGAATACAAATGCCTAGTGTTGAGTGGTTATTCACTATTCATTGGTATTATTTATGCGGGCAACGTCAATTCCTCTATCTACGTGACATCATGATACCATGATCAGTGAATCGGGTCACATCTTGATACCTGATTAAATGAGCTCATACTGAAGGTAAGACTAAGACTCATTACGGTATCCATGAGCTCAATGGTGTCTCAACCTACAAATCTAAATGCATGTCACTATACTAACCTATATACACTACTTATGATGAATAGGTACTTAATTATTCCATTTCAATAGGTCGATAATTGAGCGCATGTAACGTCAAATGCAATGAATTATGCTCTCATCAGTTAGAAAATTATAACTTGTGACCATCACATTACATTAATATGATGTGAATAGTGACTATGGCCGCCAATGTAATGGGTGACATCCTAAACAAGCTTAAATAGGTGAGGCTGTGTGAATTTTTGATCAAGATATCTAACATTGTCATTGCTGGCGACAAGACGGCTTGACTGTAACGCACTGAAAATTCACTCTTATTGTAATTTGGTAAAAGCATCATACAAACAAACAGTAGAAAATAACCCGTAGTTTCATGGCTGTTCTTCTAAGCTTGGTCGCGAGGAAGGTACCTAGACTCACTTAACTGACGTTTCAAAGTGATCCTTGCGTTTTCAAATGAATAAATGATTTTTACTTTGACTTTGACGCAAGAATTCCGGGTTCGAGTGTTTCGATCCATAGTTATAATGATTGAATTGATTTGAATTCATAAAACTAAATGCTTTTTTTTTATTTTATTTGATAGGCATTCATTGTAGTCTAATTTTTATGTGGCGCAGAATAATTTCATTTTTTAGTATCACAATTATTATCATCGATTTTCCTTCGGTCAAGGACAAAACTCGTTTAATTTAAAATTGAGGGTAGGTATAATCTGTTTGCGATATTTCACCCTAATTCTGGCCAGATGTCTGAAATAGTATTGCATCTATTTCGTTTTCTTCAACAAAGCTACGACTGAATTATTGTGTGTCAAAGATTCAACATATCGCTTAAAAATACTACTTATAATAGGTTTGCCCCTGTGCCATGGTATTGAATTTACGAGCTCTATTAGCACCTAGTGTTTACATGCAGGAGCGTGTATGCTTAAGTGAGATCAGGGGCGTATTTACCCTTAGGCCAAGAGGGCCATGGCCCGGGGCGGCAGGCTGCGAGGGGCGGCGCAAGCCGCCCCTCATTCAGATTCGTGTGCCTTTTTTTACTTTACATCATCATGATCATCATCCACAGCCCGACTTCACCCACTGCTGGGTATAGGCCTCTCTTAGTTTGTGCCATCTACCTCGATCCTGTGCCAGTCTAAGCCATTGCCGCCCCACGACCCTGAATATATCTGACTTTACATCCCTGAAGCAGTTTTAAAAAGCCTACTAACCAAAACTAACCTCGTTCGTCGAACGAACGAACAAAAAAACAAAATCATAAAAATAACGTTAATTTTAACGGGGCGGCCGGCCGGTCAACGGGCGCGGGCGAGAGCGGGGCGAGGCGTACTCCGTCGGGAGTCTTCGCTTCTTCCGCTTCGCACTCGGGACTAGTCGGGATGCTTCGACTTTCGTTTCTCGTGATGTAAAGCAGCCGGGGCGGCGCGGTCGCGGGTGGACTAGCGGGTAGGGGCACGTAAGTCTAGCGCTGAGCGATACGCGGAGGGGATAGCTGCGCATGTGTACTGTCGCGCACGCAATACAATTATAACTTTAAATAATTATTTAGTCAATTGAAATGTTACATAAGCTTTACATTTTTTCATTGCTAATTTCATTTCCTTACTTATAGAACTTTTCAAACTATTGTTTCTTGTAGTAATTTCTAAGAAGAGTGTACATTTTCGATAATGTTAGGCAGGTAGAAAAGGTGCGAGTTACCGTTTGGGACAAATTAACATCTGCCTGCTACGCCTATTATTATTATTAAAGAAGCTTTAAGCAAAAAAGTGAGAAAATTTCTAGACAAAATTTCTCCCCTTTTTGCTTATAACTTCTTTAATTTTAAATGTAAGGCAAAAGGTTCTAGGATCATATTTTTAGCAAAGCGATTTGCTACAAATTATTCCTTGATGAATTTTTTGTAGGATTCATAGTTTCCGAGATATCACGAAAAAAGTGTTTGCACGCCTTTATCGACGATGGCGCCCAGGGGACAAGGGCGGCAACCCCACAAACTTGGAGTTAAACTATTATTGACCCCCCCCACACATGTCCCAAAAATAAAATTGCGTCCTTTAACATAAATGCAATATTCGGTCCTTAAATTGTAACATTTCAATGGACTAATTAGCTAAATAATTATAATGACATGATTTTAATGTAATGTTAAAAAGTAAGATGTCCAAACATTTATAGTAAGTACCTAAGACATAAATTTTTGACAAGTTTATGGGGAGTAGAAAAAAAAACTTATTATCAGTCAATAACAATACAATTATTGAGAACGCCACTGTACACTGTATGTGCACGGGGTGTGGTATAGGTGTGGGGAGGGGAACTCGAGTGGAGAGCCAATCGGCGCTACGCACGCCTGCCCTTCATCCCGCTAGCCTCCCTCAGGTACCTTAATTTTGACTTCTGCGTAATAAGAATAACGGTCAGCGCTAAAGTTACGTGCCGCTACTCATACTATTAAATGTAAATCGTAAAAATTAAATTAAAAACTCGTTCACCAAAATTATCAGCCCACATCAAGGCCCTGCATTTTATAATTTTATAAATTAAATTAAAATTATAGGTATATTAAATTAAAATTATATATTATACCTATTATAATTATATTTTATAAATAAAATGTAAAATATTTACGAACCTATTTAGGTAGTAGGTACGTAAAAAAATAACTTTTTTTCCGAAAATTTATGGGGCGGCATATTTTTTAGGCCCGGGGCGCCAAATCTTTAAATACGCCTCTGAGTGAGATGATACCTTATAGTTGGTACTTACTTACCTATGATTTTCTAGACAATAACCCCATTACTAACAAGCGTTTTTCAAAAGATAATCAGTGTTTAAGCAACTGTCATCTACATTACCATCCGGTAATGTCAGTGACAGGGCGAACTTTAAGAGTGCGTCACACCTATGTAAGTAAGGCCATAATTGTGTATAGTTCACTAAAAGATTACTTAGAACGTAGGTTTGATAACTGCATATTAGTACCACTGTGTCTTTATGCCATACTCGTCTTTTAATATTTTGCAATCAACATCCAATGATGACCCAGCTATGCGTATAAGTAGTTACTTATAAACTGGGTGCTCAATTGTTTATTTTAACTAAAGTTTAATGGTTCTTGCGTTAGCTAATTAATGCTTGATTATATTTGTACATTTAGCACGCTTCATCTAGCTACGCGAGCTAAAACTTAGCAAAATGCACTCTTATAGTTCGAATTGCTAGCGTTTGATTTTGAACTTACGAGTTCTCGCCTGCTCCACAGTTTGTTGGTTCTCTATTTCTTCAACTTTTACGTTATTGTATATCACGCTTGTTTACAAGCATGATCAAACTGATTTTAATTATATCTGCATGATGCAGAATAATAGTTATTTGTTATACAAGAGTGCAAAGCTGCTTTTTAACCGCGTGCTCAATTTTGATGACTGAGCAAGCGCAGGATTCTAAAGTTTAACCACGAGCGTAGCGAGTGGTTTAAAAGTTAGAATCCTAAGCGTCGCGAAGAAATCAAAAGAGCACAAGGTGAAAAATCTTTGCACTCGAGTGCAACACGTAACTTTTCATCCCACCTCAACGAGGAAATGACTAATGCAAATAAGAACATGGCGCGACTAAAAGTAACACACCAAGAAGGTTCCGAGTATGAGTTATTAACAAATTTAAAAAGGTTGTATGATAAATTCTGCACCATGCAGGTAGAAGTAAATAGGTTTAATGGTGTTTTGAATTCACAAATACACCAAGAAGGTTACGAGTGCGAGTTTTTAACAAAATAAAAAAGGTTGTATGATTAGTTCGGCTCCATGGAGGTAGAAGTAAATAGGTTGTGTATTCACAAACTTATTGAACACGATATTCTAAATTCAAATTTACTTTATCCTCTAGCGGATAAAAACGGCTTTTCCAGTCAGAAATTAAACAGCAAAAACACACTTTCAGAGCTGGTGGGATGAAAATTAAATTAATGCATAGCCGAAGTGTACCGTGGGCGTGAAACCTATAGTATATCTTAGCGCGTTCTTCCAGTCCCTGAGTTTTAATTATGTGGCAATAATTCATGTCTAAGATGTATAAACCCGCGCTAAATCTAACCCCTGCGATATTAGACCTGCTCTGTTCAGCCAAGATAAGTAGGCGCCCTTTGATCCATTGTAACGGAACTAGAGCAAGCATTGTGTGGTGCTGAGAATTGCCTTTAGGGTCAAAGCCAGCTCTCGCTTTATCAGAAAGGGGCCTGGCTTCGGTGGCTTTATTCTTACTACAGCTGTAATACTTATTCCCTCCTATACACGCTTCTTGTCGTGCCACTATACTTACGACTGGTGTCGTTTGTGACGTACTACTAGCTGCCACCCGCAGTTTCGTTCGCGTGGTGGGATTGCTGCAATCAATATTCCGTTCAATGCCCGTTCGTTTTTCTGATCTTCATCCATTATTGGTTTGTGTTAAAAGCTTAATCCAGGTCACAATCTAATTATAGTAATCCTGGTAACGGACTATATTCTAAATTTCTAATTTTCTAAGGTAGAGATTTTGAGGCACAAAAATTTCTAAAAAATCTGCTAAACTTGTTCCACTCACACGAAGCACTGCTGGACCTGGAAATAACTAACGCGTCCGAAACGCGTCCGAAACGTCAGAAAACGTCGCTTCCGGAAGCTTGCGCATGCCCGAATTAATGCCAAAGAAACTAAAAAGTCTTTTTCCCAACAAGAAACTACTTTGTTTACCTTATTTCAGTCACTTCCTATTAGAAAAGAGTATGGGTATCATGTAGAACATTTTTTTCCGACAAGAAATCATTTAACAGCGGCGGGTAGCATTTTAAAACGATTTTTTTCGCTACCTTGCAATTTTTGAGATTTTGTCGGCTATTCTTATTTTTACGAAAAACTTTTTAGATCACCATCAAGCCTGATTTCCAAGGAAAAAATACATGCATAACAATCCCAAAACAACCCTCAATTAATTTATTATAAACAAAAACAAAACAAAGAAAATTTACGAAATTGCGCTTGCGCAGCCATTTTTCGCACGGAAAATTTTCACTTTTTTACAAATTTAATCATTCTAAAATATTTTTTCACTGGCAACACGTCGTTTTATGGCTGCAGTTCATGGAGGCAGGTGTCAGGCCAGTTAATGTACAACCAGAAATTCGAAAAGTTCATTTTGAACTTTTTGGGTACTACAGTACCACGGACGCTTGGCGGCCGTGCAAATCGTGGCACTATAGTACCACGATTTTTCTCGGACGCGTGACCGGAAACAAGTTCGTGGCACTATAGTACCACGTAACGCGTGCGTGGGTATCCAAAATATTTACAACAATACAGCCAGTAGGTAAAGTTATATAGCCACCGGTACCGTAAATGGTTTTACACACCTACCTTGAACATAAATTGAAATACAAAAATCGAAGTTCGCTTGTCTCGCAACAGTAGGTATACCCATTTAAATCATGCCTTCATTTTATTACGTGTACAATGAAAAAAACGATTATGTCTCTTGTTTGCCTAAAGGCTTTTTCGTCCTTCGCGTGGACATGGAGGAATTCGCTGACGCAATTTAACGAACCTGTATAGGCTGATTGAGGTATTTTACCAACCTGCAACGTATATGTGTACCTAATTTAAGTGGGAATGTACTTTTGAAGGCGAGATTATGAAAGTTGAACTTATTATTTATTGAAAGAACTTAATTTGTAACTGGAATGAGATTGACGAAAAAACTGGCCTCTAAAAACGATTGCTGTTTTTGAAATGGAACTTGGAACCTCTTAATTATTAAATAATGAAGAGTCATCGACATTTTCTCAAGTATTACTTGCAAATAGTCTGAAATTTATCAATGGACAATTCTGCCCGGTACAAGGCAATTATTGTATAGGCTGACCATAAAATTAGTGATGCTACAATTTTATAGGTATAGGTATGCGTTCGGTTCTTCATTATGGAACCGGACATGTGAATTGCATAATTTACTAATGAAACTATGTAACTGGTTTATTATTTAAAAATTATTGATAGGAATATATGTACCTTCTATCCAATAGGTTATCATCGTTAATGTTCAAGGCATTTTTACCTAGCTACTTTTTCTTGCTACTATACTCTTAATCTAATATATAATCAGCATAGTTGTTTTTGAGTTTATTCATTTCACAAAAATACAAATCTTATTTTTGTGTGTAAGTTTGAAATGAATAAACTCAAAAACAACTGTGCCGATTTCAAAAAAAAATCTCCATTGGAAAGCTACATTCACCCTGAGTAACATAGGCTTACCTATGTGTTTAAAAAATAAATGTCCACCCGGGCGAAGCCGGGACAGGCAGCTAGTAATCCATAATATTGCATAGTGTATTAAACAAAGTCTTTTCTGCATCTGTCTGTCTGTATTTTTGCTAACTCCGCCTAAACCACGCAACGGACTTTGATGCGGTTTTCATTTCACCATTCGGTTATGGCCTGCGCCCACCTAGTTCGCTGGCGGTAGCGAACAGTGAAACGCTGTCAAATATCGCTGTCAAATCTTAAATCTGACAGCGATATTTGACAGCGTTTCACTGATCGCTACCGCCAGCGAACTAGGTGTGTTCGAGCCTTTAGATTTTTTTACGGAAGGTTTTATAATAACTTCGACCCCGCCCCGACTCCACATGTTTTACCTATTTTTCTGAATTGCTCCTGCCTGTCAAGTCGGTGCTGTTCGCTTTTATTATATAACAAGCGGCTTGTCCCAGCTTCGCACGGGTGGACATTTATTTTATAAACTCATAATATAGCCTATGTTACTCAGGGTGAATGTAGATTTCCAATGGTTAAAAAATGTTTTCATTACTCATACTCTGAAAGTAGGTCTGAAGTTGCCTGAGGGGCCTAATTGAAAGTAACACTTTCAGCCCTAGGGAGAATCGCTTTCTACTGACAGCTGTCAAATTATAAAAAAAAACAAGTTCTATTTTATTCAACCATGTTCCAACTTTCTAAAGTATTTCTAACTGCAAGGAGGTCGTTGAACCAAATTCCAACTTTTTATTCAGCAAGTATATAGGTTGGAAACCCATTGGAACGGTAAGAAGTTTAAAAAGTCTAGTTAGAGCGCAATGTAAAATTTAAATTTAAATAACATAAAGATGGTATTCAATAAATAATATATCTTCTAAATTACTTGATTAATATATAGCTTCAAGTATTTATTTAAAATAACATAGATTTGAGCATCAATTTACCATTTTTTAAATTATGAGAATGAAAATAATGGCTGAATAATGCTGTCGAACCGGGATGGCGCCAATTCAATCTTCATTTTCACAATTTTTTTTTTCATGTTTTTATTTTTACTTTCCTTGTATTCGTAATGAAAAGCACAGTGTTTACCTCGGGTGAAAGTCTTTTAAGTCCCTCAAGCTCCATTGGCGCCCTCGCTACGCTCTGGCGCCAAACCCGTCTCGGGACTCAAAAAACGTGACTTTCAACACTCAGGTAACAATGTACTATTGAAATCGGCACAGTAGTTTTTGAGTTTATTCATTACAACCATACACACAAAAATACAAATCTTTTCTCTTTGTAAAATTTGTCTATAGATAATAAGATATAAGCTAGTAACTGCAGTCCAGGCATAGTTAACCTCAAATCTTTGTTCACAATCTTCTTAAATTCAAGTTGGTACAATTGCAAAATACGTCCAGTTTTTGTAAGTGGTGAGGACAATGGACATGTCGCACAAATTGCGAATATAAATATAATAAAAACTTGTTGAGCAAGGATTATGTTTAAGGATTCTGTGAGATAAAATTTTATTTCATGTTAGTCATCTAAAAATTGTGGAACTGCAAGCAAGGTATGGCTCACTAGCCGTTTGCTTGTAGAACTTTTTGATGAGTACGCTGGTATATTATTCAAAATCGCATGTCTGCATAATTTAAGTAGGGTGAGCGTGGATGTGTAAAGAACTGGCCGACTATTTAAACTGGCTTACTGACTTTGATTGGTATTTTCATAAAGCAGGATCTTTAGAACCATCAAAAATATATAAGGTTAAGCTTTTTCAGGTTTATGGAAAAAAAGCTGATCTGTAAAATTTCACTCCCGAAATTTAAAGTCGGAAGTCGTAAAGTTGATCTTGTTTGATGATTGATGATGATTTATTTGCCAGGTTATTCCCCAAGCAAGGTAATTCGATTCTATACCTATAGCTATTAAAATGCGAGATGTGATGATACCTATGAGTTATACGCTTTTAGAATAATAATGACAAGTATGTGGGTTTATTTATTACCCATAGCTTTTTTGTATTGTGTTTTAGTTCTGTGTTAATACTTTTTACAGAGTCTTTATTTCCTGGGACTTTATTGGAACACAAATCTCTAGCTCTACTATTTTTATCATCATCAAACTATATCAGTTCACTGCTGGACGTAGGTCTCTCACGCCCCACTAGCCCAAGACGCGCCACTGAGCCCGGTCTTTGGTGGCGCGTTTTTATGGATTGCCATTATTTTATTATTCCATCGAGATATTATAATCTGATAGGAGTAAACGTGTAAAGATGTATAAATATTGTTCAGACCATTTAATTTACCAGATATCTGGCAGGTTGCTACCGGCTAGGTATGTGGCAGGAATTGGCAGGAAAGTTGCTAAATCAGTGGTCAATCAGACGCATATTCACGGATTTATGCCGGTAGAGCAATGTGGGTGCAACCTTTGCTAAACCTTATAACATTAAACGTTTGCGCAACATATAGGATCAGGTATTAGGTACCTTACTGCATACTAGTCTCTAAGGTTCCAATCGAATTGGGAAACTGCATAAGGACAAAACATAGCTTCGAGATAGTTTCTATGTTATTTTATCACAATACAAAAAATTAAGAACTAAAAATATTATGCTTTTGACTATAATTTTAAGTATCCTAAGTAATTGTCTCATTTGCATATTTACTATTTGTAATTTGATCTAGGATATACATGTGTTTTAAGATAAGACTTGATCAGAGATAACTTTTTAAATAATCGATTATTTTGCGAAAAAATAAAACATTACAAATTAACTGCAACGGGTTAAAAAGGACACAAGCTTTTAAAACTCCGGCGTATTCCCTGGACAGCTTAAAAAATGTACTCACCACGATAAAACAACACGCACTAACAAGATCACTATGCAACTAGCATAACATGAAGCAGAGTCAGACTTGACCATTTACATAGTTATTCGTTTTAATTTTAAAATTGGAAGGATGTGACTCTCGCACGTAGGTACAGCTCGCACGCACTTCGCCTAGTAGGTCGCCTGTATTCTGTTTACGTGCGCCTTTGCGTGAGCGCTCTGTAATTTCAAGTTCCACCGTGCCGCCCAGCGACCTTGCCGCTGTTGGACCGATTCACTGTCATCTGACCGATTTGTCTGGGTCAAGTTTCAGTTTCTGGTTGAAGGGACATTCATTTCACATAGCGGTGCTACTCGTATGCAATAGGAAAAAATACTTACTTGTTTGTTACGGTCTTTTGTTTTGTTATTTCTTTTGTTTTTAGTACTACATGAAATTGCTCTATTTATTTTGGCATTTCTTGTTGGTATTATTTTAAAGTCAACAAAGAGAGACAATAGAATTTAAAAAAATATATGATTAATTTACGTTATTCTAACTGGACCGCAGTTACAGAAAGTAATACGTCCAAGCAACCAACGTACCAACGCAAGGGATATTTTCAGTTGTCATCAGAAGGGTGTGTATGTACATACTTATGTATTTTACGAGTCAAGCGGGATTTCCGCATGTCATACATATTTTGTTTTGATTAAACGCAACTTTTTGGATGAATTTATCCTTCGAGGCACATAAAAACATAATTTGTCACAAGTTCTGAACAATACAAAAACAAGACTGTCTCTGATCAATGTAATTTTTGAGATTTTTTGGCTTTTGAAGGCATTTGAACTTGGTTTTTCTATGCTATACTTGTGAGTGGAATTTCACTAAATAGGTAGTTAGGTTTAATGGAATACCTTGCGGCTTTGCTGATTACTGAAGGATTTAGTAGGTTAGTCTATAAAATTAAACATTAATCGTGAAACAATCTGCAGTGATTGGTGATTGTTTTAATTTGATAATGAACATTGTTTAGTTTTAATTACTCTCAACTCGGTCAGCCGAACCACCATGATTACACTATCAGCATGTAAAAAATAATGATTATAATAATAGCTCACCCTGTATTCCACTCATTCACTAACACACACACACAGAGACGTGTACATAAGCAGCTCAAAAAAATAGATGCGTAGATCTGTGGACTTCAGATCTTTACTCTGTGCAACGCAAATGTGCTGTCTTAGCAAAATGTCAAAAGGTTGAGTTATTAGGTTAGGTTAGATGCTATGTGTAGGTACAGGCGCGAAAGGTACGCTCATCGCTGCAGAAACAAAACACACTTGCTACCTCACACACCTTCAAAACATTAATAGGGCGTAGGTAACTGACCTACAGATAAAATCACAGGTGCGTCTCAGAAAGTGATTATATTAATTAGAGAGGATAGCATGCCGTGTTAAGCCCAATGCCTATCTCGTTAATGATAACTGGCAGGTAGGTGTGGTGGCCATACCATAAAATAGTACTATATACGCATAGAACTGAAACTATGCCCCCCCCCTCCACCAATTCGGGGTTCGGAAACCTGCGAGCTTGCGGTAAGCCTGATTTGAGCAAAGGACCAGCCACGCGCACACACATGCGCGTATAGAAAACGACATTTCTGTCATTCATTCATTTTATTTTATTCCAGTAAGATAACATGGTACACTTGGAAATGTCAAAAATGTAGTGTCTGTTTATGAACCGCACATAGACGCGCGTGTACAGAATGACATTTGGTGTGTCTGACGTGGCTTTTGTATGGGATTTGGTTGAGTGTCCGGGGTGTGACTTAATTGCCATTAAAAAAAATAACAAGCATAGTTTGTCTGTTATACCATCTATTATTCGCTCATGCGAATATGACCCAGGTACTTTGCGATCCTTGATCTCTCGTATTCATGAAAACGTTAAAATTTCAGGCAAATAGTACCTACTGACTCGGCGCACATTAATTAAAAGCTTTGCGAAAAAGGTTTTACCATCAAGCAAAAACGTATGCTTTTGGTTTAAAAATAGGTACCTACAAATGGACGATTGCAATATCTAATAGGCTTGTTTGATTTTGTCACAAAATCAAACAGGTATTTGAAAGTTCAAAGTGCCATTAATTGCAGTAGGTATTCATTAGTTCGGTTTAGTGAAGTTGATGGGCGCAGGGCAGTGCATCGTAGGGCACGTTCCTGGCGTTTGTGATCTACGAGGCAATGCTTTGTTATAGGCGATGGTTACCACTTTACATCAGGTGGGCCATATGCTTGTTCCATCAGCTAGTTGAATAAAAAAAACTCAAAAATTGCAAATCCCCGTCAAGCTAATCCTAAGCATTGCTGCGAAAATAAATTAAGAAATTACTGACACCAAAAGTTTTTTACTATTGAGATTAAAAGTTATTCTAAATCACATTTGAATATTTCAAAGGTAATGTCACATTTATATAATGCTCTATCATTTTCAAGGGCGGCTATGTCGACCGACTACATTTAGCTTAAAGCATGGAGTAGGTACAGCCAGCATCAAAGGTAGATTAACAATTTTAGTAATATAATCCCCCTTTTCTATGACTTTCCAAAGATATGGTGACTTCGGGTATAAAATAGCTGTTCAAAGCGGATCTTCAAATAAAGTTCTAAACTTCAATCGAAAGAGAGCTGGTATAAGAAATATTTTAAGTTTGAAATGCCAATATACTTTTCTTTTTTTTATGTAAAAAATAGACAAACGAGCTTACAGCCCACCAAATGGTAAGCGGTCACCGTCACCCATAGACACCAACAACACCAAGGGTGCTGTCGTTGCGTTGCCGTTGCCTACCCTGGAGGAGTTTTTTAACGTTTTTCTTGAAGCTATTCAAGTTGTATTTAAGGGGGAAAACCTCTGCTGGTAGCTCATTCTACAAATTATGGGTATGAGCAAGAAACTTTTGACGCTGACTGCACCTAACCTAAATAAACAGGTTGGGTATAATTAAATTATGATTTCAAAGCCAAACCTTGACTTCCAATTTAAAGTCTACGGTCAAGGCGTGGCTTTTTAAATAATACGCAAAACATCGAAATATTTAAGTTTATTTCATAAATTCACATTTCTAGGTGTAAAGATTATTTATATAAGTATTTTTGATACCTTTGGCTTAGGTTGCAATTATTATTTACTGATGTAGATCATCTTTATGTTGATTCTTATAAATCCGACTAATTCCTTAGAATAATTTGCTATTTTTACTAAAGATCTCCTCTTCCACTGAGACCTGCGTTGGTGGACATCTTTAGATTGAGTCAGAGTAGCCGAACAAACATTAATAAGTAGGTACAGTAGAAGTAACCAAACCAGATGAGATGATACTTCGGAGTTTCGGAGACGGGACGGGGACAGTTTTCTTGTCATGTATTTTGTATTAAGTTATTTTTATTTAGTTGTATTTAGTTACTCTCTTACTTACAAGCGTTACATAGGTGTGAGACATGCTGAGCTATCAGCTAGTGGTAAGAGATGGAAGTTGCATAAACACGGATCTAAATAAGGGGCAAGTGTGTAGATGCACAAAGATGTCAAGATATCGCGCCCGTTCCGTCCGGCACGGCAAAAACACGTTACGTATGATTCTTTTTCTTATCGTGTGGTGTCTTTTAAACCAGTGAAGTGAAAAGATTTCAAGATGTTTCAGCATACGTAAAAAACACATGTTTTTTACGTATGCTGAAACATTCTGAAGGCTGACCAAAGAGTCATTGACACGAGAGCACACCAGAGGTACTTAGAGGGTATGAATGAAGACACAAAGACAAAAAAATTTGCTACATCTATAAAATGAAAGTTGAAACCAAAAATATTACTGGCATGTTAGAAATTCGTTCTAATAATTCAGTACTCAGATACTTGACAAAGAAAAAGGATTTTAAAATGATCCGATGATCCTGGATGCCGTTTAACTTTGGTGGTGGCCACATCCAAATATACCTGTATAAGCTATTGCACTTATTTTTAATTTTATTTGACCTAATATTCCCGTTCTTCGTAAACCCATCGCCTCATTATACCTTACGTAAAACTAATAACTATCGCAACAGTGATATGATTACAGTTCGTACATAATTATTATACAATAATCTAGCTATCATACAATTCAAATTCTATAATGTGGTCACAGTTTGCAATCGACATTGTTTGACTATTTTCCTACTTATGTTAGGCTTTCTCATTTCTACCCTTAACCTAAATTTAAGAGCCTAAACACACTGTGTTATTAGCAGCGATGTAACGCTCGTTTGTCGTGAGTCAGATGCGATGTCAAATCAAACTCAAGATACAAAAATAAAATGTAAGCTCAACCACACATTATCAAAAATCTCTTATTGGTGTTGAGTTTAAGAAATGATTGTTATCGTCAAGCATGACGAGAAGATTTAAAAAAGGACAAGTAATGTAAAATCGGTAAAAACCAGCGACAAGAAAGTTTATTATATTGTATCTTGAGTATATTAACAACAGTGGTATAGTGGTATGCATGTAATGTATAGCTGTTGTCACTAGCTGAAAAATTATTAGCTTTCATTTCTTATTCGTGCGTTTTTAATATCGCTTCTAAAAGCGCAATGTGTCACCACTCTTCCACGCTCTGTACTATGCGCCGTACGTATTTAGTAGTTATACATATTTTAGTACTTATTATAAAGACCTGACTTATTTGCATCAGTGGCCCGCGACGTGTAAGTAGATTTAAATTTTCAACACATTCAACTACGTTGCTACGTATTTTACATTTTCCTGCTAAAAATAGGTGGTGTTCACTATATATACCTTATCTGCTATTAACACTATAATTTTAATGTATTTTGTGCCACAATATTTAGGTAGGTGATCTTTATTTACAATTTTGCTTTTAATTGGTATTAATTGATTATATTATACAGACTAAATTCTAGAACCTGATTCCCAATTCATTTTAAACAAGCATATAAGTCTTTTGATTTTATTACACTTATAGCTGGTGTAAATTAACCAACTGAGGGTAACCCAAGTGAAATATAACACATATTATTATGTTATTTACAATGAAATAACTCTCGACGATTAAAAAAAAAAATATATACTATCAGGTAACTATTGCAAATACCGGAAACAATAACAATAACACGATCCTTATAAAATTTTAAATGTTTAGAGTTAACAAAGTTATACATACCTAACATAGAACATAGAAATAACAAATCAGATGTTTTTCAGAACAACGAAACACTGAATCTCTTCACAAGTACGTCTTTTCACATTTTGTCCTCATAGTACTACTGCATGGTCTACCGCTAATAGTACCAAACGCATAATCTTCGTTTAAATTTTAGAAGCACTGTTATACAAGTTCCACTTCACTAGAACCTAAGCTGGATATCTATAGAGTTTCATGTGCTCCCTTATAACCCCCTATATCGGTAACAGAGCTCTCATCCAGATGTCTGATGTCGTCGGTCCTCATCTACTTCGACCTAATAACGTCTTACTGAATTCTAGAAGCAATTTTGTTATACAAATTCAACTTTAGTAGAACGCCCCTCCCCATATCTAAAAAGAGTTTCATGCACTCCCTGATATCTGTAACAGAGCACTCATTCAGTTGTCTGGTGTCGTTCCTGGGCGACTTCATTTATGTCGACGTCTAGCGGCGGAATTCTAGAATCACTTTTGTTATACAAGTCTCACTTCCACGAGAACCTAAGCGGGATATCTAAAGAGAGTTTCATGCATTCCCTGATTTTGGTACCAGAGCACTCATCCAGATGTCAGTTGTCGTCTAGTTTGTCCTGGTCAACTTCATCTATGCCGACGTCTAGCGGCTGAATTCTAGAAGCACTTTTGTGATACAAGTCTCACTTCGCTAGAATCTAAACGGGATATCTAAAAAAAAAGAGTTTCATGCGCTCCCCGATATCCGTAACGGAGCGCTCGTCTAGATGTCAGCTGTCGTCTAGTTTGTCCTGGGCAACTTCATCTATGCCGACGTCTAGCGGCTGAATGATAGAATCACTTTTATTATACAAGTCTCACTTCACTAGAACCTAAGTGGAATATCTAAAAAGAGTTTCATGCGCTCCCCGATATCCGTAACGGAGCGCTCGTCTAGATGTCAGCTGTCGTCTAGGTTTTCCTCGTCAGCCTCGTCTATGTCGACGTCCAGCGGCTGGCTGGTGAGAGCGGCCCAGAGCGGCGATCGCGCGCCGAGCTGGGCCGAGCCCCTGCGCTAGCTGTTCTGACAGCCAGCCGCTACCACCGCGGTGCCGGCAGCTCCGACGGCGCTGAATAGAATCGCACCTACTTCGCGGTCTGGTGTTATCTCCACCTGTAAATAGTACATTGTTACCTGAGTGTTGAAAGCCACGTTTTTTGAGTCCCGAGACGGGTTTGGCGCCAGAGCGTAAGCGAGGGCGCCAATGGAGCTTGAGGGACTTAAAAGACTTTCACCCGAGGTAAACACTGTGCTTTTCATTACGAATACAAGGAAAGTAAAAATAAAAACATGAAAGAAAAATTAGTGAAAATGAAGATTGAATTGCCGCCTTCCCGGTTTTTTTTTTATTTTTCTCTGGCGGGCCTTCGGCTTCGGTTCACCAGCATTATTCAGCCATTGTTTTCATTCTCATAATTTAAAAAATGGCAAATTGATGCTCAAATCTATGTTATTTTAAATAAATAGTTGAAGCCATATATTAATCAAGTAATTTCGAAGATATATTATTTATTTAATACTATCTTTATGTTATTAAAATTTAAATTTTACATTGCGCTCTAATTAGACTTTTTAAACTTCTTACCGTTGTAATGGGTTTCCAACCTACTTGCTGAATAAAAAGTTGGAATTTGGTTCAACGACCTCCTTGCAGTTAGAAAGACTTTAGAAAGTTGGAACATGGTTGAATAAAATAGAACTTGTTTTTTTTTTATAATTTGACAGCTGTCAGTAGAAAGTGATTCTCCCTAGGGCCGAAAGTTTTACTTTCAATTAGGCCCCTCAGGCAACTTCAGACCTACTTTCAGAGTATGAGTAATGAAAAGTTTATTTACAATATGGAGCAAGCATAAAGAGCTTCCAATGAAAAAGAACTAACGCGTGGGTCACGCACATCAGTAACCTGCCCTACGCTATGCAATGCCCTGCGTCCGTCAACTTGAGGCATACATAATATGTTAAGTCTCACGTAATGACATCGGCACCCTCTAAATGAAAACACAGCAACGCTGCTTGAAGGCAGAAATTAGCATGGTGGTGGTGCTTCCCCGGACACTTTACAAAGAGCTCTACTACTGCTAACAAATAAAGAATGTCTTTGCAATTTAACGTAAAATAACTGTTTTTGTAAACGCTTACGCTGTAATGGATTCTGGATTTTATCTAGCATCACTATAGCTGTCCTAAGCTGCAATTACACACATTATATTATACTTCCTCGTAAACTTTAATTTAGCACGGAGTCGACTATAACGGAAATTCCGATTTTTACGAGTCGAATTGCATGAGCCAAGATCATAAATGCAATTTCACGCTTCATCGGCTACCAGCCATGTAGATCATATTTAAACCTAATACCTATAGGTATAATCGTATAATCTACTATGAGTTGGTATTGTGGAAAATTTCCCTCGAACATTTTGTCATATTATTTACCGTATATCATAGACTAGACCAAACTCTATGGAACACAGACGGCAGTGGATGAAAGTAACAAAGGGTTAAATAACTGAACAAAAAACTTTTAACAAAACTTTAGGAAACGCTCGCTTTACCCTTTTCAAAAATCTTTTAGTATTGTGTCTATTCTTATTTCGTACCAAAAAAAAGCAATTTTGTAAAATTAAACCTTTATAACAGACTGAAAAAAAGGAGGTAAAAAAAAAGTGGATTAACAGATGGATTATGGCAAACATGCTCCATCTTAGGTAAGATCCTCGCTTTACATCAGGTGTGATGGCAGCCAAATGCTAAACTATCTTTAATAAAAAAAATGGTTTTCAATTTTATTCGACTGCCTTTCTATGCTTGTTACTGCATAAGTCTGTCATTTAAAAACAGATTGGATAAATCCTTTTTTATCTGAAAGGCCCATATAAATTTCATAAAAACTGGTTCAGAAGTTTGGTTATGAAGTCGGTTTTTCCAAAATATGAACCCGCATCATTCATAATCACATTTTTTAGTGGCTATCAGTCTCTTTGTCACTGTCATTTTCATGTCAATAAATAGAGATGGCAAAAGACTTAGCAGCTTGCTAAGCTAAATGACTGCAAAATTAGTCTTAAACCTTTTTGCGTAAAGACTGTATAAAACTTTGACCCTGTGAAGAAGTAGTTTGTTCCGGGTTCGACCGCTCCTCCAGCACGGTGTCCACCGGTGTCCACGCTTTTTGGCGGCTCGCTAAAAGTCTCTTGCACTGTCATTTTAATGCCAAAACATGAAAAAGGCAACAGACTTAACGGCGTGCTAAGCTAAATGAACCTTTATAAAAAAGTTTAAGGTTCATGAGAACCTTAAACTTTTGTGCGTAAAAATGGAATAAAACTTTGACCTGTGAAGAAGTAGTTTGTTCAGGGTCCGACCGTTCCTCCAGCACGGTGTCCACGGTTTTTGGCGGCTCGCTAGAAGTCTCTTTTCACTGTGATTTTCATACAAAAAATTTAAACTTAGCGGCGTGCTAAGCTAAATGAGCCTTTATAAAAATGATGGACCTTAAACTTTTGTTCGCAAAGACTGTATATAACTTTGACCTGTGAAGAAGTAGTTTGTTCAGGGTCCGACCGTTCCTCCAGCACAGTGTCGAGCTCCAGCGTGGGCGGCTGCCGCGGCGAGCGTACCAGGCTGACCGCGCGCTGCTTGCTCTTCATCGGAGATAGCCTCACCACGGAAAGCTCCCCGCGATCCAGCTCGCAGTTCCTTCGTCTAGCACGTTCTCTGCACATATAATAAGTGTTGTGTGGATTGTCCACAATATTTGTTTATTTATTCTTACAAAATATAACTATGCAGTAAGTATATCAAGTTTTTTTATTGTCCCTAAAGTTAAGAACCCCAAGGTGAAGGTCGTGGGTTCAAATTCCGGGACATTATAAAAATATTTGTGGACCATAAAATCAATAAAAAAATATACAGCAAGTATATTATGTACTTACACCTTGACTTACTAGATAAAAATAAGGACTGTTTCAGCAGAGGCTTCATGATAATAGCACCCTCAGAAATGTTTAATCTATGAACCACTAGGTTATATAACTACATCTAGATAAAAAAATATAAGTATCTGGTCGTGCTGATATCAATAGATGAAACAGTCCTATTTTTTTCTGTTAGTTACAAAATGTGGGTGTATAAAAGATACAGCACCTGCCTCGAAAAACACTCTGAACGCGGGTATTGTTTGATATTATAGGCATTCCAACATATTTGTTCCCCCTATCAGATTTGGCAGCTTATGTTTACACAGCAAGGGTTGAAAGAAACATCTGCCAACAATTTCAATATTCAGATCGTAAAAATGACAAAATATGCTTTTCAGGAGCGGGACCATTTTTATTTAGCTGATGTGGTAAACCGAACATCAGCGTTCATGAAGATAAGAAGATTGAATAGCATTCGGGTTTGTTGTGTATTATATTTATTTATGTGTTCAAGATAGCTGAGGACATTTTATTATAGTACTTGAGTCGGCCCTAATGCGCGTATCAGCGACACTCGGCGGGGTGATCAAGAGTAAAGTGATACTTAGCGTGTTTTAGCGCTAGGCGAGCGTGAAAGAGTTCGCAACTCGACGTTGCATACTTTCAGAAGTGATATAGAGCGTTCGCGTCGGGAATACTTTTGTGCGAGACCCCTTTATGAGTTTCACATTCATAAACCAAGCGGCATATTGAATAGCTCATACTCGATATACATCGACGTGCATCCGTTTTGCAATCAAATGTTAGGTTTTTTACTTGAATATTATTTTGTCCGAGCATTACTTTCGAACTATAAATCCGAACATTATGTAATTTAGTAGGACGACAGGTTGTGCTAACCAAATGGTCAAAAAGTCATTAATACGAAAAAGAAAACAAATTTGAAGAAGTGAAACAGTTTTGTTCGGACATTTCAAAACAATTTTTATTCTTAGGATATACCTAAATGTAGATAAGATGAAAAACTCAATGTTATAGTAAAAACTGAGCCAACGCAGACTTTCAGAATTCGGGGCGAACCACTAATTTATTTTTGTTTTAACCGTGCCTCACTTTGTTTACATTATAAAATTCTATAACTTACATAATTTATAAATAAATAGTATGCTTTCGTTATTGCTGGACTTCCGATAACAAAAATAATATTTCCTATGGTTTTTATACTTACAGAAAAGCTTTCTGTATAACATTACAAAATGTTTGTTGTTATTTCTATCGTAGGTAATACAATTATTATTGTACTACAAGAGAGTTAAAGCGCATTTTAATTACAATAATTACTATCTTTGACGTAAAATTCCTAAAAATTAAAAGTTAAATTACCTACCTACTACAATTTTATTTATTCCCGACGTAGAAAGATTCCTGCTACTTTTTATTTTTTTCCCCCTCCAAGGCAGGCTAAAGTCCAAAAACCAGACCACCATCGCCGCCCGGTAAATACGCCAAGCTAATAGGGCGCGGCTATTCGATTCTCATTGCTAATTTCTAATCAGCTTAGAAGAGCAGCAAGCAGCACAGAATTCTAAATTCAAATCACTTATCCATAGTGGGAGCAAAGTAGAGTTTTCTTCGCTGTTTTACGCGACAAAAGCGTCTTCTTTGAGTTAGTGAGGTGAATAGATACGTTTGACTTGGCCGAAGGTCAAAACCCATTCACAATCTTGTTTTCCTTTTCAGAGGGAAGTTCGTTATTTTGTCGGAATGTAGGTAGCATCCCTCTAATCTACGAATGCTCGCAACACAACAGCGTCGTCTTTCATCTAAACGGATTCCCAAAGGATTCGACATCCTTGTAATTAAATTTAGCTAAATTGTCTATACTAACAGGTTCTCGTTCGTTATTAGAGCCCCTGTGGGTGTCCTTTCCATTGTATTTTGTTTCCTAACAAATAGTAGCTGAATTGATGACATTTATAGGTTATGCCGTTGTGGTATGTAGAATTTGTGCTCAAAAATCGAATTATGGACGACACGACGTTGGGGCGAGTGCCCTACGTAATTGCATTGACAACTCGTAGGCCTTTGCGACAAGCTTTTTAGGGACAACGTAACGCCTAACCCTGAAGTAACAAAATTGAAATTATGTACTAAGATAATTATGAAATTATTGTGTAGGTAAGTGCTGGTATTTAAAAATAAAGTTTATCCCCACAGAAAACTGAGGTAGCATATCTGTGCAAACTGTTGTAGATGTAGGTAAGTATGTTCATTTCAATATACTGTTCGCAAAACTTACCTCGCCAACTTTGCTCTTCGTCGCAAACAGCAGATGACTGTGAGGGCCAATAACGGAAAACCAAATATACAGGAAACGATAGGTACCACGATAGATTCCGGCGACACTGGAAAAAAGAATTTATTTACTTATGCATTCAGTAAAACCTCTGAAATGCAAATCTTTGTGTCACTCCAACAAAATTGGTTTTGGATCTTATATATAGCTTGAGCCGGCTGACTTGTTTTTTCAAGATGGATTTGTAATTTACAAAATTCGAATCATATAATATACCTATAACGTATATTATAGATAAAAAGTATGTAATTATGATGTATTTCTTATCTGTGCATAGGAATTCAAAATTATGGGAGTGAGCACCGTTATGACAACTTTTTGATTCCTAACATTTTTAAATTTTGGTGAAGTGTAAAGAAAAACAAATCTACAAAGAATAAAAAGACTTTAAATGTTTGGTATTTTTGACGAAATAGAGGTTAAAGCGATCAAGAAATATTAGGTATGCTTAGTAGATTTCAGTGTGTAAATTCATGCAGGGTAAGCCTCAAATATTTATTTATAAATCTAATAACATACTTATAGGCGTTTAGTTTGGCCCATAAATCTCTGCTCACTATCTTTATAGCGACACACATTCTCACTTAATAGCCATGATAGCCGGTTGTAGTTATAGCCCTACCCTAGGCCGTAAGTCTCGTATGTCCCACACACAACTAATTAATCCCCCTGTCCGTGCTACATTATTCACTAGCTAAATAAGACCCATTTTCAATGAAAAACGAGAGAGAAAAGTGGTTTCTAAGCGGGTTTTCTTGACCTTGCTTAATTTGGCGCGATTCACTGTGAGGCTGATTGGAGACACCGCTTTTAAAGTTTTGGAATTAATTAGCTTCTTCCTAAAATAAGCTTTAAAATGATTATGTTCCTGACGCCGTCTGTTGACCAAGATTTAATTGCTCTGATCACGCTCTACCCTTCCAGTATAATTTTTTTATACAACTGCTGATGGAACAAGCTTATGGTCCACCTGATGTTCGGTGGTCACCATCACCTATAACAAAGTATTACCTCCATAGGTCAAGCACATTAAAAACATGCTCTACGATGCACTACCATGAGTCCATCTTGCGCTTGTAATTCCTAAAAAACTAATTCGATATTAAGAATGTTTTGTCTTATTTTTATTTGTAATGAATAACTCAAAAACCACTGGACCGATTTCAAACATTATTTCACCATTAGAAAGATAAGTTATCCCTGAGTGACATGGGATATGTTTTTTACTAGCGACTCACCCCGAGCACGGTTTCAAAGTGACCCTACTGATTAAATACACTTTTGATTTGATTACGCATGGGCGAATTTAGAAAAAAAGAGGTGAAAAGTGTGGAGTCGCCTTTGAATTTTTCAACCCGAATATATTTAAAGAGTTTAGGTTGTAAAATCTTACCCGTGGGGTAGATGATGATGGGGGTAGGTCTCTTGCTGGTATTGGATTTGTTGACCACATTGCTCGGAGCAGGACTCGGAGACGTGGACGTGTTGTTCAGACGACCCAGAAGCCCTAGGGGCCCCGCGGTAGATCGCGTCATGCTCCACTGTCCCTGTGGACAAATATTGTTAACATACAGGATGTTCCAAGTGAAAGCTCAATAAAAGAACAATAAATATGATTTAATTGGGTTTTACTCTTAACACAAAAGTCGGAGTCGGAAATCCAAAAGTAGACCAATCTGAATCACTCCAATGATTGTACCGTGATTTCTTATTGTTTTCAAAATAATATTAAATCTTGAAAAATACCCACGGGCTCTTGATTTGCAAGATATTAATACTCATAACAGAGCTCTCTGATACAGTAACTCGGGCAGGACAACAAACCTCTAAATCCCCAACCCCCTCAGGGAACTCCGGGGAAAATATGGATAGGTCTAACATCAAGGTAGCAAATCAGCTTAAGATAGTTCAGGCCAACATCCAGCATAGCGTCACTGGGTTTGCTGCGCTAAGAAGAACCCTGGAAGAGCAAACAAACACATTAGCACTGGTCCAGGAACCCTACATTGTTCGAGGCAAGGTAAGCTTCAACGCTCTGCGCGGCAATGTATTTACTCCACCACTGCAAAATAAGACTCGTACACTTATCTATGTCCCGGGCACGGTGAAAGCATCTATGCTTACTCACCTGTGCACGGACGACCTGACTGTTGTAAGAATAGAAACCGGTTTAGGAGGTAATCTTAACTCTCTAATTCTAGCATCTGTTTACATGGACGGCGGAGCGCAAGCACCACCTCCAGAACTCGAAAACCTACTGAACCACTGCAGACGACTCAAAACAGAATGCATCATAGGCTGTGACGCCAACGCACACAGCACAGTATGGGGATGCCAGGACACGAATGAAAGGGGGAGGGACCTCCTTGACTTCGTTCTTAGGCACAACCTTAACATTCTGAACAGAGGATCGGAACCGACTTTTGTGACGTCATGGGCCAGGACGATAGTAGACGTCACACTAGCCACAGATACTATTGCAGAACTGATAAATGACTGGCATGTCGCCACACATGAGGCATCGTGTGCGGACCACAGGAGAATCAGGTTCAGCCTGAAGATCGGCGAGATGGTTCCGCGAAGATACCGAAATCCAAAGAGAACGGACTCAGGTGTGTATGTAGAAACTATGGACGCAGCCCTGGAGGGGCTGCGGCTGACTGAACCCACAGACGCACTGACTCCAGCCGAAATAGAAACAAGACTAGCATCGCTGGTTCACAGCATGACAACCAGCTACGAAAAAGCCTGTCCTCTAATCACGGAAAGCAATAAGATAATTCATCGCAAAGACAGATGGTGGAACAAAACTCTTGGCAAACTGAGAAAGAAGGCTCGTCACCACTTTAACAGGGCCATGAATACAAACAATGAAAAAGACTGGGCGGACTACAGAGTAGTAAGACAGGAACTGAAGCATGAAATAAGACAAAGCCGCAATAACTCGTGGAGGAAATACAGTAGCTCGATTTCATCCCAGAGCGAAACGGCCCGTCTAAGCAAAATACTTTCGAGTGATACCAAGATAAAACTGGGCACTCTCAAGAAGCCAGACGGTTCTTACACGACAACAGATAAAGAACAATTCGAGCTTCTGCTGCAAACACACTTTCCGGACTGCAACCTTAACGGGAACGCAAGCTGGGCAGCAGATCATGAGGGCCACATCCCCAAAAAAGGAGACTGGGAACTAGCCGATGCCATCGTTACAAACGAGGCACTGTCGTGGGCCATTAGAACCTTTGAACCCTTTAAAGCAGCCGGCACGGATGGCATCTTCCCGGCTCTTTTACAATGGAATCTCACAAAAATTGAGGCAACACTCGCCGCTATTTTCAGAGGTTGCATTGCCTGGAAATACATCCCTCACGCATGGAGGGAAGTCAGAGTAGTTTTTCTACCCAAGCCAGGGAAGTCTGACTACACCCAGCCCAAATCGTTCCGGCCCATAAGTCTAAGCTCTTTTCTTCTAAAGACCTTGGAAAGGCTCTGCGACAGACACATACGCAGCGGACCGCTACTAAAGAACCCGATAAACAACAATCAACATGCCTATCAGTCGGGCAAATCGACGGAAACAGCCCTTCACAATGTAGTGCACAAAATCGAAAGCGCGCTAGACTGCAAGCAATCGTGTCTGATAGCATTCATTGACATCGAAGGCGCCTTTGACAAAACAACTTTCCCGAGCATCGAAAGAGGCCTGAGGAATCAAGGTGTGGAAGAAAATCTAAGCGAATGGATCAACAAGATGCTATCAAACAGAGCAGCCCTTATAGAACACTCAGAGGTCACAAGATGCCTAGTCACTAAAGGCTGCCCACAAGGAGGAGTCCTGTCCCCTCTGCTGTGGGTACTTGTAGCCAACGAGCTACTAGACTCCCTTAACAAGGACGGGCTACAAACCATTGGCTATGCTGATGATATCGCAATTATGATCTCGGGACTTTTCGAATCGACCCTATGCGAAAAAATGCAGAAAGCACTCCGGATTGTGGAGTCGTGGTGCCACACTCACAGCTTAACTGTAAATCCCAGCAAGACAGAACTTGTACTCTTCACCCGCAAGCTGAAGTTGCCAAATCTGAATCTACCTTCCCTTTTTGGAACCAAACTGGCTCTCAGCAAAGAGGTCAAATATCTCGGAATATGGCTAGATAGTAAGCTCTTATGGGGTAAACAACTAGAACACGTCACGACAAAAGCCACAAACGTGCTATGGCAGTGCAGACGCGCCGTTGGCAAGGATTGGGGGCTAAAACCAAAGCTTTGTCTCTGGATGTACACGGTAATGGTACGACCGGTACTAACCTACGGTGCCGTGGTATGGTGGCCCAGAACAAACTTAGTCACCACAATCAGTAAGCTGCAGCAGGTACAAAGGCTCGCGTGCTCCCTGATTAGCGGTTGTTCAAAATCCACACCGTCTGCAGGGCTGGATATAATACTAGGACTAACGCCACTCCATCTCCACATACAGCAGGAAGCGATGGCGGCGGCGTTAAGGATAAGATCCACGAACCAGTGGAAAAGTAGTGGCAAACCAACAAACCACTCAAGAATTCTGGACAAGGCCATACAAGCCATCCCGGAAGCCATGAAGGGCACCGACCGAATAGCCACAACATACCTAACTGACAAAAAGTACCAGATAGACAGCCAAGAAGGAACGGAAGATCCTATCTCGGCCTCCGACATCCTTCACGTCTACACTGATGGTTCTAAACAAAAAGTAGGAGCAGGCTGTGGTTTCTACTGCCCCGAAACAGGGCTATCACGCGTGCAACCCCTTAGCAAGGCAACAACTGCGTTCCAGGCAGAAACCCTCGGGCTCTTCCTGGCCGCTGCAGAGATGCTCTCATACTTAGAGTCTAAAACGAGCGCGGATACAGCAATCGCAAGGACACTACTAATCTTCACAACAGACAGCGCAGCACTCATTAACGCACTGGGCAGATCTGACACAAGATCAGAATCAGTCGCACAATGCCACACTGCGCTTCAAGAACTAGCAAAAATACATACAGTCAAAATAAAATGGACAAAGAGTCACGGCTCGTGTTCAGGAAACAATGAAGCCGACTCCCTAGCAAGAGCGGGTGCGAAACAGACACCTACCACGAACGACCTAGGTCTCTGCAAGCCCCCATCGGCAGAAATAAGAAATAGACTGAAGATGCACTCCCAGAAGGAGCACCAAAAGCAATGGGAACGCAGATCAGACTGCAAACACACAAAAACGATGCTTCCAGTGATGGACAAGCACATCACAACTAACCTACTTAGGATGAAAAGGGAAGATCTAAAATTGATGGTAGGAATCATTACGGGCCATTGTGACCTAAACTACCACTTACTGAAGACTGGAGCAACAGATAGCGACTCATGTCGCGGCTGCCTGCAGGAAAAAGAAACTGTGGAGCATGTAGTACTGCACTGCCCCGCAACGGAAGAAGCGAGGTGCAAGACAGGGCTCAGGGAACTGATTGAGTCTTGTCCTTCCACATCCACGTCTGAGTCACCATTGGGTCATCTTGAACATTGCTGCCACCAACCCAAAGTCCTTCTCCGCTATTTTAAGGAGTTGGGCTGGCTGGGGTAAGGGTTAGCAGGGGGACAATGCACAATACACCCCATCGCGGGACGTCAGTGCAGATCTTATTCCCCCAACACAATTAGAATTAGAATTAGAATACTCATACAAAGTAAGCTCACAACCAATCATTTCTATCGAGATGGTCCTTATTTTTTTCACATTTAGATAAACAATAATTGTAGATAGATTTGTTAGTAAGCTTCGTTTAGGTATACGATGTCAGAACTTATAAAACTATCGAGACAAAAAAACTAAAATTCACAAGAGAAATTCTCCCCAGACCTTTTTAAAACTTGCCAATTATTATTTTATCATCTGTTTACCCTGTAAATTTCACAGAGCTAACTCCGCAGCGACAGGCGTCATACTTTAAATTTGATCAAAAGTTTAAAAATCTTTTTAATTATACGGTTGAGTACATTTTGCTCACTGTTTTACCAAAGTTTTGTAAAATTTTGACCTTCATTCTCAATAGAAAAACTCTGCAGAATGCCACTATGCCACACTGTTGTTTTTTATTGTTCTTTGACTGTTTCAATTTTGTTCTTTTTCGTAGTTTCTTTTTTTCTCTGACTCGTTTTATAAGGTTCAGGTCTTGGTCCATTAAACGATGATGATTATATAAACTAATTTATTAGAAAAGCAAAATATGTTTTCATCTGTTTTCTCTCGCCATCACCTTCGCCGCAGCCTGACGTTTTTCGTTGATAAGCGTTCCATGTGAATAAAGATCAAAATAGCGTTTGCATACCCCGTCACATTTCACTCAGCGCCTAACGACGCTGGGGTCCCCTATCACCATGTATTATGTTGGTTCTGTATAGCGTCTGTATAAGCCTGGGGCGGGCTGTGTGACAGATTGTTCGTAATTTTCAGGGGTAACATTAGGGATAATTTTATGCACTCATTTAAAAGCAGGTATTTTCACCGTACGTACAAATTAGGAGAATATTACCGAGAAAGTGCGTGTACCTCCTCATTACCATTTTGTTTGATTGATCCGGCACAGACAATACACTTTTTTAATAATGTTTCTCCCACATATATAATACTCATAATAGTGCTGCGTTCTCATACATGACATGACAGCTTTATCAGAAATATCAATGAAGGAAAGGTAGAAGGAAAGAGAAGAGGAAGACCAAGGATAAGCTACATGAGCCAAATAAAAGCGAAGTTCGCCGTCATGTCGTTTATAGAGGTAAAGGAGGTTGCCTTCAAAAGAAATACTTGGAGAAAAATGCATAAATTACGTTGACTAGAGCATTGCTCATAAATAAGAAGTACTCATACATTACCTAAGTTCAGCTGCAGGTAAATATTTTTTCAAAATCGTGTGATTTCGCCGGTGAATCGTAGCTTCTAACTTTCTAGAACTCGTTAGGCTCAATGGAAGTTTCAGTAAACTTTACAAAGTTGCGCATCACAGAATGAGAATAGAGTCGAAAGTCATTGCTTTGCCTATGCTGTATTGCTAATGGATTTCTGATGTTAACTTCTTTAAATGCGACTGTCAAATAGTGCGTTATCATGGCTTCTAAGCTGTCAGCGCCGAAGCAACACCTATTATATAATTTAAGTTTAAAAAACTTGAGAAACCGACTTCATTGTCAAACGGCTAAACCGATTTGAATCAAATTTGTTTGGGACAATCTGGACGTAAGAATAACCTTCCAAATAAAAAAATAATTTTCTAAATCGGTTCATAAATGACGGAGGCATGCAGTTACAAACATTAAAAAAATTATTTAAAAAAAAATGGCAACACCGATTTTAATAAAATTAAAATGGGACCAATCTGGAAGCAGTACCTTTCAGATAAAAAAATAATTTTTCAAATCGGCTCACAAATGACGAAGATATGCGGTAACAAACATTAAAAAAAAAAAAAAAAAAACAAATAAAAAAAAAAAAAAAAAAAACATACAACCGAATTGAGAACCTCCTCCTTTTTGATTGGAAGTCGGTTAAAAAGAGGTACCTACTGCTGGCTAAAAATGTACTGTGTAACCTTTATATTGTTGACAGGCCTCTCAGCTCAGTTGGTAGTTGCTCTGCCTTCTGCGCCGTAGATCGTGGGTTCGATCGCCATCGAGAACAAATACTTGTTTTGTGAACGCAGATGTTCGTTCTCCGTCTTACTGTTTTATTGTATTCTATTAAGCATGTATTTACAAAAAATATAAGAGTATAATTATCAGGTATGTGGTTCCCATAGCTCTGCTTAATTTGGGGCTAGATAGTGTTGTGTGGAATGTCCACTAGGTATATTTATTTTAATTTTATTTTTAAATACCACTCATTTTTGTTTACCTAGTTTATTTTTAGTCCAAAACATGATTGTGTCTGTTTAGGTACCTAACGAAACTTCATTGATAAAATCAATAGGTACAATCCTCCCAGTGTCAAATAGTAGGTAGGTATACCTACTGATACTCTCATTTTATTCCGACAAAGAATACAACGAAAAAGGTGTAGCCAACCTCGTTACTGTGCTATACAAGTTGGATCTTATGTTGAACAGACCCATCTTATAGGTACAATTACCTACTATTGTCCGCCTGGGTGGTCGGTTCTCGTTTGTTTGATGATGCTTCTCGCTGAAATTGGGAGAAAATACCTGAGAAAAGTTATTTTATCAAAAATCTTTCCCCTTTTGTGAGATTTTCAATAACGTGATGGTTTGGCTCATCTTTTTCATAAAATAAATTCTATCGTCGGCCGGAATTTATCAGCTTATAAAAAATCCTATTCGAAATTCAAATAATTTGAGCTGAAAATTTGACAAAATTTCCAACGAACATTCCAAAAGAAACAATCGTTGGTGTTCTTCGATCCATTCATTTCTCATGAATATTCAAATAATTTAGCCATCATTGGAGTGTGTTTGTTAAAAGTATTAATTTTTCATCAGGCGAATCAGAACTGAAAGCCAAAGTAATTGTAGGGGCTGTTTTAAAGAATAAAGAATTGTAATTTATTGAAACACGGGGTATATACTAATACCTATCGTAATATACCTGTCGTAACAGACAAAGAGGATTTGTCTTATAGAACAAGATTTTTTTTTATTTCCTTTATGAGGGCATATTATGTAAAAAGAAATTGCTCGGGTCAATGCATCATCTACAAATTCTACAATAATGAAAATGCCTGTTTTTTGAAAAGAATTCCTGAATTTCAACCCCTAAAGGTGGTGAAGTGGGTTACTTTGTTTCAAAATAGGTTGACTCGAAGTCGTGCGGGCTTTCACTGCACTGGTAGGCACATAACACAAAAATAGCAAATAAACAACATAAGGCATATCTATGAAACCATACCTTATGTTGTAGATTGTAGAGTCTATTCTTAACGTGAAACTCATATATTATGTACCACAAAGTTGGCTTGAAGTTTGACTCCCGATATTTCGGCACAGTTGGATGCACCATGATCACCGGTTGAGTTATTTATGCAATTATATTTCGGATGTCAAAACTCAAAATATTATATCATGATAAATATCTCGTCATTCATAAAAATAGTATTTAAACCATAATAGATTCAAAAATTAAAAATAAGTGTGTAGACGAAGAAATGTTTAGTTGAGGCTTACTAACAACTACAATACCTACAATGTTCGTATTTTTACGTACGCAGACTTTATTTTTATGAAACAACGGGACATTTACCGTTATTAAATTTTTGCGAGTTTTTATGCATGCAACTGTGCCGAAATATCGGAAGTCAAAACTCGCATAAATTTAATCATGGTAAATTCCCGTTGTTTCATGAAAATTGATTTAAAAACCATGATAGTTTCAAAAGTTATATATACGCAGACTTTGTTCCTAATGTTTATTGTTATACTTTAATAACAAAAACAACATTCGATAAAAAACTCTCATAACAGCGACCCATTCTGAAGAGCTTTCATAAAATTTAAGATGTTTTGTTTATTAAACTTGGTATATAATAGCTTTTATGACAGTTTTTATATCTTATAAAGCCTTTCAATGGCATTGAATGCAAATCAATGGCTCTTGAGAAAGCCATAACAACAAACACGACCTTTTTTATAAAATATACGGGGTGTCTCAGCTTTTATGTTACCTGGGAGAAGGGGGGGGGGGATCAAAGGAATTATGTGTACAACTTTTGTAAATTCGTTGATTTTGTATAAATCATGTTCGTGTGATAACTTGATAAGTATGCAGTGCAGCAACGCTTACTTAATGAGGGGGGGGTTCGGGGTAAAATACTGAATCTAGAACACCCTGTTTATATTAGAGTCCTAAGGCACGATGGGCGATGGGCATGACCTCAAATAATCTTGGTACCCAAGACCATTTACGATGCCTTTAAAAGGGCCAGAGGCATCCAAATATGAAAGACACAGAAAACAAAAACATTTTACGGTATACCTAGTTAGTAACGGAAGTTGAATACTTTTTCCACACGTTATGTAGATAAAATGGTATATTAATGTCAAATATTGACAACTACAATCTGGGCCTCTTCAAGGCAAGAGTGAATAGGTGTCTTCTAGACCATCCTGCTTCATCGTCGGCTACATCGTCGCTTACCATCAGGTGAGATTGTAGCCAAAGGATGTTCTATTTTATGTAAAAAAAAAAAAAAAAAAAAAAATATATTCAATATTAATACCGTAGGTTGGGGCTATTTGGAATCATTGGGGCTATTTAGAAAAAAGAAATTATGTGTTTCGAGTGGAAATAATTTCCACTATAGCAATGATAGAAATCTATTTTTTCTATCTGGCAACCCTGTAATCAATGTCACGTCCATTGGTATTCTTTTTGAGGTTCTAACCAGAGGGGTTTCGTGTCAGACGACATTTGAAAAAAAGTTGTTTTTTACGTGGTTTTTAGAGCTGTCGCCAACCTCCGTGCAGCTCCCAAGTTTACGAAGTAAGTGAAAAACTGAAGTTTGTATCCAATAATACATATTGTCAGGAGTGTAGGGAGTAAACTGGATTCGTAAATGCTGGATATTCTAACCTAGTTTTAGCGTTTTTTGTCACGGGGGCTATTTGGAACTGCGAAAAAAAAGCCTTGGCTTTGCTTTTTTGCTAGTGTAACAAGCTTTTTTATCTTTTCCAGGACAATGCCATCATGGTCCGAGTTTACCAGAGGACCATAGAAACCATAGACATGGGAAACAATACAAACCTTACCTCTTACAGTTAAAAAAAAATCGGTTGTCTGTAAAGTCGGTTTACTGACGATAGTTGAACGTGATAACGTCAAAGAAAATACTGATGGAATGGTTGCATTTTTCAAAAGAAAATTTTAGTTTTACATTACTGAATTGAATTGAATGAGAATGAAACTGAATGATACTGAATGAAACTGAATGAAACTGAATGGAACTGAATGAAACTGAATGAAAATCCGGACCTGGACCCGGACCCGGACCCGGACCCAGACTGAACCCTTACCCTTACCCTCATTTACCCTTACCCTCATTTACCCTTACCCATTACCCGACCCGGGCTCGGGCTCAGGTAAATGGAACGACGAAACGACGTAACGACGCATGAGTCATGTTTTTTCGTGCGTGCAGCCGGCTCCATCGATTTATAAGACGTTATCACGTCAAAAAGCTTGGAAAAAGCTAGGTATCGCCGAAATCAAAGCCGAATCAAAGCTGCGACGAAGCATAGCATTCCTAGAAGTACGCTGTCATGAAAATGTAGAGGTTTGAATGCGTCACAATCACAAGCTGGTCATCCAACGATCTTTTCGCCCGAAGAAGAAGAAATTTTTATAGCTCAAATGAATATTTTGAATGAATGGGGATTTCCCAATATCTAAGCTAAGATATTTAAAGATAATTTCATTAAAATGTTGATTATTTGTAACAGTTTCTATTAATAAAAGAAAAGTCTGGACAAAAAAAATCATGAAATTTTTATTTGATCCTAAAAAAATATCAAAAAATTATACTCGGTAATTTCAAATAGCCAAAAGTGTGAATATTTTTACTGGTAACAGTTCCAACTATCATCTGTTACCATCAATTCAAAACTTCTTATTATATTCAGCGCTAAAGCATGGCGCAACCACCAATTTCCAAATAGCCCCAATGAAGCGATATTTGGAACAGCATGTTATAAAATAAGAAAAAAATATGTCTGTAAAAGATAGAGGTATCTTAGGTAAACGATTATGTGGGTCTAAACGGGATTTATCCATTTAAAGTACTAAATGTGTGGTCACCTTAGCTAAATCGAAGTTATTGTAACTTTTGTCGAAAATTTGTTCCAAATAGCCCCATCTTACGGTATTAATAAATATTGTTGTAACACACAACACAATATAGCCCCAAATTAGGCAGAGCTTGTACTATGGGAAACAGGTAGCTGATATAATACTAATAAATATATATTTTTTGTAAATAAGTAGGTACTGAGAATATAACACCCAGACAGAGAAGAAACATCTGCGTTCACCACACAAATATTTGTTCTCGGTGAGCATCGAACCCACGCCCTCCAGTGCAGAAGGCAGACCATGCATGCAGAAGGCAGACCACCACCAACTGAGCTGAGAGGCCATTCGTTTTGGAGATATTCAAGATTTGAATCATCAAAACATCAACTCTCCTTCTTGACTGTACCGTGTGTACCATCTGTTCTTATGCAGGTATTAATACGTGCAGAAGATAGTAAGTGGTTGCAGAAAATAGTTTTTAAAGAAGCACAAAAATATCAGCATGTTAACATAAAGTCTTCTCATCTCGAGGTTCATGAACTTGCCAGCCCTATCCAGCTTCGCATCTCACGTGCACTTCATAACTCTGCAAACCCTTGTCTGGAAGAGATCGCTCACAGCCATAAAACCACACATTGTTCTTCCATAGGCTACTAAACTTCTGCAATTTTATTTGTTAACTGTCCTCGTGGTGTTTTACATAAAGAGTTTTCTATCATTCTATTTATACCTTTGCAATTAGGGTCACGTAATTCACTAGCCATAATTTTTCATGAAAAATCAACCACAGGCATCAATTTTACTACCAATTCGGAATGCTGTATAATTTAATGCTCCTGACCTAAATCACTCAAACAATCACGCCAGCCGTAAATTTTGAAAATCTATTTAGGCTAAAAAAATACTATTACTCACCGACGGACACGCCGAGCTTAATACACTTATCCTAGGAGTTCCATGTACCGATATGAGACAAAAGTACCAAATGCTAGGGTAGTAGGTAGTTATGCTCGAGTAGGGTTGGCGCGTTCGCGTGTTTTACAGCCCTGAGGTGCACTAACACGGGCGCACACCACGGCTGCCGAACGCCGACTGAAACTCACTGAAATACTGTAGATGGAATTGAAATTACAACCAAACTGGAACTGAAGCCCGAAGCTCGCAATGGATGCATCCAGCAACCCCGTTTCCGATACTTCAGTGTTTCGATAAAATAAAGCCTCCGGTATCGAATTGATTCCTCAAACGTTTTCTTGGGAAATTGATTCTTTGCGCTGCATTTGAAGTGCAGCGCTAACGTATTTGTATCCCTACTTTAAAATAAATAAAGAATGACATAGCGTGATGACTTTAAACTCCTGTCACATTAGGTATCCCACCCAGTGAAGATTTAGGAGAGGTAGTCAGAAAGGTACGTATGGAAACCAACTATAACAAACTATATGTGCCAAATCTAATATTTGGATGTACCAATGACTCCCACCCCTAGCAAATTTTATCACCCTATCTATTTCAAAGCGAATCCCTGTAAATATAGGTACTGGTCGGGTACAACGTTTTTATAAGCCTTACTGAAAGTTATGACTACTCTCGCGGGAAGCTATCTCTACAGTTTGTAAGCTACACTAACTACTAATACTACTGGCCATAGAACCCCTTATGGTAAACATATGAAAATACCGAGCTTCAATGTTATATTTTAGTTTGTTGAGGTCAGAGTTTGACCTTCTTTTTATGAGCAGCGTTGATGCGAAGAGAGGCAGTAGACCTACCACAAGCTCTGTCTGGCTCTGGTTTTGAGTCTGTGTGAGTGCTCACCAGTACAATATACTGTATACAATATACTGTGTGTGTGCGTTTCGACGTAGGATGTATTTAGTCAACACTTACACAGACTTAAAACCAGAGCCAGAGACAGAGCCAGACAGAGCTTGTGGTAGGCCTACGGTACCATCTCACGGGACGCAAGCATGCACGCACGCAAACAAAAATTAGTACTGCATATTATGTATGTTTATGTAAGTACTAATTATTTTTTGCGTGACTATAAAGTAAAAGTATCAGTATATACCTGAAGCTAAATAATGATAATCATGCCAGTAATTAACGAAATGTATAGATACTTACAACGGGAGTTATTGTAATTAGAAAAAGTTTTCGACCTACTTACGACAATTTCCATGTAATAGTAGTAAATTTTTATAAAGTCCGGTGATAGAGGTACCTACATACTGATAATATAAAAATACATAATATATATAAACATAAAATAACTTAGGCAATAAAACTGCATGATACCAAAGAATTCAGACTTTTAAACTTTTTATTTTCGTGATTTGTTTTCGTGATTTTGTTAAAAATCGCTTTGTCCAGGACATTAAGCACGTTTCTCTCCTCAAATATCGATAAGGCTCTGAAGAATAAATCGGAACCCTGTGGCAACAAGATTTTTGAGCCAATTAGTCGATGTTTTTCTGTATTCGTTTTTGTTCTTACATTAAATTTAGAGTAATATATTCGTATCCGTTGTCTAGATGTGTTTGCTTATAAATATCTATTGAAATAACTATAAGTGTACCTACCAACCTATTTATATACGCACCGAAATAAATAGGTGATAATGTAGAAGCAAGCATTAGTACAGCCTTAGAAATCATTATAATAGATGTTAAAATAAGCATAAACTAACATGTAATTTAAGAAAAACAGGTGCACGTTCACATTGCGGGGAATATAATGAATTTCTAGAAAATCCGTCTTTTATTTCATTTATCTCATAACACTAATAGCCTTGCTGCCAAAGCCTTGCTAAAGCTAATCTTACACACACAGCTGCTGCCTTCACATTTATTTTACTCTCTGGTTGTACGACCGCGGTACATTTCTAGAACTCTTTCTGACATATGTTTTCAAATTATGTATGATAATATGTATATTGTTAGAGTAATAATGCTGAAGTAGTGGTTTTGTTGTTACTCGTTGTGTATTGAGGACCTCAAGAGGTGGTCCAGTCAGTCTGTGCTCGTGACCCGAATTTGAAAGATTCCTAATTAAATCATTTTTAAAACAATTGTGCTTTTATTGACTTTCAAGCTACCTTTAAGCAGCATTGATTCGATTCGGTTTGAAGGGTGGGGGTGCCGGTGAGATTACTGGCATGTGAAGCTGAACATCTGTACGCCTCAAGTTGAAAGATGCAGGCAAATGCATCGTAGGGCATGTTCCTGACGTGCGTGATCTACGTGGCAATGCTTTGTCATAGGCGATAGTTACCACTTAACATCAGGTGGGCCATATGCTTGTTCCATCAGCTAGTTGTCTAAAAAAAAACCTAGCAGAGAAAACTTTCGTGCTACATCTAAACCTGTAAAGTTTTCGGTTAATTAATTTATATCCGGCTTTTATACGAAGAAAGAGGTTCACATTGCGAAGCGTATGTTTTTTTTAATGTTGCTGAAATTTCTGCTTGAGAATTACTGGTTTGATTTCGATAAGGTTTCTTATTGTTAGAAAGAAAGAAAGAAAGAAAGAAAATATATTTATTTAACATAACATGTTACAGGTTTTGACGATGAAATTTCATCTAAACATCTAGCAATTTTAACGTGCAGCTTATTTCGTTGTCTCTTGAAATTAGGATCCTATTTGCAAACAAACATTTTATTTGTCAAAAATTTGGTTGGGCGATTAGTCATCCGTGAAACCGGGCCGAAGTAATATTTTCTTCAATTTACTAATGTGTCAGTTGTACGAGTTATTTGAACCCGAGCAGTCCCTGGGTGATTCTCGAGGAATAGAGATAAAATATCATTTTCGATAAATATTATGAAAACTGTCCGAATATATGTGTTTGATAACTCAATGGATAGCAATATCGACACTTCCTATATACCACTTTATAAAAATCTTACGATTGATGAAATGAAAGTTTATTCGCTTAAAATATGATTAAGAGTTAGTTCATATCTTATTTTATCAGTTTCACATATTTCACCAAAGATTTGGCATGCATTTTTTAAGTTTAACACACATACATTATTTGCACACATTTATTTATTTACATTATATTAATTTGTTTGAATACATCATTATAATGTATTATCATTGCATTCCTATTAATAATTGTATTGGCGTATTTATATAATACTCATAAATCATCATTATTTGTGATAATCGACATTCATAATCGGCAGTGTCATCTTATATTTATAACTTTTTGTGCTCTTCTTCTTCTTCCTGCCTTCTTATAACTTTTTATGATATTTATAAAAAATCGAGAATCATCCTTTTGGTTTTGTATTATTGCATACATCTCACTAAGTGAAGTGGCACGACACTGGAACTTCACTGATATTATTTTAGATTATTTTTGATTTGTAAAAGGATATAAGAAAACGGTAGGAACCAAGCCGATAGTTTGTTGCCTGTTCTTCTAGTCTTGGTTGCGTGGAACTGGCACCTAGACTCAACTAGCTTTAAGACGTTTCAAAGTGATCCTTGCAATCCTACTAAATAAATACACTTTTGTTTTGAATTTTTTTTTGTCAAAAATAAGAATATCTTCGCTTTCGTAACTTCTTTTGTACCTCTGACACCTAGTTCGCTGGCGGTAGCGATCAGTGAAACGCTGTCAAATATCGCTGTCAAATTTCAAATCTGACAGCGATATTTGACAGCGTTTCACTGATCGCTACCGCCAGCGAACTAGGTGTGCGCAGGCCTTTATGTCTAGGTCTCTAGGCAAAAAGTACTAAATTTCTTATATCAACTTGGATGTAATTTATCCGTCACTTTATGGTCGTGTTAATAAAGGGAGGTATTTCATTTTGCTTAATTTACTTAGCCTAAGCTCAGCTGGCAGCGTCTATGAAATTTTTGGCACGTCGTTACCATAATTTAATTCATTACGTGTAGCGTATTCATTACTTTATTAATACCTACTGTTAATAAATTTTACCTTTTGATTAAATGTCGCCCCGTATGTGAAATGCGAACCCGTACATTATGTTTGGGTGGACCGAACCTTGGTGTTATGGTTCCTGAATTCGGGAATCTATCAATGGTTTCAGCTTTTGACATAATTAACTCATTTGGTAGAAACCTGCGGTTGCAGGGCGTGGGTTCGATCCTCACAGAGAACTATTATTTGTGTGACGAATATAAGATGTTCGCTCTCTGTCTGGGTGTTATAATAATAGTTACTTTATTTATGTTATTATATTCTAAGTATTTACAAAGAAAAATGATTATGAGTGTTATATCGGCTAGCTTGTATTTTGGGAACCAGAGTTCCCATGCAAGAAGCTGGAACGTACTAGAAGCTTAAGGTAAAAGTTGTTAAAGAAGTATTCATCTCTTGCATTCTACAGGCCTTTAATGGCATGAAAACCTCAGATATTACTATATCTATATTGAACAGCTACACTATCGTCTGTCGGAATGTCATGTCGAAATGCCAATAACCTGACGGCGCGCGGAATGGGAGGATGTATTTGACATTTGAGATACTTATTATCATAGAATACCTATGATACTATAGTGATACTTCTACCTGTCGCATTCTTGAAAGTGACTCTGTAACACAAATTAGTAAGTCTTGACACCGAATTGAAATCTTGAGAAGTCTGCAATTCTTGCTTCTAAAATTGTGAAATCATAGAAAATTTTACAAAATATGAGAGCTAACGTTATTTTGTTTTCCAAATAACCAATTGTTCTGGAATCTGGAGTGAACAAAGCCCTTTATTATAGATACCCCAGTTTATGATATTTGCTTTCGATTATTTCATGCCAATTTTGTCGGTATCATAACTTCACGGCTGATTTCCAGCACTTCCAGCAAATATCAATCCATCAAATTTCATGCAAATCGGATAACGGTTCGACTGTGCGGACAAATTATGCTCTAACTTCTTAATTCTTCTCTACCTTCTTTAACAAACTAAATATATGAGTATTTCTGCCGAAGTTCAGCAAAGGCACGATTATGGGGTTGGTTGTTTTCAGTACCAGTTATTTAGAAGTCGTATCATGAAGGCACCTAATGTCATATTTGGATTCATAATGTACTGGAATCCATTCGAGGGAGTATTTTTCTTTTAAAAAAGAATATAAAAGGCTGAGGGGTGGAATGTAATTACGAACCAGAGCCAATTTTCCGGCACATGCTCGTAAATTTGGAATAAGTACCTACATGGTCTTTCTTTGATGTCTATTGTCTATCTGCGCAATTAAAGGCTACATTGACAGATTGTTAATCGACTAACTATATTTTTGAGTTTAACAGTTGCTAGTGTTTCATTTGTCGATTAGAATTAATTAAAACCAGCCCCAAGATATAAATCATTTTATTGCCATGGACCATTTAATTTTGTTGAACTAAGCTTTTTACTTTATAGTTCTGTCTATATAAACTTTATGATTACATTAAATTTAATATTCCTTCAATAACGCAAAGTTAACTCACTTTATTCCACTTAATTAGGTACCTTATTTCAACTGAGTTTAAACAGTTTAAACTTCTTTAGCTTATAATATTATTTTCACTGATTGTTAAGTAATTATTTCTTCATTTATTCTGGAAAAATCACGCTGTTTTTCGCCGACATAAAATTGTCTCTAAATGATAATCGATGTCCCGAGTTGGGCCTCACTGGCTTTTAAATTTATAAGCACGCCCTTGCTATATCTACTACGAAAAAGCTCTGGAGTGTGTCACGTAGAAAATTTGGTTACGAGTAAATTACAGGACAAAACCTGTATACTTACTCTAGTGATTACGATACAGTTTTTGCCCTTTTGCTGTCCAAATACCCCAGCTATCTTGTGTATTTTCTGTGCTTTCCTTAAAAAGTACCTACCTCAAAGTGGAAATGTAAATAGGGCGTTTCAAGCAATAGAAACGAATATTCCAACTCGTAACTTACCTAGAATTTACTACAGAAAAAATGGCTGTTTATCTACAAACATTAAGCTCCTTCTGAAAATACATCAGCAAATGTTACTAATTACCTAAAAAGAAGCTTGAGCTTTTAGTTCCATCATCAGCCTGAACGCCACTGTTGAACATTATGTAAGCTTTCTCTTCCATATCTTTTATTTATTTTATTAATCTGTTGTGTCTCACTGCTGGCTTTAGAGGTCTCTCTTTAGACCTTCCACTCATCCCGTTCGCGGCGATCTCCCGCCAATCTTTTCTTTTCTTTATAGCGTCTATAAAATATAGTAAACATGCACAGTTACAGCTATGCATATTTTTTTCACACTTGAAGGCTGTTCATACTTTGCTGTGGATAGCGCAGAACCTAACCAAGGGAAACACTAAAGTAAGATGAAAGTAATTATGGGAGTATATGAGCCGATGTATTTCTAGATGATAATAAGTACAAATAGAAGGGAGCATTTGTTTGAGAATTAAGTGAAATATTGAATTGGTAGCTTTGTTTATACAAAGGGTTTAAGACGAAGGAAGGGGAAGTGCTCAACATTAAGTGGATCCGGACCAATTGAGCACGAAGATTGATGATCATCTCAGTTCCCCTCTGGTGATTTGTTCATCACTTATTTGAAGTGGTCCCTTGGATTAGTTTCTTACGTCTATACTACCACGACTCCTATAAGTATTACCAACTCTATACATTAGAGGATCACGCTGTATATGTGAGCGTTGATTGACAGTCTGCCTTGAAACCGATTCATATATTTACAATGTTTGTTTTTATATTGGATATTATGGTTAGATTCTTTGTTTCGTTCTGACCATCATGACAGGGACTGATGGACGGACGCTCAGATTATGACGGTGTTATAAATAATAATGAATAATGTTCCGTGTCGGCGTAACTAGAGATTTATTAATAAGCCCTAGCAAGACACTGAAAATGCGTAGATTTCTTTAAGATCTTTGATGTTTCTAAAATACTTAATAGAGCTATAATTAGGTACCTAATTATAGCAGTAGGCAACAAATATTGCACATCGGTTAATTTCGGCTTCATAGAGCGTAGTCATTTACTTGTCATTTATTTATTTACATGACATGATTTAGTTTAGGTATACATACATAGTTCTTAGTTGTAAGTCACTACAAAAAGTGTACTTATACTAACTAATATTAAAAACTAGTTAAGCAGTGTAGGATAAAACTTAACGAATATAAAAACAGTGCAGAGAGCAAACTACAAGTGAACCGAATTACTGTAAATCGCATTAGTTATAAACTGTGTCGCGATTTACAGCAACCGTTTTTTGTAAGTAGTGTGGGACAGAAAGAGATAGCGTTCTTTACAAAAGCAAAAAAGCCGATGAACAATTATTTATTACCTACAACCGTAATATATTTTGTTCAAAATAACCAACCTAAAATACCTAAATACCTAAGTTGAAATAGTAAACCAACTTTTGTACGGTAGAAATCTTTTTTATGGTCATTGAAAGCTTAGGCATTGTTTTGTATTCCGCTTCATAAAATACTTGAAATTTTATCTGTATCGGTGCGTTCTAAAATCCACATCCACAAAAATTATAAAAATACTCGAAATTCTTTGAACAAAATCGAATTTATTAAACAAATCGCAAATCGGGTCGAAGAGCGAGGGTGATTTCAGATATCGTTGCTTATCCGATTTTTTAATGAGCTGGTTTGGAGGTCGTCACAGCTTTTGTTGGGCCGAGGCCACGTGGATTTTTGAAATGGAAATATTGAATAACTTAAGAAAAATATTGGGCGATGTTATGGGCGAAATATTATGGATGCGAATGAGCTAATGAGATAAAATAATTGGATCAGGTGCTTTTACAGATACTAGTGTATCTGTATGAATTTATTATACTTGTCTATATTTTTAATATTTTTAATTAATGTAATTGGTGTGTAACCGTTTTAATTAATAAATAAATTAAATTTAAATTAAATTAAATTAAATTTAAATTAAATTTAAAAAAAAAAAAAATTAAAATTAAATAGTACCTAAAGAGATACGAGTATCAAAGGATCATGTTGATTGTATTATAGGTAATACGACATGCTAACCCTAAATGAAGTCGCATTTTATAAAGCAACCCACTTTATCTTTAAAACTTGCGATGCTTCAATAAAATATTTTGATTTTTTGTTGATTTGTATGCGACTCAATGAAGTTCTGACTGCTGTAACGATTTTGTTGAAACGAACTATAATTTATTGTTTGCTGTCTGGAATATAATGGCGCACTATTTAGTACAAAGTAAGCGAAGCTTGTTAGTGATAAGGCCGCCCATTTTTTTACTGTGAAATGTTTATTTATAAGCTAAATAGTGTATTTCTATATGTGTCATGGTAATCAATAAAGAGTTATCTATCTATCTCTCACTAGGTTGGTATATTCGAATTTGGGCAGGAATGACCGCTGTGTTGGAACAAACGTGGGAACTGAAACACGATGTGAATCACCTACAATCGGTATTTACCGGGATTCACGTCCCGTGTCACGGATTCCCGGATTTATTGGATTTGTTCACGTCGACTGCACGTCCGGAATGACAGACGGCTTAGTAACAGACATGGCTGCGTTATTGTTTCCTATTATTTGTGTTGGATTCTTGGGATCGCTTGAATTATAGGTAATAACCAAACCACACATTATTGTTCAATAAAATAAGAAATTCTTCACGGTTTTCCTAAACTTTTTTAGATATTTACTTACATTTATATCAGTAAACTGAATCGCAACGTTCTTATTTTTATTTGTAAGCATACGACATTTTTGGATGGTCTAAGCAAAAAATATCTAATAAAAATTCCACAATTCTGTACCTCTCACTAGTATACGAGAAAATAGGTATGTTATGATAAGCGGCGCCATTTTGGATTTCTATTCTAAAAGCATGTTTGAATTCTGGGGGAAAAACGAAAATCCTAACAATTAACCATATTATTCGACTATTTCATGTAACGTTACCCTTTGTACATGTTTCCACTCACTGAAGGCGTCCAGACGACTATAGAGAATTCAATCCGCCGTTAAAAGACACGTCGTGAAAAGTGCTTATAGAGCTCATACTCTACCTTTTACACAGAGAGGGAGTGGTTCCACTCGCATTATTTATTTCTCGAGGAACATTTCATTCAGAATTTTTTATTTATTAATCAACGACTTGCTCTATTTTTTATGGAGAATATTGCATTAGGCATTTATGCTTATATCGATTGACAAGGTAACCTAGGTATTATAAAATAAACTGTTATCTAAAAACATCTAATCCGAATACGAGAATTATAATCCAAATAGTTAATGAGCCAGCTCGCAGAAATAAAGCTTTTAATCTCCAGATAAAAATGATTAAATTACACAGTCGTTTTAATACTCGTAAGCGAGTCGTCAATCATGGGCAATGACTCGTAACGTAGCGTAGATACTGTGTTCAGCTGTTTCATAAAACCGTGGAGTTTTAAGGAGATTAAAAAACTCCTCATGCATCGTCATCCTGAAGAAAACAGTGCTACCAAATTACTTTTAATAAAAAAAAAGACTGTTATAAGTACACAAAATTACAAATAATACTATTTACTGTTTACTGTTGTCCTAACTTACAGTAGTAAAATGTTATATCGGTATTACACCTATTTTTATATTTCTATGAAAATCGCGGAAATTGATAAAATTTCGCTGAACCTCTGTCGACGTGACTACAGAATTTTGGGATCAGAAGAGACAAGAATTTCTTCAGCGTTTCCAAAAAATTTCTTGGGAATGACGCTGGTTAGTTTTCGATGATAAAGGAAATATCAAAGTACTTAGTTCAACAAATTCCTGAAAATTTGTTTTTGAGAAGTAAAATTTTCTACTGAACGTTATTTTGACGATGAAATATCATTTTTTAGTATATTTTCTTGTACCCAACATAAATGACGGATGGTTATCGCAGAACAAAGTTGACGCGTCCTCCGCTTATGGGCGATAAAAAAATGCTGTAGGGGTCAGGCTTCACTGGATAGGGCTCGTTAGGGTCCGGCTCCACCCTGTATTTGGACAGCATCTGTGCGAGTGCTGCGCGAATTTGCATCACCCCGTAGCGTTTGCCTGAAAAATTAAACTTCAGTAAGCGAGATTGATTGATTGCTAATAGTAGGGGAGCCCAATAGGGGATTTTAGTAGCCACTATAGAGCAGAGCCGATAACAATACCTTGCACCTTGCTATGCAATTTCACCATTTATAGCATCCATGTTGGCCCGTGCGTTTAGGGTAGCCATTCACGAATGCAATAAAAAAAACACTGTTTGAACTCGATACTCGCTGCGCGTCAGAATCAAGTTAGGTGGGATATTTACATGTATATTCTTCGCAATACTTTACGATGTATTTTGTTGTTATAATTATTGACACACTACGCTAATATTGCCTTTCCTTCAGGGTTTTTTTTATTTTATGTTTATTTAATAATGCCATGTACTTGCGGCGTTACTGAGCAACAAAATCTACACATTTTTGAAATCTTATAGACGCTTTCCCCAGAAGCTTTATTTCTTTATTTCATTAAAATTTAATAGGTCCCCACGAAGCTCGAGTCACTACCGATTTAGCATCTTCGCCTCCCCTACTACAACATGATGTGACAAATTCCGCAACTAAAACAAAAAAATACAATACAATAAACATAGCTCCCAGACTGGAATTGTGCTAAAAATTCAAAGGCGTTGGTCTTACCATCGCTCTAATTCTAAAGCTATGCGGTAACTTTAAGGCCTGCGCACACCTAGTTCGCTGGCGGTAGCGATCAGTGAAACGCTGTCAAATATCGCTGTCAAATCTCAAATCTGACAGCGTTTCACTGATCGCTACCGCCAGCGAACTGGGTGTGCGCAGGCTTTTACACGTATTCCTAATATCGACCACAAAGGTCTCGGTATTTACCTACCTGCCAAATGAGAGCGTTTGAAGGATGTTTCATAAGTGACTGTCGTGCAAAATTTAATTTCCATTTATTTTAATTTGAAAAACTTTTAGCCCCAGTAGAAAGTATGCAAAAGATATTTAAGCGAGTGTTGTTTTATTACAACTCCGCCAGCAAATGTAAGACATGTATAAACTCCGAAATCTGTTCGCAAGAATTTCTACTGTGGAAACGGTAGGAATTCTTCTGTGTTCGGTTAGGAGTCAGACAGTTAAAGCGAATTTTAGTGCCTATTTGCGAAGGGTAAACAAAACAGTAGGTGATAAAAACTAATAGCGGTTGCTAAAAGTGTTTTCTGGAGATTGATTACGTACGATAAAATAAAATTTTGTTAAGCAAAGTACTAGAGGGCTTGTACTGTTGTTTTATTTTACTAGCTAGGATTTTTTGTTTATATGGCAGAATATATTTTGATACCATGCATAAAACTTATACATTTTCGGTTACATTCTGTAACCTAACCTAGCCTGCAGAATGTGACGTGGATAGGGTTAAAAGTTTTATGAAGAACCCAAATTCAGGGTGTGAGGAAGCTCTAACTTTCCTACCTCTACCACTGTTACCTAAGGATATAGGCGACCAATGTAGTACAAATTGCAATCACTTACTGAACCCATAACCTTACCTATGCAAAAGTGTGGCCCATCGCCGAAGGGTAGAAAACTGAACTGCAGGTTATCTCTCTCGGTAACATTGTCCATTCTCTCTGGCTTCCAAACCTCGGGCTCGGGGAACACTTTCGTGTCGTAGTGAAGTGCTATGACGTTGACGAAGACAGGCGTGTCTTTCTCCACTGTGACGTCATCGTTCAGCTTGTACGTTGCGCCACACTGCCTATCCAGGTATGGTACGAGAGGGTACTTCCGAAGGGTCTCTGCGAATATTTAGTTCTCATTATCACCTTCAGGCTGTAGAAATCCACAGCTGGAAAAAAACATAAGCTTTTTCTATACATTTCCAGGACGAACGTTTCTATGCCCTGTCTATTCACCGACTTTCCGTGATCTTTCAGATGCCGTCGGGGCACTGGCTAGAGTAGCATCTTATGCTTCTTCTGCTTCTTGGTCCCCATTCTAAACCTCACCCAACCCCACCCCTTCGCGCCCATCGCCGCTTCATATTAATTAATAAATTAATTCAATTAGCTAATTTGCTAATTCTGCGAGCTATGACGGTGACCGTAGTCCGTAGCATAAATAATCTTTTAGAATATTTAATTAGCGTACCTACGTAAGTACCCCGCTATTGAATTTACTCATTAAAAGTTTTGAAAAGTTTCCATACCCAATATACACGCTGTAAGAAACTTTAGTTCCAATAAATCATCGTAGTTCAAAATTTCTTTTTCCTTGAGCTTCATTACGTCATTGATTTCCCTATAAAGTTTTTCCTGGAATAAGTTTACAACGTGTTTATTTTTCACAGGACCCAAACAACATAAAGTAATTTGATTATTAAACTTTTATATTCTAGCAGTGTCATTGGAATATCAATGAACTACTTTATAATTTTGGTATGAGGACAAAAGCATAATTTTAACGGTAGGTATGCTTATGAATGTAGGTAAAAAAGTACTTGTATTTCAGGATGATGAGCCAACTCGTGCATGCAGTAAGATAACGTCGCCGAGGAAGTCTCAATGGATCCAAGAATGAACACAGCAGCTTGAGCCAGCATCAAATCATCGGCATATTCTGTGAAAACAATTCATCAAGTTACCTTATAAAATAGGATTTTAAATAGCAGACATTTCAAATGACGCTGTCTCTTCTTAAGCCGGTAAAAAACCTCTAAATATTTTGAGTCAGATCAAACTGTTCCATAATGTAACATGTCCCAGATCCCAGACCCTATAGTGACATAAAAAAGGCCAATAGTTTTTGCCCTTGATGGCCGAAGCTGGATCTATAGTTCTTCTTAGTATAGACGTAAATGCTTGATTACTTTCTGTATAGTTACTACATTTTTACGTAGTTTTCTAGGAACAGTACGATGAATTTTATTGATGTGTACGAACTATTTTGGGCAAGGTCGTAGTGAAAAGAGTATTGGCTCGTATCTCACAGAGAGAATACTTTTAGCCATTCAATACGAGAATACCGTCTAAGAAAATTATCAGTTACTTGTTTTTTACAGCACTTTAACGTTTACGTATACCTATAAATAGTCCATAAAAATTATGCAGGTATCTATTTAAGAACGTAAAATGTTGATGTTCAACATAATAAAGATTTAATAGGTATGTAACGACTGCAATTAAAATATTTCATAACTTGAAATGATATGCTCCCTTTATCTATCAGGCTGCTCCCTGACGGTGCGGTATTTATGTATGTACTATCATTTTTATCGTTAGCTTACAGGCCTGCGCACACCTAGGCCGCCAGCGGCCACACAGCTTGACAGCGATATTTGACAGCGTTTCACTGATCGCTACCGTCAGCGAAATAGGTGTGCGCAGGCCTTACAGCTGTCGGCTGCATGTCCTCACTCGTTCTCACAGTTAAACCAGTTATACTTTCGGTAGAATCTTGAAGAAAAGTGACGTCGCAATATAGACACTCGCTATAAAAAAAACAAACGCGTTGGCAATTGAAAATGATACCGCACCGACATGTCATGAAGCGCCTTAGTTTCGTGAAAGCGGTAGAATGTTTTTCTGGTTTAAATTTAATTCCTCACTGTAACCTGCGCTAATGGTTGTTTTGCTAATTTTCTATTTTTACGGCATGACGAAGAATTTAATTGAAAAAGTAATTTTATGCACAAACGGACGCTGTATAAAAACAAGCTCATAAATAATTCCTGCGCGTTTTCGCCTAAAAAAGTTAAAGCATTTCAGTATGTATGTCAAGTACATATGTATCATCAGCATCATCAGTATGAAGAAGTCCACTCCTGGACATAAGCCTCCCCTACACATTTCCAGGAAGAACAGTTCTGAGCTCTGTCCTTATACCTGTATGTACCCATTACTTTTAACCTGTCACCAAGTTTTGTTTTTGGTATTTGGGTTTCTACACAATATTGACGGACGATTTTAATGGACACGAAATAATTAATTAAGTAATTAATTAACCATCATCAACGAATATTAGTCTAATGCTGGACGTAGGTCTTTCCTAAGGCGAGCCACTGAGCCCGATCTTCGGCTCTTTTCCTCCAGTGCTTGTCAGTTACATTACGCAGATCGTTGACCTTGCCGGAGGACGTCTTAGTCTAACACTAGTAATTGTATTAAGCTCACTGAAATAACTGCCATTAGCCACTAAGGATTGGCATAATGCGAAAAAAGCCCATTTACTTACCCGTTCCAGCTTCAGCTGGAAGTTTGAGATTCTCCTTCAGCTTGAGCAGATGATTCACGAGATCTTTGTCATTACTTTGACCGGATTGTTTCCGTTCGTCTACCACATCCCAAAATAGTTTCTTAATGTAGTCCGTTGCAGCTTGTGAAAAAAACTGCAACCTGCAATTTTAAGTTGTAATTAAACTATATTACTTACCCTTATCCTTGTGTGTCGTTATTGGGACGCATGAAAAAGGTTCAAGGGACACGGGACAGAAAAATTGCAAATTCTGTCCACAACACTTATTTCGTGTCATACTCTCGTTTTACTCGCATGAAACAATCTGAATACATATTTTAGATTATGTTTCCCTATCCACTATAGTATTATTTATTCTGTGCCCAAACTAAGCAAATCTAGTACCAAGAAACCAGTAGGCCTACCACAAGCTCTGTCTAGCCCTGTCCCTAGCTCTGGTTTTGAGCCTGTGTGAGTGTTGACTAAATAAATCCTACGTCGAAACGTTACACATTCAGTGTAATACACTGGTGAGCACTCACACAGACTCAAAACCAGAAACCGTGGTAGGCCTGGCCTACAGACAGCAGATCAATATTTTTATGTAAAACTTCTTATAAATTAACTACTCAAAAAAAAAAAAAACGTTCATCACACAAATGTTGTAAATAGTTGTGTTGGGTAATATACATATAGGTGAGTTGATGTGCGTAAATAAATAAACAAATTGAACCCACCTCAAGAGACCTGCTAAGGCTGGTGTAAAAAATATGATGGTAAATTCGAGACCCCTCCAGAAGGTCCATTTGACCATGTTCCGAGTGATGTACCAGAGTGGAGAGCTGATATCATTCAGCGCACTTACTTTTATACCAAACACTGTAGATCCTACTGTGTCGGAAGTGTACATCGAAAATAATTCCTAAAAAATCCAAATTCCAGTTAGTTAGAGGTATAGACTTAAAATAAACAGTAAGGTACCAATTTAATTAACTTTGCGAGTAAATTATTCTTTATTTATTCTTTAACAACACCATGCTTCACATTGCAAATATGGGGTATGTGGGATATGTGGTATGTGGTTGGTGGTATCTTACCTTCAAGTTGACAGCTTCATTGTTATCGATGTGATCTCTTCGTATCTTTTGGACTAACTCCTTTGCGTTGCTATTCATTAGCTCTGTCACCATTTTCAATCGCAATGTCGTGAACATTACAGATAGCTCATGCCTCATGTTTGACCAAATCGGGTTCTAAAAGTAGTATAACATTATTGGTTACTGCACAATATTTAAAACTATCTGTTTCAAGTGTTTGATCTAACTGAAAATCATCATCCTTGTGCCTATTGTGTTGACAAAGACTCACCTTATTTTTAAATTCCATCCATTCCATCAGATAGTACACTATTTGATGGAACAAGTATTTGGCCCATGTGATGCTAAGTGGTAGCAAAACATTGCCCCATAGGTCACGCACGTCAGGAACGTCCCATACAATGCACTACCTTGCGTCCATCAACTTGAGGCATACCATGTTCAGCCTCACGTGCCAGTAATTTCACCAGCACCCACAAACAAACCGAAACACAGCAATGCTGCTTCACGGCAGAAATAGGCATGGTGGTACTTCCCCGGACGAGTCCTTCAAAAAGAGCTCTACTAGTACTAACTTTGTTTTTGAGCAGAAATATTTTTTGTCTATATGCATTTATATCTACGAACTATTCTGTTCCTTATGCCAGTTAGGTAATTTTTAAAGATTGATCTGAGTAAACTACTACAACATTATTATAAACCGTGATTTGTGTCGTTGTTAGGTAGGCACGTTATTATGAACTAAGTATAGAACCAGCATCTCTAAAAGTTTTTGTTTGAGAAAATGGCACTTACATACCTTTACGGTGAACAGATTTAAAGCACCCAACGGGTCCGTACTGTATGAAGAGCGAATGAGTCTGTTTTGAAAGTACTCGAAGTCTTTGACCAAAATCCTTCGGGCCAGCTCGGGAGTTTGGACCACGAGTGTGGGCTTCCATCCCAGATATACTCCCACATAGTCATTGGTTGGGAAACTTTGTCTCAGTTCAAGGAAGTATTCCCAAACACTTTTCCTCATAACAAACGAGAGATTCCCGAGCAGGATGTGAGGCTTCTCGTACGGAACGCCTCTATTTCTCCAATAAGCATAGTTGCGACGCAAATACAAATAAAACAAAGAAACTCCCAGAACTATGGACAATATTATCGTTTGTATAACAGTGAAATACATGATTGCGCTCACTCACGGCTCGCGGTGCAGTAGTGAGCTGTGTACTGTGTAATATAGAGATAAGAAACTCTTTAATAGGTAGGTTAAAAAGATCAAGAACAATCATTCTCGCCTAACAGATTACGATTATGATAGGCCAGCTGTCTCATTTATCTACTGTCGCTCATAAAGTAAACAATACTTGGGAATTATAAGCTACAGTGCCTGCTGAGAGTGACATTATATAGCTCTCGAGTATTCCCTAATGATTCTCTGAGGTGTGGAGCAGTAACGAGCCCCATTAGCCCATTAGCTACTGCAGACCGCTCCGATCGATCACACTTAGTTTAGGTAGGTACATACCTTTCGTAACGCAATTTACTAAAATACTCGTACAAAACGTTGGTACCTACGGGTTTTCATTTGGAGCAGGAATGTCAATAACCTCTTGTTCTTGAAGTTGATTAAAAAGGAATGTGTCTTGACTCCTTATGAAGTAAGTCAGAGAGGTCAAATTAACATGCAACCCTCAAGATGCTTTTCGTCATTGTTCAAACATAATTCTAAAAATTACTGAACTACATACATCTGCAATAATCTGTTAAACCAGTCGTTCAAGTACATGATTCACGGTAGAAATTGCATAGACGGAAACGATTCTGACAACAATGCCATTTTACTTTCCAAATGTCCAATGACGGAGTTTGCATAGAAATAATGTGACGAAAATTCGTCCGTTTCGTATTAATAAAAGTAAATAAAATAATAGTAAGTAAGTTTTTATTTTTCAAAAAATAGTACAGACAGAATAACATGAACGCAAATGGAGCAATACACACATAAGTTTCTAAACTGCTTATAGAATCCAGAAGTGAGAGTTGCTTGACAATGTGTTTGTACATACTCGTAATATGCACATAATATGATATGCAGAGCCTACACTAAGATTAATAAACTTTTTCATTACTCATACTCTGAAAGTAGGTCTGAAGTTGCCTGAGGGGCCTAATTGAAAGTAAAACTTTCAGCCCTAGGGAGAATCGCTTTCTACTGACAGCTGTCAAATTATAAAAAAAACAAGTTCTATTTTATTCAACCATGTTCCAACTTTCTAAAGTCTTTCTGACTGCAAAGAGGTCGTTGAACCAAACTCCAACTTTTTATTCAGCAAGTAGGTTGGAAACCCATTACAACGGTAAGAAGTTTAAAAAGTCTAATTAGAGCGCAATGTAAAATTTAAATTTAAATAACATAAAGATAGTATTAAATAAATAATATATCTTCTAAATTACTTGATTAATATATAGCTTCAACTATTTATTTAAAATAACATAGATTTGAGCAAACAATTTACCATTTTTAGGGTTCCGTAGCCAAATGGCAAAAACGGAACCCTTATAGATTCGTCATGTCTGTCTGTCTGTCTGTCTGTCTGTCCGTCCGTATGTCACAGCCATTTTTCTCCGAAACTGTAAGAGCTAGACTGATGAAACTTGGCAAGTAGATGTATTCTGTAAACCGCATTAAGATTTTTACACAAAAATAGAAAAAAAACTATAAATTTTGGGGGTCCCCATACTTGAAACTGAAACTCAAAATTTTTTTTTTCATCTAGCCCATACGTGTGGGGTATCTATGAATAGGTCTTCAAAAATGATGTTGAGGTTTCTAATATCGTTTTTTTCTAAACTTAATAGTTTGCGCGAGAGACTCTTCCAAAGTGAAAAAAAGTTGGTCCCCCCCCCTCTAACTTCTAAAATAAGAGAAAGAAAATACAAAAAAAATATATGTTGTACATTACTATGCAAACTTTCAACGATATTTGGTTTGAACGAGATCTAGTCAGTAGTTTTTTTTTATACGTCATAAATCGTAAACCGCAATTTACCTTTCGACGAACTACAAGAACCTTTATATTATGTTACTTGATGCTACGGAACCCTTCATGGGCGAGTCCGACTCGCACTTGGCTGCTTTTTTTAAATTATGAGAATGAAAACAATGGCTGAATAATGCTGGCGAGCCGTAGCCGAAGGCCCGCCAGAGAAAAAGAAAAAAAAAACCGGGAAGGCGGCAATTCAATCTTCATTTTCACTAATTTTTCTTTCATGTTTTTATTTTTACTTTCCTGGTATTCGTAATGAAAAGCACAGTGTTTACCTCGGGTGAAAGTCTTTTAAGTCCCTCAAGCTCCATTGGCGCCCTCGCTTACGCTCTGGCGCCAAACCCGTCTCGGGACTCAAAAAACGTGACTTTCAACACTCAGGTAACAATGTACTATTGTTGAGATTGTTACAATTTTATAGTCGAGCAGTAAAATGTCAAATTAAATATACATTTTGGATGTTAGATGGATGTTTGCAACGGCTGAACTAATTTTAATGTACCTTTTGCACTAAATATCATATAAAAAAAGGGATTCTGTAACAAAAAAAACAATGATATTTTCATGGGTATTGTCACACACCCTCGTCTAATCCCGAGCAGAGTAAACTTGTATTCATAAGTACCTAGTCAATATAGCAGTCTGTGTCGGTGTGCAGCGGAAACACGCCCTATTTGCTAGAGGCCGTCGCTACGTGGCGTGCATGCAGTATTCATGACAATCCATATTATCATCGAGATGCATAAGGGCAGTTTTGGACTAGCGATAGTTTTTGCACGTAGGTATACCCTGTTTTGGCATACTTACGTAAACAGGCACGCTTCAACTCGCGGTTTGAAAAAAGAACGCGCGAGGGTTGGGTACACGGGCTTCTTCCAGCGTCTATACGCTCGAACCGATGGTGGTGAGTGTCAGGAGTAATGTAAATTACGAGCGCTCGTATGAGTTGCGTGTGTGGCAAAAGGCGCACCATAGGCGCCTATTTAAAAAGCGAGCTTGTAAATGCCGATAAAACGCTAGTCTGATACCGCCTTAGGCACTTTTTTCGCATTCACCAGCTTCAATTTTAATTCCACTTGACACTTTTTCATGAGCTGACACGTTACTAATGAAGGGGTTTAGGTAAAGGGGTAAAGAAAGACACGTTTATGCATGAGCTAACCTTTAGGGGAAAGTGGGGGAAATACGAACACCTAAGGGAAAACTTAAATAAAACAGTGGAATTTGATCACAGAGTTTTCCAATTTATTTAATTATAAAGTTTACTTATCTGTCTACCTAATTCGCTCAACAACATTTATATTTTTTTTATAAATTGCAACAATATGAAGGAAAAACAAAACCCTTAGTGTTCGGCTTTGCCCGACATTAGTCGGGTAAATACGAACACCAAGTGGGGTAATTATGAACTAACATATTATTAGCGATAGATATCACATTTAAAATAATTCAACAATTTCTAACAGAGAAACTGCATGGGTGCAAGTTGCATTTCCTAATCATCTCAAATAAAGGGTTTCGTCTTGTTCTTAGAAAATTATAAGTTTCTGCTGCTTTACCAAGAGTGAGTTTTTTGTTTTAACATCGTGTAGCCTTTTTGAGATTTTCTAAGCTGTACGTCAATTCAGTCTTTTTTGTAAGTACGAGGCATCTGTAACAATAATAAAAAAAGTTGAACGGGGAGCCAATGCACGAGAATAGGGTAATGCCGAATGTTTGAGATTGCCCCACATGAAGTGTTCGTCTTTACCCCGCGGGCTCGAAAATAATAAAATGCCAAAAAACAAATAAGGTTATATTTTTTGCCAACTGCGTCATTGTCATTTAGCTAGTTGATATTTGATTAATCCACTACGTTAAGACTAAATTACTATTGTAGATAGAAATAAAGCTACACCAACTTGAATTTACCAAAAATTTACATAATAGGACATACAAAATATTAAAAAATGCATACCTTGATAAGTACGATCGTCCGCGTCTCCCGTGTTGCTGACTGGCACTTCTAGTGATGTTATCTCCGACATGGCGGCAAATGAAATAAGGCTATCTCTTTCTAACATAGTAGAACCATCGAATTCGGAATTACCCCGCGTTCGCGTTTCCCCCACTTTCCCCTACAACATAACTGACATAACTTTGTGTGAACTGTATGTACTGCAGAAAAATGCACCGACACGGACATTTTGCGGTAGGAAGTTGGTGTTTTGTCATCACTGGCAAAGTTGACATTGGTCCGATGAAATCCGCTCCACTGTCAATATGAAGGTCCATGAAGCCATTCAGGGTGCCAGTAACAGGTCCAGGTGGCGAAATATTGTCAAGAATAAATTGATCCATGGAGAGGGTCACGACCTTAAACAATGAGGAGCACGACGCGAGTAGGAGAAATTGGTATTCTGCATGTACGTGACAGGTTGCAAGCAGTATACATAACACGTACTAACTGGTATGGTAAAAAAAAAAAATATCTAGTCATATTACAACTATAACTTTAAGTTAAGTAGCTTACAATAATAATTATTTCCAATTTAATCAGAAATCAGAAATATTTATTGCATAACTGTTGTACAGAAAAGATCTTAATGGCTATGGCTAGGTAGGTACAGTTTTAAAGTTTACGTTGCAGGCAGCAGTTCGAGTTCACCGTGCCAAAACTTTTTCAATTTTTCGTCATTTAAAGCTCGTGCCTACCTCATTTCCCTGAGTTAATTTTTTACAGACAGCTTTGCATACTGATGAGTTATGAAGTTTTTTAATTAATAGATGGTAATTTCTATCAGCACCAAATAGAACCACAGAATACCTTCCTAATGGAACTATGGATATGTTTCCCAAGTGTTTACTTATTATTTTGATCAAAATAACATACCTACTTACCTACCTATCCAAAAATAGCTTCGACATTCTTATGAGTACTAAAAGAATATTACACTATAAAAAATATCTTGATCCGATAAAAATATACCAAATTAAAAATTGGTTTTATGTAAATTACACAAACTGATAGTCCAGACACGAATAATTTAAGCTTACAAAGTGTATCGGATTGCAGTAAGCAAAGTACATTCATCAACGTCGCCCGTTAGGGCGCTTGTACACGCTAAGAAAAAACGCCGGGTCTACCCAAGAATTCGTGTCGTAACTAGAAAATAACTGTGTACACTGCTCGCAGCGGTGCACGAAAAAAATCTTATCTGCGCAAGACACGACGCGGCGAACGTTGTTGCGTTTTCGTGTGTGGAAAAGACAAAATTCTTGTCGTCTACACGAAGAATTTGTCTTGTCTGCCGCAGGAACGGCAAATTTTCTTAGCGTGTACAAGCGCCCTTAGGGTGGCAAATGGAAAATAGCCCAAAGTAGGTCATTTGGCGAAAACGAGATCCTGACCGGAGTTTTATGTTTAATGGCATTTTTTCACTGAACTGAACAAGCGTTATAGCTATCGATAATCAAATGGAAATATAGGTATAAGTATGAACTAAGTAGGTATATAAATATGTAGGTATATGAACTTAAGCTCGTACTTTAGTTGAAATTACTTTCTAAGTAATATCGACGAAGTAAGAACCTACTTAAATACTTTCGTTGAGAATTAATGCTTTCGTGTGTTTTCGTTGAGTAAAGTACTAAATTGTATGAAATCGGATGCCACTGCTGATATAATTTCCTACTAAACTTTCAAAAGTTATAAAGTAACTGGACCTATCAAGTAAAAATCGGTATCTCAAGTCTTTTTATAATAATCTCTAGGCAAGTGAAATCAGGAAAATTAAATGATTTTATGAATTAAATATCTTTAGTGGGGTATGTACAGAAGGATACAGCTCAAGTTACCTAAAAACAAAGAAAAATGACGCTTACAGTAAGGACATAAGAGCTAGCAGTCTGTTGCGTATCCTTGTGAACGATAACTTTTTTTCAAACAGCAATTAATTTAAATGTTCCCGGCTTTTGACATCCGATAAGGGCTTACGAAAAATTAGCTTGTGATGTTATTTGTGTGCGTGTTTTATGGATTATGCTCTGCACGATTTTAAACAGCACATCTTGTCTACATGATAAAAATTTTAAGTTTTACACCTAGGCCAGTCGAGACGGTACAAATGTGAAAGTGCGTGAAAACTGAAAGAAACTGGTTAATGGTTTATGTCATAACAGTTATCATATACCCAGACTTATTGGACAATCCGCAGATCATGAAATATCAGTGGAACCTGTCTGGAATTTTAAGTTTAAAAAAAAAACTTTTAATCATCTCATAAATGAGGATGTTGTGCAAACATGAAAAAGTTTATAAAAAAGAATTGAGAACCTACTCCGTTTTTATTTGAAGTCGGTTAGGAATAAGGAAATATTCGCACATCTGCTGAAATAAAGTAAAAAAACAACTAAACTCGAAAATTACAAACCTCAGTGTAAATGATCTTGGTTTTTGAAGATAATTAATAATTGTTGGATATTTCGACCAAGTCAGGGACAACGGAAAGAGGAGGTCATTAGGGAGGACCCACCTACTTTCTTACTTTTATATTCAAGAGAGATATAGTTTATTCTTCATGGGTAATCGTTCTGCTCATCTTTCTTTGAGCTTAGGTATCTAGTTACGGTTAATTTCGGCTTCATAGGGCGTAGAGTGCGTCAGAAAGCTATAGCGCTCTACAAAGCCGAAAAGCCGATGTGCCGATGTGTGATATTTATTGCCTACAACCGTACCTAAGCTTGTTCTTATGTAATCCAAACATAAAATAATGCACATATTGAATTTCAAAGTGAAAAAATAGCGCATGCCTACACGAGCTCAATAACTAAACGCCTGCACAATACATGTTAGAATTATAGATTTCTAGACTTTCATCGTCACCATACCTTCGCATTCTGTAGGCCTACTACAGGCTCTGTCTGGCTCTGTCTCTGGCTCTGGTTTTGAGTCTTTGTGAGTGCTGATTAAATAAATCCTATCGTTGAAATGTCACACACATGCACAGTATTATACAATGGTGAGCACTCAAACAGACTCAAACCCAGAGCCAGAGACAGAGCCAGACAGAGCTTGTGGTAGGCCTACTGGGCTTTCATTCACCTGCACCATACCTTTGCATTCTGATGTGCATTCGGCATAGATGAAAACACATTATGAATCAGTTTTTTATTTACAACCTTTTTATTATATATGAATCCCGGATTAAAAATCGCACTTCATGCAACAGGGGTCAATTAAAAACACTAAAGAAGTATTAGAGAATATTCAATTCAATTCAATATTTTTATTTCAGACCTTATAAATATTATATTACAAAGTCCATAGCAGGTACATAAGAAAAAACACACACACACATTAAAACCAAATACAAAATAAAATAAAATATAACTATAGCCCTCAGTACACACTGGTCAATAGACTGCCGAGAGTAATTTCGAGATTCGACGATGATGTAGCACACGAACCTACTGAAATTACTGGCACGTGAGGCTGAACATCTGTATAATATGCCTCAAGTTGATGGACGCAGGACAGTGCATCGTAGGTTCCTGACGTGCGTGACCTACGAGGCAATGCTTTGTTATAGGCGATCGTTACCACTTAACATCAGGTGGGCCATATGCTTTTTTCATCAGCTAGTTGTAATAAAAAACCTTAACATCCACGGAACTCCAGGGCAGCTATACCCGGCAAGCACAATCATCTAAAATTCACAGTAATTCATATTCTTTGATTTCTTAATTCCTTGTATCAGCAAAATATTACTGCACTAAACTGATAGAAGAAAATAAACGTTTTATTATTTGTACTTATCTTAAGCTAAATAAACAGTTGCAAATCTTTCATCGTCATTTCTTTTCATCAAGCGAACTAAGGACTAACTGCCAAGTTAAAAGATGGTGCCAAGATTTTACTAATTGCTTTGCCGCTTACGCTGCGAAAATTTTTCATTCATGAAATTAAATGTTCAGACGCTAGAATTCCCTTTAGGGTCTTAAGTACTCGGGCTACTTGAACACTAACTAGTTTCCTTTACCTTTTGAGATCTCTCCTTAGCATGGCCACAAAACATAATAAATGTAGGTAGGTATACAAATATATAAAAATTTAATTCCTATTTCCCTTGGTCACGCCATCACGCGTGAACAGTGGATCTTTTTAGCTGAATCTTTTTATCTTAAAACCAGTACACGGACATAGTACTTTTTATCCCGAAAAGTAACAGGAACGAGGCGAGCGAAGCCGTGGGCAGCCACTTGTTATATTATAATAAAATACTAATAATGGCGGGTTATACTCCTAATGAAAAAATCAATGGTGCAAGGCCGTGTTTTAAAAATTCACATTTGTCTTGAAATCAAATCCGATGACAACCAGGCAATCTCTCGAAAAACTAATTTAATAATCTCCAAAGGTATACAAGTATCCCAAAAAAACAAGAGCTCTAATAACCTCAAAGCCGTCCGTTAATGAGCGTTGACTGGTAATTACTAGAGCCTCGTTGCACCCGACACCACTCGAGAGGGTGAAAACCAGTTTTTTAAATTCAAAGAGAAATTACGGATTGGGTGTTTTTACGGCGCATACTAATTAACGTACACTGAAACTGCTTCTTGTACGTGCTACGTGCCATACGTCTTCGTCACATCACTGTATAAACAGAGCCTATAAAAACAGCTGTTTTTCTGTAGCTAGTCTTCAGCAAAATCGTCCACAAAGCTGCTCAACCATTAGTCTTGTCAAAATGCTTCTCGTCTCGTCTGGATCTGCGTGAGGGAAATCGACCGAAATGAATTCGCTCCTTCAAGGATTTTAATGACAGAAAGATGTGGTATTCGAGATGTTATTTAAGTTTGAGAGTAATCTTAAACATCATCTTACAAAAAATTCAGCTCATTAACATTTTCAGTTAAATTCAAAGATAAGTAGGTAATATAAAAGTTAAAAAGTAACTTTGCAAAGCGATCAAATTTTCGAAGGCCCTTTTTTATTATTTGCTCCGGGTCAAAAAGCGATTGGCCTTTCATGTGTTTAATATCTATAACGACTGCTTTATTTTGGGCTTTAACAATATTTTCAAGAGATGAAATTATAGATGGAAAAAGAAACAATGTTTTAGGGCGATTGCAACTTTTTGTAGCGATGCATATAGGATACCTACTGTAGGCCTACCATGAGCTCTGTCTGGCTCTGTCTCTGGTTCTGGTTTTGAGTCTGTGTGAGTGTCGACTAAATAAATCCTACGTCGAAACGTCACACTCACAGTATAATGCACTGGTGAGCACTCACACCGACTCAAAACCAGAACCAGTGACAGAGCCAGACAGAGCTCATGGAAGGCCTACTAGTACGGTAGGTATAGGATAGTAGCGGGATTTGTAATCGGTTAGTCGCCTTTACCACGCAGTAAAATGCACTAAATTCGCCCTAAAAATTGCATTTATGTATAACATTTTATTTTTTCTACAATAATGCTATGTAACTTTGTCGTTTAGTACAATTAGCTGATGAAAGAAGCTTATTGCCTCTCAAATATAAAGTGGTAACCATCGCCTAATGTGTTAGCAATTTCACCGGCAAACACTTGAAACCGTAATGCCGGCTGTACACTCTCGACGAGACACCTCGAGACAGGCCGAGAACGAGAATGTACATGGGGCTCTCGTCGTGTCTCGCTCTCTCGCGCCTTGCCTCGGTCGGTCTCGGTCGCTTGTCGGTTTTTTGTGCCCGAGTCAAAGGATCTCGTTGGGTCTCGCGAGGAAAACGAGAGCGTGCATGTACACACTCGTCATTTAGTTGTTCGTTGACTGTGTTTGTGTGAAGACGCGTTATTAAATACACAGAATTAATAATACTCTAGCTAGGTATACATATACAATACACATATCAACTGACTGTTGTTCAATTTGAAGTAGGTACCGGTTTCTATTGCGGTGCATAGTAACCATCCACCATCTTCTTCTTCGCCATGGCTTTTTAATTTTCTTTTTGTGGTAAATGTTTATCAAATTATAATAGCTCACAGCACAAAGACAAAGAGCAGCAGCAATTTCTAAGTCCATTACTGCGAGAATCTACAGTACTAATGAAAAACGAGAGTGTACAGGTATGCTCTCGTCGAGAGCCTCACCGGCCGAGGCTCTCGGGGAGACTCTCTCGCCGAGAGTGTACAGCCGGCATAACACAGCAACGCTGCTTGATAGCGGATGCACTGTTTTCAGCGTCCCCTTCAGAAAAACTTCGATTTAAGCAGCGATAAATAAATAATTATGACAGCTAATAACACTCATAAAGTAAGGTTATATCAGAATGAGTTTCTGTCCAACTTTCCCATCAAATAACCGAAGGGCGAGTCACGTACGCCCTAGATCAAACGCGATTAATTCTGCGCATCATAAACGTATATTCAATAGCTTCAATCGCAATAATAACGTTATCCTTTGAACAAACGAACCCAAATAAACAGATACGTAACAAATTTTTCTCCGCGTCTTATGAACCGTGAACTAAAAACAAGGATTGTTCAAACCGGGATACTAAAGATATGAATGTCATAAAATAAATCGAAGAAAGCAGAGTTTATATTACAAAAGTATTTTTGTATCAACTCTGCTTTCTTCGACTTATTTTACAGAGCTTCTTTGGAACTTAGCAGCGGTACACGATCCTGGGGATCTTAGCTTTCGACTTGACTTTCAAAACAACCGTAATTTTGAAGCACTTTCCGGTCATCAGGTGCATGTATTCACGCAAAAGGTATTTGAACCTTAAAATGAAATTATTACGTTAAAAATTTTGTTCAATCAAGTGTTTTATAAAAAACACATACAGTTACAGGCCACGGTAACCACTTCGTATCAGGTGGGCCGTATGCTTGTTTGTCTACTTTGTTGTAAAAAAACTTATAATGGCACGATGAATAAAAATGTACAACAATTCACTCCTTTATATCTTTTCCCTTACGTAGAAAATGTAGATTCTTCTAGCTACTTATTTATATTTTATCTGATAAGTTAATATGTCAGATAAAATCACCAAGTTTTCTCACTACTTGTATATGTAGGTACTTACCTACGGACGAGAAAAATGTAGAACCTACCACCTTCCCACATTTTTATTATCCACCGTAAACGAATAGATGTAGGTAATAGGTTCCAGCTTTTATCCTGATTGAAATATAACATATTTACTGTCCAATAACTGCCTGCTAGGCGAGGTTGGGTCGATCGAATAACTACTTCTACGTATCAAATTGTCTCCAATTTGTTCATCGATAAAATGTTTTATTCGGAACATTATGAGACGTAAGCTTTATGACCAGTATTTTATCGCCTGTGATTTTATTTAGAGCATCAAGTGCCAACTCCTCTTAAGCCTTGCGCACATCGCACGATCAGTGAAACTCTGTCAATATTATATTTGACAGCGTTTCACTGATTGCCACCGCAGAACACTTAGATGCGCAAGGTTTAACCGCCATCTACAATACATCCAAGCTTTAAGTAAAGGAAAACATAAACTTATAGTTTGAGCCTGTACCCGAAGTCCCAGTGCATTTACAACATTTCGTTACCAAATGTTGTTTTCGTTTCGCCTATTAGTCTCTGTCTATTGTATGGAGAAAAGATGAGACAACAACTCTAACTACGTAATGTATTTTTGCTGTCTCATATTTTCTCCTTGCAATAGAGAGGGACAAAAAGGCGAAACGAAAACAACATTTGGTAACGAAATGTGGTAGCAAAACTCCGACTTCGGGTTCTGGTTGCGAGCACTAGCATAAAACTTGCAGAATATTTAAAGGGTTTTAGTCAGTAAACGTATGAGATTTCCCCCCATTCTCTTTTCCATGCTCACCTCATCATCATCTAATGGTGCTTGAGGAAGCTAATACTTAAGGAGTCCACGGCTGAACGGCCTTGGATAGGCCTCCCCTACACATTTCCAGGAAGAACGATTTAAACAATGTCGTCGGTCTACCAATCCTCTAGCTTGATATCCCTTTTGAATTCTGGACGGTGAATCCAGCAGTAAGCAACATATAGTCATAGTGGTTGTAACGCTTGCAAGCTTGTTTGAATCTAGTAGAATCGTACTAAATACTAAAAATTCTCAAAGTTTTCAATCAAACAATAAACCTTGATCTGTATTTTTTACGACCGATCTTTCAATCCCAATACAAACATTAGACCTTTGCAAACCAAGGTGGTAAACTTCGTTAAAGTTATCGTACCTGATAAAGCATATAATGTACCTGCCACTATGACAGAGTAATTTGCGAATTTGCGGAGTTCAAGTCAGGTCAGCCAAAACAGAAGTTAGTGAAGAACAAACTCCAAAGTGTGAACACATGGCATGTGGGTTGTGTGGCATGCATGCCGACTTACCCGCGTCTTTGACTGTTTAGCTTGGCTAGGCACTATTCTAATACTCATTTAATTAAATTCTATTCGTAAACGACAGGTGAATTTTAGGAACAGAGGCACATATGGATAAAACAACAGCAATTACGCTGCAATTATAGCTTTAGGGACAATACTAATTAAATATGAAAATAAAGTAGGTATTCATTTTTCGGCTGGTATGCAAAGCTTTATGAGTACCTATTCGTTGATACTTATAATGGGTTTTCCAATAAGGACTTAACAACTTTTTTTCAAAATAAAATGAAAACCATTTGAGATATTTCAAAAACTTTATTATCGGATTGAAGAACATTCAAAACATTTATGAATGGAACTCGACTTCGCTCATATGACCACCGCGGGAACGTTTGCAGCGGTCAATTCGTTGGAATTAAAAAAAAAACACTAAACTTTTACACTAAACACACAGCTTCTGCTAAAACTGATTTATAAATAATTTAATACAAACGCACTGCCTGCGCGGTTTGTTTCCCAGCTATGAATAGAAGTGTTTAATAATTGATAATTTGCCTTGAAAGACGAAAATATGTACCTCCTTCGAATAGGAATGTATTCAACTACTCAGTTCAGCCATTTAGACTCAGTAAGCATTCGTGCCGAGAGATCTAAAGAGAATAGGCAATGGTACTTCCATCTACTACCGAGAAATTGAACCGCGCCGAGAACTGCTGAAACGATTTTGAATCAGATTTATGTTCAACAAGGGGTACAGCGTAGAAATGAATTCTAGGAAGATAAATTATCTTGCAATGTTTCTCACGTTTATTAAACCTAGATAAAGCACGCGACTTGGTAAGTAAACTTTGAGTCATAACGTTCGTTTGAATGTTTTTGAAGTAAAATTTACCTATTTGAAGTCTTATTAATCTTAGCTAGTATGGTAGTAGGTATCATGGATTCCTACAAGTCGCTAACCAATATTGAAAATACAATTTAAATTCGAGTATTAACGAGTATTTTATTAGAGTTGTAGTAAAAATTCCCGGTAACAAATTTCTACAGTGGGCGGGCCTAAAAATGTCTTTGACAGCTAAAACCTTGTAAGGTAAATGTCTTCTAGTTCAAAAGACCCTCGCAATTAATTATCTTCTTGTGGAACAAAAGAGCTGAAATATAATCCGATGCTTGTGGATCCTTTGCCTAATACCGTAATAATTCACGTTAAATTGGACAAACATCTTTAATATAGTGAAAACAGAACAGGACCAAGCCACAGAAGAATAACAGTCACTATAGTCGATACGGGCCGATGCTACGGCCTGGAGCCTAATTCTCGGCTCATCTCGGATCATTTTGCAATTTTATTTTATTGCTTGTTTTCGAAGAGAGAATGGATGATTTGATTGAGTAATTCATCGACGACTTCATCGTAGAAGCCTCGACAGCTACGATATACGGAAAACGTAGAAAAAGTGCGGGGTTGTGCATTACCAATGTGTATTTAAGGGACATTGAAAATCTCGGTCGGCCCGAGAATTAGGCTCCTGAAAGGATTTAGTGTGCGGCCTCATTTCAACGAAATTCAGTAATTAGCAAGATTAATGGTAAGCTGTTACTGAAGCTGTCGAGCTTTAATCGGATGCCTCAAGATTCTTGAAAGATGGTGTGGATATTCTTTAGTTATGTAATTTAGGAATATTCAAACCAAAGTAATTGTAGAGCTCTGTGTGACGGGCTCGTTCGGGGAAGTCTTGATACCCACGACACAGGGAATCCTAGTGTGAATCAAGACTATGCATATGGGTGCCGATTATTTGTTATCAGGTTTTATGACGTAATGTATATAGTCTCTGCATTTAATGTTGTATACTTACTACTTATTCGATGTTATAAGTAAGTACCTACTATTAGTTATGTTTAATTTTACTTGTCTGTTATTTGTTTCAAATAAATAAATAATGACAATAAGGATTACCACCAATGCCTATTTCTACCGGAAGCTGCATTGCTGTGTTTCGGTTTGAATGGTGTGGGTGCTGGTGAAATTACCGGCACGTGAGGCTGAACATCTGTATGCCTCAAGTTGATGGACGCAGTGTGTCGTTGGGCATGTTCCTCATTTGCGTGACCTACGAGGCAATGCTTTGTAGTACAGTTTTTGTAGTTTGTTGTGTAATGTGTGTAGGCGATGGTTACCACTTAACACCAGGTGGGCTATATGCTAGTTCCATCAGCAATTTTTTTAAAATAAAAAGCTATTTGGTTGGTACTTGGTACTATGCAAGTGTACATAAGTATGAAGTTGGTACTATTGTACCAACTGTCTACAATCGTCATTACCCCACCTAATAGCGGCAATGCCACCGCCAGCGTTTTGGGGATGCTTCCGTCTGGTACTGATTTAGATCAGTTGAGCTATCTCTAGATCGTTTGTAACGGTTTGCAGATAGCTCAACTGTTTCTTGTGTATTTTGTACATTTTGTAAATATTTATTTAATTGTATGTTTCTTTGTGCAAATAAATATCTAATACTTACTTCCAGCTCACGATATAGATATTGTGGACAAGGTATATCTGTGAAACTGCAAATATATAAATTACCTTCAGTATCTTTGTTTTATTTTCACAATATATCAAAGATAACGCGTACCAATATCTTATTCATACTTACTGCGTACTTTCCGTATGAAGTTCGGGAGACCCGTGCCGTTAATAAAATATTCGTTTTATTGGCATATTGGAACATCGAAACTATCACCTTTGACGAAACCCTCCGTTCATCCGTTTTTATATTCCTTTGTTTAAGCATATAACATTTGTACACGTAGAAAGCTTTTGCTGTATTACATTGACATTTAACTTAAGGCCTGCACACACCTATCGCCAGCGCCAGCATACTAGGTGTGCGCAGGCCTTACGTGACAACTTATTGTATTTTAATTTATATGACTAGTCTAAGAACATTTTATAATATCAAAAGATGAATAAAGATTTGAATTGAATGGAATTGTATGATTTTTTATTCTATTTTAGTTTGTGAGAGATTCCTATTTCAATTTTTTCTCAACTATTTTATTAATAAAATGTTGAAGAATACTTACCTAAAACCATTTCTTTCACCTAAAACGAGTTCTCCTGTATAAAATAAATAGATTAACACAGTGTAACTAGCACGAGATGTTAAAATATATTTCATTGTAAGCCTACCACAAGCTCCGTCTGTCTCTGGCTCTAGCTCTGGTTTTATATCTGCGTAAGTGCTGTCTAAATAAATCCTACATCGAAACGTCACACACACAGTATAATACACTAGTGAGCACTCACACAGACTCAAAACCAGAGCCAGACAGAGCTTGTGGTTGGCCTACAGTTCTGTGAAACTACTGCAGTAAAGTCCATGCCTGCCAACTGACCTAACCGATTCACTGACCGCACTGCCAATTCTAACCCTGTTTCATGTTTCACAATTTGTTTGAGCTATTTTGTATGTCGCGAGCCAAACACTCTAGCAATATTAAAATAGTAATAAATAGGTCTTACAAGTATTTTAGAGTCTAATATCATCAAAACAGTAGCGAGTCAACTCTCTACTCTAGTCTCTTTTTGACCAGATCGCTCAAGTTAATACAGTAAAACTGTTTATCCCTTAATTTATCAGTCTTCTGATCTGCTCCAAATTTCCTTCAGAATTGGCAACTTTCAACGATTGAGCCTAATTTTAAGCCTTTCTCATGCAAAGCATTCTCGAACAAAAAGATGTGCCGTTAACAAACTCGCAATAAGGGAGCCTAATGATTTCGTACTTGTAATGCAATTTGCCAGTAAAACAAAAACAGAGGACATCGCTGGAATAACAAACGGACAGGCGGCTCCTCAGGCGTCAGGCTTAATGCTTTTAGACAAGTGGTCGTGTAAGCAATTAACTGCAAAGCTATACAGGGTGTATCCATCTATAGGAGCAATTTTCTTTATCTTACTAATAATGTGATTCAACTGAAGTTTTTGGGTGAACCTAGACTAAATAACTCCCCCTATAGAAAATGATCATAACAGGCTTTAGAGCCAAAGAGCCAAAGAGATCATTGTTATTCAAGTGTATACAGGGTTATTCATTATTAGCTGCAAATACTCAGGAATTAGGTTCACCAAATAAAATAAAAAATATTTATGAAATGATTTTTTTTAGTTTTGTTATGAAAATCCCGAGAAAATCGATAAAGGAATCATTGGCGCCTGACCTGTTTTGACCTTTGATCCGCGCCCGCGCGCCGTGAGTGACACTCTGCGTTCAGTCACCGCCTGGGTGGGTCATCGTCCTGTTCTCCATGGCAATCATTATGCAATAGCCGTAAAGAAATTAATAAAAATAAAATTTTGATACAAAAACTTGAAATTTTTTTTGATCAAATTAAAAAAAAATAATTTCATAAATATTTTTTATTCTATTTGTTGAACCTAATTCCTGAGTATTTGCAGCTAATAATGAATAACCCTGTATTTATTACTTTGACATTGACTGTTGATACGTTTTACCTTGGGATAGAGTTGTAATGACAGTTTTATGACTGTATAGTATAGTGTGTGTTGTAGTTGACAGGCCTCTCAGCTCAGTTGGTAGTAGCTCTGCCTTCTGCGTCGCAGGTCGTGGGTTCAATCCCCACCGAAAACAAATATTTGTGTGGTGAACACAGATGTTTGGCCTCTGTCTGGTACAAAAAAAATATGTAATATATCAGCTATCTGGTCTCCATAGTACAAGCTCTGCTTAATTTGGGGCTAAATAGTGTTGTGTGGATTGTGTACAATATTTATTTATTTATTTCACGTCGATTTTATTCGGCCACTTGTCTATGAGTGCTCAATTATACATCCACGGCGGATCACTTTCCAAATTTACCTTTCCCTCAAAGTTGACGTTGAAAAACTAACAAAACTTTGATCTGGGTCAGTTTTAAGAAGTTTTAATGATATTTAAACACTGTCGGCTAACTTTAGCCCGGGAGATTAAAACTACACGTATCAAACTACACAATAATATGGATTAGTTACGCTAACCAGAGGGTCGACTCATAGGCCTTTTTAATCAATATATTTTGCATAAGGCAGTCTTTATTATCTTTTTTTTTTTTAGCCAGTTTTGGTCTTAATTACGACTATATACGTGAAAACCACTGAGTTTCTTTTCTACCAGCTCTTGACGTCACTGACCTAAGGTCACACTGAGGCGTAAGCAGCAGATTTAGTATGAGATACCTACTCGGTATACCACAGAGCAGCAAAAACGCTTTTGCTTATTCCGTGCGGTATACTTAACTAGTAGGTACTTGATGTTTGACTGACGTACTTGATGACGGTAATAAACGAAGTGTTTTGGATTTTAGAAGGCTTCAAAATCATATTAAATAAATAAAAAAATATTGTGGACAATCCACACAAATCCATCTAGCCCCAAATTAAGCTGAGGTGGTACCATGGGAACCAGATAGCTGATATAGCACATTATTATTAGGTATACAGGGTTATTCATTATTAGCTGCAAATACTCAGGAATTAGGTTCAACAAATAAAATAAAAAATATTTATTAAATGATTTTTTTTAAGTTTTGTTATGAAAATCCCGAGAAAATCGATAAAGGAATCATTGGCTCCTGACCTATTTTGACCTTTGATCCGCGCCCACGGGCCGTGAGCGACACTCTGCGTTCAGTCACCGCCTGGGTGGGTCATCGTCGTGTTCTCCATGGAAATCATTATGCAATAGCCGTAAAGAAATTAATAAAAATAAAATTTTGATACAAAAACTTAAATCAAAATTAAAAAAAAATAATTTCATAAATATTTTTTATTTAATTTGTTGAACCTAATTCCTGAGTATTTGCAGCTAATAATGAATAACCCTGTATACATTTATTTTATACATTTTAAGAATACACACCCAGACAGAGAACAAACATCTGCGTTCAGAACACAAATATTTATTTACGGTGGGGATCGAAGCCACGCATACGGCGTAGAAGGCAGAGCTCTACTACCTACCAACTGAGCTGAGTGGCCAGTCAGATATTTCATTATCATGGCAAATAATAAAACCAACTCAAGAACGTTTTGAATTAAATTATTCAAAACCCAATCTTAATAATCCCCATAAAACAGGCTGTCACAATACGAGTAGCATGCTCCACGAAACAGCTCGGCGAAGTCGACACACAAATTACGGAAGCAATTTCAGAATATATTCAAAATTCCTTCTTTCCTTAAGCCCCTTGCACACGGCATCTTACGATATCATTTTACAAACTCTGTCGTGCAGGACGTTGGATGAGTACACACAACAGTGTTGACAGACACTCAGGTGTTAATCGCACGTTTTTTAAGGCGTTTAATATGGTGCATAAGCAAATTTTGCATGGAAAAACGAAAAACACTCCTAACTGAGCCAGGCCAGCACGTAGAAAACTTCGTGTTTCGAAAACACAGCACCTTATATTGTCAAAAAACGTATGATCACCTCCTGCTAAGCCTTCGGAAAGCAGGCCAAATGAAAAACCGGCTGAACTGGCTGTGAGACGTAGGTTTAAAATCGCGCTATGTGAGGTTTTTTTTGTTTATACAACTTGGCGATGGTACAAGCAGATGGATTGATGTTAAATTGTAACCATCGCCTATAACAAAGCATTTTCTCGTCACGCACGTCAGAAACGTGTCCTACGATGCATTGCCCTGCGTCTTTCATCAAGAGGCATGCTGATTTTAGCCTCACGTGGCATTGTTTGTTCTGGTTGTTGGGAAAGAATGTAGGTATATAGGTCATCCAGCTTTGTCATCCTTTCTTTAGCAAACCTACTGCGGTCTATAGGCACGTTTCACACAAAGCCTCACGTATCTAATCTCTCCTTATTTGTTGGTGTACAGATGTGTCTTGCTCATATAATAATTTCTTGTGAATGTATTATGTGACTTGAAAAGGCGGGTAGGTGTAGACCTTTTGATTTAATTGGATTTCACCTTTTCTATGTATTCTGTTTATTCTATTGTATGTGCCTTATTTTACTTATATGTGACTAGTGGAATCCCGTGTGCCTTCGTTCGAGTTAAGCTTTTTACATGCAAACTTCACCCCCCGTTGCACTCCTTTAGGGGTTGAATTTTCAAAAAAACCTTTCTTACTGTACCTACACTGTTCTTAAAGAACACACTCTCCTAATTTCAAGTCGCTACGATTAAGGCTGTGTGTTGTATGTTATTCACTCACGGTCACGCTTAGCTCTTTTAACTTACTTTATATCTAGATAAAAGTGAGAAATAAAACAAACCGATCAATTAAATAATATTTTATTATACTTAAAATAAAACTATTTACAATGCAACTTTAGTCTATTTATTTACAATAATCCCCTATATTATAAACGATAGGTCTGTAACTATATGACCTATTAAATATTTTCATAGGCAGAATAGAAATAACAACAGAATAAGTCTAAAAAAGTTGAGAAACAATAGCGAAAAATCTATGTATGCATACAAATACAAAATACAAAATTATTTATTTTCCAAAGAACATACAAAGTCTGTGAAATTATTGGTGGTCCCGCACTTGGACAAGCCTGTATCGCGGGAGGCCAAAGTACTAGAAAGCAAATAGCCCACAATCAAAGGTAGGTACATCTTAAATATGAATCAGGCAAAGGTTTTGGGTTGGTCTTTGCTTAGATACGTAAATTTAGATGCTTAAGTTTACGCAGATAAATTTGTAATTTCTGCGTCTCTTTGCTTAAAAGCTTTGTTGCTAGAATGATAAGAAAGCTTTTCAAATACAAACTTTATGATTAAAGGCGCCTATTTAGGATTGTAAATAAGTGAAAAAACAAACTTTTATCTCAGGCAGTGACGACATAATATTCTTTCTGCTACACCTTTTAAAAAGAAAGTAAACCATTCCTTTCTATTTTTTCGTTTGCAAACATTTTAATTAAAATAACCAACATCCTCGAGGTTAAAGAAAGATAAATGTCGGTAGCACTTATTGCGGTTTGTTGCTATAAGTATTGTTTTGGGGGTGTTTCCTGTAGAAAGAATCGAAAATATACTTTTGTGTAGCGCTTTGTGTGGTTATTAATCTTTGTAGAAACTAAGCTAAGACTACGAATAATAATATCACTGGTTCTACCGAAAGCATACATTAGTTTAATGGAAAGAGTTATATGTCTCGATTACTTCTCTCATTATTATCACACATTATTTAGCTTAGTACAACATTTTTTAAAGTATTATTGACATTAGCTTAGACATCATTCATATTTTAATAAGTAAATATGTATTGTGGACAATCCAAACAACGCTAAAGCTAAGCCAAACTAAGCAGAGCTTGTGCTGTGGGAACCTGATGTAAAACATAAATACCTTTTTTGTAAATACATACTTAGAATACAATATAATACCCGAACGGAGAACAAACACATGCGTTTACCACACAAATATTTGTTCCCGGTAGGGATTGAACCCACGACGTACGGCACAGAAGGCAGAGCTACTACCAACTGAGCTGCGAGGCCAGTCAAGTCATATGAGTGATGTGTTATTAAGTCAAATGTATAACATGCGTGTATTTCACAATACAAAATGCGCGATCATAGAAAATGTTAAATTTCAATGTAATAAATATTCTTTTGAGGTCGTTTTCAATATTGTAAAGATGGATGGATTGTGTGAAGGATGACATGGGTAAGAAAGGAGTGACTGCTGAAATGACGGCTAATATAGAAGAGTGGACAACGAAAACTTGTAGGCCCACCACAAGCTTTGCCTGGCTCTGTCTCTGGCTCTGGTTTTGAGTCTGTGTGAGTGCTCACCAGTGTTTTTAACATTTCGACGTAGGATTTATTTAGTCATCAGAGACTCAAAAACACAGACACAGACTCAAAACCAGAGCCAGACACAGAGCACGGCAGAGCTTGTGGTAGTCCTACTGTTGTGCCGACCCTACATGAAGTGGGATAAGGACAAGAAAATGGTGATGCTCTTTTGTGGTCGTTTCAATATTGATGTAAATGTTGATAATATTATTATTTATATACACATAGCATACAATATGGGTTCATAGGAGTTTCAGCATTTAGAAACACATAGCTTGTTCATATTGTAACTTACTTTCGACTTTAGTTGTCGAGGGTTCGTTACTAAAATATTAATGATGTTTAAGCTAACAAAACCTAAACTCACACACAGCTATGTATATTTTGTACTAGCGATCCGCCCCAGTTTTGCACGAGTGGAAAATTTCAAAGGCTTTATATAATAATATAAGTATATATACTTTATATTTTTCCCCTTCTTTGTTCTAAATGACACTCGTACGAAGCCGGGTTGGGTCGTTAGTAAAAAATATAGTCTGGGATAATGTAGCTTTGTAATAAAGACATAATTTTTGTTATTGGTTTAATCGTTTTTTGATTTAATTCGTAAATTTAGTAGACGGAGGAAGTTACAAACGAAGAGGTTTTAGAGCGAGTAACGGAGAAGAGAGTTATACTTGAGACAATACAAAACCGAACACGAAAAATGTTTGGACATCTTCTACGACATGTCAGCTACATAAAGAACATCATTGAAGGAAAGTTTGAAGGAAAACGGGGAAGAGGAAGGCCAAGAATAAGTTACGTGAGCCAGATAAAGGAAAAGGTCGATGTCATGTCGTATAAGGAAGTCAAGGAGGCCGCATTCGGAAGACTTAATTGGAGAAAACTGCATCAAAACCCCGACAAGAGCTAAGCTCTTAAATTTAAAAAGAAGATATCAAGAGAGATATTAGTGTAGATAGCAACTGAACGGCAATTCTATTTGAAGCAACCATTCGTGGCAGAACTGTTTCCAATAGAACTTAAACCGAGAGCTATCGACACTCGTAAACCCTGACTGGCGTGAATTGCACCCCATTTTAGACACGAAACCCCTTCTGTTTATAACCCTGTTTAACTACAGGGTAATCAAATAGGAGGGTTATAGTGCGCTTAAGTATACAAGTGAGTATAACTCCCACACTAAAATAAAAGGAAAAGAAAAATAAACATCATTATTTCTTTCTAAAATAACTTACTTAAATCGAACAAATTTAAGAAGCTTCATTCGAGAGCTGTCAGATTAAATCACATTTAACTCATAAAATTACTATACAAATAATTATTAAATGAATATGCAATTTTCATTGTCGTGGTAATTAATTTATAGTGAAAGAATTCCAGCCGCTTTTACTTTAGCACGTTTTTTCTACGAGCTGGCACATGATCGTAGCATTTGTCTACGATGGGGGTAGTTCACGTAATAAAATATATAAATTCAAATTTCGAACTCATTTGTCACAACTGTTGTTCTCTAATACTTCAAATTGACTGTCAGATTGACGTGAATTCCCCTCGGGGGATATAGAAGGGCACGTTTAGGGCAAATTTTTCCATCTGAAGATTTTATATGTTTTATTTTATTTTATTTTTCAGAAAAAATATATCCATCCCTGTTTTAGGCTTGTCAAAAACAAGGACTGACATTTTTTTTCGACGAATATCATTACTCAGTATAGGTCTAGGCTGCTAAGTCTGTTGCCATCTCTGTTTGTTGACATGACAGTGACAGGAGACTTAGCGAGCCGTATAAAATTGACAGGTATGAATGAGAGGGTAGCCTTATACACCTGGCTAGCTGTTTCGTTGGTGGTGCGATCTCATTGGCTTTTCTTCCTTGTCCCGCCGCTGATGATCTTGAGGAGTCGCACTGCAGGAGCTTCGAATGATATCGAGATGACGAACGATGCTAGGAACGCCATCACAGCGTAGCCAGAGTATATGGCGATCTGGAAATAAAATGTATAGTTAGAATCTTTGATAAAATATCAGAGTTCCTGATAAAGAGAGCATCGGAAAGTGATGACACTGTTTTCTCAGCATGGCGCGTCAAAGTCTTTAGGTATTTATCAACAGTTATGCCTTGCACACATCTAAGCGTTCTGCGATGGTGATCAGTGAAACGTTGTCAAATATGACAGCGACATTTGACAGCGTTGATCACTGATCGCCATGGCCATCGCCTAGATGTGTGCAGGCATTTAGAAGTATAATAAAATGTTTTTATGAACAAGTATAATATTCCTTCAGGGTAGGCAACGCAACGACAGCACCCTTGGTGTTGTTGGTGTCTATGGGCGACGGTGACCGCTTACCATCAGATGGGCCGTAAGCCCGTTTGTCTATCATTTGCATAAAAAAAGAAAGAAAAAAAAAAGTATTTGCAAACAGTTTTATGAGCATACAGTAGCCACGCGTCGCTCGTTTCAACAAGGATGAATTATACCGACTTGTCTAATAATGCTAGGAGGACAAAATTCTCTAGGCCTACCTTTGACAGTGAATAATTGGTTTTGTTAACAAGAGCCTATACAATACAGCATAGTGTTTTGATCATCTCGAGCAAGTAAATATCTCCACCTAATGATCGTTTTCATTGCAGGTAGGTTGTATTACCATAATATAGAACCCTCATATATACAGATGAATAATATATGTATAAATGATGAGTTTACTCAAAAGAGTCTCTGTCCATTACTTGAATGAATAGCAAAAGAAGTTTCTATAAGTGACTTTGTTCGTTATAGAAATTTGAGAGTACAATAAACTTGGTGAAATTTCTGAACAGGATTTCTGCAGCCAAGGCGCCCGACTGCGCTTTCATTAAGGGCATGAACGCGGTCTTTGATTGACGACCAAACTTTGCGCCATTGTGCAGTCTATTTAATCACGCGGAGCCTTAATTAAGAGCTGGAGGAACATGGAGATGGGGACTGAAAGTTTCATTATTGTATATGATAGCATGGAATAAAGAGACTCATATAATCTTGAAAAACAGGGTGTTATACATATATAAAAATCACTTCCAAAAACCTACGAGGGTCTTTACTTTGTACAAAGTAAAGATTTTAAAATATTACTTTGCAATAAGTTCAAACTTGTAGGTACACAAAGATGCGCACCAGAATATACACTGCTAGCTCTTATGTCCATGCAGTAAGCGTCATTTTTCTTTGTTTTAGGTAACTTGAGCTCCTACTGTAGGTATATAAGTTGTGCAAGTTCTGACTTGTAAGTTCTAAAATGGTCGAAAACTTCTAAAGTTTCGTTTGATATTGCCACATTTTTGTGTTGCGATACGTGCCTGTTTTAGAAGAAACAATATTTCATCAGTCCCTCTCAGTAGGATCAGTGTTTTATGCATTTTGCCGAAATGAAAACAAGACGCAAGACGCCAAGGATAGCGGATATTGGAATTTTGGATGGATATGAAGTCATCCATAATCTTACCCCAGTCGCCTTTTGTCGTTTGTAGCTTGGTATTTCATATACAAAACCTACGATAATAATACACTCGATCCCTCAATAAATCCTCGCGTCCACACTTCAGTTTTATTTATGGGAAAATTATTTGGTAAAAACCTACCAAAGGAATTTCATCATCGAACTTCAGTGTCAGATGAAGTATTTTTATCAGGCGCTATCCGTCAGATACAAAATTTTTCATAGTTTTTTTATTAAATATCAATAATGACGGAATATTATGTTTATGATCGAACCACCGAGAACAAATGTTTATCCTTAAAAGGCAGTGCTCTGATCTGAGAGGCCAGAACCACTTTAGTTAAACAGGCAATAAGATTTTTAGACAAATTTAAGCTTTTAACCCCCGAATACTGAAACGCAACTCAGATTTAAGCACGTCTCAAGCGACGAATATTTGACAGATTTTCATTGAAAACTGTCAAATATTCGTCGCTTGAGACGTGCTTAAATCTGAGTTGCGTTTCAGTATTCGGGGGTCAGCCTTATAACATTACGAAAGCTAAGTTATTTGATTTGACTTAACTATAAGAGTAAAACAATCTTAGAACCAGGAGTTCTAAGATTGTTCATAATTAACCAATACGACAGAGAAAAAGAAATACTTATATTTTAGACGAGGGTCAAAAGCTCGAGAAAATGAAAATGATTTTCTTGTACGAAGTAGAAGATCAAAGTTTTCATTCCCCGAGACCGAGACCGACTTGTCTCGTCTCAAATCGAACTTTGAAACGTCTGGGCGCGTGACAAAGAGGGTCGCCATTTCCAATGTGAGTGAAATATGAAAAAGGTTTCTCTTCGTTTAATTTTAGAACAATGGTTTGAGTTGTTTCATTTGTAATGTTGGTTGAGTATGAGTTTGTGGTGCACGGAATGTTAGTTTTGGTAACTAACAATTGAATAATAGAATAAATAAACTAGCTGTGAGTAAATTAATTTTCATCCCCCCCATCTCAGGAAGTGCATTTTTGCCCTTTGTTAATTGAGTGCAAAAGCCGTTTTTATCCGCTAGAGGATCAAGAAAATTAGAACATCGTGTGCACTAAGTTTGTGAATTCAAAACTATTAAACCTATTTACTTTTAGATCCATGGTGTCGAATTTATCATGAACCTTTTTTAATTTCTTAAAAACTCAGACTCGGAACCTTCTTGGCGGATTACTTTTTTTTTTAATTTGCTTTACGCATGCCATTTTATTTTTGCATTTAGTAATTTAAATGAAAATTTACGTGTTGCACTCGAGTTTTACTTCGAGCTCTTTTGATTCCCTCGCTAACGCTCAGTATTCTAATTTTTGAATGAAGCAGCTTTGCATTATTGTATAACAAATAACTGCATATTACTATGGACTTCACGTCAGTAGGCTTACGAAAACGTCAAAGCCACATGTGTCAAAGTATCGTTATAAAACTATCTACTCATCTATTTGCATGTAGGCATTGTTTTGCCCTTCGCGCGTTTCGACAAAATTTAGGCTAGCACTTTTTGCTGCCTCAACTCAGATGAAGATTAATGGAGGCAATAGCATCCTCTAGATCGGTATTTCGTTTAAATACGTGTTTCATTTCCTTAGAAGATTATTCACAATCTTCGAGTAAAGTAGCAAAAACGTTCAAAACGGCTCCAAAGCTGCTCTAAAACAAATATACTGACCAAAGACGGCTCAAAAGATTAGGTAAAGTAGACAGATTAAGTCGGCAAAGAGACTGAAGACGCTGACGGTTCTAGATAAAACTGCTTTAAAATTCTCTGCACACATAAATATCTTGTCTAGTTTATACGTATTATGTGCTTTGGACTTTAGGGGATCCTTTTAAGCGTTACTGAATAATATATGGACGGTCATTTCCATTTTGCGTTGCGAGGGATAATCCAGATCGAATGCCATTCAATTTTAATGCGAGTTGTTAGAGCTATGAATGACAGTTTTAGTCGCTTGTATAAACTATTGGTCATGATGCCACGGTTGCGCTTGGGTACATTGACAAAATGAAACATAAATCACCCTGAAATTAATTATAAATGAATGCTGCTTTGAGTATAGTTTGTATTAATTATTTCATTGAGTTGGTTTGAATAAAATAATATAAAAGCAAATTGGCTGCAACAATGTTCTAATATTTTCTTACCTCTGTAGAGTTCTACATTAGAATAGGGTCCATCAAGCAAGAACAAAGTGTTCATCTTAATAGTAGGATGCACAGTTAGAGACAGTTATCGATGATGAAAATGTTATAACTGGCGCAGCCGGTAGGATCGCGCACTTTAAACTGAAGATCCCACAGCTTATTCATTTCGAATAAACAATATTATACCTTCATAGCTCTATTAATAAAAATATGTCAAAAGATAAGCTGTGCTTAAACTATTGCCATCTCTTACCACTGGGTAATGACAAAAAGTGACAGGGCTAACTTTAAACCATGACTAAATTTAAATTGCGTTTATTAATATGGCTGTCAATGTTCAAAAAAATATTCTCTTACCACAGTAGAGTTCTGCATATGATATGGTCCATCGAGCAGGAACGAGGTGTACATCATGATAGTGGGATGCACGAGGTAGGCGCAGTACGTCAGCCGGCTAAGAGGCAGCAGGCCGCGGTATGACAGCGCCGAGTTGATAAGCCCGCCGTAGCCGCTGCAGCAGGATATCGCTACCCATGCTACGGCTGCGCCCCACGCTTTAAAAATGTACAGTTATAAATAGTCTTATTATACATTATCAACAGCTAAAATGTTTTAGTGCACGAATGAGTCTCTTTAAAGAGCACTTAAAATATTTTCCCCATTATCAATGGTTCGAAAAAACTAAGTAAGTAACACGATGAAAAGGTATCGCCCAGAAATACATCCTTCAATACAAAAATTTAAATTACACTCATAATGATAAACTTATTTCGGGTTTCTTTACACGAAATATACACATAAAGGGAATAATAAGTATGCCTTTCTGTGATAAAATAATGGTCAAAATGAACAACTAAATTCTTCCTCATCATCATCATCAGCCTGAAGAAGTTCACTGCTGGACATAGGCCTCTCTTACGCATTTACAGGAAGAACGATTCTGAGCCCTTTCCATCCACCGACTTCCCACGATCCTAAGTCGTCGGTCCATTTGGTTGGTGGGCGGGCGCCCTAAGTTTCGTTAAAACATGGCCGTACAAACCCCCCCGTGAATCCCGCCGTGAATGGACTGAAATGCACATTACAGTAAGTGAATCGCGTCAAAATAGTATTCTTTGCTCAAACAACATTTAATAAAAAGCTTTTTTTTTAGCCACACTTCTGTCTATTGATACATTCACAGACTACAAAAGAATAAACTTTAAGCACCGCCTCAAAGGAGAGATATTTCTGACAGTTTCATTTTATCCTCCCTCTCCGATTCAATAGACCGATTTTCACAGACTGCTCACTTCGGCATATCGATAAATTCTTTCTTCCAAACCGATAAGTTTTAGGTGAAGTAAGGTAGTCAGGAACCGGAAGACAAAACGTATAGGGCGCCCACCCACCAGATGAACCGACGACATTGTTATGATCGCGGGAATTCGATGGATGGATATCGTTCTCAGCTCAGAATCGTTCTCCCTGGAAATGTGTAGGGGAGGCCTATGTCAAGCAATGGACTTCTTCAGGTTGATGATGATGATGAAGGTAGTCATTTTGTATTGCTAACCCCCGAATACTGAAACGCAACTCAGATTTAAGCACGTCTCAAGCGACGAATATTTGACAGATTTTCATTGAAAACTGTCAAATATTCGTCGCTTGAGACGTGCTTAAATCTGAGTTGCGTTTCAGTATTCGGGGGTAAGGCTTGTAAGTTAGAATACGTAAGGCAAGCAAATGTTCTGGTGACTAATTGACCGTAAAAATAACCGCAGGGTAGAGAACCATTAGATTTTTTTGGAGTATTTTTTTATAAACAAACGAAAATCATTATTCATCCAGCAATGTTTTTCATCTGGTTCATTGAATATTAAATGTTTTGAAAGGATGCTCGAGTTCTTTGATATAACAGATTCTATTATTAGATTATGGTACGGGGCAGGAGTACCGTAAAGTGGCTTAGATGGGCACCTATGTACCTACCTACTCACTTACCTTCCTAAGTAATTCCTGTGCTTGCTACCTATTTTGCCTGCTTTGCCTATATTAATTTGTATGATGTGTAGGTCAAAATGTGTGGCGCCACCAAAACCGTTTTGCGACGTCTTCACTGCTTTTGAGAGACACATTTCAATGTTGTTTAGTTATGTTTAGGTATCATAGGTAAATCTTTACATTCATATTTATGTATTTTCATGTTATTTCTTTTTATATTATTTTAGTCTCTGTTCTTTGTTTTTCTGAAATATCTATCTTTCGCTTTGTTAAAACATGTATTGTCTCGTCATAAGTAAATACGTTTCTTTCTTTAAATAAACGAGTTTTCTTACTTTTACTTGGTTACGTTCGGTTACTTTTTGTTCTCTTGTTTTTGTTTTAATGTTTATTTTACGGTTATCTGTCTGAAGTATGTTCTTTATATTATGCAAAAGGGTTCAAAATATGTCATCTCTTCAATTATCATTTACCTGTGTGTCCAACGCTGATATAGAAGGCAGTCGGCCACACCTCGAAGTATCCATTGACCATGCTAAAGATGAGACTTCCCATGATCGCCATAGCAGTCGGCCATCCCAACGCTACCAGCCAGTATGGCATCTTTATCTGGCACTTCGTTTGATGAAGATACCAGCCAACCATCATGCCTAGAAGGTACAAGGAAAATATTGTATTATGTCTAATCGTATGTCAGATGTCGGATGTATGTATATGGGCTGAAAAAACTACGGATTGAACACCTAAAAACAGAAAACTACCTCGCGGCAGACCGCGGTGAAGTTGGACAGATATAATAGACGCGTATTCAAAGGAATGGAATACAGTGGTCCAAAGTAGAGATTACTGGAGAGAAAGAAGAGGCCTTTCCCCGCTGTGGGACACTTCAGTATAAGTATAATAAACAAAGTTGAAGGGCGGGTGTAATGTGCAATGTAATTGAAACAAAACACGAAATGCAAGGTAATGAGTGTAAGTTGAATATGTCAAGTGACTGTAATCTAGATCTCAGATGATAGATGCCGTACAATAAACAGGTTTATGAAGTAATGGAATTGTTATAGGCTGAAGTAAGTGTTCAACATCAGTTGGGCCAGTTTGTTTTGTTACTTTTCTAATAAATACCAGTAAAACCTATAAGATAATATTATTCTATAGCAAGGATTACAATTATTTGTCTCTTACCGTACCAGTTACACACGCCCAAGTCTAGACAAACTAACAACAAACTAGTAATCAAACAATCTATCCCCAACTGTTGCGCGTTTATCTAAATAACTCAATCTGCTCTCAATGGATACAAATGAAAACGGCCTACATAAATACACACGATAAAATAAATGTGTTTCCTTATTGTGAAATGTGCGGAACATTTCTCTACACTACACATACCAGAATAACAAGTGTGCCTAGTCCAGTCTAAAAATATATTTAGGTACCCTACTTTGCAAAATTACGCGAAAGCTCACACACAAATGATAAAATTATATTATCCTAAATTGATAATATGACACGGCTCAGTAGGTAGTAGCTCTGCCTTCTTCTGAGGGTTCAATATTTGTGTGGAGGACACAGATTCTGATGTTTTTTCTCTGTCTGGGTGTTATATTGTATTCTGAGTATGAATTTACAAAAAATGTATATAAGTATTATATCAGCTATCTGGTTCCCATAGTATAGTGGCGGAATGAAAATATTCGTCTATTTAAAACTTGATTTGTTCAACGTATCACGATCACATACCACCTTTTGAAACTGAATAGACAGAATACACCGATAAGTTAACGTCACAAATTATGTCAATGTGTTCATGATCAAGGCACTGGTGCAAGCGAAAACCGACTCTAAGGTGACGAACATTTTCATACCGCGACTGTACAAGCTCTGCTTAATTTAGGGCTAGATATTGTTGTGTGGATTGTCCTCAATATTTATTTATTTTTGGTTCCAATACTAGTGACCAAAAGTAATAATACCAGCCATGTTCCAAAATATTTTTGTGAATGGAAATATGTATAGAGGTACATACTACTATTATTTCGATTCTCCTTTTAATAGTTTCGTTTTGAAAAAAATATCAACTTTGAATACTGATAAAGGTTCAGTTCTTTGATTTTAAAAGTCACAGAAAATCAATAAATAGCTCTTTTCTCATCACGTATTCAGAAGGAATTGATAAAACGGGCTGAAATCGCAAGGGTTTCATACTTTTCCAATTCGAAGGGCTACATGCTTAACGGAGTATTCGGCTCTACGACATTCTCATTAAATCAACTTAAATTGTGTACCCCGAATCCTAATGTAATGTTTGTAGGAATTTGCATATTGTCACTCAATTCACTGGAAAAACAAAGACATTTTTGCAACCAAGAAAAGTCTTGCGCGGTTTCTACTATTCATAAGTAGACTTTGGATAGTAAAATTTTGTAAAATCATGAACATTTGATTTAAAATATTGAATAGCTCTAGAACCCTTAGTCATTGAACTTAATTACGAAAATTGATTTTTGGACATTATAAAACAAGGTACCTACCTACAGCTTACCATTTACACATGGTATTAGCTCGTCCAAATTTTAATCAACTTTCCGGTCGTGTTTTGTTTTGAGACCAGGTTATAATGCAGGCTTAAATGGTAAAAAGTGTTATAAAAACTCAAGCCATTGATAATATTTTATTATTTTGTATGTGTTAGCCTTAAATCTTTGACATCTGAATAAAACTGATTTTCGTTTTTAATTTTTAAATAAACTTTTGTTTCTTTTTTATAAATTTTGCTTACTATTTTCATTTTCATCTGCCAAATTTCTCAGCCTTCCCAGAAAACTACTTGCCATGCTAACTTCGTCTGCTTTAATAGTATGTTACTCACCAATCAAATATGGACCAATCCTCGACCAAGGCTTGTCGTACAGCGGGTCAAACATCTCGAAAGGCTCTTGTATCCGCGCCTTGTATTGATGCCACACTGAGATGTAGATGGTTGTGACCCACGAGCTTACCATCACGAAGCCCAGTGACGTCATTGCAAATTTAGGGTGCCTGTATGAAAAAAATATGTATTGTTGGGGAATAAAGGTTATTTATTTTATTATTTATTATATTTCAAAATTGATCTTCATTACAAAGCAATAACCAATTTACTGAATATGAATGGGATTCGAACCCACGACCGACGATATACGAGGATACGTTCGACGGTACGCCATCGGCTCCAATTCTAAATCGGCAAATAACCTTAGTTTTATTACTATTTGGTCGACTTTTATAGTTTTAGCTGCGGTCACCACTATATCGGGTTCATTAATTTATTCATGTTACGTGACGAGTGAAGCCATATGATTCTCCCAGTGAAAGAGAGAGACATTCGTTGTGAAAATGCACCGTAGCACATTCCCCAGGACTTTAGTAGGAATAAATGGATAGTACCGTGTCGTTAAATTAAAATAGAGCAGTGCTACGAGTTCGTAGCACTCTCGTAGCACCGGAGCGAATGATACTACGAACTGGTTTTAGAATTTATTTCACACTTTTTTTCGAAATGGATTTATTTCCTTCATGCAGGGAGTCTGTACAGGGTGTTTAATAATATTCTCAATTATTACCAAAAAAGCAAAAAAATACAGAAAAAAAGGAGTTGGAAAGTTTTTTTAAATTTGTTTTTTTATTGTCTAAAACATAGACAAACGAGCTTACGACCCACTTGATGGTAAGCGGTTTCTTTGGACATAGTTGCTCAACAACACCAGCTGGCGTTGCATTGCCTACTCTGGAAGAGTTTTTTAACGTTTTTTTTGAAGCTATTCATGTTGTAAGGAGGAAAACCTCTGGTGGTAACTTATTCCACAATTAATGATGATTTTTTATAACTCAGCTGTGATAGAACTACAGGGCTTCTAAAGACAAACATACATTTTACCCAATTTTAAAACGGCCACTACCATAATTGAAATAAGACAGACCCGCTAGACTTGTTTTTTTCACATCGTTCAAAAATAAAATCGTATAATTCCTTCGCAACTGGATGGTTTAAATGTAGCACCACATATTTTAAGTAAAGCGGTGAATCGACTCTGAGCCCATTATACCTACCACAGATAAGATAATACTATACTAGTATACCAAGCTTTTAAAAAATAATGTATATTTTCTCAAGACTTTTAAAATGAAAAAGCGCCTAGACTGCGTCTATTTTTTGCTCCAAAGTAGATTATTTTCACAAAAAGAAACTTGAAGTAAAGATATACTTTTGCAACCTAATTGCGATCTTTCTCAACTCCAACTTAGTTTTAAGTTAACGATCCTGTTAGAAACATTATCTGCCGGATAAGTTTTTAAGTCGTTTAAAACTGCTTCCGTTCTAGAAAATTTTTCATCACGATCTCATAAAACAAACAGGGTGATTCAGAAATGCATAGTAAGACGAAAGGGGTACATACATCTAATCAAATCCAAGTTAGTCTAAGTTGATGAACGAATTCGTCGTAGGGCACGTTGACGTGCGTGACCTACGAGACAATGAGATTAAAGGCGATGGTTACCACTTAATATCAGGTGGCCCATATGCTTGTGCCATCAGCTAGTTGCACAAATAAAAAACAATTCCTTATTTTTTGTATAAAATATCATCCTTTATGCATAGCTTTACTTTAGTAGTAGTAGAGCTCTTTGTGAAGGGCTCGTCCAGGGAAATACTACTACCATGATTATTTCTGCCGTGAATTAGCATTGCTGTGTTTCGGTTTGAAGGATGTGGGTGCCGGTGAAATTACTGGCACGCGAGGCTGAATATCTGCATCTCTCAAGTTGATGGACACAGGGCAGTGCATCGTAGGGCACGTTCCTGACTGGCGTGACCAACGAGGCAATGCTTTGTTATAGGTGATGGTTACCACTTAATATCAGGTGGGCCGTATGCTCTGTTGCTAACTTAGTTGTATAAAAAAGGGTAGTTCTATAATAAATATGATAAAATACTAGGTACACATATTTTGAATCACCTCGCATACTTACTTGATAGAAATAAGGAGCAGAATAATCCCAACCACGTAGAACTGCGTATCATTGGCCATATACCACGACCAGACCATGCACATGTCTTTTTGCGGGAACAAATTGTTTATGTACAAAATATTCCTCCACCAATACTTTTCACAGGTAATATGGTCGTAGATCGCTGGTTCAAAAACTGTATTGTCGTGCGTCCATCGCAAGGCTATTTCATTCAGGCCTATAACGAATGCGTAAGCTGGAGTCAAACGAGCTACTCTATAGCTTAGTAGGACAAAGAAATTCCTTATCACGTATAGGAAATCAGCTTTGTTATAGCATCCGTTTTTAGGCTTGTCGAGTAAATCTTCTTTGAAAGACTGTTGGCTGATCACGGAGACTGATAGGGCGGAATTGGTGTAGCCGTTTAGGTTTTTTCTGAGGGCTCGCTCGCTTTTTTTTATTGCTTTCTTGTCTTCTGTTCGTAGGAAGAGGATGGTGACCAAGATGCCACTGGAAACAAAAACATATTTTTAAAATATTGCAGTACTACTTCGAATCTAATAGAGTGAGATTTCCATTGATTGTCAAATGTTTAGTTTTATAGCTCCTCATTATAGTGTGTAGGAACCTATAATGAACCTTGTTTTTATTTTCGCGCTGAAGGTTTATTATTATCTAGATTTCGTCTATGATTTAGCATTGTTATAGGCCAATAAAAAAGTAAGGGTAAAAAAAAGGTTTTAAGTAACGAGCTGAATCTTTTTCTAGTTTCATTAAAATCGATTCAGCCGTTACGACGTAATAAGTTGGATATGAACGTAAGATTAGAGGATTAGTAGGTTAGGATAACACACAGTTTGCAGCTAATCTGTACTCTGAAGTCGGTAATCTAGATGTGACGGAGTAATTACATATATTGAAAACTTCATTAACCAGCATTACGCTACAAACGGAGACATTAATTCCTCTTAGTTCCTTATTTAAACAGAGACAGCTTAAGTGCAATTGGCGATGGGGAAAAGTGGCAGTGAGCCAGGATTTACAAGATTAGATTAAACTCAAACCGCAGGTTGGAAATTCTGCATCGCGTTGAAAAGCTCTCGGAGAGGCGTCATTTCAGTGCACTTTTATTTTTGCTCGCCTGCCTTTTGCACCTATGCACCTATTGTAGATGATATAAATAGCGTCAGGGGTAACTGGGTGTTTTTCATGCCCCTACTTACGGGAGCTTATAGTACCTGGGACAGAATTATAGATGGAATAGGCTTGCCAAGCACCTATACCATCCTGACAGTCAGCCTAATACGCAGGAAAGAGATGGCTAATACGTGCGGAGCTGAAAACCACGCGTTTCCTCACTATGTTTTCCTTCACCGTTTGAGAACACATTGTGTGCATACATTTTTGGAACAGAAAAATCCATAGGTGACTGGATTCGAACCCACGACCGTAGGATCGGTAGGCGGGTTTACTAGCACTAGACCACCAGTGTTCTCAAATGGATCGCCCACTTAAGAAATGAGCAACTGAGCTATGTGTCAGATGAGATGTGAGTGTGTGTGGTATATACAAACAGTGCCATTAATCTCTTTTCCCCGTTGGTCACTGGTACCTTAAAAGTATTTCATCAGAATGTACTCATGTTTTTACAAGTGAATTTCAAAAATACAATCCTTCTTTCTACCAAATTCCATGGAGATCGGGTTCGAAGTTCGACAATTACGCCCGGGATACGTTAACCCAGTTCATCCAAATTATTGGAAAAAAACTACAGTAATACGCTTCCGTCTGCCACAGATTTTCATGATCAGTTGAGCTGTATCGAGATTGTTTGTAATGGTATAATATATAGACTTACTACTGACTATATAGCTAGACTCTTTCTTGTGTATTTCGTATATTTTGTAAATATTTGTTTATTTTTTTGTTATAATTGCTAACACTTTAAAACGTACCTGATGACGAAAAATGTGTCGACGCAGTAAGAAGCGTTGCCCACTGATTGATAGAAAAAGCTTCGCTCTATGATAACTCGCATAACTTTGTTGTCAGCCACATAGAATACCGTCAGGTAAGTGTGCACCATTATCACCCATATCACCGACATGAATCTGAAAGCAACAAGAATTTTACAATATCTAAAACCAACAACAATAAATTCACCAACATCGAATACATACATTTTTTGTATGAGGTTTTTAAATTGAAAGACAAACTACACGGACACTCGAGAACGATGAATCTGAGGTACAAAATCAGAAATATTTATTTATTTTTCTCAAGCATGCTATGAAATTTGAGCATTATTTTGACAACCTTCTTTGGGATAAATTTAAATGCTGTACTGGCCAAATACCATGTGCAAAAGTAGCGCAGCGGCCGGCAAAAGTTGTATGAAAATCCATTATTTTCGTGTTTAGCGGCCAGATAAATTACGTAAATTCATATCTGTCGCGTAATTTAAAAATGGAACGATCTTTTATTCCGAAACATGGCAACCAAGGAGGTAACTTATCCATGGTTTTTTTTAACTTTCGAACTGGCTTGCAAGATGAAATGCAATGATATTTAAAAAAAACAATTGAACACTTCAGCGCAAGAAAAAAATGAAATAATAATTGTCTATTATGCTACCCATTTAGATTTGCCTTGCATCTGCAATTTAGTCCTATACTGATTAAACCTACAAAAGCAAAACATAGATAATATTGCGTAGTATTCTGACTGCTGAGTCTTCACACTCGGTATCAGTCATATGACTCGTCCACGAAGTACTCAGTGCATACTACGTCGAGCTTGCTAGCTCGATCGCCACTAACAACTTAGCATGCTATCGTTTAATTAATCAGTCCCGTCGGACCCCGTCAAAATGTACCTACCAGGATCAATTTGATCACGTATCAGTGACAGAAATCAAACTGGGCAGTGATTGAATTAATTTCCTACGTCTGACCATGAGCGCTATCGGATAGTATTAATAGTTTGATAGTAATCAGATGTAACTTTGGTTTCAATCCGGAAATTAACTGCCCTGCAGACAGTCAGACTAGAATTATACTAAAACAAACAAAAACATACCAGAATGTATAACATAATTCGTAATTTTCAAGGTAGTAAAGCATCAATGCAGTGTACACACGGCAAAAATTCAAAAATCATGAAATCGGTACATAAAGCTAAATTTTTTATAAGCATTTGCCTTGTCAAAGACAATTACTCTGAAAGATAAGAGCTGTATCCATTCTAGTACAGCCGCCTACCAAACAATGGTGGCCCCGGTATAGAATAGAACACAATCTCTCGTATATTTTATAGCTGTTCTAAACTTGGTTGCATGAAACTGGCACCTAGACTTAACTATCTATAAGACGTTTCAAAGTCATCTTTGTGATACAATTATTGAATGATGGTTCTAATTTGAATTTGAATACAAAAGATATTGTAAGAGGCACCAAGGGATGGGCAGCAGCATTTCCTGAGAATATATTACTAACACTGCAGTCGCCAATCCGCCTGCCAAGCGTGGACACTACGATAAGCCCCCTCTAATATGTTAAGGCTTACATCCAGCACTGGACTGATGATGATGATGTACAAACGAGTAAAACATCTAAAGATTGTTCACTTTAGGAACTAAATCGGTCCATTTGTTCCGCTTTTTCTTTTGTGGAATTACATATTTTTATCCACGCGTTTCTTACATTACGAATTTCCGCTGTCATAGTCTACAAAAACCCGCGATAAACTACAAGACCTCCGAATAAATGTCACGTTCATGTTTACTTTCATCTCTTGAATATAAATGGCCTTAGTATTACTGTTTTATTTAAGGCGGTTTTACCATTTTAGAGCTACGCTTTTTTTCTATGACTCGTTGATGGAACAAGCTCAATGCCTACCTGGTGTGAAGGTGGTAACCATCGTCAATAACAAAGCATTGCCTTATAGGTCGCGGACGTGAAGAATGTGCATTACAATGTACTGCCATGTTTCCATCAACTTAAGAGGGAATCACACAGGCGACTCTCTACAAACGTAGTCCCCTATTTCCTCCTGGATAATGCCTCTAGAGTAACCATTTTGTCTCCTAAAATCCAGATCTGCTATATACGTGCTCGTATGTTTTCCTTTTTATCAGAAACTTATTGATTTTATGAGACAAAATGGTCGCAAAAGTCGCCTGTGTGTGGTATACAGGTTTTAGCCTAACGTGCGTGTAATTTCACCGACACGCACACCCTTCAAACCGAAACACAGCATCGCTGCTTGGTGGCAGAAATAGGCCTACGCTATACGTCAGATTAGAATATTTCGTCTCTTGTCAAAAAGAAAGACTGCTCCTCTCTGGTGGGGGCGTCCAAGGGCGTCCTATATTTCCTCTTCTTTTTGCAAGCAACTACATAGAAATAGTTTGCGGCTTAACAATCTACTCTGCGATGATACAGACTGTAGATTTAGTTGTAAGATATCTTTGACTAAGCCGACGTTATCTATGTAAGCAGACGATATCTATGTAAGCAGACAAGAGGTTAAATTCATATGAGCATGCTTTGGGATCTCTTCAGGATCCATCATGCCTGTTCCCATCTGCTTATAATTAAAATTATATACTATTTATGACGTTTTAATAAATAAAGGAATTACTCCCCTGGCTATGCCCTAAATCTTGTAACATTTATTCTGCTCCTGTAAAGTAGATTGGGTGCAATGTTACCTCATTCCGTGCACACATGTGAGTGCTCCGTCATTGGGCCGGTCCGTGCTGAGTATGGTGCGTCCGTTCGATAGTATGGAGAATGACAGCAGCAGCTCTGACCACACACCTACCAACAAAATAATAACATTAACGCTCGTATTCAGAAACAGTGCTTGAGTCTGAGTCGAGCCTCAATAGCACAGTTTTTTTGACAGTTCTTTATTAAAAAATGACAAAAATCTATGCCTGAGGCTAGACTGAGACTTAAGCACTGTTTCTGATTACGGGCCTGAGAGCCTGTTTCGCAGTCTCAAGCCTTGTGCAATTGTGCACATCTTGGCGATGTGCGATGCCGATTGCAAGTGGGTATTTGGCAGCGATATCTATATATCTATAGATGAGCGCAATGCTTAAGAATAACGTTATCCTTCTTGCGTTATTCAATGATGGTGCAATAGGTACTACCAATGCCTTCCTATTTTGTGGTCAGCCACTTACTGAGATCTCGCAATGTCTTAGTCGAATCTTTCAACATACGAAGTTAAACTATAGGGCGCAAAAATGATTTAAATCACGATACATTTCCCGACTACTACACTTTTACTACTACTATTTTCATATTCATTTCATAACAAAGCCCTTTCATATTAGGTTCACCCCACTGCATATATTTTTATTACCTCATTCTATTTTACCCCCGTTATCTTAACAACCTCTTGTTACTAACGGTTTGACAGTTGTACTCGATTAAACATACAACGCCGTTTCGAACAAGTATTGAAAAGTCTTCAATGCTCGATCAAAAATATAGTTATTTGATGCGGTAAAATAAAAATGCGATGAATGCTGAATAATTTGCTCATAAAATTTTATAAATCGACGTTCGGCTGAATATTTGAGTATCATTCAGTAATTTGTGATACCTATTTGCTCCACAGTTAATCATCATTATGCTCTATCAGCATTTTTAATACCCAAATATTTCGTTTTATTTATTTATCATTTCGTAAAATAATAGTCTTTATCAACATACAAAAGGGTAATAAAGTCTGAACCATTACAATGGAGTAAATGAACCCACAATTTATGAGTATTGATTGTCTCTTTCTAGGAATGGAACAACGGTAAATAATCTACCGGGCTTTTGTGAATTTTGGCGGTAGTCTCGTAAAGTTGTCTGTTGTGCTACAGTTGGTGCGTATTTTATTGGAATCAAAACAAAACAGACCTAAAATGTAGCTTCCATTGTTTGGCGTTATCCAATAAACCACAGATAATTCAGCGCTGAATCAATCTAAGCTGTTTACATGAAACAATCAGTGAGGACTTAGAACAGCGCACGGTATTATGTATGTATAGGTTAACCACAACCCTACAGCCTTTAGGTTCACGTATTATCCATAGACGAAGAGGTTTTGGTAACCGCAATCTCTGTGTGAAATACGCATAAAGTGATGAGATAGATATTCTTATAAATATACAGGGTGTCCCAGAAAGTATGGTCAAGCGAAATTCCAGAGATAGAACACCCTTCGGGGTACCCGAATCACCCCCATGTATGTTCCGCGATTTCTTATAGTTTTCGAGTTATGAATTTTTTTCCGAATTTTAGAAAAATTTTTATAGAAGATCTATCACACGAATAAAACCTCACGTCATTGAGTACTGCGATAGAGATACTGTTTTTGTCCAACTACTATTACGAGTATTATGTGGCCTCTCAGCTCCTCAGTTGGTAGTAGCATTGCCTTCTGCGCCGTAGATCGTGGGTTCGATTTCCCACGAGAACCAAAAGTTATGTAGTAGACACAGATTTTTGTTCTCTGTCTGGGTGTTTGTTACATTGTATTCCAATTATGTATGTATTTAGAAAACATGATATACATAAATACATAAGTATTATATCAGCTATCTGGTGGCCATGCTACAAGCTCTGCTTTATTTGGGGCTTGATAGCGCTGTGTGGATTGTCCACAATATTTATTTATATTATGTAAAGCACAAACTGCTAGAAAGCAAATCCCTTTGTATTGAAGTCTCTTTGTACGTATAAAACCAATCAGTAAAGCTCTGAATGTAGATGTAGATTGAGTAAGTCCTGTATCTAGTACCACCACTGAGAATACTATCTATAGTTGTAGTATGCTTTTGTAGTGTAGGGTGCACATACAATGCTTCACTACGTCGCATACTACATAGTATTTGCACATCGCTTGTCCCAAGCATCTCAACTGTGAACAGTGTGATAATGAACTACAGCAGGGAAAATATAAGCAAAATCTACACGAAAATATTGAAAATACTTCTATAGTTCACACACTTTTATTTATATTTATTGTATGATACAATCCGGCAGAGTAAATCTTAAGAAATTTAGACAAGTAAATGTTTGGTATACATTCTATAAAATAAAGTATTCTATTAATTACTCAAACATTCTAATAACATGACAGTCGTAAATACTAGAACATTGTAACAGGCCAATACTTCGTTGAAGTCATTTATAAATTTAGTTAGTGGTATAGATAGTGCAATTCACGAAGACGCGCCCCTCGCGGGATGCAGGGAGTTTGCTCCGAGCGGCAGTCGCGAACCGTAGTCTATTCATTGTAGTGTGCGTGTGCACTCATAGGTAATTAGTGTGTACCGATAACACTCAAACATTGACGGAAGCTTGCACACATATACTATAAACGGTTAGGAGAGGCGCGCCTTCGTGGATTGCACTATCTATACTTTTTTGTACTCAAACGAAACGTTTCTAGATTATTAGGATTGCTAGTAGACCACTTCAAATAAAAAACTTGGTATTCGATACCTCTAAAAGAACTCGCAAATTGGCAAAGTTTCGCAGACAGCATGTTTGAAACTCTTGATAGGAATAGTTGACCCAAATTAAGATGATTGATTCAGATAGGGTTTTATTTTATTTTTATTTTATTTATTTTACAAAATCCACAGCCCTTAACAACATACAATTATGATCTTATGCTAGTCTTACGGCCAATTACGGATTTACTTTATGTAAATTAGTTTTGTAAACCGGCAGTCAAAAGTTAGTATACTTATACAATGATATAAACTTAACCTAGTGAAGTATATCAGTTGAGCTATCTCCAGATCGTTCACAACGGTCTGCAGATAGCTCAACGATTTCTTGCGTATTTTGTACATAATGTAAATACATTGTGTTTTTTTTAATGTAATTAAATTTACCTATAACCAAGTGAACGGTGAACGGGTTTTACGTTTTCATTATAATGTTCATGGTTTCTATAAAAACTTACTTGCGAGTAGTTTTTATTACGATCATGAATCCAGAGAATTGTGAAGATAAAGATAATATTACCTAATATTCGTTCGTTTCTTTTACAACCCTTGCATAACTCAAAGTACTTGAAAGTTGGATAATGAACGCGGTAAGATATCCTGGAAGGTTATATCACGGAGAAATAAATAAATAGAATAGTGCTGTACATTCCGCACACCACTATCGAGCCCAAAACTAAGCACACACTTTTATGTTTTTTTTACTATGTAGTTATAGGTATACTACTGTAGGCCTACTGTTGAGTCTATGTGAGTGCTCACTAGTGTGTCTATGTGAGTGCTCACTAGTGTTTCTGCGTGTGTGACGTTTCGACGTAGGATTAATTAAGTCAACACTCACACAGACTCAAATCCAGAGCCAGAGACAGAGCTAGACATAGCTTGTGGTAAACCTACTGCTACTGGTTTATGGTGTACGTGTATTTGTGTATTGGTGGTGGTCTTACCACATGTTTCTCTCCGAAGGTCTTTGTCTCCATTGTCCGCTGGCTTCACATCACTCGGCACGTTGTTATTACTCTGTAAGTATTACACGCTGTCAATAAAATAGTAAAGAACAATAGATAATAACAATTTTGCTACCACAAAATGTGAGGGCCGGATTTCAAGTGTTGGCGAGATTATTTCTCAATTCTATAGAAGCTCGCGTGTTTCAACTAACGTAATTCACAAAAGTTACAAAAAACTTCGTAGGTCGTACTTTTTATTTTTTTAAATTGTATTACTACTTATTCTTGCTAACACTTTAACTTTATATACTATAAAATTATGGATACTTAATAAATTAATTGAATTGAATTAAAGATAACACTTCTATAATATATATTTATTGTTCTTATATTGTGCGAATAATAAGAATAAATGTGATACTATGCTAATTTTCAAACAAAACTACACATAACAAAACGGGGAATTTACAAGCGTCCAACAAAAAAGTACCAAAATTGGGCAACGAAGTGACAAACTCGCTTGGGAAAGAAATTTAAATGTTAAATACATACAGGTATTTGTTGGGTAATAATTTCACATGGAGTTGTTCATGAAGCCCTTGATAACTTGCTTCTGAGGTCAATTCAACATTTCAGAACAAATGTTGAGAAATTAAATGTGAAGGTCATGTGCGTTTGTAACTCGAAAAACAAGGCACAGAGTTACCTACAGATAAAAATGTATCAGCATTGGTACCTGTACACATTTTCATTGTGTGCTACCATAAAGCAGCCTCCTGAAAATTAACGGGCATTTTGGAAATGGCAAAAAGCCAGAGTTGGCTTTTCATATTTCGACCGCCGACCAAATTGATCCGACATAATAATTTGTACAAGCTCTTTTTTAGCAAGGTTCAGTAGAAAAACATTTATTGGTAGGTGCCAATACATGATATCTACGAAGAGAATATTTTTATCAAAAATATAAAAATTTCTTAAATAGCCAACTTTATTAAATGAGTAAAACCCACTACTTTAAAGCAAGCCATGATTTCACCCTAGTTTTAAAGCATGGCATTTTAGAGGCAGACGACGACAGATTCTAGTTTTACAATTTACTTTAATCATGAAAATAATTTCATTGATACAAGGTACATAAGAGTCATTATGCCTCATTTAAAACACAACAAACGACCCTCTTCATTAAGGGATAATAATAAATGACAAGGGTCGTCGTAAAAAACAAAGTTCATCATTAAATTATCTCTCCATTACTTATTTTTTGTGTAATTAATGGCACCAATTTCCCGAACTTCTCCGTCAGTAAAGACCTGTACAGTCGCCTGCATTATGATATCTACATAATTTTCAAAATAGTTTGTATGAATAACCAGACTTGACTCAAAAAATAATAATAGTTGACTGTAGTTCAACTATACGTGACTGTAGTTCAATTATACTTGACTGTAGTTCAATTATAGCTGACTGTAGTTCAACTCTAGCTGGCTGTAGTTAAACTAAATAATAAATAAATATTGTGGACAATTCACACAACCCTACCCAGCCCCAAACTAAGCAGAGCTTGTAATATGGGAACCAGATAGCTGATATAATACTTGAATACACTTTTTTTTTTGTAACTATTGATACTAAATAAACTGCAATAGATGTTACAGGCCAACCATTTTTTTATACCATTTTGATAGTCATTATGTTATTAGTTCAAGCAAATTTACTATGAAAGGCTATAAATTAACATTTATCTGGGTTGTATATATTATATGGAAGAATAAATCATGTGACCACAAAAGTTAAGAATAAAATATCCTATTAATCTAGCTGAAACACGTACCTAAGTATACAGTACCTACCTATGTCATGTCTATTCAGCTAAGGTACCATGTATTTGGTACGAGTCTAATGGAATATATACGGGCACAAAGGTACACCCGAATGTGAAGACAAAACCACAACAGCGTGTTTCGCTGCAAATAAAATTAGACAACACGACCGAAAAAGGCCCGCAAGTTCTATTCAAAGGGGTTTACTAATGTGACTGGCCGCATGGAATGGCAATGGTTGGAGTCAGCTTTTTGTATTTTGGATGATACTCGTATTCTACATAATTTATAAACGAAAAGTCCACTCACTCACAAATTCATTCACACAAATCACGAAATTTCCGAAACTACAAAAGGCCTTACGTACGAGTAGTGGCACTGCTACTTTTTTTAGGTATAGCAAGCTGAAAATTGGCTCACCAAGATAGAAGTTTTAATATAGGTAACTTCTTTCTCTCTATCCTTAGAATCTTCCAACTTTGTATGGAATAGAAATAGCATCACGCAAACAAAGTCACGTTTTCACCAGGTTTTTTTAAATAAAATTAAGAGGATTTGTATTGCTTACGAATATAAACAGGAAATTGAATTTGAGAAAACTTATTTTCTAGCTTTGTCTCTCGGTTTTTGTCGAAGCAAATGAAAAACTGTTCGCATACTAAATAGTATAGGATCCCGCTATAGAAGGACCTTCACCGAGCTGGTTATCTAACGAAACGTATTTTATATTTAATTAAACATGCCAAAAAATATATTCTATATGGGTTGCCTATCAAATTTCAGTCCAGGATATGATTAATTAATAATTAATAAACTAAATTGTTTTTTTAACTTTCCACCGGTTTGTTTATTAGACAAATTCTATACCAATCGAAAGTATAGACCCCATAGAATATGCAAACGTTAGGTTGCCTATTTTTTTCCGGTCACAACTCTAGGGTAGCCAGGTAAAAACAGGTAAATCGATACTACATTTTGCACCGGTATGTTTATTGAATAAAAATCCTGGGGTCTATACTTTCGATTGGTATAGAATTTGTTTAATAAACAAACCAGTGGAAAGTTTTTTTTTTTTTTATTATTATTAACTAATCATAGGTAATTATCCTGGACTGAAATTTGATAGGCAACCCATATAGAATATATTTATTCGCATGTTCAATCATATATAAAATACGTTTCATTAAATAACCAGCTCGGTGAAGGTCCTTCTATAGCGGGATCTTAGACTAAAATGTTTTCAGCGAAACGTTCAAACGGAAAATATTCTAGTGCCCTAGAATTGATCCAATTCGGTACACAAAAACACAGCTAGCACAAAAACATATTGCACAGTACAGTACAATACAGTAGCACAAAAACATATTGCATATTTAACATGTATTTACATTTCGGCTTCGTATCGGTTTGTCAAAGCCCCGCTTAGTCGCTTCGCCGATTTTCAATTATAGGTACGATATTTACGTGATTTATTATTGCGACGCCAAAATTTTCCAAGAGCTCCCTCCTTGTGATAACCTACACAATCTCTTTGAAATTCTATTTATATCTGACGCTCGCCGTTCAAAGCAAAGCTATTGAAAATAAAGTCGAGTTAGTAAACAAGTACTTTCAGAAGTTATTACGGCCAAGTTTATCTATTTTAAGCCCACCTCTTCCCACCGTTAATTTATGGATTACTCGATACTATATGATTGTGATCGTCATTTCTTTTGATCTCTCAAATCAGAAAACATTCTTGAGAAGCCCAGACACACAGATTAGTACGCTACGAGAAACAAAAACACGCTGCTCAGCAATCGGTGCTTGTTTGCTGATCCAAAAGTCGACTCCAATCAACCGCTACGTCACGGGTATGTCTTGATGACTTGGGTTGAGGTCATGCAGTGTTATAAAAAAAAACATTTTCATTACTCATACTCTGAAAGTAGGTCTGAAGTTGCCTGAGGGGCCTAATTGAAAGTAAAACTTTCAGCCCTAGGGAGAATCGCTTTCTACTGACAGCTGTCAAATTATAAAAAAAACAAGTTCTATTTTATTCAACCATGTTCCAACTTTCTAAAGTCTTTCTAACTGCAAAGAGGTCGTTGAACCAAATTCCAACTTTTTATTCAGCAAGTAGGTTGGAAACCCATTACAACGGTAAGAAGTTTAAAAAGTCTAATAAGATAGCGCAATGTAAAATTTAAATTTAAATAACATAAAGATAGTATTAAATAAATAATAAATCTTCTAAATTACTTGATTAAAATATAGCTTTAACTATTTATTTAAAATAACATGGATTTGACATTTACCATTTTTTAAATTATGAGAATGAAAATAATGGCTGAATAATGCTGGCGAGCCGAAGCCAAAGGCCCACCAGAGAAAAAGAAAAAAAAAAACCGGGAAGGCGGCAATTCAATCTTCATTTTCACAAATTTTTCTCTCATGTTTTTATTTTTACTTTTCTTGTATTCGTAATGAAAAGCACAGTGTTTACCTCGGGTGAAAGTCTTTTAAGTCCCTCAAGCTCCATTGGCGCCCTCGCTAACGCTCTGGCGCCAAACCCGTCTCGGGACTCAAAAAACGTGACTTTCAACACTCAGGTAACAATGTACTATTCATCACTTCTTCATTTCAATAAGACACACAGTGAGAGAAAAATTGAAACTTCGGCGAATTTCGACCCCAAGATAGGTGAAAATAAGAAATAGGGCCCAGAAGGTCTATTTTCCCTTATTGGTGTGTTAGTTAAACCTCCGATAAGCTTCAGCCAGCTGTCCGTACAGATGATCCATTAGAGGCATTGTTATCAAACTAATCCATTACTGTCCCGGTTAATCCTTTCGTGACTTGCTACACAAAAACAATAATGCCAGGGCTGGGTTGGGCTGTTTCAAATACATTCAGGAAAGGACGAATTCGAGATCGGACAGACAGATTTTAAAGTTACTTAGTCTAAATTAATTCGGGACTATCTTACATAAATCAGCCCACTTAGTCAAGAAGTTTATTCAGACACGGAGAAATGAAAAATATTTCAATGTAAATTTTGACTACTATTATATAATTCTACGGGACTTTGGCTACAGTGAGTTCGAGAGCAAAGTATTTATTTGCAAACTTTTGGTAATTATTCCAAATATCTCACACAGAATAATACAAAAGTTTTGCCTAATATACCTAGGCATAACAATTACAGATGCTCACGCTAGACTTTATTTTATTACTCTCGTGCACATATTAAATATGTGATTGTTTACTAAAACTTTTAGTAAAGTATTTTTGTACCGATTATTGTTTGTATGCAAAGATACAACTCAAGTTACATACAGACAAAGAAAAATGACGCTTACTACTAGGACATAAGAGCAAGCTGTAGTATAGTAGTGATGTATATCCTTGTGTACGTAAATTGAAATGATTAACTTTAGACTGAAGATTGTTTCAACGTAAATTGAAAATTCTAAACGTTCCAATTTGCCACGCCAGCCAAGCTTTCCCAGCAAAAAACGGTCCTAGATATTTCTATAAGCAGCCTGTCACTTCCACGTTGCTGAGCTACAAAGCTGTTGGCTACTGTGTTAGCTACGACAATGTTTTTGTCAGTGCAACGTTCATAGCGCACTGGAGAATATTAGTCACACTTTGGCTTTGTGGAAAGTTAATAGTTGGCTTATCGTGTAAGCACTTTATTGATGCTGTCTCGTGGGAGATTTCTTTTAATATTGCAGAACAGAAATTGAATTCTATACCCACTGTATTCTGAACTATCTGTGTTCTACGAGTATATTAGCCTCCAAGTGTTTCCAAATATTTTATTTGGCACATACCCAAAATTTTACAGCAGTTGGTATTCCATTCATGACAGGTTGCAAACCCATTGCCGTTGCTAAAATACTAACTGGTTTCCACACGATGGATTCTTTCACCAATTGAGAGCTGACAACATTACTTTTGGCTGGTTTCACGGATGGCTATTAATCAACCATTCAAATATTTGACGTTTGTTGATCTCTTCTTTTTTTCTTCTTTTAAGTATGGCTTTTCAGTGGAGGGGTTGCCACGAATTTGCCAAATTTGTTGAACTCGAATTTTGCAAACATGAGCTAAACGACCGTCAAATATTTGTCAATTTGGATTGTAATTTGACCGTCAAAACACGGCTCTTAGTGCATGAGCCAATTCGAAACCAAGACCTAAGAACCAGAAAGAGGGTTGCTTCTGCTGGATCACCAATGCCCTACCAATCCAGTTACCAATCTGGTTAATGTCTTTAACCAGAACCAGTAGCAGAGCTCTTTGTGAATGGCTCGTCCGGGAAAGTACTACCACCATGCCTATTTCTGCCGTTAAGCAACGTCGCTATGTTTCGGTTCGAATTGTGTGGGTGCCGGTGAAATTACTGGCACGTGAGGCTAAACAAGTTCATGGCCTCAAGTTGATGGACGCATGGCAGTGCATCGTAAGATACGTTTTTGACGTGCGTGACCTAATAGGTAAAAGAACAAATATCTTCTTCTTCTATATATATATATATATATAACTCAAAGGTGACTGACTGACTGACTGACTGACTGACTGACTGACATAGTGATCTATCAACGCACAGCCCAAACCACTAGACGGATCGGGCTAAAATTTGGCATGCAGGTAGATGTTATGACGTAGGCATCCGCTAAGAAAGGAAAATGGAAAATTATTTTCCAAAGAGGAGAAAAAGGGGAAAAATGGTTATAAGAAAAATCAACGCACAGCCTAAACCGTTAGCCCTAGAAGCATGAAACTTAGAAGATGTATTCCTCTAATAGAGCAGAGGTGCACTAAGAAAGAAAATAGGAAAATTCTTCCCCTAAAAGAAGAAAAAACGGAAAATGGTTTTAAGAAAAATCACAAAAAATAGCTTTCCAAAATACGCAAAACAAGATTAAAAAAATTTCAGCTACCGCAGCATCTGGCACCAGGTTGGATTATACACAAAGGTTCACAAACACACCGATGATAACCACTACGACAAAATCGCGGGAAACATCTATCATACTTGAACTAAACACTGTTGAAAAAAATCGGCTCCAACAGCACTCACCTTAAAACTCAAATACACTCTAAAGTACAAGCTCAAATCTATGGTAACTAGCAGTTGGTAATGTCAAATTAAAAAAATCTGATACGATTATACACCAACGATGAATACGATAGCCCAAATTAGCCACTTCAACAAAATCACGAAAAAGAGAAACATCTATAATGCTTCAACTAAACACTGCTCAAAAAAATCGGCTACAACAGCACTCACCTTCAAATTCAAATACACTCTAAAGTACAAGTTCAAAACAATGGTAACTAGCAGTTGGTCATATCAAACTAAAAAAACTAATTCAAATATCCACGCGGACGAAGTCGCGGGTATCAGCTAGTTATAAAATAAAACAGATAAAACGAACGGAAGTACCAACAGCTTGCTTATGGGTCCCGTGGGCCAGCTCCAGGTCCTTTTCGTTGAGGATGCGGTATCGCCGCTCTAGGTAACCCTCGTACAATGACGCAGCCATCATCAGAACTGCCACGATGATAACAACAGACCTGGGGGAAAATAAAATTCGTTTAAATCTCATCGTCATCATCATCAGTCTGAATTCCACTGCTGGGTGATTATGCGTATCTTTTGTTGCAATCAAAACCTAACATTATTTCATTGCTGTGTGGGGTGATTGCGTATCTCTTGTTACAATGAAAATTGTCATCAATTCGCATCTATCAGTTTTGAAATTATTTTAGGCTTCGATCGTAATAAAAAACGAATTGCAACAAAACTTATCTTTGACAAGGAACGATTGCGATAAGACTAAATGTTGACATAATAAACATAAGATAACTAGACTACTATAGAACTGCGCTTTGTTAAACTAGTATGACACAGGCCCGTATTCCCCTCAAGCATAGATTTTTCACATCTTTCAATGGAGAATTGTCAAAAAATTTATGCTTGATGCTCGACTTAGACTCAAGCACTCTTTCTGAATACGGTCCATAGTGTTCGAAAAATGATGGTAACAAGATTGTGATCGCTGTTCCTGTAAGTACCAAACTTTTTATTGCAACAGAATTACACAATTGCCCAGCTGGACATAGGCCTCTCTTAAACATTTCCAGGAAGAACGATTTTGAGCTCTGTCCATCGGACTTCCAATATCGTCCTTTCAGCAGATTGGCGTCTTGCGTTTCGTCTTTCTTGTTTATGTCTATTGTTACAATTTTTCCTACCGGGGGTCCTAACCCTAAGTGGCTGAGAAATGAAATACTTAGGAAACACAGTACATGAAAGTTTATTAAGTCATAGACATCCTAACACATGGTATTTTAGAGAAAGGAAAGACCTGAAGCATAATTATAATGGTATTTAAACTAGGTAGCTAATTAAGATAATTACTTTAGTTTTACTACAAAACAAAGGACCTGATACCTTAAGGTTAAGTTACATAAGTTGCCGACTAGCTACTAGAGCTTATAGGGTAAAGAGTGGGTACGACCTCGGTGAACAATGATTTCTTTTATACGATTACTCCAGTTTCTATGACAGACCTTATAAAATACTTAATGCATCCCGATACTCCTCCAGACGGGGACGTAGACTTGGAATGGGCGCCAGGACAATCGTCCGATTAGAATAATTAACACATGGTAGGGAGAATTAATAAGAATAAATACCGACTTTTCTATAGGGCATCAGCCGGCTAATGGTAAAGCTCGGGGATGGCACCCGGAGCCGGTGGCTAGGGCGCGCGAAGCACGTGGTGGGTGGCTGCGGCCGGACCGTGCGTCTGCTGTGTCCCGCCGACCACACCACGACTCGGCCGCCATACCTCCAGAGGGAAGACTCAGGCTACACGTGTTCGTACGGCGCGAGCCTGTACCGAACACCCGTACTATGCATCTGTACCGACAGCCCGTACTAAACACCTCCTTTTGGGAGGGGTGGTGTAGATATTATGTCCCTTACAAGGACTGGGAACGGAAGACCAACCGCGTCATCACGCGTTTTTGGCAGCCGCCCGAAGCTCTTTGGGAAGCCCAGCGTCGACACCACTCAACACAAGACACTGTAAATTAAAATACTTTCTATCGAAACTACACTGAACCGTTTCCACGTTGAAGAACAAAGGAAACTCACCTTGCTTTGTGGTGAGATGACGCGCGGATAATATGCTGAGGTTAGCAAAAGTTGAAGAAAGAGAATCGAACACCCGTGGATCAGTCTTTTATAGTATTCCCCCACCCTCGCGACGCGGGGCGGAAATCACCGAAATGGTGCCCAAATATGGTCATAATCTGCTTCGAGACGAAATCAAAAGGTAATAACTCAAGGACTCAGTTTCCGCCTAATGCATAGATTAAAATTTGATTCCCCTAACCTTCAAATACAAACAACGCATATGGTTGATCTGTCAATCAAAGTGACATCTGACAGTTCAACTACTCATAAAATTTAAGTCCAGGGAGGACGAAGACAACCGAGCGTCATCTAGTGACGTTTCTTCGCAACAATGTCAACAATATGGATCTTAGCCAGAAGCTTGACGACATAGTTCTCTCCTCCGCCGCTAGATGGCACCTTTGTAAATTTAAGTCGTAACAATATTCCCTTTCCCCGAAGGATTTTACGCGGAAAGCAAGGAAAATCCGTGCTGGCCCTCCAGCACTGAAGCCGATTCATCTATAAGAAGACAATTGAAAATAAAAATAAAATCCTACATTATAAAAAAAAGAAAATAATAAGACTTTCCCTCCATATCAAACAAAACTATAACGACAAAATAACCAACCCTTCCAAAACTTAACAATACATTCCCTTTAAAATAATTTGCTTGGCACGCAGCAGGCTAGGTGTTTTACTAAGTAGGTAATATTATAGACTTAAACAAATAATAAAATATAGTGAAATGAAGACATAATAGTGTGTGTGTTAATGTGTGTGACTGTGTAGCTGTATAATGTGTCGTGACATTCGAACTAAGAGAATCCTGACGTCATAATGTCAGAAGCTCGAAGTCGAAAATGTGTCCCATGTGTAGTAATAGGTGGAGTGTTACTGTAATCATAAATACAATAAAGCAAAATTTTAATTATACCTATCTAACAACGACCAAGCTACTTTTACTTGACCAGGGAGTAATCAACGAAAAGTAAAAAAAAATAAAGATAGTTAGTGCCGTGGCTTATGATGGCAAGTGACATTTATAAACTATGTGATAAAATATGAGTTTGTCTCAATATCTGAACAAAGGTTACAGAGTCTTTCTCACCGCTCTGAGGCATAACATAGGCTTGCTTACTCATTGTTATCCGTGAGGAAATTTTAGGCTTATTTTTTACCCAATGACAAATACTGAGTGAAAGGAAAGTAAATACTTTAAAGTAAAGGAGTCGCCACCTGCTCCTATTCAGGTTTTGCTGTGTATCTTAGTCCTGTGCAAAGGTTACAGAGTCTTTTACACCGCTCTGAGGGATAACATAGGCTTGCTTACTCATTGTTATCCGTGAGAAAATTTTAGGCTTATTTTTTACCCAATGACGGATACTAAGAGGAGTTTACTGCAAAACGGCTTTAGCTTATTTTTTTGTACTTTTAAAGTTTAAATAAACATACATTATAATGATAAAAAAAAAAACAAGATTTTTCCCGCACTAGGCTTCCACATAGGTAACTGTCCATGCTAGGTAAGTCATGTAAAAATATAAACTAAATAAACCACGAAAAAACCTATCTATTCAAACTAAAGACATTCTCGAACCATAAAGTAACCAACACCCAGGTCTAATGTTATCCAACAAAATATAATCTCTACGGACCGGGGGAAATCTAATCTAACATACCATAAAACACAACGAAAAAAAAATATAATATAATAAAAAAAAACTATCCTTAACCAACACCTATAAATAAAACTAACCCTACCCTATCTACTTAAAACTAGCAATCCGCACACAAACTGTGTCACCAACATAATAACAAACTTAATCTCCAGCAATCTATTCCGTGTTTATAGCCAACGCCCAGGACAAGATCATACATAGTCAAACTACGGTCCGGGGAACAGTTTTGATAGGAAACCGCTCAACTCAAACCTACAAGTTTTAATTAAAAAAAAAAAACTAATAAAAAAAACCAAGCTTCAAACTTAAAGAATTATAATGTACACCTAGATTTAATCACTACTAATACTAATCTATCTCCCACGAATCGAACCCACAACTAAAAAAATATTTACAAAAAAAAACAAAAAAAAAAAAATTAAAAAATATTTACAAAAAGAACGAGAAGTGTTCGTAAATTTCACTACCAATACATAACGACTCCTCCGTGATGACTGTGCGTGACGATACAAACACCCCTCCAACACCTCCGAAACTCCCAAAGTGTCCCAGACGTCATACACGTCCAAAACATCCAAAACATCCAACTTCAAAACGTTCCGGACGCCATACACGTCCAAAACATCGACATCCAACTTCAAAACGTTCCGGACGCCATACGCGTCCAAAACATCGACATCCAACTTCAAAACTTCGAAAACGTCCCCGCGGATTGTTCACAAGTTTCACTACCAATGCATTACGACTCCTCCGTAACGACTGTGCGTGAAACGAACACCCCACGGACACCAACATCAAACAACCAACTTCAAAAACGTCCTGGACGCTATACACGTCCAAAACATCAACATCAAACTTCAAAACTTCAAAAACGCCCCCGCGGATTGTTCACAAGTTTCACTACCAATGCATTACGACTCCTCCGTAACGACTGTGCGTGAAACGAACACCCCACGGACACCAGCATCAAACATCGTATACCTAAAAAAAAACAACCAACAATCCCCAAGAAACAGACGAAATAGTAAGACCCAAACATAAGAAGAGAACATAAAAAATATCTAAACAGAAAAAACACAAAAAAAAACCCAATAAATTTTAAAAAGAGAGAAAAAAAAAAATTAACCACACAATGGGGTGCTAAAAAAAAATCTAAATAAGTCAATCAAAAAAAAGAAATAATAAAATTGCAAAATAAAATAATAATAAAATTCAATGCAAGATAATAATAAAATTGGAAGAAATTAATGTTCATTGTTCACCGTGTTCATTATTGTACATATTAGAATTATTGTTCAACAATATTTTATAATTAAAAAAAATGTCAATCCTACCAACTAAACCTACCTAATTCGAGCGGCTAGCTCCAAAAACATACAAATATCCAATAAGTCATTCAATAACAATTTCAATAATATAAAATAAAAATATAAGTAACCATTTTAAAATATATCACGCATGGTCCTAAAAACTGGAGCAATCATACCAAAAAACAGATGAGTAAAAAAAAAGATAAAAAAAAATCATTGTTCTTCTGACACAGCAAAAAAATAAAAAGACATGTCAGTTACCTACGGTTAAAAAGCCCCACGTTGGGCGCCACTGTTACAATTTTTCCTACCGGGGGTCCTAACCCTAAGTGGCTGAGAAATGAAATACTTAGGAAACACAGTACATGAAAGTTTATTAAGTCATAGACATCCTAACACATGGTATTTTAGAGAAAGGAAAGACCTGAAGCATAATTATAATGGTATTTAAACTAGGTAGCTAATTAAGATAATTACTTTAGTTTTACTACAAAACAAAGGACCTGATACCTTAAGGTTAAGTTACATAAGTTGCCGACTAGCTACTAGAGCTTATAGGGTAAAGAGTGGGTACGACCTCGGTGAACAATGATTTCTTTTATACGATTACTCCAGTTTCTATGACAGACCTTATAAAATACTTAATGCATCCCGATACTCCTCCAGACGGGGACGTAGACTTGGAATGGGCGCCAGGACAATCGTCCGATTAGAATAATTAACACATGGTAGGGAGAATTAATAAGAATAAATACCGACTTTTCTATAGGGCATCAGCCGGCTAATGGTAAAGCTCGGGGATGGCACCCGGAGCCGGTGGCTAGGGCGCGCGAAGCACGTGGTGGGTGGCTGCGGCCGGACCGTGCGTCTGCTGTGTCCCGCCGACCACACCACGACTCGGCCGCCATACCTCCAGAGGGAAGACTCAGGCTACACGTGTTCGTACGGCGCGAGCCTGTACCGAACACCCGTACTATGCATCTGTACCGACAGCCCGTACTAAACACCTCCTTTTGGGAGGGGTGGTGTAGATATTATGTCCCTTACAAGGACTGGGAACGGAAGACCAACCGCGTCATCACGCGTTTTTGGCAGCCGCCCGAAGCTCTTTGGGAAGCCCAGCGTCGACACCACTCAACACAAGACACTGTAAATTAAAATACTTTCTATCGAAACTACACTGAACCGTTTCCACGTTGAAGAACAAAGGAAACTCACCTTGCTTTGTGGTGAGATGACGCGCGGATAATATGCTGAGGTTAGCAAAAGTTGAAGAAAGAGAATCGAACACCCGTGGATCAGTCTTTTATAGTATTCCCCCACCCTCGCGACGCGGGGCGGAAATCACCGAAATGGTGCCCAAATATGGTCATAATCTGCTTCGAGACGAAATCAAAAGGTAATAACTCAAGGACTCAGTTTCCGCCTAATGCATAGATTAAAATTTGATTCCCCTAACCTTCAAATACAAACAACGCATATGGTTGATCTGTCAATCAAAGTGACATCTGACAGTTCAACTACTCATAAAATTTAAGTCCAGGGAGGACGAAGACAACCGAGCGTCATCTAGTGACGTTTCTTCGCAACAATGTCAACAATATGGATCTTAGCCAGAAGCTTGACGACATAGTTCTCTCCTCCGCCGCTAGATGGCACCTTTGTAAATTTAAGTCGTAACACTATACGTAGGTATTCATTTTTATAAGATTCGCTGCCTCATCGCGTGATGTCAGTTCCATTAGGGGCATCTGTCTCGTTCATTCTTGGTGACTTTTTAATTTATTCCTTTCATAAATCATTACAACCAGTCAGTGGTGCGGTGGGGCAGACCGAGTTGAAATAAAAAAAGTTGTGTGCAATAATATTGCCCAAAACTATTTTTGATTGAGATTTTTCATAGCCTTTGTCTCTGAACGTACTTATTTGTAAAAACATTCTGAAATAAATGTGCGCGTGAGAAGTTTATGACGGTTCACCTATGGCTGGCTATTTAAAAAAAAACTAGAATTGTTCGTTGGCGAATACCATATAATGCCTTATAAGTTATAGCTGAAAGGATTGTTCAGCAAAATTTTTGTGGTAAAATACACCCTGACTTTGCAATGGTTTTTTGAAAATTTCTGAAAGTAACTTTATCAAAGCTAATTAGCGTACATTGCAGAAAAGACTGTTTATTTTTATAAACGAAGCCCTGGGCCGTTTGTGGCAGCTTATAAATTAGCTAGCTTAACCTAACTATATGAAACTTTCCTTGTGCGCGCAAATCCTAGCGAGATTACAGTGAGATATTGTTGATGATGCCACAAAGCCTATTTTCAATATCCTAAAGCTGCTGAGCTTATGGCTATGAAATGTGTTTAATTATTGATGTAAATCTTTGAAGTTCGAATCATAAAGCTACGCTATAAGACATGAGAATCTGGAGAAAGGAACGGCAAATTTTATACATAATTATTAGGTGAAATAATTTAAAGACATCAGATACATACTACTATATGATCCAAGACATCTCTTTGAAGTTAGCTGAGTGTCTTTCTGATTAGTGACCGGAAGAAAGAAAGAGTTTTGAAAACCAAAACTTGAAAAAAGCTATTTTTTGTTATTTTTACTATAATTTTATTTTATTAGTAAGAACGCTTAAAATATATTTTCGAGTTCATGTTTTTTGGGTGAGGAGTCTTATTTCAGGGCAATTACGAGAATTACCATTACTATTCTTTCTTTCTAATGATAATTTGTTTTAATGGGCTGTGGTAAAATTACAGCCTCTTTATCTGCCTACTAAATGAAAAGTACTCCTAAAAATAATTGCATTATTAATGTTCTGAAAATTAACCTGCAAAGTCTGTAGCATGCTGTGGTATGAAAGATTTTTATTTTAACCCGATTGTCGAAAGAGACCTTTGTGAAAAAGTAGTTGTATTTTGTAGTCTAGGGCTCATGCAATAAATGATTGGGTCATAAAATAGGTCCTATGAGTATCCCATTACCACTATTGTTTATATCTTACTTTTTATATAAATAAGAAAGGAATTAAACCAATGAAGCTCACGACTGTAAACAAGCTCTGCCAGGCCTAAACAAGCTATAACATTACTGGCAAAAGGCAAAGTTCGGCGAAACTTTTACGCAAAGCCGCAGGCACACGCTAGTTATAAATGATGTAGGCAATAAATCAAGCTGATTGTGTGAAACAATTTGATTGCCGTTGGCGTATTTGTGTAGTGCCATAGAATAGATTATTTGTAGAAACGAAACTCATTTGTAAACTCCTCGTGCACGCACATCAAAAAATGATCCAAAGGCCGGACGCACTAGAATGAAAAGTAGTTCGTTAGAATGCCGCTTACGGAGAAGTACTTTTAAACCGACTTCAAATGAAAAAGGAAGGTTCTCAATTCAGTTGTTATTTTATATCATTTTAATGTTTGTTATCGCTTTATTTCGTAATTTATGTGCCGAATTAATAAATTATTTTTTTATCTGAAAGGATTGGTTTCATATAAATTCCACCAAAATCGGTTCAGATATTTTCCATGAAGTCGGTTTTTACCTACGCAGGCCATTAAATGGCGGATTTTATTCCTTGGCTACGACTAAGATATTGAGGAGGCGCAGTTTCAGCTGGTCTAAGTATGCCAGTTTCATTTCTATCTGCGTTGTGAAGGCCTCCGACACGCTCCACGTGGAATGAGGGGTAGATTGCCAAATATTTGTAATCAGACCGAACGGCGAACCCAATATTTATTTGACTGTAATGAGTTATGACTACCGTTTCTCTAGATTCAATTTTGAATTAGCTAACGATGCTGCAAAGCAAATAATACCGTCTTTTTGGCTATTGATTAATTAATTTTAGTGGCAACGTATTCCAGGCTATTATTTTGTTTTCATAATAAGGACACCAGATGAGTGGTACGGGCGAGGAGAGTGATGAGTATGAATGTAAAATTAAATGGATATTTGGGTAGAGGTAGGCCAAAGAAATGATGGATGAATTATATTTTTCACAGAAGTGAATACCGAGAGAACGATTGATAGAGAAGAATTGAAGAGGAGAGCATGTTGTGCCTACCCCAAATAAAGTCGGTTATGGGAAGGAAGAAGAAGAAGAAGAATAAGGATCTAGATTTTTTTTCAAAAACACATTACCTATCAATCTTTGCTTCTTAAACAGAGAATATCAGTAGGTATTAGGTAACATATTCAGTAAAAAAACGCGCTACCTAAGTCTGAGGCAACCATAAATTAATTATTGAAATTAAGACAGTGAGATGCGCCGGTGCCTTTAAAACCTATCCTTGCTCAAAATCCCAGCTCAGCTTATTCCCATAGGTGAGTGCCTGCCTACTCAGCCTTTCCATTTGCTGAGTTCCAAAGTGCCTTATAACTTACAACTTGCCGTGAGAATAATGTATACCTTGTACAATTGTGCTTTCAAAGTAAAATAATGTAAAATATAATGTCTTTCTCAAAATTCTGCAGACAGGGTGGGTTTTCGCTCGTTTATTTTTATTCTTGATTCCTTTAAAAATAATAAGCTTTTGAATTTCAAAGAAAAATATATATCAGAAAATGAAATACAAAGCTGTCTTAAAAAACATTGTAAAACTTAACCGTAGTCATAAATGTATGAAATTGTGTGAATTCCCAGTGGGTAACTGGGCCTTCATCTGACTGATTCGGCCAGTGATTGGCACAAATCATAACAATGCCTGTATTGGCCACGGTGGGCAGATACCGGCCACGCCATTACTCACGACCCCATCAGCTGTCATGTCATGTATGAAGCGACCGCGTTCACGCAAGTAACGCTATCAATGAGCTGAATGGATCTGTGGTTAATGGTCTGGTACGTTTCTGTCAGCGGATCCACACGTTTGATAAAGAAATACTAAGCCGTGAATTAATGAAATGATGAATAACTCCAACTGATCCTAAAGGCGCAGGCAAACCGCGGGTCATTTTAGCTGCGTGTATTATTTTGTTTGACAACGTGGGTATGTTTCCACTGTTGTACGAATATGAAATCACGAATGTAGCTTGGCCCACCACAGCGCACGTAGAGGCTACGTACGTGCCACGGTTTTGCTTGAAGATGTTGTTTGCGTAGCGTGCGTGCATTGAGCTATGTAACCGCCTATTCGAGCAAGCCACGCATGTATCAATGGTGACAGCTATGCGTAGCATTTCCGTGGGAGGACATAACCAGTAACCACATACATTTTCTTACGCATTTTATTATGCATACACGTTAGTAGCCTCTCCGTGCGCCGCGGTGGACCCGCGCTTTACTATTATACTCTGTCTTACCTACTCACTACTAGAAAGTCCGAGGTAGGTAAGCCCAAATATCGAGCTTAGCATAAATGCAAAACTAGAGCAAAAACATAGAGAAATCTCATCTCGAGGCGAACTAAAATCATCATCCAAAATATTTCGTGTCTGAACGATGTAGTAAAGTCAAAAACTACAAACAGATTCGTTCTCATCTCAAAAGTTCAATGTAATATTCTGTTTGAGAATCAAGCCATCTCTGTGCTTCAAACAGACACACTTAAGCATTTGTAAATTGGAAAATGGAAAATGTTATTACACATTTTCCATTTTCCAATTTAGAAAGATGAATGTACCGTGTTTCGGTTGCTGGTAAAGTTTATATTTCAGCTTAGCGTGTTTTGATTATGTTTGCCGTTTAGTTTGAAGTTCTACCATGTTTCGCATACTGACTGCACTATCAACTTACTTTATCGGTGTTTAGAGCTTACCTAAGCTTCGCTCCTACCATATTGTTGAAGTTTCTAGATCTAATCGAGATAACTGAATTGAGAACCTTGTTTATTCCTCCTTGTTTATTTGAAGTCGGTTAAAATAATAGAGGTTGTCATTCATATTCACCACATTCTGACTTTATATACCATCGAGCGTAATAGGTACGAGTAATATAAGAACTCACTTCGCGTTCAACGATCTCTTTATGCACGTTTCGTTTATTCTTTACACTTGACTGTATTTTGTATACTCAAACATTGAAATATACAAACCACTCTGTTTTTTTAGTCAGAAAAGTATTGGAGCAAGCCGTTTACCCCCCATGATGTTGCGTGGTTGCCACGTTTTATTGCAATTTAATCACTTCACAGAGCACCCTGGACGTGCCATATTTTTATATACTGCGCCCATCACTCTGAGACGCATTTAGAGATATCGTTGCTGAGACATAAAAGTGTTACGTCTCATGTGTCTGCAAGTACACCGGTCGGCCGGCACCCATACCCTTTCAGAATCAGAACAGATTCAAGTAACACTGTTTGGTGGGAGAAATAACTACCTAATACGGAGGTAGTGTTTCCCTAGACGAACTCACAAAGAGCTCAACTACTTGGCACTTAAAATACATGGTAATGGCGCAGGTAGTCACGTCTACCTGATGCATGTCTTCCTCTAGGAAGCCCGGGAGGGACTTACCGTGAAGTTTCAAACTAAGAACTGAAATTTGTTTATGCACGTTCCCTTGGGGCGAAATCTTTCTACCTGCTAAGATATGTAGCCCGGCATCAGTTTTGAATTTTCTTTTCTTTTTGAAGTTTTACACGAAATTTACTTTATAAGTTTTGGATACAAGAAACAACTAAATTGTGTGGTTGTTAATAATGAAAAAAATACTTAATATTTTGAAAATATTGTTTTAGGTTTTTGTTTGGACAGAAGTTTTATTTTTGGGAGTCCGTTTTGCTACGGTAGCGCTAAGCCGAAATGAAGGGGCTGTTCTTCTGCCTCAGTCCACAGAAGCATTTCAGTCGTGTAATCTAGGGGTCATACTTACATAAGTATATGTGCTTTGGGATCTGCATAGACGTTGTAGTCACCAGGCACGCGTCGAATGCTGTTGATCTTCACAGTTGCCTCAGAGCCTGACGCTGAGGCCGAGGCGAGTGCGGCTGTCTCTGCCACCCGCAGCATCGCAGCCATGTCACTCTTCTCGCAAGCCGCTGGCACGCATTGCCCGACCGTCATCAACCTGCTCTACAACACAAAATAACAGTGGATTAAAATACAATATTGTAAAAATGCAACATTTTTCAACAGTTGATAGAAAGATAAGGAATAGTATAATGAAAATTATAAGAAAAATGTAAATTCACTCATTTGCAAGCAAGAAAATGTCTAACGGGTATATTCGTGATGGGCCTAGAGCAGTCATTTAGCTTAGCAGACCGATAAGTGTGGTGCCATCTCTAATTTTTGACAGTTTGAAAGTGGAAAAAATTCAAAAGTTTAGCGAGCCGTTAAAAAGTGTCCGGCATTATGAACGAGGGTATCTTGTAGTAACGATAGAAAACTTTAAAAAATTAACGATTGAAACCAAATACCATATTCCTAAGCTATATTTACAATTGGTGTTCAAAGAACAAGGCGCAAACTACCTATACAAATTTATGATGAAACGTCTTCTTTTGATTGGCTCATGACTAAATTTCGTTATGTTTAGCAATATTTGACCAACACAGCACACACGCATATCCCATCGGTTTATTATCTTTAGGAACAAAAGAACTCCGTATAGATTTGAGGAAAACTCGTCATAAAAGAAATGGAGCTCATCCGTAGCAGGCAAACCACCGCTATTGTTTACAAAGGACAGTTTTCTTTGTTCGATAGCCCCACTCGACTCGCCACCCTAAGATATAGCAACTATAGATATGGCCAAAGCCATAAAACCCGATACCGAATTGACTTTAGTAATAAATCTGAGCAAGCCTTTTGGTTAGAGTACGGTAGGTGGTGCAAAATGCAATCGTGTCCAAAATTACCTCATCAATCTCGCCTGTGCTTTTTTAACACTTGCACCGCTTATTCGGTACATTTAAAACGACTGAAATATTGGCAGTCACGGAATTATAGAAGGAAATTTTAGATTAGTGAAAAATATTGTAAACTTTAAAAGAAGAAATGGATATGTTACAAACAAAATAGATTATGTATCTTTATATGTATACAACCCTAATTTTAAATTTATATCGCATTTAGTTGGAAGTTGGTTCATTTTCGGAAAGTATACAGCTATTTGTACGACTGGGCAATCGGCATGGGAGTGTGGAAAGTGTGGTTTAAAATCTAGTTCGATGTTTACTAAACTAGTACATTTATTTTAATCTGAAATGGTGGGTGGTATTTTTTTAACATTGCTGTTTATAGTGTTCACTTTTCTTGCATTTTTAAATACATTTGCATGGAAGCCATCGCGCTATCAAGACGTTGATACTCCAATCTTGTCTTTCCTTTTTAGGGTTCCGTAGCCAAATGGCAAAAACGGAACCCTTATAGATTCGTCATGTCTGTCTGTCTGTCTGTCTGTCTGTCCGTCCGTCCGTATGTCACAGCCATTTTTCTCCGAAACCGTAAGAGCTAGACTGATGAAACTTGGCAAGTAGATGTATTCTGTGAACCGCATTAAGATTTTAACATAAAAATTTAAAAAAAACTATAAATTTCGGGGGTCCCCATACTTGAAACTGAAACTCAAAATTTTTTTTTTCATCGAACCCATACGTGTGGGGTATCTATTAATAGGTCTTTAAAAATGATGTTGAGGTTTCTAAAATCGTTTTTTTCTAAACTGAATAGTTTGCGCGAGAGACACTTCCAAAGTGGAAAAAAGTTGGTCCCTCTAACTTCTAAAGTAAGAGAATGATAATACTAAAAAAAATATATGTTGTACATTACTATGTAAACTTCCAACGATTTTTGGTTTGAACGAGATCTAGTCAGCAGTTTTTTTTTTATACGTCATAAACCGTAAACCGCAATTTACCTTTTGACGAACTAAAAGAACCTTATTATGTTACATCAAGTAACATAATATAAAGGTTCTTGTAGTTTGTCGTGCTACGGAACCCTTCAGGGGCGAGTCCGACTCGCACTTGGCTGCTTTTTCTGTATTATAATAAATCACCCTTCACGTTCTTTTAAGGTCCGTCGTCAAAATAAATCATTTTCCGGCTTGTTTTTAAAAGCTGCGAAAAATTTGAGAGCTAATTTATCGGAAAGTTGTTTACATCCGTGAAGAAGAAAAAACGGAAAGGCATTGTCGATAATGGTTTAGTTTTTTATTGCAGCGAGCGCAAAGTAGGTTAGCAGAAATGAGTTTATCGACAGTTATAAGAGAACTTACGCGGCGCAGTTTGTTGGAACTTTTATATTAAACTCTGCTGGTAGGGGAGGATTAACTTCCCAAATAAACCGGGGTTGAATGGATGCGTTTACGGAGTATATTATTCACCAAAAGAGGTTGACTGGCTGCAATGGGAGAAGTTTCGAGTAACTCTTGGAAACTTAGGTAGGTAAAGTAAATAGGTATACCTTTTAACAAGGTGGAGTAAGAGCGCGCTATCTGCTTAATTTAGCATTAAGCTCTCCTTTTGTACGAACTTGTTTTGTTGCCATAAAGAATTAAATAATTCTGTACTGGTAAAGTGAGAGTAATTTGATTATTATCACAAAAACTCTTGTAAAACTCATGACATACGACTTATTTCGGTTTTCTAAAGCCCTAAGGCCTGCGTACATCTATAGGCGACGGCGATCAGCTGAAACGCTGTCAAATATCTTGTTTGACAGTGTTTCAGCTGATTGCCATAGCCTAGATGTGCGCAGGCCTTTACGCATGTCTAAGCGTTCTGCGGTGGAGAGGAGAATAACATCGATATTTGACAGAGTTTCACTGATCTCCACCGCGACATGCTTAGATGTGGCAGTGGCAAAACACGCTGTCATTATCACTGTCATATTTGACAGCGTTTCAAAAATCTCCACCGCAGAACGCTTAGATGTGAGCAAAGCTTCATTCCATAATCTAGATCGAACCTGAATCTTTTCGTGCGTTGCATGCAAAGAACTTTGGAGTAACAACCAAAATGTATTAGAACATTGCAGTCTTCGTTTGTTTTTCCATGAAATATTTTCCCAGTAATAGTAACGGGATAATTATCGGCGCACAAGAACAGCGAGTGAATGTTTCCCGCGAGAGTGACTTCGCATTTCGCTTACAATTCCTTAGGGTCAGCGCAGACAGAGAGGAGCGCAGCGGAGAGGATTTTATTATGGCACTCGAAAATCAATTTTAATACTAAGGAATAAAGTGCATATCTAATGTTATTCCAATAATTTTAATGTTGATTTTTGAGTGCCTTAATAAAATCGTCTCCGCTGCGCTCTTCTGTCTGCGCTGACCCTTATAAGGATCTCACCATGTTAAGTGGAGAAGTAAAACTTGCCAGCATTTTAGTAACATGCAACGCCAAGAGGCATGACTGGTTTATGAATGAAAGCTTTTGCGTGTCCCGAGTTGTTATTTCAAGTTTGAATATTCCAAAATATGGATAATATTTTTCTTTCAAACAAACATTACCTCCTGAAAGCCAAGTGAAAAGTGAATGCTTAAATATTTTCCAATAATTTGAAAGGCAACTGTTCCGTTATTATTTATGGATAGACCAACAATACCTCATCTCATGGGACTCTTATAATGTTAACTAAACTCCTATGACGGAGGTATACACTACACATAGTTAGAAAGTAAAATAAACTGCGAAAGTTTACTTGAGGGATATGGTGGTTGTCCACAGTGAGGTTAAACTTGGTGACGTAGAAGGTGGCCGGGAAAGGAGGCGTGTGCTGATAGTACTCCTTCAATTGCAGGTCCTGGCAGGCATGGAGGGAGCCCAGCCAATACTCGTTGCCGAAGAGCACATTGCCACTGTAATGGCCCGATGCATCGTACACTGTAAAAGAAAAAAACAATTACCTATCAAATGTAAAACCGATAATCTTGAACCTTCTTCTTTTCGTGTCACTGGTTCTTTTGAACCGAGTGTGGTGAAAGGATTTTAAGTGCGCCTCAAAGAGGCTCCTTTCGTGCACATATATTTTCGAACTTTATAATGTTCTACGACATGCCAGTTTTCTCACAATGTTTTCCTTCACGAGTTTTTATTTACAATATTATTGTTTTCACAAATAAGAACAATTATAATATCAAAGCGTGATTACATTAGTGAGAGAAGTAAATAAAACGGTCACACGAAGCTCTTCTGTGGACGTTAAAAGCTTTTAAAATGGGAAAAGTGAAAATTCATTATTGAAATGGTATATTTTGCTATAAATAAAGCTTTATTGCTCATTCTGAGTTAGTGTAAGATCTCACATCGTTTATGAAATTAAATTAAAAAACTTGCTTCGTTAGAATCAGAAATGAGGTTACGTATGTTATAAAACTGACATTGAAAAAAGAAGAGTTCCGTGGTGCGCTGGTTCTCCTAACTGCCATGGAAGGGCAATAGGTCAAGGTCAACAGAGTTTTGAACGAAGAAGTCAACCGACAGATCGAGAATCGTGTTTTTTTATCGATGTTGTTTTTGATTTTTAATGATAACTATGTGGACTGGAGCAGTATCATTTTTTTACAGTGTATCTCTGCTTTTAGAGTTCCGTACCCAAAGGGTAAAACGAGAGTGTTACTAAGATTCCGCTGCCCGTCCGCCTGTCTGTTTGTCTATCCAACTGTCACCAGGCTGTATCTCATGAACCGGGATAGTTAGACACAGTATAACAACAAATATAAATATAAAAAGCAGAATTCAATAAATATTTAAGGGGGCTTGCGTGCAGCACACGTGATTTTATCTGCCCTTTTTGTAGATAATGGTACGGAACCCTTCGTGCGAGAGTCCGACTCGCGCTTGGCCGGTTTTTTCCTACCTACCTACCTAATACTAATACTGAATCCATCGTATCCTCAAAGAAAGACATCCGGAGACAAAACAGTACACGTAATCAAAATGTTGAATGAATCTCTATTAAATAATCATGCGGTTGGTATAAAGCCAGATGTTCCTATTTTATTTAACGACGCCCTCTCCTGGAAATTCACAGAAAAGGGATTGATGCCGTGAAATAAAAGGTATTCGTACAATGCGGACCATAAGGTACCGGGTTGTAAAACAGTCGAGATGATACTATATTATGCAGAAAGGGTTCAGGGACGTAAAACCAATTCGTGTTTTCGCCTTTTCACCTTTTACGTTATCTATTTGAAAGTAGTATTTGTTATGCTTTGAAATAACACTTTGTAACCAATCTTATTTTAGGTATGAATGCGATCAATGCGAGTTTTTCCGTAGACTTGCGAATACAAAAGAATCCAGTTATTAACAGAAAATCACACACGAAAATGTTGGAAATATAATTTCAGACGCTGTACAGTATATACAGGGTTATTCATAATTAGCTGCAAATACTCAGGAATTAGGTTCAACAAATAAAATAAAACATATTTATGAAATGATTTTATTTAAATTTTGATTTAAGTTTTTGTATCAAAATTTTTTTTTTATTAATTTTTTTACGGCTATTGCATAATGATTGCCATGGAGAACAGGACGATGGCCCACCCAGGCGGTGACTGAACGCAGAGTGTCGCTCACGGCGCGCGGGCGCGGATCAAAGGTCAAAATAGGTCAGGCGCCAATGATTCCAAAGGATATTCTTTATCGATTTTCTCGGGATTTTCATAACAAAACTTAAAAAAAATCATTTCATAAATATTTTTTATTTTATTTGTTGAACCTAATTCCTGAGTATTTGCAGCTAATTATGAATAACCCTGTATAGGTATGAGATACAAAACGTAATATTTCCAATTTAGAGCAAAGAGAAAGAAAAATGAGCACGTAACATGCCTTCTCGAAAAATTCTTCAAATAAGAGCCTCGCCTTTTAGCATGTTTTATTAGGACAGTCTGTCTGGGCATTAAAAATGCGCATAATATAGCATACGAAGGTCGCAAGTTACACATATTTTGGAAACCCTTGTCAACGTCGGTTACATTACATTCACAAATTCCCCATTAGGTAGTGCATCAAATTGAGTGAATGGAGCTCAAGGGTTTGGTAGATTGTCATAGCTGGGTAATTCAAAATCAATATCATATACCCAATGGTTTAAAAATGCACTAAGTGTATGAACGCTGTTAGACGGCCATCGCCAACGGCAGTGATGCCAGTAGTGAGGAGTGTCACGGTCGGTCACTGACCGACATTGCGGTCAATTTTGCACTAGCTTGAATATTTTTCTCGGTATAATTACATAACTTGCGACATTTGAACTGGTTCTCAGTCGGTCGCGATTTTCCTTTCATCGATAATTGTACAGCTTTCTTTTATTGCATCATCTAAGAGGGTGATGAAATGACGGTTTCGTTCAGCAATATTATTTTTAGCACATTCATCGCCTTCTAATTGAGTCATTCGGATTCATATAGATAAGTATTATGATGTCCCCATTTTTTGGGATTCCGTTAGCTTGTAAAGGTAAAACAGAATTCTTTTGGGATTATTTGTTTGTGTGTTTGCATGTCTGCCAAGATCTAAAACTTGGAAATCAAACAAAACAAGGAGAAGAAACAGAAATAAGCTTGCGTGGCGCTGTTCAAAAATCAAGCCTCTATCTCAAAAAAATTGTTAAAGAATAACATTAAGAATTGCAACAACTTGTGTACTTAACCTGCATAATATATGATTTATCTAAATAGGTAGATATTATAATGTATTACGAGCAATATTGAGGAACTAAGAGGAACGAGTACCTAACGTTTATAAGGTTTATCTATCAATGTACTTATATGTGACTGGCAACGCTTATTACCCATTGCTTGTATAATTGGTTCGAAACTTCCTTTGCACATCGTAGTTGTTGATTAAGGCTTAATCAACCTCAACCTATTCTGTTAGACGTATGGTACCTATCTATAGTCGATCGTGTGTGAACGAATAATAGGCATGTTCCCGACTGTGTCTGTGGCTTATTCGGTTGAATTTGGTGCGACTTTCAATACCTAACCAAGAACAATAGAAACAAATAGGATCCAGTCGCGTGGGAGTCTCGTAATTTTGTCGCGTGGAACTGGCACCTAGACTCTCCTAGCTTTCAGAGTGAACCTTGTGATACAACTAAATAAATACGTTTTGAATTTGGATCCAAGTCTGACATTTGTCAAATAATTAGAATCCGAGCGCACAGATTTTATTTTCCCCACTGAGGAATAGTTCTTTGTTTGCTCCTTGCCGATCGATTACGTTCAGCAGTCAGCACAGTCTGCGTGGCCACTTCAATGAGCGGCATTTACATCTAAGCGCAACCGTATTTCGAATGGCACGATAAGCTCCATTCATGGTTGACACACCTTCTTCCCGCACTAAGCGCTTTGCTTCCACTTTTATATTGCGGACAGCCAAAGTGTGGAACTCGTTGCCGGCGTCTATTTTTCCGAATACCTATAATTTGGGAGTTTTCAAAAAAAGAGTGAATAGGTATCTTCTAGGTGAGCGCGCTACACCGTCGATCGCATCATCACTTAACATCAGGTGAGATTGCGGTCAAGCGCTACCCTATAAATTGTAAAAAAAAAAAAAAAAGCTGTAACTTCCTTGCCTCTAAAAACTCCTTCACCAGAGTTTACCACTAACGAACCAACGCATACGAACTAATGATGCTCCATAACACATAGCACAACTATATTTTATAAAAGAAAGTTGTGTTAGTTACACTATTTATAACTCAAGAACGGCGGAACCGATTTGGCAGAAAATTAGTGGGGAGGTAGCTTAGAACCGGGAGAAAGACATAGGATACTCTTTATCCCGAAAAAGCAACGGGAACGGGGTGTTACGGGAACGGGCGAGCGAAGCCGCGGGCGGACACTAGTATCTTATAAAAAGATGACGAAATATGCTCATTAGTCTAATGATCACAATGTGATCACAATGTCAATTACCTCTTTTCATAGCTTTCAAAACCCGATAACCATCGCATATAACAAAGTATTACCTCATTGGTCACGCACGTCAGGAACGTGCCTTACGATGCACTGTTTTGCGTCCATCAACTTGAGGCATAAAGATGTTCAGCCTCACGTGCCAGTTGTTTCACCGGCACCCACACTCTTCACGGCAGAAATAGGCTTATTGGTACTTCTTGGTCCTTGCTGATCGACTACATTCAGCACAGTTTGTGTGGCCACCATTTGAAGGGATGGTATTTACATCTATGAGCGCTGCCTTGCTTCGGATAGCACTGAGATCCTTGCCATTTAAGATTCCTTCATTAAAATTGCTCCACCCGATGCTCCATAATAATAATGGCAAATCTTATAAAACTATGAACTAACACGCTCTTTATATAGTCTGATGATCACAACGACTATCATTTTTCATAGCTGCCCGGGAACTATACCTATCCACCATTGTGGATATGTAGTCATCAACACATCAAGGTGGATATGATTGTGTTGCAATTTGAAGTGCAATTCGCAATGGTTGTAAAGTTGATGCGGTTCAAAAGGTTGATGATTAAAGCCTTGCGTACCGTTTTGCGGTGGCGATCAGTAAGCACTGTTAAATATCGCTGTCATATTTAACAGCGTTTCACTAATCGCCACCGCAGAACACTAAGATGTGTGCAAGGCTTAACACTTTTAAAGTTTTGAAACAGTTTTGCGGTTAGGTACTGAATGAGGCAAGTGAGTAATTTAATTATTTAATGTACCTAAGTTTTTATTTAGACTTGTCTGTGGTTAAATTTAATTGAAGTGAATGTGGTTATTGATTAATGGATTTAATAAATTATCTTTGAATGCAGACAAAACCGGTCCACTGTCAACGTGAAGGTCCATGAATCCATTCAGGTTGCCGGTAACAGATCCAGGTGGCGAAACACTGTTAAGGATAAATTTATCCATGGAGGGGGTCACGACCCTCAGAAGTGAGGAGCACGACGCGAGGAGGAAAAGGAGGAATGAAGACAGACAAGAACGAAACCAAGTACAATTTGATATAGGTATACCTACTTACTTTACTAAGTTGGTTGGCCACAGCAGTTTCTATGATTGAAATTTGCAATCAATCGCCTATTCATATTTAGGTTATGGGTACTGCGAGTGGTTTTATTGAAATCAGAATTGGTTAGTGAATTATTTATCAGAGAGAGAGAGCCGGTCTGGAAAATCAAATAACCTAGACTACATAATTTTGTTCCCTTCTTTTTCCCATATTTTTAGAGAATTATGCCTGTCGTTTACATAGATAAAGAAAGTGTCTAAGGCCTAACTTAAAGGAAAAAAGTTGTAACCTGCAAATTAATAGTGTTTCTTTCTCAGTTTTCATTCCAATCGCTGGGTAATTTTAAAATATGTATCTCTATGCAAGGAAATAACTTCAATTAAAAATAACAGAAACAGAAAACTTACGATATATTACGCGTCAACCAATTGGTTCTATTTTTAAATTCTCTTTAAATCATAATAGAAACTCCATGCTGCGCATTTCAACCTCCTTGCTTCAAATGCATTCAGGGAACCTTTGCTAAACTTTTTGATCAACGAAGTAATATAAACTTTTTTATGCGCAATAAAAATGAGTTTGATCAGAGTAGAAACATTAAATGCTACATACAACATACACGTAATATTATTAATCAAAGGCATATTACACGTACCTACTTGAAGAAATAGATTTTATAATTTTTTTGTTGTTTTTAGTAAGTTAAACCGAAGTGCCCGGTTTGCTTCTACGGTTTAGGTTTAGTTAGATGAACAATTAGAAAATTCTTTGGTAGTATATTGGAAGAAAATTTACCAAAACGTATTCCGTAAAAGCATGTCAACATACGAAACCTGAAATACCAGTCAGTGTTACATCGTGCTAGGTACAGTTGTGTTACTACAGAACGTAGGTTACCTACTTGTGAATTAATTAGAGCGATGTATAAGGTTCGCAATATACACCTGTGTGCGTCATCAAAGTACCAACTGAATTCAGCAATATTTCCTAGAACTAGACATATAGCCTAAAGGTAACGTTACGAAATCAATACTAAAATATACTTCCGTTTGTAGGCAATAAATATGGCACATCGGTTTTTCTGCTTTCGTAGAGCGCTATCTCTTTCTGACGCACACTACGCTCTATGAAGCCGAAATTAGCCGATGTGGAATAATTGTTGCCTTTTACTGTACTGCACACTTAATGTAAAATGTACTTACTTCCTTAAAAAGGATTTGCTAGCCACAAATCAAATCGGTCTATAAACATTAGAATCAAAATAGTATATTTGTAACTAGTGAATAAAAGACGGATTTAAATCGAGGGTCATAGATGTTCAAGTGTTAGAACCCTAAACGACGCGAGTAATTCATGGCCCTCGATACAAATCCGTTTTATTCAAGGGTTGCATACTATACTTTATACCATGACTTCGAGAAAAATAAAGATTTAAGCGAAAAACGTGCGTAGGGCTGATTTTATTCACTGTTTGCAGTGAATAAAATCAGCTTTTTAGAGGGGGTATGGTATAAAGAATATTTTGGTAGTTTTACCTACTAACAAACTAAACAAAGTATGCTCAATGAGAACTAAATAGCTGATAGATAGATAGTTGGTCATCATAAGCCTAAAGAAGTCCAATGCCGGAAAGGGCTTCCCTATACATTTTTATGAAGAATGATTCTGAGCCTTCTCTATCCACCGATTTCTCACAATCTTTACAATGTCATCGGTCCACTGAGTGGGTAAATAGGTACGTGCATAAAACATTGCACAAAGACAAAGAACGACCAACAGCGCAAAAAGCAACTGTCTATTTTTCGTTTTAGGTAGGTATACGAGTACAAATGGTTGCTCCGAATGTTAGTAAATACCCACTATTAAATAAATGGAGTAAAGTAATTTTGTCTAGCGAACGTTTGAAAATGCTGAAAGATTTATGGGAGCATTTTCAGCGCTTTTTGTGCGATGTAAAATTCAAAGCCTTTTTAATCACGACATTGTCTAATTTGCATTTAGATTAATTAACTATGTTATTATTTTATGCATAAGTTTTCAGTAGAATCTAAAGGCGAAATAATACAATTGCAATCGAAATAAGAACATCATAATGATGCATCACTACAATATAAGCAAGAAAACTTTATTATTTTACTTCTACTGTAGAAAATTATACGCAACCAATTATGATTGATACATTTCTAGTGTATTTTTGAGGCCTATTACATATCAAATTTTAAAGCGTTGCCGTTCATCAGTTTCTAATTTTATGAGACGTATTCAAGATCCTTGTGATTCTACTTAATAAAGACTGTTTTGATTTGATCTCGACGAAGCAATAATCTAAGATTTGCTAAGATTATGTCACCGTAGCCGCAGATCTCGTTTGACGAGAAAACTACTGACGGTCAGCGGGCCTGCGCGCTCGCCACCCGCAACGCAACGGTGCGTGTGAGTGAAATGAATCGCTTACTTTCACGGGTTACTTATGAAATTCGCGATTTACTCGTTATGCGTTTGCGCAAGAGCCGGCTTGCGGCTCCGCGTGTTATGACACAGGCCGCGCATGTTTGCTAACTCGGCTTATCTCGGTGACAGTTGTTTAGAATTAATAATTTTCTACTATTTAAGCTTTGCTAAGGCAGACTGGTTGGCAAATAGTACATTACTGCAGCGGCCAGCAAAAGAGGTTATTGATTGATGAACGCGTAAATGTGGGCCGAAGTGAAGCCGAGGCCCACATACTAAGTCCATCAATGCCTAGTTGTGACCAAGGCTTGTATAGTACAAACAACGAACGACACAATTTTTTCTCGTGTTATTTTTTTTTCAATAAACAGCATTTAATTTTGCAAGCTTGGTAATTTACCTCCTTGGTTGCCATTTTTCGAAGTAAAAGATCGTTCCATTTTTAAATTCTTCCTCTACATACGCGCCAATAGGTTAGTTCTATTTTTAAAATTTCATAAACAAAAGCATTCACTATCAGGAAACCTATGCAATGCAAACTTTTTGGTAAATTAGGTAACTTTGTTATGTGCAATAATAATGAGAGTAGAATGCAGTATGGAAATGGATTTTATCAATTTCTTTCCGCATTGTTTTATTTATGCCGGGTTGCCTTTACGGTTTAGATGACAAAAGAAAGGTCACATCAAAGATTCTCAGAAAAATAATAAGAGCATCTCTTTATCCAAAACTCTCGCTTCCGTAGCTATAAAAACGAATTCCAGCACGTGATAGCGTATAAAACACACAGCGGAGACTGACAAGCGTCTCTTGATGGAAAAACAGTTTGCATTATGCCCGCATTAGCGTGCGACGATGCAGAGGCACGTTATAATACCTAGGGCACGGGCCCTTAGCATCTGTTTCTTGAGATTTATTAAGCGAAGCCACCAGTACATAGGTGGACAAGCTATTTGAAGCATTGTCACCCACCACAATGGCTCGACTGGACCCTCAATTCAGCCTCACACTCATAATGCCCATAGATTTTAGAATTTTGTTTCACCTCTAGGAAACAAACCCACACTCGACACGCACATTTTTAGTTTTATTTAATAACCAGTGCATGCAGGAGAAAAAAATAAGGCAAGTTATGAAATTTTAAAATGAGATTGTAAATCCTCTTGAAATATTCTACGATAAATCGTAGCATATCGATCGATTTAACGAACAAAAGATTTCAACGCCCGAGTCGATGTATTATTAATAGATAACCGATGGTATTTTATTGCCAAAAATAAATCATAACTCAGAATACAAATAAACAAACTTTAACCATTTTGTATGTTTCAAACCGATGTTATACTTGGATACACTGGTATATTTAAAATTTTATTTAAAATTATGTAAATCTCGCTATTATTTCATAAGCATAGTGCACTAGGGCTTCTATATACCTAACATGGAGATGTGTAGGTGCCGTTGCATTTTAGTCCCGACATATTCATACTCCAACCATAGGAAATAACGTGCGATCACAGCGATAACACTGCCTATAGAAATTTATTTCCATTATCACAAGACTATTCCAGAAAGTAGGTCAATTAGAATTTCATTCATAAGACGTGATAAACTAGTTTGAGCCCGTAACGTGTGATGTAATGATTACCTACTTCAAACATCTCAGGTAAGTACTTAGCTTTGGAAAGTTGCGAAGAAACGAGTTTCTAAGAGCCTTGAATTGTTTTGCAAAAGGATGCCAACGGTAAGGAAGAGAAACCGCTTAACAAGTCGTAAAATAATAACATAAAAAATTATGGTCCAAAATAAGAAGCGCCCATTTAATTCAATCAAAAGATAAAACACCGTTATGTATCTGAAACTAAAAGTTTTCACAGACAAATTAAATGTTATAGAATATTTTTTATATCCTCGAATACCTTTTATAACCCAAGCACTTTAGCGCCGAGTTAATAAGGGCATGGGTGACAAAGTTACATCTCATGCTATCCCTACATCCTTTACAGTCTATAAATGCATAGACCAGCTTACTTACCTTGGCTCTAAAGTAGGCAAATTGACTGAAATCATAAATCATTCTATCTCCGAAAGCCACTTTAAGTCTTTGCAACATTGTAAAACGATTTCAGTGAAGCAAGCATTTCAGCAAATAGGTATAAATGAGTGGAATTAAACTCCCGACCTCATTCGAAACAAACTGCAAAGTATCCAAGGTGGTGGGGATTACTAAAGCTGCGCCACTGATTATATCATAGTTACTGCAGTAAAGCCACAATTGAGGTAGGGCTGGGAAAAACAGGATCCAACACGAAAATATTATCATTTTAGTTTTTTAGACTAATTTCAAACGTGGTGAACTCACGCTTATTTCAAAATACTCACACAATTTTTAGCACAATCTTTATGAACAACGGGGTATTTATCATGATTATCTACATTTTGTTAGTTTTGGCTCACGATATTTCGGCACAGTGGCATGCACCGAGCTCACGGTTCAGCCGTGTGTGTCAAAACTCACAAAATTTATCATCATAAATATCCCGTTGTTCATAAAAACAACATAAAAATATTCATTCATGTTTCTCGATGAAAATGATCTGGCCATTTCTGTTTTATTTGTTGAACTATACATACTAACTAGATATAGACTAACTCGGAAAACTATCCATTCAATATATATTTACTTAGCAAAATGTTCACACCATTTTGAACTATAAAAAAAATCCTCTGTGTAGCATAAAATAGAAAGCAGTTTTTTTGTTTGGAATTTTTTATCCGGTTTTTTATCTTTTTTTTTAAAGTCAGACATTCCTACCTCGACTAGGTCGAACCTCAGGGTGATTGCTCTTAATAAATCTCCACTGAGAACTTTCGATCTCGAAGAAATCAGCAATTCGACGAGAACTCTGTATTTTAAGGTGAGAAAATCTAGAGATTAATTCAATTTGCACTTAACTTGTACCTTTGTAACTTGTACCTTGTACCTTTGTGACCAAGTGAAAATTATACGACGGAGATAAGGCAGGTGTGAGTAATAACTTGATGGCTTTAAGTTGTTATTTAATGAGTCTTCCGAGCAAAGTTTATACCGCTGCTAAAGTAAACTATAGAGAACTGTCGACTGTAACAAACAAATAATGATAAAGAACTTCAAATAGAAGAATCGAACGTTGGTAGAATAAGTAAAATCTTGTGTAGAATGGATAGTTTTCCGAGTTAGGCTTTGAGTTGATGAAGAGAGCGGAAAGATCAATTGATAAAATAAACGTCCATTGGAAAAATAACAAAAATCTAGCCGCAGGGTGCAACCGAGCGATAGTACGGTCACGTACAATGAAGCAGAAAATAAATAAAACAATATTTATGAAGTGGGTGTGCGCGACAGTATCTCTCGAGGAAAATATTTTATATTATCTGATTTATGGATGTAATCGAGCAAGTCGGGCGTGAAAACGGTTAGAGGTTAACCCATTCTTTTCATCGGATTACTAAAACATTTTTAACATACATTTTACGTACTTCACCTGGAAACTAATAATTGTGAATAGTCTTGTAGAAAACAACCTAAAGGGACTCTAGTAAAAATAACATTTTACAGGAACATTAAAAATTACTTAGTTTGACAGACTCTACAAAGTAACGTATTATTCAATTTGTTGAGAAATACAACGGAATTTTCTGAGGCAGAATCTCCAAGTAGTCAAGTCAAGTAGGACTTGGCATTTTTACTCCCTCAGCTGGGTACTCGACGAGCTATCTTGGCTACTTGTGAGTCTTATGACCTACTTGGTCGGCAGACGCTCTATGATGGCCATTCAGTGTCCGCAGTATTTACACCATTCGCTTTTTAGTATTTCGGTCCAAAACAGAACATGGTTTTACTCGGGTGTCTGTCTATCTTTCAACGCAGATAAAATATTGAGCATCTCATAAAAATCTCTGGATTTTTTTCCCCACCTAGAACAAATATGTGTGTGGTGAACACAGATGTTTGTTCTCTGTCTGGATGTTATATTGTATTGTAAGTATGTATTAACAAAAAAAATGTGTAAGAATTATACCAGCTATCAGGGTCCCATAGTACAAGCTCTGCTTAGTTTGGCGCTAGATAGTGTTAAGTTGATTAGTTAGTGGATTGAAGATTTTTTTTAGAAGATTGCTTGATCTATCAAGCAATAATTTTAGGGAAAAAACTATGGGCGCAGGAATTCGATCCTCCTTCCTGTGTTCGCCATAAAAGATTTTTCCCAAGATTATTTTATTATTATTAGGTAAATAAAAATTCAATATTTTTTGACACCGTCCTAAAGGCTTCACCACGACCAAACTTAACTATCCTACTCTCTCGCTGAAGTACGAATTTAGTAGGTAGTATTTAGTAGGTTAGTAAATGATGAGTGATTCATATTCTTGTTAGCTCAAATCACGTGGCACGTAATACTGGCTGGCGGACTATGGTGGTGACCCACTTACACCAGACACGATGGCAACGCCACGCCTGCGGTTCTACAACTCTCGGTTTAATTTTCGCTTTCTTACATAATGTGACGTAAGCAGATTTTACTACAACCGTATCATAATACTTTAAAACAACGCGTATGTGGTATGAGAGAGTAATCGTCACGGCTCGTATAATTCGTTTATTTATTATAAGTGCATAGTAAACGGCATTGTGTAAAATAACTTGGCATGCATATTGCATATCAATGATTAAGTAGGCGTTACGTTGTCCGAAATTGAGTGAGAAGTGGGTTAACTCTTAAAACTAAACACGCTTATAATAGCAATGTTGAATCGTGATCAGTAGGCCTGCCACAAGCTCTGTCTGGCTATGTCTCTGGCTCTGGTTTTGATTCTATGTGAGTGTTGACTAAATAAATCCTACGTCAAAACGTCACACACACACAGTATAATAAACTGGTGAGCACTCACACAGACTCAAAACCAGAGCCAGAGACAGAGCCAGACAGAGCTTGTGGTAGGCCTACTGGACATAGACTTCCGTATGTAGGGGGTTTGTAGCAGTTTTAGTCATGAGCTTGGCATGGCAGCGGTTCTATTCTTGCAACACAGTTCATTCGGGTGATCGCTGAATGATTGTCAAATTTTTTAAACAAAAAGTTGAAAACTCAGTGAATTGTGTTCTAAGAATAGACCCGCTGATAAGCTATGAGAGGTGATAGAGGGATCTTATTTTAAACATGGGCTACCACAGCCAGAATTAAAATAATATAACAGAAATAAATAAGAATACTCACTTTTAGAAGCCCATAGTTTCCCATCTTGCAGCGCCTCAAGATACGTCTTCAAGTGGTCGCTACATTGTGACCTCAGCGTCACGTTTGCATCATTAATAGCATCTAGCCATCCGTGATGCTCGAACAGGGCCTTCATCCACGCCATTCTCGATCCCCCCAACGAACCCTCACTCGAAGTCAAGTTCACATTCCCACTCACCACACTCACTAGCACCAGTAACACAACCAACATTGTTCTACCACTGGACGCGTTTGAACGCATCTTGAGTTTGATATCTAAACCTCAATTTGACGTTCACTAGTTGGCCATTCTCGGGTCCTGAAACAATAATGAATTTAAGTTTAATAGACGGCGAGGTAATTTGGTTATGAAACCTGAAGACAGCTCCCAGACAAAGGTCTTGAAAGGTTGTAGAATATTTTACTGATTTGAATTATACATAACTTGGTATAGGTACCTAGTTTTGTTTCAAAGTCTTACTACGTCAGCCGGTACTTTTAAAAACTTAAAAGAAAGTTTTGTATTTTTAGTCGTAGAAAGCAATTTTGTAATATATATTTTGCGCTGAACAAACACAGTAAAAAGCATCAAGAAAAGCCTGTTAATGCCCGTTTCTTTCTTGACTTTCAAGTTGGAAATAATGCAGCGAAATACAATGAAAACTCGGCACAAAGGAGTGAGATAGCACATTGCAGCCGTACAGTGACGATAGCTATTTTGCCATTATTTACTCTGAATGTTTTCAGACCTGCTACTAAAGCAAACACGGAAAAGCTTTACAACCCAGCGCTTTTAATAAAATTCATTTTCGAATTTGTAACACGTTGACATTTTATGGTAAAGCCAAGTTTGAAAAATGTAATTATTCCGAAATAACAGTTTGACTCAAACAATGAATATTCACTTGGTATCGAAAAAAACTGAGCCCTCGTTTATTTTTTAAATTGGTTGAAAAAATCGCTTCGTACAATTACTTCGGCAGTGGCTGTGACGTAAAGTAGAATTTTCTCCCGGAGTAGGCTTTTCAAGCAATTCAATTCGTTCGCTAGAGTTCTTTCATTACGTACGAATTAGATTCGTTGCGTTATCTGTAACGACGCTCTTGTGGGTTGCTGGAACCGCTATAGGACTGTTCGCTCTATTAGATAGACTTTCAGTATAGATCCGACCCTTTTTGATAATTATCTGTCTGTCGCAGAGCTAATAGAATCAACATTGATAAAAAGTTACTCTACTTTGTTGATGCTTTTTCTTAAAATAAAAGTTCAGGAAAACTATTCCATAATGTCTACTAATTAGTCATAATTTACAATGCTTCAGCAACTTCAAGTTTTTATTTTGTTAGAAATATCAAGAGAATCCGAGGAAAAAATCTATAGAAGGTAATCAAATTTAGAAACTGAATTTGCAATTCATAAACGAATCTAACCTTTTCACGGTTCACGTCAAAAAGCTTGCGTACCCTTAGACCATTCGTGTACCAAATTGGCTTTCGTCCGCCTTTGTATTGCTAATCAACGCTCACTGTTTGTTCCACCATTGTTCTTCTGTTTACGAGCTTGTACTGCAGGTTATGCTGTGACTGATGAAGCTGTTACAATTCATCAATGAATGGTCGTGGAAAGAAACTTTTGCAGCTTGATCAGACATTTCATTATTTTCTTTGGACCGCTTCTTCTTCTTATCGTGTCACTGGTTCTTTCAAAAAAAGTTGGAGTGCGCCTTAGAGAGGCTGTAGGTTGTTAACGTTGAGGTTCCTTTCGTGCACTCCACATACGTTTTTTATTTTTTTAGGTTTTATATACGACATGCCGGTTTCCTCACAATGTTTTCCGCCACCGTTTGAGAATATACTGGTATAGTGCACATACATTCCATCAGCTAGTTGTATAAAAAAAAACAACTATGTTGGTATAATTCAAGGCAAATATGGGTTTTATTGAACATTTATTTACACAAAGAAACTTACAATTAAACAAATATTTACAAAATGTACAAAATACACAAGAAACAGTTGAGCTATCTGCAGATCGTTACAAACGATCTAGAGATAGCTCAACTGATCCAAATCAGTGCCAGACGGAAGCGTCCCCAAGACGCTGGCGGCATTGCCACGATGAATAGCAATGCTTATACGCTGCGCCAGATACCCACCAGCTCTTGGGTCACGCGTCGCTTCGATCAGTCGCCTAGACAAAATTTTGAAGACAAAATTGGGTTTTATTGGTATAATTTGATTATTTTAGATGAACTTTGTGTGTGGCCAAGGCAATCACTAGCCGCTTTTATATGACTCTCATGTAGCTAGTGCATAAATCACAATCAATGATTTATTACATAGCACATTCCCACAGTAAATTTTGTTGACGGTCTGTTCACCACTCGACACTAATTTGCTTGAAAATGTGGGAAAATGTGTAATTTTGCGGCCGTAATTTGCGTGATTGCGGCGCGTCGTATTGCAATGACTCTGGTAAGTTAATTATTGCCTGAATAATGTCGGATGAGCCAAATTGTTGAAATCGTTAATCTGTTTAATTTAAAATACAAATCTACTCAGGTAGGTACCTGATTTGGGTAGGTACATAAGTAATACGTTGAGATTTAGGCATCAAACATTATAGAGTTTGTAACTTACTGCGGCAGTTATCAATATGATTTTTATTTCAGTGTTCATTATAGCTAAACTATTTTTGAATGATCCAAGCTATATCATATTCTGATAAACATTGGTTTTTCGTTTTTAGCAGAGATATGAAATTATGAACTAGTAGTTAGATCTAGTACCAACTTACTGAAGTTTTTAGGCCACCATAAGAGAGGCTGACAACCGTCAAACAACTTCACATAGGAACTGACGGACTGAAAAGCTGACGGTCTGACAGACGCACGGACTGACGGACTGACGGACTTTTCATGCTCATTTTCTAATTTGAAAACTCGCGGTGACCCGCTCTGTTGTAGGGCGCATTCTATGTAGGGCGATGTACTGACATACAACTGGTATTACAGATACTATAAAATATCATGTTTAAAAATAGCCTTATTAGCTATATTCAGTACCTAAAACATTTCACCGTTGGATTCATAAGGGTAGGAACGTGTGTAATCTCATTGAATAATCTTGCAAGCAGGCTGGCTGGATCGCCCAATCCCACTCAAGTATGCCACGCTGTATACCTGATCGTGTTCTGAGTATCTAGTGGGTACGAATATGGGGCAATCATAGGCTTATCCTAAACCTATTTCGCAGTATCTGTAGTGTTAACACTCTTTAGGGTTAGGAACCCTTACCCGATTTGTAACCCACTTTATTATGCGTTACTTACCTTACTTTATTTTAACAGGTTTTGTGCTTGACATTCTTCCTACTATAGAGCTTTTTTTAGAGACAATAAAGGCCTGCGCACACCTAGTTCGCTGGCGGTAGCAATCAGTGAAACGCTGTCAAATATCGCTGTCAGATTTGAGATTTGACAGCGTTTCACTGATCGCTACCGCCAGCGAACTAGGTGTGCGCAAGCCTTAACGCAAACTTACTTTTCCAGTTCTGGTTTTCGGATGGTAAACGGATGGTTTCACGCACCTTTTTGACAGACTTTGTCCCCGAGTGTATATCAGGCTTCACACTAATATAAAGTCCAGTATACACTAATGGGGGGCAAAATATGACGCGCAACATGACGCTCGACAACATGTGATGGATGTCTATAATAATTATTTTTTATGCCATACCTGGCAGACGAGCAGACTGGCCACCTGATGGAAAGTAGTCACCGTCGCCCATAGACACCTGCAACACTAGAGGTGATGCTGATGCGCTGCCGGCCTTTCAAGAAGTGATAGACACGCCTTTTTAAGGACCCCATATCGAAGCTTCGAGGGAAAACCGCAGACGTTCATAGTCTTGGTATAATCTACTTGCACACACGGGACAGTTCCTGTAGAAATCTCGCCAGAGTGCAATGCATCGATTCCAGCAACACGGCTCGATTGAATGATTGCTGAATCCGCGTTCCATTTTCAAATTTTGTAACAAGTCTCGCGTCATGTTGATGTGCCCCAAAATGTACTCCGCAGCGTTGTGGGCCACTGAGCATGAGCATCGCTTAGCGTAGCGTCACAGATTCAATATTGCGCGTTTGTGTCTCGTCGTGTATCCAAGCCTTAAGGTCGTTGAATGCAAGTACTATGCAAACAGCAATTTACGTGAAATGGCTATCTTCCGAGACATAACAAGACTTGTAGTCATTTTAGTTGGCACGTATTTCGCAAATGCTCTACAATTTAGTGAATATTGCATGTCTTGAGGCGAGGCATCTGTAGGCCTACCACAAGCTCAGTATGGCTCTGTCTCTGGCTCTGGTTTTGAGTCTGTGTGAGTACTCACCAGTGTATTATACTGAGTGTGTGACGTTTCGACTTAGGAAGTATTTAGTCAACACTCACACAGACTCAAAACCAGAGCCAGAGACATAGCCAGACTGAGCTTGTGGTACGCCTACTGACCGTAGCCACTCCAGACATAAAGTGGTTTCCAACAACTGCCAACTAAGAACTACCAACTGGTATGCATCTTGACTTTGACGAAGTTATACGACCTATGCCGAAATGTTAATGGTGAATGTAACCGTAACCCGAGTAGAAGGTATACTTTACAAATTTTGATTGGACGTTCTACGTGTTCAAGCTTTATTGCATCTTTGACTGTGATTTAATATTGAATGTATAATAGTTATTTGTTATACAAGAGTGCAAAGTTGATTTTTAACCGCGTGCTCAATTTTGATGACTGAGCAAGCGCAGGATTCTAATATTTAACCACGAGCGTAGCGAGTGGTTTAAAAGTTAGAATCCTAAGCGTCGCGAAGGAATCAAAAGAGCACAAGGTGAAAAATCTTTGCACTCGAGTGCAACACGTAACTTTTCATCCCACCTCAGCGAGGAAATGACTAAATGCAAAAAAGAACATGGCGCGACTAAAAGTAACACACCAAGAAGGTTCCGAGTATGAGTTTTTAACAAATTTAAAAAGGTTCTATGATAAATTCGGTACCATGCAGGTAAAAGTAAATAGGTTTAAATGATGTTTTTAATTCACAAATACACCAAGATGGTTACGAGTGCGAATTTTTAACAAATTAAAAAAAGGTTGTATGATAAATTCGGCACCATGGAGTTAGAAGTAAATAGGTTGTGTATTCACAAACTTAGTGAACACGATATTCTAAATTCAAATTTACTTTATCCTCTAGAGGATAAAAACGGCTTTTGCAGTCAGATATTGAACAGCAAAAATACACTTTTCGAGCTGGTGGGATGAAAAAACACTTTTTTGTTACACCCTCTTGCATAAGTACCTGGTTACACCAAACCTCCCTGGTAATTTTAACACTCACGAAAATGTTCGTCAATATAAAAAATACTTAAAAAACTGTGGCAAGTAAAGTTAAAGTTTTCACTTCTGTCAACACAGCCGGAGAACAGAAGTGAAAACTTTAACAATACCAAATTCTAAATTTAAAAGTTGACTACACTACGGACACTTAGGAGCTCAAAGTTGCTCAACGCGCCTAACGAATTTACACTTCAAAAACGGAAAAAATGTGAGTCAGAAATTTAATAAAATTGGGTAGGTATGTATGTAGATAATCACACTAAAATATAACTTTTGAAACTATCATGGTTTTTAACACTATTTTTATGAAACAACGATATAATAACACACACTAAAATATGTCAGCAGAGCCCTCTAAAACGCATAAAACTTCGACCGCATGACAACTTTTTGAACGTTTCGTACCACGCTAATGGTAAAAGTTGAAATGACGCTCGAACGTAGGTAACCGTAACTGCTGTCAAGCAAATGTTTTTGTACGATGAACGTCACACCCCATCCTGTCTGTGGGGTAATTATTCCATCAGTATGCATTACTGGCTTTTGCTCTTTCTAGAAATAAAGCCAATGCAACTAGCTTCTTTAGTAATGTAACGCAGTTTCTATGTCTATGGTTATTGAAGTAGAACTGTTGAAAAATTTTAAAAGAAACGAAACAACAAACAACAACAAACCGAAAATCCGAAACGTATCCTCAAGCTAGGCATCAAGTAGCAAGAATACCTTGGCTTTTTATTAGTGCTTTGGTATGCTGTTTCTAAAGAGTTTCATATTGCTAACGGTTTTAAGTATAACACCCATTCAGCTTAGCAGGCCGCTAAGCAAAGAACACAATTACCGCCAAGTCTGTTGCCATTTATTTCTTTGTTGACATGAAAGTGACAGTGACAGAAGACTTTTAGCGAGCGGCTAAGAAGTGACAGGCATTTTGAATTTAGCCACAGTCAAATATTTCTTTATTCAGTGGTATCACAAGAATCACTGTGATGTTCTGTGCTCTGAAACGTCTCAAAGCTATGTGAATCTAGGTGCCAGTTTCACGCGATCAAGCTTAGTAGAACAGGCAGCAAACTACGGCTTGGTTCCTACCGTTTTTTTGTATGATCCTTTTACAAAACAACATCAATAAAATAGCAGTGACGTTCCAGTGTGGTTCCACTCCAACTTATAGATATGTGCAATAATACAAAAGCAAAGGTTTCAACGACAGCACACGCTACGCTTTAAAGTAATAATAAAGTACAAACACAGCATATAAAAATAAGACGAAGGGATAAGATTTTAAATCAAATGTATTCCTCCGCTGAAAAACTCCGAATGCAAATCTACTCATTCATTAATTAACTTTCTACCAATCCAAAGCCAGAAGTACTTACCAAAGTAATTTAGATATTATCTGGTAGGCGGGCACCAAATAAATTAATTAATCAAGAACCATTGCCTAGTAAGATATAATAAGTTCATGAAATTGAATTACGTCATAATATCGCATCGAACTTCAAAGCTACGACTTCTATTGTTATGAATAGCAGCAATTATTAATTTGTAGTTTTGTTTGTATCATTATTAAGTAGATGGTGAACTAATACAAATCTGACGGGTAGATTTTTTTACTGATAACACTCACTTCCTTTTTTAACCGACTTCAAATAAAAAAGGAGGAGTTCCCAAATCGGTTGTATTTTGTTAATGTTTGTTATCGCAAAACTTCGTCATTATGAACCGATTTGAAATATTTTTTTTATCGAAATTGTAATTCAAATTTGACCCATAGAAATTTCATCAATAGCGATTCTGCAGTTTGGCCATGAAGTCGGTCTCTCGAGTTTTTTAAACGTCACTTTAAAATTTTCATAAAACCCCTACTTCATAAACTGTGTATATAATTTTGTGTAACATAACATAATGAAAACCTTTTAGAAGATGTTAAGTATAATTATTGTAGAATCATTCAAAACAAACCAGGTTGTGGTTGCAAATACGGCCCAAAATCTGCGGTTTGCGGAATATTCTGTTCCCACTCTGTTTAGTATTCCGTGGCTATAAATAGAGCGTGTTTCGGTAAACTTGCAGACTGCCTGTCACTGTCCGTCCATTTATTACGACAAACTGACACTTGCCTTAAGTTTTAATTGAAGAATAAACATCCCTTGTTTACCTATTTTATGGGGGGTTCGATCAATTTAGCGTTTATTCGTTAGACAATATTATTTTATTTAGGTCTTGTTTTTACAAGTCAGAGATTATTAATTATTCACCCTTATTTTATAACTAACAGAAAAATATGTAAGGACTGTTTCAGACGACTGATGATAAAACCATGTAAAAAAATTGAGAATTTTTTTACAAAAAAGGGACCAATTTTATGGACACAGTACTAGATGACACTTCACACGTCAACTTCAGGTTACCTTGTGAAGTAATATGGGACCAATTCTTGTTAAATATGACCTGTTTTTAGCTATACACAAACCTCATAAACTTGGTGGTGGGTTAAAAAGTTCTGATGGTGCTTTTAACATTAGTAGCCTCTACTGAAACAGTCTTTAATTTTTTTCTGGTTGTTACAAAATAGGAATGTATGTAAAAAATCTAAGGTAAAACAGAATACGCGGTATGAAAATGTTCGTCACCTTAGAGTCGGTTTTTCGCTTGCACCAGTGCCTTGATCATGAACACATTTTGACATAATTTGTGACGTTATCTAATCGGTGTATTCTGTCTATTCAGTTTCAAAAGGTAGTATGTGATCGTGATACGTTGAACAAATCAAGTTGAAAATCGACGAACATTTTCATACCGCCACTATATCTACATAATATTATGTAAAAAATCCAAGGTAAAACAAAATTTTAATAACTTCTTACGAAAAAGCTAATTCAAATGACTTATGGAATCCATGTGCTTTTAATAAACGTGAAATATTAAAAAAAAGATGAAAGATCTTTTCGCACTGTACAATATGTGGAGCCCGACTGAAATCACTTTATTAAAATAAATGAATGTTTCATGAGATATGAGAGCTGCCCTCCAAATCAGACCGTTCATAGAGGCATTTATAGCTAACTATAGAGCACCATACCGTGTCTATGAGACAACAAAACAAGCGGTTTTGTAGTCATATCCTTGTGTTATAAAACTTAGCCAAGGTGATCCAAAGATAGTTCTCGCAATATTTTCTTTTACACCAATCACTGTGGTTTCACGTAACGCTATTGGTCAATCTTATTTTATATATATATATATATATATATATAAAAGAAAGTCGTGTTAGTTACTCCACTTATAACTCAAGAACGGCTGAACCGATTTGGCTGAAAATTGGTTGGGAGGTAGCTTAGAACCAGGAGAAGGACATAGGATACTTTTTATCTCGAAAACGGGGTGTTACGGGAACGGGCGAGCGAAGCTGCGGGTGGCCACTAGTTTTAAATAAAAGTCAATATGATCCCTTCTTCCAGCTTAAACTAAGGATCCTAGGAGTGTGAAATTTGGAGGGGGGATTCTTAGTGCACTGTAGGGGAACATCAAAAAAGGGATTCCTGAAACTCAACCCCTAAAAGGGTGCAGCGGGGTGAAGTTTGTTCGAAGTGACGTGGGATAATATATTTTTAACGAGTGAGTCAGACACGATAAATATTTGTGTAAGTATATATCTCTTTATTATTCACCACACAGAAACATAATAATATAGAGGTACATTATGATGTTTCTGAATGGTTTATGTATAGTACTGCGGATTTATGGAAAATCCAACAATAATGTAGATTTTACAAGAGCTTATTCAGACCCAAACCCAAATTAGGATGTATATTAAAATTAATCGCATTAAATTTTATTCGAAAGCTTAATGTAGGTATATATACAGGGTGTAACATAATATCCTTGTTTACCCGAAAGAGGGTATTCTACATGGCAAACAACGTTGACCTTACGGTTTTTGCAATTTTGAAGTTTTTCGTTCATATAAAAATGGCTGTACACTTTCTTCCAAAATGTACCGAGACAGAAGACAAAGCAGCCCAAATGTTTCCATTTAAAGCTGATTTTTTTATCTTTTAGTATGAACCATAGAGATATAACAGACCTAGCACTAAAACTTTGCATAATTATGATATGTCAAAGTATTCAAGAGTTGAATAAATCTTCAGTAATTATGTTACACGTTGTATCTAACTTTACCTCTATAGCTATACTGCTATAGTCAGTATGCATCCCCTAAGACTTGGCCGGCAGTGTTACATCATCCCTGATATCTTGTAGGTGATATTTTAGCTATGTATGTGTTTTAATTAAATGCCAGGGTCGGCTGAGGATAGGTAAAAACGGGGTAGTTTGGGTTTAGGGTAAGTTGATGATCGCAGGGCAGTGCATCGGAGCCCACGTTCCTGACTTACGAGACAATAAATAAATAAATAAATAAATATTTGTGGACAATTCACACAACACTACCCAGCCCCAAACTAAGCAGAGCTTGTAATATGGGAACCAGATAGCTGATATAATACTTGAATACATTTTTTTTGTAAATACATACTTAGAATACAATATAACGCCCAGACAGAGAACAAACATTTACGTTCACCACACAAATATTTGTTCTCGGTGGGGATCGAACCCACGACCTACGGCGCAGAAGGCAGAGCTACTACCAACTGAGCTAGAGGCCAGACAATGATTTGTTATAGGCGATGGTTACGACTTAACATCAGGTGGGCCAAATGCTAGTTCCACCAACTGTTTGTATAAAAAAACATGACTTCCTTTTGTTGTTTCTTTTTAAATCACTAACAGAGGTATTATTTATGTACACAGTTGTTTGGTGACCCCACTTTACTCCGTAGCGCAAAGCGTCATAACTGGCCCCGTTCACAAAGGGAATTTACACTTGATTTGACTTGCTCACGCTCAATTTGTAATTGAGATGAGTTTCCCCCTACAAAGCATGACCTAGCTCATTACCCCCGCGTTTGCGAGCTATGAGCTATTATGTTATGAGGACTTGGTTTCACTCATTACCATTAGACATTGGGGTCACCATGTCGCGGGTACCAAGTTGATCCATAGCAGTGAAATGTTACAACATTATATTGTTGCAAGTTTAAATATTATTTTACTTAATATCCTCTTTAACATAATGTTTACCTACTTACGAATTACGATATAATTTTGTAATGAGTATAAAAAAATGATGATGGAACAAATAATATTGTAAAATAACAGTAAACCAGTAAACCCTTGCGCTGTCAAATATGACAGCAATATTTGACAGCGATTCACTGATCGCCACCTCAGCTGGGTGATTGTGTTATTCTGTTGCTATCAAAGTTTTGGTACTAACAAATAAATTATGATATTAACAAAAAGCAACGATCACGTCCGTATCTTGTTGCCATAATTTTTCGACCGCTATCTATTCCCGTACTAGTTTTTTTATTTATTTACTTATTTATTTGTAAACAAATTACATACAAGTAAAATTAAGACTAAATACATAATACTTGTAACATAAACTAAGGTACATTGAAGGCAGAGACTATAGAATACATTGGACACAAAATCTAAACTTCGGGTCTTATTAATAATCCTAGCGTAGCGTTGGACTAGTTGATCCGTGTTTTGTCTCTTGCATTGACATGCAATTGTCAACTCGAGCAAATGTGACAAAACACGGATTAACTAGTCCAACGCTACGCCAGGATTATTAATAAGGCCCCTAAAGTTTTACAACGTGAAGTTCCTATTTGCTATATCATATTTATTATGCCAGCATTACATCTTGCTGCAATTGTTCCTTGATAAAGATGGGTTTTGATTCAATTAGTTTTTTGTTGCAATTGAAGTTCGAACCATGTCAAAATTGACCAGGTTTTGATTGCAACAAAAGATATGCAATCCCAGAGAACGCTTAGATGTGTGCATGGCCTTACCATCAGCATCATCACAAGTTGTTAGGACGAGATCGTTTTTTAGCGCTAAGGCGTTGGTAAGTACTTTTACTTTTTAGGAACATTTTTGTTAAATTATCTTTTTATTCGTTTGTAAGGTGTACTCTATCTATTCTATATACCTAATGTATCTATCAGTTGAGGTTGCGGTCAAGCATTATTATAATCATAAAAAAACTAAGTTATTTTTCAAGAGAAATATGAGAATTATCGTCAGCAGAGGACTTCTTCCGACTGATATCTTAATAGATTAATAGATTATTGATTAGAAAACACGAATAGATTAATGATTCGTGAATTTTGCTGCTTCTTATCTCTAAAAAACTGGAAGTTTCTAATTTCAACGCGTATTAATTTTTTATAGAAGGTACTTTACTCAGACTTTTGTTATCAAATCAAAAGATCTCCTAGCCTAGCACAAGCTCTGTCTGGCTCTGTCTCTTGTTTTGGTTTTGAGTATGTGTGTGTGACGTTTCGGCGTAGGATTTATTTAGACAGTACAAACACAGACTCAAAACCAGAGCCAGACATAGCTTATGGTGGGCTTACAGTCCTGGCAAGCACCGGTAAGTAGTTCTCTACAACTAATACCAAATTGGGCGCCGGCCAGAAAATACCTCGTGTTTTTTGTCCTTCGCTGGTTTTCGGCACAAAAATTGAATTTCCTGCGGGACTACCGTTACTAAAAGTATTTTCCTTTAGCAAAACTTTTCTGATTTTTTAAAACCTTTTAGCTGTTACTGCCATTGAAAGAACAATACAAAAACTTGATTAGGAAGTTCTATCCTACCAGATAGGTATCAAACCTTAAGGTGACATAGACAGAGCGCAAAAAGTGAGTTAAAATAAATAAATAAATATTGTGGACAATCCACACAACACTTTCTAGCCCCAAACTAAGCAGAGCTTGTACTATGGGAACCAGATAGCTGGTATAATACTTAAATACTTTTTTTTTGTAAATACATACATAGCATACAATACAACACCCAGACAGAGAACAAACGACGAGAGATTAAGTTGAACGTATAGGTACACGTTTTTGGACAGTAATGTAGGTATGGTTTATTGTAAAGTACATCTGTGGGCCTACCACAAGCTCTGTCTAGCTCTGGTTTTAAGTCTGTTTGAGTGATGTGTGTGTGACGTTTCGACGTAGGATTTGTTTAGTCAGCACTCACACAGACTCAAGACCACAGCCAGAGACAAAGCCAGACAGAGCCACGTATTTTTAACCAACTTCAAATAAAAAGGACATTAGGTTCTCAATTCGGTTCTATTTTTTTTAGTGTTTGTTGTATAACTGTCAAGAAAGGTTAGAACTATTATCATTTGCTATGGATTCAATTTATTAACTTTTGAGAGAATATTTTAACCCTTTGAACAACAGTCTGAGTGATTAATATTTATTTATTTAAATAACGAATGGGGGTCTATAACACAATGTTTTCTTTGTTCCATCATTAATTTGCTTTTTAGTAGATACTATTTTATTTATGGAGCCTCATTTTACGGTATTCTTATTTCAAGAGATTTTCATATTATGAAGACTACTTTCTCGCAGAAGCTTCTGGAATTTTTGGAACTAGGTTTGCAATGTCGGCAATAGGCATAAGTAAATATCTTGACTTCTATGCCCAGCGATGCGTGGGCACACACGCAATTGGGTTTAGTTGGTTACGAAAACTATTTTTACTGCAATACACGACGATCGTAGAATTCAAAGATGATATAGAGCTTGCACAAGAGATAAAATAATTGTGGTTTATAGCCATTGTATAAAGTTATCATTGCAATACTCAACTTTACAAGTGCTGTGATGAGACTAAAGTGGGTTATCAATATACATTTGATTAACCAATTTAACTTAAATATTACATTATTTTGTAAAAAATTGCATCTCAAATTCACTGAGGTTTGTGCTGATGTTATCGCGTAGTACGTCACTAAATCTATATACTACCTAGCTGTACCTACCTAACTAAACCCACCTACCTGCCTAGTTATCTATCGTTTTAATTGTTCACTTCACTATTAAAAATGGGTGTCAAATATTGCACCTATGGAAAAATATGAGCAAAGCCGCACATCTAAGCGATCAGCTGCGATCTGCGATGGCGATCAGTTTCAGCATGGGGTTTTACATTCACACTGCTGTGAGCTTTGACAGTGCGAAATAGCGGTGGCGATCAGTAAAACGCTGAAGAAACGTCACTCTACCACCGCCAAACGCTTAGATGTGGGCAAGGCCTTATTTAATGAGTCGTTGGATACCTTATAATTTTAGAGAGTGATACGTGACTATCGAAAATTTTGACGGTCACTTTAGCCTCGTGTGTAACTTACCGTCATATTCAGTAAACAATCTTGTATTGCAAGTTTCTACTTTCTCCATCTCGCGGTTTTCTGCGCAAATGGTGAGGTGACGCAGCATTTCGTAATAGTTTTTGGGTTTTTTGTCTTGAAATATCTCATCGAATAAAGGTCAAGAACACCGACCTTTTATTGCACAATCAAGAAGCTTTTTAATATGCTGCACTTCAATTCAAAGGCTTTAGTGAAGGAGGAGATTGCATTTTTGTACTTTTGGAGCATAACTACCTTTTCGTCGGATCGCCTAGAGTTTGGTAAATCGGCATATTTTGCTGAACTATCAAGATTTGGTCTAGATTATACAACTGAATTTATTTATTAGATATTAATTCAGTTCTTAAACAATCTCTTATACCCTGAAAACCAGCGTTGCAGTGGCTTTGCTTTTCTAGTAAACGGAAGCGATGCCCGTTTTTTTAAATTGGTTTTGTTAATTTTCTAGGTTACGTAAAGTAAACATTTTCTACTTTATACTTACATTAATAGTGTTAGTTGAAAAGCTACAATTAAGTCAAAAGGAAAGTGTTTTTCAGGTAGTTGACCTTCGGGCATTTAAAATTAAATACAAACGAAGTATACGTACGACAAAAAAAGCTTGGCTCATTTATAACGAATTATTAAGCAAAAGAAATGGTAAATTGAGGAAATGGATCTCGTAGCCGGAAGGTAAACGTTATTTTCCGGGCGCCAGCAGAAAAAACTCATAGAAAAAGATATACAGCCATTCCTATAAACGTTATTTAATTTTATTTTAATCATTGCTTAAAGTTTGCGCTGTCACTGTTTGTCATTATCTAGTGGTAAGAGATGGCAATAGTTTAATCACCGTTTATATTTTGACATAAACCGCCTTACTTATAAAAATATGTCAAAAGATGAACAGTGTTTAAACTATTGCCATCTTTTACCACTGGGTAATGACAAACAGTGACAGGGCTAACTTTAAGCAATGATTAAATTTAAATTGCGTTTTTAAGTAGAGCTGAAAATAATTTAAGTTAGCCAAAAAAAATAATAATATGAGAGATAATTTTATTTCGTGTCTCATAGTAATTCTGGTTATATAGATACCTACTTATAATTCGCTTAAAAAATCGTATAGAATGAACCAGGTATTACTATTAGGAACCGTACCTACCTTACCTATAAATTAAAATATACTGTAAATATATATTAATACCTTTGTAGGTCCAAAGGTCTATAACCTAATCCTCAGATAAATAAATATCCTAGGTACCATTATTACAGGATATTATAAAACCAAAGACGTATAAATAGAAGTATAATATATTTTAGAAAGTTTCTTTGTACAAACAAATTAAATGATTCAATAAAGGTCAATACTGCACAAACCTACTCTGAATACAAAATGCGACGTAGTTCAACAGATTTCCCAGGACGGCAATGAATTTATCATACCTATATCTGAAAACAGGTACCTACGTGTAGTTTTTCTCTTTTTACGGGCGTTTTACCCAGTTACAAAGTTTTCCTATGAATTTTACAAGTTTTTCATATTCCCAAATCCCAAAATTAATTTCACTCCCTCAATCTGGTAAAAGTTTCGAAAGGCTATTTCAACGAGTTTGTATAATACGTTACACGTCAATAAATGAACAGTGTGTTTCAGGAACATGCAAATTAATACTAATATATGCCGGAAAAATACTTCAGTATTTGTAGTAACTTAAAATAGTGTGCACATGCTACATGTAGGACAAATACTTCAATATTTTGTAGAAAGTAAAAAATATGGCTGGACTGACTGTGGGCTTTATTATGACGAATATTAAAGGCGCCCTAGGGAGTCTGTGAAAATGAAACATGATTCAAAAATTGTGTATTTAAGTTTGCTAATGAATAGGAGATTGGATGACTTCTGTGCCTGTCGCCGGGGTTACAGCCTAGTCGTGTCATTTTTTTTATTAGTTCGCCAAAGCTTGAACTAAAGGATTTACGTGCTACAAAACCCAACTCTATTTTCATAAACATATTCCAGCTAGTCTAGGGTTAGGTCTCACAGGGGTAAGTAATGTAGGCATGCAGGACGTGATAGTGTGCTAAGCTGCGATCAGCCGACCGGGAATGGGTGATACATCTCTCCCGAAATTGACGGATAATGGGATCGAACGCGCACCCTCACGGATGGGTCTTTTTGACCCCTTTTACTTGCAATTCCAAAAGTCGACAGTAACTTATGAGGCGTATACGAAAATGTCTAAGCAAAATGTTTCTAAATTGAACTTTTGTGAACTGGCAAAATAAAAGTACAGCCAACAAAAGTTATATCTAAATATTTCAATAATAGTAATGGCGCAACTTTATCTCCCCTTGAAGAACCTAAAAGTCTTATCAGTGAAACGCTGTCAAATTTTACAGTGATATTTGACAGCGTTTCATTGATCGAAATCGCCAGTGACCTAGGTGTGCGCAGGCCTTCTGTCATGAACCACAAAGGTGTAATTAGCCATTGCCGCCTGGACATCACCTCTGTATTGTTTAATATAAGTATAAGTGTGTGCTTCAGTGATAATAAATGATTATCTTATTTCATCTTCTGTTGGAATTCCCGGCACTCCAAGATTTTTTTTTTATCATGAGGTTAGCGGGTTCTGGAAAATTATCAATGTTATCAACCGACAAACGGAGGATGGACTGAACCCCAAGCCGATAACATAGTAAAGATTGAGGGAAATCGGTGATGGGGAGAGCTCAGAATTATTCTTACTGCAAATAGGCCTGAGTCTAAGAGAAGAGGCCTTTATTGAACTGTTTTTGACTAATGATGATGAGGTAGGTACATTAATATTTTAATCTGATCTGATTGAGTCTGTGTGAGTGCTCTCCAGTGTATTATACTGTGTGTGTGACGTTTTGACGTAGGATTTATTTAGACAACACTCACACATACTTAAAACCAGAGCCAGAGACAGAGCCAGACAGAGCTTGTGGTAGACCTACTGCGTGTATAAATCGTCAGGGAACTGATTAGAAAGTAGCCATTTATTGTACTTCTATTTCCGATGTGATAATCGATTTGTTCTCTCGGAAAATATGACCGACTTATATAAAACTCTGCACCTTGTTAGCGGCTACACGCGTGACGCAATACCATCTCTAACAAAGGCAAATCTAACAAACTAAATGGTGAAAGTTCATACGCTGGGTCTTTTTTATTTGCATTTACATAAATTCCATGCTAAATTTAGGTACTTACTTAAAAACAGAGTCTACTAGTAATATAGTAATATACGAAGGTACCTTAGCCTATACTCCCTGTGTAGCCTTGCGCACAATTAAGCGTTCTGCGGTGGCGATCAGTGAAACGCTGTCAAATATGACAGTGATATTAAAATTATTTATTTATGTGCGGAAGGCTTAAAATTATTATTGAAAACATGCGAGGCAATGATTTGTTATAGGCGATGTTTACCACTTAACATCAGGTCCACCTGATGTTAAGTGCTAGCTGTTAGAACAATCATATGGCATGGCCCCCACCATATGATGGTTCAACAGCTGGCCGAATTAAAAAATATATGCAAATGAAAATGAAAATTGAAATTGAACCGCGGGTGAATTATTTAAATTGGGAAACATAAACATTAGGTACGTACGGGTATGAAATATTACAAAATACCTATACAGGGTAAATTATTTAAAGTTAGTGAAAGCTGTGGACATACGAGTAAGTAAACATTGCAAAATACATGGCCCTTCGCACGATACGATCGGATGCTGTCCGCAATACCCGCTTGTATTGCAAAAGGGTAGTACAAACATCAGCGTTTGCTGAAATGATATCGTCTGAAATGGAGCGGCTCAGGACCGGTCTGTTCCACTTTACGCAATCTATTGCATTCGTTGTTGCTTGAATTACTGCGAATAACTCTGTTATAAACACATGCGAATCTAATACAGAATTTGTGGGCCAACTCGGTTATGAAATGCTATTTCGCAAATAATTTCAATTAAGACTCATTTCAGGAAATTCCAAAAACCATTTGCAGAATAATTATCACACCTGTCCAAAATTTTTCTTCGGAACTGATGGAAAATATTTTTTGGACAAGTCTGATAATTTATTAAGGTAGGTACTGAAGTGTACGATTTGGAACTTCATACTCCAGGAGGTCATGATGGCCAGTATCAAGGAACTTTAAGTAAGGGTTAAAGATTTAAGTAAGGTTTGTATAATTAAGAACTAAATGACGCCCATAAAAAAACGATCGTAGATCGCGCTATCGTTGCGTTCTGTGGTTTACATGACCATAAATTGTGTTTGTTGCTCGTTTCTCAAGACAAATTCGTTTCATTACTACCCATTCTGGATTGAAACTTATGCAAATAACCTTCCTTCTTTAAATTTAAATATCTAAGGCCCGTATTCCGAAACAGCGCTTGAGTCTGAGTCGAGCCTCAAGCATAGATTTTATGACAGTTCTCCATTGAAAAGTGTCAAAAATCTGTGCTTGAGGCTCGACTCAGACCTAAGCACTGTTTCAGAATACGGGCCTAAGTACCTATTCAAAGTAGGTTACCTACATACCTACTTACATAAATGCAGAGATAAGTCAAATATTTTACCAAGTAGTCTATATAGTTTTGTAAGCTCTATGTAATGTTGGGGCGGGGCTTTGCGTAGCATAGATACCTATTAAGTGCCTACTAAGTACCTACTAAGTAAAGGTGCCCACGTACCCAGACAGAATACAGACTATACTTACATAAAATCGTTATGTATGTAGCTACCTCGTTCAATTCTTGTCAGCTCAAGTTTTAAGCTGGCAAGGAGCCATTAAGCACTCAGAAGTTCAAAGAGTCAAACAAACACTTGCACAATTTCAACGGATCACCCACCTGGTTGTATGCTTGCTAGCTTGCTACATGGTGCTGCTTGCTACACGATGACAGTACCTACAGGTCAATTACACTGCAACCTTTTTGAACGCTAGTTGGTCAATTTGTAGGTAGCTAGTAGCTAGGGTTCGTTGTTGCAGTGCGTTTTGTTGCTCGTTAGTCTGATTTACAAACCGTGTGTTGCATTTTGCAATTTTTTACATGCAGGTGCATTGGCAATAGGAAATTTCATTATAACCACTATTTTTTCATTTAACTGTTTTTTTATTATTTTTCATTATAATTATGTTTACTGAAGCCTTATTTTAAAAACAGGCTTTTTTGATGGTTTAAATATGCTGATCAAGTTTATAAAAATCGTTAATACTGAAAGATGAAAATTGCACGCGTCTGAACGGTGCGTGAAAAAATATAGGTACTGGTGATTATTAGGTATTTAGGTGAAAACAGTAATTTATTAAAATTCGCAAAAATTATACAGAACGTAACTGATAGTTGTTATTCCTAAAAAAATCATTAATTAAAATAACAAACCTTAAAATCGGAGCTGAGATCAGATTATTACAGTCCAACTTTATCCAACAAAAATCAAAGCACTTCTTTCGAATGTCACTAAAAATCCCGTCTTTATAATCCAAGCAATGGTATTTGCGTATACCCTGCGGACAGTTCAAGTTGCGCCGGAGTCGACGGCTCTACGGGCACTGGTGCGCCAACCACAGTCGACCGGGCGCGCGCGAAAGTGAAACATCACATTAATATCAGTTACATCAGATCGCCTTTAACATTTACCACGCTGGACTCACCTGCGAAGCCTATGAGGCGAACCACCGAAGCTGCAAGGATGTGACGACAAGTGCGCAATCACATTTCATCACTGTAAACACTTGCTTATGACATTTTGTGGTTGAACATTAATTGGTTAATCTGACTATGCCCGAAAACTAGGCTAGTAGCCATGCACAAGAAATTAATAGCTAATTAATATTTTGTAGATAGGTTACAGTAACTATGTACCTCTATCTAGTGGAAAGCTTATTACAGCTGTATTTTTCTATGTTTGCTATCGGATAACTTCGCCATTTAGGAGCCATTTTCAAAAAATATTTTTATCAAACTCAAAGTATATGTTTATTTGCTGAATTACATGCATTAGATAATATGTAAAAAATTATAGTTGAATCAACCTATTTAGAGCATGCAAAAATACAATTATAAACGATTTAAATTAAATTATATAAGATTAAATAAACATAGGTTCAAATAGCTATGAGAAAGTCAAATGTCAAAAGATTAAAATAATTATAGATGGCCCAAATGAAATTACAAAAATAAAACTAAACATTATAAAAATTTACCTAAGCCAGAAAGAAATAATTGCATATTGTTAGTCAGTACGTAGTTTGTCCGTCATAAACACGTTGATCGTAGTTTGTTTTACGAAATCCAATTTAATATGTGGGTGGCCCGATGATTTCTCCAATATCCTATTGAATTAATTTTACGGTGAAAGCCTTCATCCGGCTCGAATTATTGCGGCCTAAGTAAACGATATAACACTAGATCACTTTTTCATGTTATCTAATTATTCAGATATTAATTCTGATCTTTAGTTGTAGATTGTTATACTAAATTCTTTAACCATAACACGATTTAAAATAATGTACCTAGAGTGAATCGTTAGGTCGGGTCGTTTTGACAAACTCAAACTCAAACTCAAACTCTAGGAAAATATGAGTGATATGGTAGTTAATAAGTACCGATCAACCCTATTTAAAATGTTTTTTTTTCTATTTACAATTACCAAAGAACGGTTTCGTCTTTTGAAGTTTTCAGTAGTCAGAAAAAATCTATCTTTATATGCATTATTCAGAGGTTCTCCTAACTCTCGTGGTTTTGGACTTGGCTATCACCGCCCTTCTCAATAAACACCCTGTAAGTATAGGTAGTACATCATCTACAATAGATGCAAAGGCCTGTTTACTTTTACTTACCTATAGTGATCGCTGACTGGATTGACCTGACCATTAGTAGCGAAGGCGACGATACCTATGTATACTTATCATGTTTTATGAACCATGGTTAGATTGCTTGTGCATGTTTGTTGTTCTTTGAAATTAGTTTTATATGGTAAACCGGCAATCATTGCATGCACAATAGTTTTATTACCTATCTGATCTAGTATAAAAATGCAGCAGTGCTTAGCAAAATATTGTCTTAGTTTACAACTAATGGCCTGCGCACACCTAGTTCGCTAGCGGTAGCGAACAGTGAAACGCTGTCAAATATCGCTGTCAAACTCCAAATCTGACAGCGATATTTGACAGCGTTTCACTGATCGTTACCGCCAGCGAACTAGGTGTGTTCGAGCCTTAAATTTTGTTTAATGGCCCGAACACACCTAGTTCGCTGGCGGTAGCGATCAGTGAAACGCTGTCAAATATCGCTGTCAGATTTGAGATTTGACAGCGTTTCACTGATCGCTACCGCCAGCGAACTAGGTGTGCGCAGGCCTTAAGTCATATTTCCTAAACAGCCGATTTATTTTTGCAAGACAATTCGTTCAGGCAGCTGCTGAATCCGCTGAGTTTTCAATTGTTTAAATTTGAAAATCGAATGCATAATACCTACGACTATACCTACTGCCTTATCAATCGATGTCGTGGGAATTTTACAGAAACAGAAAGTCAATTGGTGACTAAAAATGGTTTTCCGCTGTACCCATTATAACTACTTATCATTGTTGTCGCGACTTGGGCCAAGCCTTAATTTTTCACCAAGAAGTGTTTTTATCGGAAAGCCTATTTGCCCTTATGCGGGGGCATCAAATGTGGCACATTTACCAAGCTCAGGTGGAGGTGACCTTTTTGGCAAAGGGGATCCAGTTAATCCTCTTGTTTCTGGCGGATTTGTCTGCTGAAGCGAGTGATATGTTGAACGTGCTTCGAATATGAATGTGTGCTGAGTGAAATAAAACGTAAAGTTATATATTTTTTTACACAATTTATTGTTTACAGAAACATTTACAAATAAAAACAAAGGACGCAATATCCTTTGTTACACTTATTAAATAAATAAATAAGTAATAAATATTATAGACAATCCACACAACACTATCTAGCCCCAAATTAAGCAGAGCTTGTACTATGGGAACCAGATAGTTGATATAATACATAATATATACATTTTTTGTTAATACATAGGTACATAGAATACAATATAACACCCAGACAGAGAACACATAGGAATAAGTACGTGCTTATCTGCCAATTATTCTAAGGAGGCAAGTATTTTACTAGAGGAGAAAAACCATTTTAAATATTGCGCATAGTCTCAGGAGGGCAAACCCACAGGTTCCCGCCAAACTCGTTTAGCTCAGGAGTTGCTCCTTCTACCAAGACACTACAACACCATTGCTGCTAACAACCAACACGATACATTGGCTTCCATGTACTGATTCATGTGAAAACAACCGCTAGAAAGCAGCCAGTGAGCACGCATCATGATAGAAATAAACATTCTTAGAACATATTTAATATTATGCAACCGTTGCGTCAAACGCCAAACACGCGGAAGGCTGTGCAGTCGGCCAATGGAGCAGCGAACGCAATGTAACCAAGTCTCATGCAAACTCAAAATTATGTGGCATGTATTTGATAATTAGTACAATTTCTGTGCAATTAAGAATGTGGCTTCGGTTATATAGGCCTTTACCTAACAATTTCTAATGTAAATTTTCTAATTTCTTATTAAGCTATCTGAAATACTGTCCCAGGGACTAAAGCGTCCCGCGAGTAGGGCTTGAGTAATCACCGGTTGCCTCTGACGCTATCTAAATTATCTACAGAAATATTTACTTTAATTATAATAGAGTCCAACAAACCGTTATATGAAAATTCTATAGTTCAACCTACATGCTACAAACAATACATAGGGAGGCTCTAAGCTACCTTACTTCTCCGGGATATTTTCAGTTTTAGTTTTGGCAGTTAGATTCTATAATTTCGACGCCGCAGTTTTATATTTCAAACAAAAAGGGACGTCTGTTATCTTACATATCCCTTTTCCCAGGTTTTATCTATGTAGGTATTATTAGCCGGTTTTGGGAATAGAATTTAACCACTGCAGCGAGACAAACTCTAATCGGGGATAAGAAAAATAGCGTCGTGCGTGGATTATTGTTTTCCGTGTTATAAAGCTAAACAGAGTTCTAACTCTATTCAATGGGTAGTTTTCGCCTTATAAATAAATACATAAATAAATAATGCGGACAATCCACACAACACTATCTAGCCCTAAACTAAGCAGAGCTTGTATTATGGGAACCAGATAGCTGATACATATAATATTTAAATATATATATAGTATGTACCTATATTGTACCCAGACAGAGAACAAACATCTGTGTTCACCACACAAATATTTGTTCTCGGTGGGGATCGAACCCACGACCTACGGCGCAGAAGGCAGAGCTACTGCCAACTGAGCTGAGAGGCCAGTCTTATTAGTATAAAAGGTGTCTCGTGCAAAAATCATTTCCTATGCGGTTTTTTTGACAATGACTCATTTGACATCACGCTAGATCTATGCAAATGAAAACTCAAGTCTAACTACCTAATTATACTTGGTAATCGGCGGGTTAATGGACGGATGCGTCTTGAACTGCACCGCAAGGCTAAAAGGGGTTTTTTAGAAAGTCAAGCCTTGGTAAATAGCGATTGCGAAATATGCATTTTAAATTTTAAAATGGTCACATTATAATAAAATTATTATCATAGGTACATAATATTTAGGAGTTGTGCAATTGACGTTTGAATTTATAAGTGCCTACTAAGTAGTTAATAGGTATAATACCGACTTACTTACCTTCATTCGTTTTAGAAGGGGTTTAGGATTGGTTAGAAATGGAGGTCGAATATTTAAAATAAATATTGTGGACAATCTACACACTATGTAGCTCCAAATTAATCAGATCTATAGTACAAGCTCTGCTTTATTTGGGGCTAAATAGCTGATATAAATCCGTACTTAAAGAATACCCCTGCCTTATACAGATACGAGCTGGTATGACCGAACTTCGCTCGGGGTTAAAAAATATAATTAAAATAATAGATTAATAATAAAATAATAGATGTCAGGAAGAGTCGTGTCTTTATTGGCTTATTTTTAATTAACAACGCCATCTGCTGGAATAGCTTGCAGTTAGTTGCTCACAATCGCCAATAAATGGCAGGAACAGCCGTATATTGAGTTTATGTTTGATTATTGCAAAACACCAACTTCTCGTCATTTTCTAAAAATTAATCCTAGCTAGATTGATTTATCGCCCCCGAAACCTTCTGTATACTTAATTTGATGAAAATTGTTGGCGCCGTTTCAGAGATCCTGAATATATATATACAAGATTTTCTCGTTTAAAGGTATAAGATAATAAGATAAGATAGGGCTTGCCTTATAGGGATATAATCTTACACCCTGTATATAACTACAGTGGTCGCAAAAGGAATATGTCGCCCGCCATTTTCAAATGAAACTCTTACTAAAGTCCTCAATATAGTTTATTTTTATAAGAAAATCATTTTCATACATACATCTCCTCATTTATATATAAATACACAGAAGTGTACGCGGTCTGGCATACAGCATTTCTCAAAAATAGCATTGGCTAGTCAAAATATTTAGCTAGCATTATAATAACTACATAAATTCCATAACTACGAATTCATTTATAAACAATTACGCGTTTAACTGGATCGTTTAATCATTTCAATAATACCATAATCCCATTATACGGAAATCATATCAACTTGAGATACTATAACAAGAGTTTACATAATATACATGTGTTCTTACTTTAAGTATAGTTTTTTTGAATTCCATTACTGTTTGGCCATGGCTGGGGCATAGTGGGAAGTACGAACTATGATCGATGTGATATTAAAAACTGTAACATAAAAATATTATAATTTATACCACTACGTACGGAGGGAAAGTGCCCTGAAGGGACTACGTAACATTTCAATATAACATCTAACAGATCGTACTTCAAGTCTCGCCACAGCCCCAACCAAGGTCCTCGCTATAAACATACAATAGATACGTCTATCGACAAATCACAAAGCAATATTACATCTATAATAAGTACGACAAAATCTTATTAAACGTAAAAACAGCTGGCACAATGAAGATCTAGACAAGTTACATAATATTACATTAACATTACGTTATTAAAGTACAAATCATACATGAAAATATGTATTTTATATAATCAACAATATACACAATAAATTAGATTATGGAATGTTATTATGAATTTTCCATTTTGTTCATTAATGGCATGGATGACAGTGGGAATAAAGAAGACGCGATAAAAAAATAATGCTATAGTTACTTAAAGCGAGAATATATAACTATTTATGCATATAGATATGCGAAGTAGGCCACTAGAACACTTTAGACGAAATGTGCGAGAATTGCGGCGATTGCACAATGTCCGACGCCTGCATTCCTCACTGTTAACTTAAATCTCAATAGGTCAAACCGCACTGCCCTTACAAGCTGGCCAAACCAATGCGTTCAACTAATATCTTGTTCACAACACAGTATAAACAACTAATCACCGTGAACATAAGTTGAACTCATTGGTGTATCCAATGCACGAATCTTACAATAAAACACTTTCCAGCAGTCCAATTGGACGATAAGCTTCGCTCCGTCGGGTAAATTACTTCGCCTTTTTAGGCAATATGCTTCGCTCAGTTGGACAAAAAGCTCCTTTTGGGCAACGCATCGCTCAGTAGGACAATACGCTTCTTTTTGGGCAATATTCGTTTCGTCCAGCGGTTTCGTGCATTTTGTTTGGCTGATGCATCACTAAAGTGGAGAGATGCGCGCTCAAAACTCGTTCAGACAGCTCATACATCCTATAATAAACTGACCAGAAATACATCTGAAACAAACGAAAGCATAAGCTTATTAAAACCGCTGTATACAGACTGGGTAAGTCTTTTCTACCGCCTAAGTGTCCAATATTATAATTTTTGGGGCTTTCAGAAACAGCTTAAACGAGATCCGAACAAAGTAAACCTGCATAGCTCATTTTAGTGGACTCTTCAGCATTTTTAATAATTAATTAACGCTTTTATTAGCTTCACCTGTATGTAAGTTTGCTTATATGTATGTATGTAACAGACTCCTTTGAGCTCGATTTTGTCCTACTTTGAACGATCAGATTTGATTCAAACTTTGCACACCTGTCAAAGGTCGATGACAATATTATGAAAAAAAAACCCCCCCACGCTTTTTTGTACAATAATATAAATTTTTCAATTGATTATTACAGTTTTATTTTTAACTTTTTAGTTCAATTAGTTATAAAAGCGTGATTTTTTTAGTTTTCTAAACTATAATTTATTGTCATAGAAGGACCTGCATAGGAAGGACCATACGGTTCGTCGTCTTTCAAATAAAGACACCTCACTGGCTAATTTCAACTCTCAAATGTCAGCTAATGATATACGAGATTGACTGACCCCACATGAAGTGGGACTATGGCAGGAAGAAGGAAACACCTTACCCTAATAGTATCAATAGGGGAAACACTCATGGTCAATGGACCATCTCTTCAAGTTAAAGAAGACTCCAGGACTACTAAATTCAAAATAACCTGACGGCTAGAGACATTCGTTAGTGAGCCTTATTTTGACTGGCCTCTAGCTCAGTTGGTAGTAGCTCTGTTTTCTGCGCCGTAGGCCGTGGGTTCGATCCCCACCGAGAACAAATATTTGTGTGGTGAACATAAATGTTTGTTCTCTGTCTGGGTGTTATATTGTATTCTAAGTATGTATTTACAAAAAAAAATGTATTCAAGTATTATATCAGCTATCTGGTTCCCATATAACAAGCTCTGCTTAGTTTGGGGCTGGGTAGTGTTGTGTGAATTGTCCACAATATTTATCATTATTATTATTATTTATAACTGTGCGTGAGAACCCGATCTTTTTTTAATTTTCTATCTATCTACCTTTCAGTTGGCGTGTCCGTCCTCGTAGAGCGTGGTGGCTATGTATGTTGTAGGCACGAATCCCTCCTCCCGCGTGTGATGTCTCCGCACGCGCGTCCAGCCATCACCGGCGTCCGTCTCCAGCACAAGCAGTCTCTCTCCCGTCTCCATACGCATCGTGGAGCCACTGCCTATTCCTGACCGGAAAGAGCACTGTTATTAAACATCAATAGATAGGTATGTTTCATTGGGGAGCGATGCGAACCGGCTATTAATCCTTCTAGTGAGACAAAGAGGAAAAGATAACTTCGATACGATTAATATACATTGCACGAAACACAGAACTGCACTGGTCGGCTGCAAATCCAGCTCGCGTAAGTAGTCCGGTATGTCATAAATTTTTCCCCTCCATTGGTGTGTGGCGGTTAGTTCCCCCTCTAGGCCAGACTGGCTAAAGCAAGCTGTAGTAATATAAGTCACCTTCAAATGCATATAACGCCTTGCAGTAGCCCACAGGGCAGATCGGGCTCGCAGTAGTAGTCGTCGAAGTAAGACTCCTGGTCGTGTTCGTCGTTTTCCTCCCCTCCGTTGGTGTGGTCGTTGTGAGCGGCAGCCATTTCCCCCCCTAGGCCAGACCAGTTAGAGCAAGCTGTAATATAAGTCACCTTCGAATGCATATAACGCCTTGCAGTAGCCCACAGGCTGCAGATCGGGCTCGCAGTAGTAGTCGTCGAAGTAAGACTCCTGGTCGTGTTCGTCGTTTTCCTCCCCTCCGTTGGTGTGGTCGTTGTGAGCGGCGGCTATTTCCCCTCCTAGGCCGGACTCGGGCGAGCCGCCAGCGGCGCGGCCTGCGACCACGCCCACGCCGGTGCCCGTGCTCACGGAGGATTCCGACGCGGAGCGGGAAAGGGACTCGCTGTTGTTTGAACCGATACTGGAATTAGAGGTAATATTTTGATTGAAAAACTTGGCTATGAAACTCTTATGCCCAGCGGCTATTTTATCTAGAAATCAAGACGTCAGTCAGCATCTCATATGCATAATGTCGCCTCTACACAATTTTCTTTTCTGCTAGCATATTCACCTCCAGCACGATATCATGCTTCGTCGCTTTCTTTTGTCTTGCTTGCACGTGAGGCTGATCGAGTGATCGTATATGCCTCAAGTTGATGGATGCATCGTAGGGCACGTTCGTACCGTGCGTGAGCGAGGCAGTGCTTTGTGTAAGGCGATGACTACGACTTAACAGCAGGTGGGCCTATTAGCTAGATATATATCTTGCTCTATTAGCTAGTTTTATAAAAAAAAGCAGCCAAGTGCGAGTCGGACTCCCCATGAAAGGTTCCGTAGCAGCAAGTAACATAATATAAAAGTTATTTGTAAGTCTTTTCTTTTCTCTCGCGCAAACTACTCAGTTTAGAAAAAAACTATATTAGAAACTTCAACATCATTTTTGAAGACCTACTCTAGATACCCCACACGTATGGGTTTGATGAAATTTTATTATCATTTCTAAGTATGGGGACACCCAAAATTTATTGCTTTTCTGTTCACAGAATACATCTACTTGCAAAGTTTCAACAGTATAGCTCTCATAGTTTCGGAAAAAAGTGGCTGTGACATACGGACGGACAGACCGACAGACAGATATGACGAATCCATAAGGGTTCCATTTTTGGCATTTGGTTAAGTAAACTTAGAAAGCAGTTGTATGGCGTAAAAGATACCTGGTAGCTTGCTGCGGCGCCGCCCCATTGGTCCTGGCCGTGGGGTGCAACGTCGCCGGCGCGCTCACTTGACTGTTCGCCTCCGCTAACAGCTCTTCGTACTTGTTCAACTGTGCCCGCAGCTTTTTCAACTTGTCGCAACATTCGTTTAGTTGACCTGGAATAGGAAACATGTATAATATTAGCAAGGAATGTTTTTGTTGAAAGGGTGTTTCTACTCATTAGAATACTTTTTTAATAATGACGTACAAGTTGGTTCGTTTTAATTATTTATTGATAAATAATTCCCTGATTAATTTTGACATGCCTACTATTAAATTAAATTTATGTTTTTTTTTTGTACACCTTATTATAATTGTTTATTGATTTTATAGTGTTTACTATACTTAAGGAAATCACCTTATTATATTAAAAATATCTATTATAAAGGACGGAAAACAAAACATTTTGATTCGTACCAACAAAAAAAAACAATGCGTAAGTGTTATCTATAAATAGCTATTGAATGCAAAACATTTTGCAAACAATAGGCGCCACATCCTTGCTAATAATGGTGTTGAACTTAAGGGGCAGAACACCGTCTAGCCATATAACTTTTGAAAACTATCATGGATTTTTAACACCATTTTTATGAACAACGACATATTTACCATGATTACATTTTGTGAGTTTGACTCCCGATATTTAGGCACAGTTGCATACACCATGATCACGGTTGAAGATGGCTTCCAATTATCTGGAATCTTGAACCCGGTGGTACGAATGTGTAAGCACAAACATGCTTACACATGATGATCATGTTGTATGTAATTGGTGTATAACCGTTTTAATTAACAAATAAATAAATAAAGTAAATTGCGATCAGAGTACACATTTTATATCAACAAAAATGTTAAATGTGCTAGCGTTGTTTGACGGTTGTCCGCCCCTTACCTGTCTGACCATGCAAAGCATTATCCTTGTATCATAAACATAAGCATATGCGCTTTGTTGGTCAACAATATGATGTCATAGAAATATGATTACAAAAACTTGAGACTCACGACTGTATTGAATTGTTATGATAACCTTTTCGGTCGGCGCAAAAACTTGTAAATTTTTTGCATGTTTTTTAGATAAAGAATGGTCTGGCTCGCTAGACAGACAAGTTCAAGACAAACATCTAAGTTTATCACACAAATGTATGTATGACGTAGGTGGGATTCCAATCATAAAACTAAAGTGCTGAAGGCGGATCTAATAAGCCCGTCACACATGTAGCTCTAATATATTATATATTTAAACGCCAGTAGCTATAATATAAAATTAAAATGCCGTGCGATAATATAAATAACGGTATAAGTTGGTGACATCATAGAAACATATTGCGTGTGCGGTCATGTGAATATTTGTATAGAATATATTATCGTAATATGCCTTGCTATAATTAATATTAATATATATTATAGCTACGTGTGTGACGGCCTTTACCGACTGAGCTGCGAGGTTCTCGGTCATAATGGTCCCTACAGAGAATACTGAATACAATAGAAAGGCGTTCATGCGCCGTTTGCGCTGTCGCCAGTTTAACATTTTCCCTGTTTTATTTAAAACTAGCGGCCGCCCGCTGGTTCGCTCGCCCCGTTCCCGTTACTTTTTCAGGATAAAAAGCTTATGTGCTATTCTAGACTATAATCTATCTCTGTGCCAAATTTCATCCAGATCCGTTTAGCCGTTCTGGCGTTATTAAGTAACAAACATCCATCCAACTTTCGCATTTATATATTAGTGGGAAGTGGGGATGGGATAATAGAGGAAGATGTATATTTTACCTTCAACAGTCATGGGGTCTCCTAACGCTGGACTTGATTCGTAAACCCCTTTCATTTTCATTAGGCCTTCCATAGCAGCTTGTTCCTGAGACACCTGAAACAGATTTGAACAAATTGAGCGAATAATCTTAATTTGATATCCTGGGATTCACGAACAGACAGTGACGTAGTGGACTTTTTAGGTAAAATTTCAAAATTTCGTTGGTTGATAATATCATCAAAATCAAACCTCTTAACATTGATCTGTACCCGAAGTCGGAGTTTTGCTACCACATTTAGTCTACCAAATGTTGTTTTCGTGTGAGCACGTCTCTCTCTTTTGTATGGAAAATTGATGAGACAACAACTCGTTTCGATCGTTTCTACGTGACGTATTTTTGCTGTCTCATCTTTTCTCCATACAATACAGAGACAATAGGCGAAACGAAAACCACATTTTGTCCTTCTGAAACTGTGTAAACATCAACCTAAGAGTAAAATTGGTTTAAATAGTTTTATCTGACTTGCTAATTATTTATGTAAATTTAGTTTTTTGATTTAATTTCTTACCTGTTTACTTAATTCTAAGACCTTGGCCTGCAATTTCTTCTTCTTTTGGTTCGGTGGCAGGTCTGAATAATCCTCCTTTCCGTCCGTCGACATGTTATTCTGAAAATCAAAATGATTAACACAATCTTAAATTCACAGAAATCGCATCACACACTCACTATCACACACAACAATTTCATAATGTACTACAAATACATTAATTAATTTAACACCTGATAATTTCCACTACATAATAATTTAATAAATAAACCCTCCTTAACCAGCATCGTCAGCATGACGTCTTTTTTAACCAAAACGCTAAAAGTACACACCAAAATATTATACACAAATATTACAAAATATAAGTTGAAATTGCCAGAGTGCGCCAAAAAACAATGAAAGCCGTGCAAGCATGGTATGTTAGAAAAAGCACAAGCCGTGCAGACGAAACGGTTCATCAATGATTCTATAAATATACTTGTCGTTTGAATATTTTTTTAGACATTATAAACCAAACCGGTAAGTCACTTGCATAAACATACTCATTTTAAGTCTTGAATATGTCTAATTAATTTAAATAATGTAACGAATGGGAGGCAATAATGTACATAACGTTATTGTACACCCCGTTATTACGATGCCAGTTATGCCACATGCACACTGAAACAATCCAAACATGGATTTTTGCTTTCTTGTTCTGGCACTGGAAACTTTTACCTTGTCCTTGATACTTTATAGGGCGGATCCGACTTGGATAGGTTAGCTTATGTTGGTACATAAAAATTACGCACAAGGCGAGCGAGCAGATCGAGCGTGCCGTGGAAGCGGCCGCCGCAGTGCCAGAAAATGTTAAAGTGGATTATTTTAACTGGGTGTACATTAACTGGCCGTACATTAACCGGAACTTAACGAATTCTGCATGTAAATTCAAACGAGATTCAAATCAATTTCGTCACCTTCTGTTATGACCTGCATACACGGTACATAACGATCGATAGATGACTCACACACAAATCATTTATAGAAACATTGGATTGTGACCGTTCGCGAAACTGACCTTGATCGAATTGCACGCCTCGACAATCTTCTGCGGCCAAAGCGTTAGGCGGCGCGGAGTCGCGGGGAAGCAAAGAAACAACAATTAAATAAAGATACGTAGATGTGCTTTCCAGGAGAGTAAGGATTGAAGAAGCGAATAACTAATTGGAATTACCCATGACGACATTTTGCGGCAATGATATTCATTCAGCATTCCTACTTGCGGCTTACCTGCGACTGTAACGGAATATAGTATATTCCGTACCACGAGACTTCGTACTATATAGCATACGAAATCGAGGATAAGTGAGCACAGATACACTGCTAGAATGAATCGCAACCTTTTTGGGACTTTACTGCATCACCGCAAAAAGTCGTTGTGGGCGATCGCTCCAAAGCAGGCTGTAAACTCTCATCGAAGCTCTCTCTCAGGCATCAACAAATGAAAACGCTATTACGAGTATAAACATATTGTGGACAACCCACACAACACTATCTAGCCCTAAAAGCAGAGCTACTATGGGAACCAGATAGGTGATATCATAATTATTAACCTTTTTTGTTAGTAAATACATATACTTAATCATAATATAACACCCTGACAGAGAACAAACATCTGCGTTCACCACACAAATAATTCTCGGTCGGGATCTAACCCATGACCTACGGCGCAGAAGGCAGAGCTACTACCAACTAAGCTGGAGGCCAGTCAGTGTTATCGTAATGTTAGGCAGAGTACGACAGTTGGCGAATATAATGTAGGCCTGTACCCGAAGTCGGAGTTTTGCAACCACATTTCGTTACCAAATGTTGTTTTCGTGTATCTCTACGTTTCTCTCTCTATTGTATGGAGAAAATATGAGACGGCAAAAATACGTTACGTAATCAGAGTTGTTGTCTCATCTTTTCTCCATTCAATAGACAGAGACAAATAGGCGAAACGAAAACAACATTTGGTAACGAAATGTTGTAAATGCACTGGGACTTCGGGTACTGTACGTTTCTTCGAGAGTATACAACCGCTTTAGATTACCCACGGGAAGATAATAGAGAAAATAGTTTTGAATAGTTGAACCATTTAGGGTTCATTCTCCTAGATCACACTAATGACACAGGGCGTTGACCACTTAGAAGGAAAATTCCACCACAAAATAAAAAACTATAAACTGAAAATATAAGGTCATGTGCGTGGATGGGTTGCGGTTTGATGACTTTACTTACGAACGGGAAATTTAAACATTTTGTAATAAAACGATTTCAATTTATCGATGAAGACAACCACAAAAAAGGTTGACGTAGATTTGATTTTACGGCAATAGCCGATTGTTTCTATCACAATGCCATTTGTAGCAACAAAGAAATTGAAAAAATGATTTTTGCTAGATATTTCTTTAAGTTTTCTATCATAAAGATAAAACTATTTATTTAGCCAAGCTTATCTATACTTCCGCTTAGTCAATGGTGCAAACGACTTCGATACGTTATCAATATACAAGAATAATGTAGCCAAAACAATTCGACTTATCTATTATGACACCGATTGATGAGTAATATCGTTTGTATACAAAAAATATGACCGAAGATCAAGTTAGTTTAATTTAATGAATAGTAGTAATTTTAGTAATGAGCCAATTTATCATCAACAATTAACTTTGATTGCTCACAAAAACATTTACAAGTAAAGCGAATGTTAAAGTTCAGTTTTTGCAATAAAAACGATGTAGTAATTACTCATAACTGATAAAACGTTGCTGCATAGTAAATGTACATGTGCATTGTTTGATAACGTAGAAGGATGAATCATGCACCCTAACCCGGGTTAAACTTACATTTTGACATGTTGATATTTTCCACGAACGCCGGCATTTGTTTATATCGTACCCATGTTATGTGAGGATCGAACGAGGGTTGGAATATTGAAATACAAAAATAAATTAGTACCTCCAACATACACAAACGAACCGGCGTATAGTCATTTGTTTTGTAAAACATTGTATAAGACTGATTCATATTGCAAACATTAACCCATTCATAATGCCTGAAACTTTTTAACAGCTCACTATGTCTTTTGTCACTGTCACTTTCATGTAAACAAAGAGAGATGGCAAGTATGGCAACAGACTTAGCGGCCTGTTATATGACTAATAGGACCATTATGAATATGAGCGTAAACTACTTCCAAGACCATACGCCGGCTGTTCAAATAAACTGAAATAAAGCGTAAATTATAATACGTAAAAATAATATACGTAAAGTAAATAATATCATTTATCCCATTCACCATGCTTGTATAAAAAATGTAATACCTAATCGTATAAAATATAACATTACGTAATTTTCAAGCAACATGTCTATAAAATGATAGTACATAGCACTAATATAATATACCATTACACGTACCAACTTGTTAATATTAAGTATGAATACTTTGCAAACATATAATAAACAATAAATGGAGGTACTTTACTAGTATATTTTTTAAGAAAACTAGAATACATAAATAAATTTGAAGTAGTAGGCAACAAATATTGCACATCGGCTAACTTCGGCCTCATAGAGTGGAGTGTGCGTCAGAAAGAGATAGCGCTCTACTATACCGAAAAGCCGATGTGCAATATTTATTGTCTACAACCGTAATCATGCAACTGTAATCAATTAAATCGTAACCTATATAACTATTTATTTGATTTATAATATGCTCATTGATTTTAGTCAGTAATATCTTGGATGCAATAATTGAATAGCTCTCCATACACCTAGGCACATTTTGATTTCAAATTAAAATGACGTGCATAAATTTTGCAGCAATCAACTTTTTGTGTTAGATTCGAAAATAACGAATAGACAGGCACTCGTATTGACCGCAACACTTTTTTGCATCCAATTTGCCTTGACTTAGTAAAAGTTACCACGAAAATAAAACAGACAGCAAGTTCACAGGTTTTCTTGTCATTTTACAACTTTTTTGTCACCATCTGTAGCCTTGACTGACTAAGGATGGCTAAAGTAATAAATACATTATTACATTCAACGAATTACAAGGCCTAGTAAAGTTGACCTCTTTACATAAACAGCTGTTAGAAAAGTCATAATCATTTGACATACGAACGCTGGCTGACCCAGATTTTCGTCAATAACTTGAACTTTATGAGACATAAAAGCATTAGAAATAACTTCCATCCGCCAAAGTAGCTTACTGTTATTGGCGGGTGTCACGAATATTACAATTTACTTTATTACCTAATCAATGGAAATACATAATTTTCTGGCCTAGAAGCTTTCTTTGCTTATGATGATAAAGCGAACCATCCCATTTCAATTTTCTAATCAACATAATTTTGATTGCTATGGATTAATTTTGTGACCTTATCGTACCTAACGTATGAATGCAAGCTCAACTCATCCCACATTTTAAAGAAGCAACCATGATTTTAGATTAACCCATTCCCAGCTCACAAAAAAGTTTCAACCTATTCAGACTTATGAAGTACTAAAATGCAACTTACAAACATACGTCCATCTCTGTCCCACAAGCCATAACCTGTATTCTTTCTCACCTTATTCGAGCTGAATATAGACAATAGACCGCCTCGCTTCTTGATTCTATTCCCTGAGACTGTCCCTCGGGGCGCTGTCTGATGGTTGTGCACGTGATGTGTGCTGGTAGAGTCTGTGGTATCGCCGCCGGTCGCGGTCTCGAAAGCAAAGTCTTCGGGTGGCACGAAGCCCGATTTATACCTGTCTATCACTAGTTTTGTGTCCTGGAAGAATAAAGATAATGTCGTTATGAAATGTTTCAGTTGATTTGTGATTGCTAGGACATAATAACTATGAAATAAATTAATATAAATATTGCGGGCAATCCACAAAACACTATCTAGCCCCAAATCAAGCAGAGTTTGTACTATAGGCAACCAGTATCCGAAGTAGGAGTTTCGCTACCACATTTCGTCTACACAATGTTTACGTGTATGGAAAATTGATCAGACAAAAACTAGTTTCGTTCGTTTCTACGTAACGTATTTTTACTGTCTCATCTTTTCTCCATACAATAGAGAGATACCAATAGGCGAAACGAAATCAACAAAATTAAGTGGGACTTGCCCTTCAGATAGCTAATATAATAGGTACTTACATACTTTATTTTTTGCAAATACATAGGTACTTAGAATACAAATTATTATAAAATAGATTGTGGTAGTAACCTCGCCTTCCGATACTACTACGGTCGCGGGTTCGAATCCAGTCGTGTACTTTTGGATGTAACTGTTCGAAAAATGTATTTACAAGATGCTCGTGCATGAGTAAAAATAACAGTTGCCTCTGACGTAAATAAATCATCTACATAATAGATACCTACTTAATTGTACTACTAATTAACCTACATTACAGGTACATGCTTATAAACATATTGAAACATAATATCTGAGTCATAAAGCTTATATGAGGTCAGCCTCACATTAATAGTAAGATTCCGTGCGTTAGGATTCCAGCACAGGGACATTTTTCGCTTATTCCACGTAAATACATCAAAATACCCTAACACCAATATGCTTAGTGAGTATTATGTTAATCTACTTCATCAATACTACGGAACAAACTGAATAATTCATTGGTTTTCGCTTTTTGTTTTAAACTTTCAAATACATCAAAGGCGTGGCCATTTCTTGCGCAAATACTTTCCTAATGTACATTGTAACGTTATCAGTTACCATATTTAACCGTTCAGTTATTAACATAAATAGATAAAAACGTACGGTTGTAGGTATTAGGCAATAAATATGGCACATCGGCTTTTCTGCTTTCGTAGAGGGCTATCTCATTCCGACGCACACAACGCTCTATGAGACCGAAATTAGCCGATGTGCAATATTTTGTTGCCTATATCAGCAAGTGTAGGTTATTTTTTAGATGTATTTAGATATTCTTTCTTATCTCTCTAAGAAGGTAGAAGTTTTATCAAGCTATACGGTTTATTTGTAATTTTACTTATCTTTTTTATGCGTGTTTATGTTTAGACAAATAAAGTTCTTATCTATCTATCTACTATCGATCGCAATAGAGTAATAGGCTATTAGTCTATTGCGTTTTCGAATTGATCATCACCATCAGCACGAAGAAGTCCACACCTAGTCTAAGATCCCTAGAAGAAGGACCTTCACCGAGCTGGTTATTTAATGAAACGTATTTTATATATAATTAAACATGCCAATAAATATATTCTGTATGGGTTGCCTATCAAATTTCAGTCCAGGATAATTATGATTAATTAATAATTAAAAAAAAAAAAAAAAAACTTTCCACTGGTTTGTTTATTAAACAAATTCTATACCAATCGAAAGTATAGACCCCAGTATTTTTATTCAATAAACATACCGGTGCAAAATGCTAGTATCGATTTTCCTGTTTATACCTGGCTACCCGAGAGTTGTGACCGGAAAAAAATAGGCAACCTAACGTTTGCATATTCTATGGGGTCTATACTTTCGATTGGTATAGAATTTGTCTAATAAACAAACCGGTGGAAAGTTAAAAAAACATTTTTTTTTTTTAATTATTAATTAATCATATCCTGGACTGAAATTTGATAGGCAACCCATATAGAATATATTTATTGGCATGTTTAATTAAATATAAAATACGTTTCATTAAATAACCAGCTCGGTGAAGGTCCTTCTTCTAGGGATCCTATACTAACCTTCTTTATTTACCGACTACCCGCAATCTTCACACTTATAAAGAAATAAGAAAATGTTCGTTTTATTTAAAACTAGCGGCCGCCCGCGGCTTTGCTCGCCCCGTTTCGCTACTTTTTCGGGATAAATTCCTGGTCTCCTGGTTTTAAGTTACCTCCCTACCAATTTTCAGACAAATCGGTTCAGCCGTTCTTGAGTTGCCCTACTGGTTTTAATTTAAAATCTCCTTTCATATACTTACTAGATCTAATTTTCTCCATGTCTTTAACTAAAGTGAGAGAAACAAATACAAACACAAATCTAATAGGATGTCTACCGTGCCTTGTTATTTTTTTTATTCATTTAATTGATAAATTACCTCTTTCTCGTTGAGAGCACTGGTGGTCTAGTGGTAGTGGCCCCGCCTTCCGATCCGTAGGTCGTGGGTTCAAATCCACTCGTGTACCAATGAGTTTTTCTGTCGAAAAATTTATGTGCACTATGCCAGTACTCTCAAAACGGTGAAGGAAAACATCGTGAGGAAACCGGCGTGTTGTAGAACCTAAAAAAAGTTCGAGCAACACGCGTCAAGGGTCACGCAAAAAGGGCCCATCAGCGGCCTACTTGCGGAAAAACCTGCCCGCACATCAAGTGCGAATCAAAAAACTTGCCGAACTTGCCTCTTTCTCGTTGATACTGTTAGCCGCTTTGTCCATACCGTCAAGGCACTGCATTATAATAGGGAATACTTTTCTTTCGACGTCCACAGAACTCAACATGAAGTTTTTTATGTTCTTTATCCGTTTCTCATCTAAGTCCTGAAACAAAATTGTATAAATGTAACAAAATTTATTGGAACAATTCGAAAGGGAAAAAAGGCTTTTCTTTAAATTTTTGTCTAGAAGACTGATCAAGTGACGCGTGACCCAAGGGCTGGTGGGTATCTGGCGCAGCGCATCAGCATTGCTATTCAGCGTGCTAATGCCGCCAGCGTCTTAGGGTCGCTTCCGTCTGGTACTGATTTGGATTTGTTCAGCTATCTCTAGATAATTTGTAACGGTTTGCAGATAGCTTAACTGTTTCTTGTGTATTTTGTACATTTTGTAAATATTTGTTTAATTGTAAGTTTCTTTGTGTAAATTTATGTTTAAATTTGAAAAGGGGTTGCAAAATATAATATGCGTTCATCTATGCGTAATGGTTTTCAGTTTAATTATGTTCTTTATCTGTTTTAGCGTTTCAATAGGATTTGCAATTTGCGTTCTTCTCTGTGAAGTATATCGTAATACGCCTCAGCTTATATTAATTGGTCATATTCTTGAAGGGTCGTATCCTCCCTTTCTTTTTACGAGGTGTCATCATTGCGTCCCTACGATAAGTATAAGATCCAGCATAATAGCTCAATTACCATGTTTGATTTACGACTTTAGGATGATTGAAATACTGTATTTTAGGTCGCTGTCATGTCGTATAGGAAGTCAAGGAGGCCGCATTCAAATACAAAAATTATACAAAATTATTTATTTACCAAAGAACATACAAAGTTTTATTTAAATAACTGGTGGTCCCCGCACTAGGACAAGCCTGTATCGTGGGATTCGAAAGACATAATTGGAGAAAATTGTATCAAACCCCCGTCAAGAGCGAAGCTCTTAAATTTAGGAAAAGAAGAATGTTATACGGTTTTCTCCAAGATTAGGATTTACTCAAATAAGCGTAGGTACATTTAAAACGACCCAGTTGGCTCAGAGCCAGAATGCACAAAGCTCGTTATCGCGAGCATTCGCCGAATTGTTTCCAAAGTTCACATGATTCAACGGAGAAAGTTTACACTTAACTAAAATGTTCTCGGAAACTCGTAATGACAACAGAACTACATCATTTAAATCGTATTTATTGATGTAGAAAGCAGGGGCTCTAATCCGGGGCCGCTAATCAGCGCCGGACGGCGTTTGTTTAACCTCTAATTGAACTCATGCCAAAATAAAATTCGCTATTGGCGGGTTATGAAAATAACACCCTTGGGTTTAATTTTATGGTAGGCTGTATGTCATCATCAAATACCTTGCCAAAAACGATGGTCTCAGAAGCTTTAACGTCATAAGTTTAGAGTCATCAGTCAGTTTTCAGTTATAAGAACAAATAAACCTTCGACCGCAGATCTCTCTAAACTCAAATACAACGATTCCATTTCACCCGTCACCTGTCCTGCGTCTCTTTAGTATGGTTCCGTCGTATTTGGTTACTGTTATGTCATTATGGCTGACACATGACGTATTGGGCAATCGATGGCGAGCTGGTCTGCTAACACATGTGGTTTATTTTTGTAACTGACGGCAACAAACAAGCAAAATAGCAGTTACAAGAAAATACAAGTTCGAACCGGTATGCACCGGTAATCAGAAACCTGTTTTCTGCATAATTGTATTCTATTACCAGCGAAATATTTACGTAATATTAGATGTCAACATTCATTCAGGAATAATTAGTCTGGTCATAAAAATTTAATGCTTTTTTCACATGAAAGTGTTAAAATATCCAGTTCGATGCTTTAATAGAGATAGCTACGAAATGTCCATAGGTACACATAGTAGGTATGAGATGAATATTTAAAAATACAACAGTTGTTTTTGCAGCTAAGAGGCAATAAATTAGAGAAAAACATATAATGAGATCCGCACCTCGTAAAAAAGTTCTAGCGTGTTATTTTTACATGATTACAAATTACTTATTCATAGAACGTCAAGGACACACTTCAAATGTAATGGTTTCATTCATTTACATGTATTTATGTCGTTTACATAATAAACCGCGTTCTGTTGTTACTCTAGTTACAAGTGAAGTGCAAGCTGCTAATCTTCATTAGCCTGGAAAGACATGTCCTGCACATTATTCTTTCTCCATCCACATAATTTCCTCGATCAAATTATAGTAGTCAAAAGACATTTATTCAATTGAATCACAAGGATCACTAGAACATTTCAAAGCTAGGTCAATGTAGGTGACAGTTCTACACGACCAAGCTTAGAAGAACAGGCAACAAACTTGACTAGCTTAGCTGGCCGCCTGTTGCCATCTCCATTCGCAGACACGAAAGGGACAGTGACAAACATATTTCAATGAGCCGCTAAAGTGTCAGGGTTTATGAATGGTTTAGGGTTTTAGGAACGTAAGACAAACGAAGAACAAAAGTGGTAATATTGGAGACCGTGTTACGAAACTAGAGGGGACGACGATCTGCGTATGTAGCTGGCAAGCACTGGAGGAGAAGACCGGGCTCAATGCACGTCTTGGGAGAGACTTACGTCCAGGAGTTGTCTGATATAGGTTGATGATGATTATCACGAAACTAAAGTGGGCATGACACTTGGCAAGATTTGGTGATAGCAGGAATAAGGCCCTGACAGAACCTGGTGGCCTAGGGGACACAAAAGAGGCCTTGGCAGACCAACAGCGCGGTATGTGGATGAAATCATTGCTCTACCGGGAAAGTCCTGGATGCAAAAGGTCCAAAACCGGCAAGAGTGGCGTCTGAGGGTGGACGTTTATGCCCAGCAGTGGGTTTGTACGAGCTGATGATGAAGCACTTACCTGTAACTGTTTGAATACGTGTGGTAGCCGTTGCTCGTAGTGTTGTCTCTGAGCCTCGTTCGTCTTTCTCAGCTGTTCCGTATACTCATGCTTCGCGTCTTCGCACGCTTGACTCCGCACCTTCATGTTCGCTTTCTGCTTTTCTACCTCTGCTCGACTGCAAAAAGACCATGTTTTTTTATTCTCTTTTGACACTCTTTACCAGGATGGATACTAATAGGACGAAAGAAGCTAACTACCCACAACACAGGTTCTCAGTTAGCGTACCTACGCATTTATTTTTTTGCAACTTATCATTTTGAGTTATAAGTTCCTGTTTGTAAAATGTAGTAACACTTTTGTAACATTGATGTTTGTTACCAATTAAAATACAACTTGCTAATGGAACAAGCATATGGCCCACCTTGTATTAAGTGGTAACCTTCCACCTGTAACAAAGCATTGGATTGCAGATCACCCACCCACGTTCTCTATGATGCACTGCCCTGCGTGTGCCCTTGAGGCATACAGATTTTATTTATATAAAGTAGCATCTCTACAAAAATGGGAACTTATATTTGATCAGATAGCTATAATCATTATAGCTCTTGATCAAAATATTATACATAATCATTAACTCATTATCGACAGCCATAAAACGACGGACATAAAATTATGCCTCCTACATAAAATACGAAGAGAAAACATAAGCCGCCTGCCATCTTCTCATTTCCTGTGACCACAACAATGTCTCAACACAAGCTCACATGAATGCAACAGTACACGTTGATATAAAATCTAGATAACACTATTTAAAGGCACATGATATCTGACGATACCGTATGGTAGTAGAGCTCTTTATGAAGGGCTCGTCCGAGTGCGTACCGCCATGCCTTTTCTGCCGTGAAGCAGCATTGCTGTGTTTTGGTTTGAAGGGTGTGGGTGCCGGTGAAATTACTGGCACGTGAGACTGAACATTTGTATGCTTAAGTTGACGGATTTAAGGCAGTGCATTGTAAAGAACGTGCGTGACCTACTATACTAAGATACTAATTATAGTATCTTCGTTCAAGACTGATAAAACAATGGGACTATCCATAACAGTTATATATTTTATGAAACGTGTAAGATATATTGTTGTTTGCGATATTAATTATCAGCTTAATTAATCTATTTCCTATGATAACAGGTTGTGTTAAATAAGAGCGAAACTCTATGCAAATTTAAGACGTCTCATTAAAATAAATTGCATAAATTATACCAAAGAACATACGGAAGCGTAGTTTGAATGAAACATTTCGGCAATTGAGTAACCAGGTCATTTCACATACTCAATTTGTTTGTGTACAAGAACGACGTCGTGGACGAGTCTCAGATTATTCGCGATGACATAAACAAGGCAATTGGACTAAATTAACAATCTTGGACCGATTTGTGTAACTTTATACCGTCAACTGGGGGCGATAACACGATAAGTCAAGGTACCAGGGAGTTGGATAATCACCTGAGATTGAGGTCAGCGTCTGCTTTTTGGAAGGTCTCTAGCGCTCGTTCCGATTCCCTCGCGGCGCGCTCGTACGCCCGCCTCGCCCGCTCCAGCGCGCCTATTGAAGAATTCAGAACACCCATCTGCTTAGCGCCTTCGTTTAAATGTTGCTGAAAAAGAATACCAAAGTTTTATCTATCCATCTAATGGGTGTAGACCTCCTATTTAGCAAGCTACTCTTTCCGGTCTTGCGCTTATTGAATTTACCTATAGCTGCCACCGATTTAATTATATCATCTGCCCGGCTGGTGGTCTGCGAAGCTTTATCTACAGCATTGATAAGTCGCTAGCTGGGACAGTCTAGTAGAATCGACCTTAGTTTCTGATCTATGCTGAGGTAGTATTGTACATTGAATGTCATTTCTCCCACGTCCTAAATGAAAAACCCCAGCTCATGTTATCATCCAATCACCGCTGGTGCTGACTGATGAAATGAGAAATGAATGCCTTCTTCATTCCCATCATTAAAGTTATTTGGTTATATCTTCAAGATGAAGATTGAATGCTGTAATTTACTCAATAAATCAGTTCAAATGTTTATTTTTATATGATCGAGTTCAACAACAGTGCAATAACACTCGTTATTGCACTGTTGCTCGTTTCAAATGTATAACAACGGATGCGGTCGACAATGCATTCGATCGATGCTTGTATGCTGCAAAAGTACGTAATGGGAGTAGCTCGTATGCGGTACCAGATGAAAACCACCGCATTGTAAAGTTCAAGTGCTGTGAAAGAGCTTTGTTCGTTTCTGAACTTGTTATTTATTACACTGTCCAATCCACATCAGCTTCACGAGTTACTATAACATTAGAGATAAAATAACGTTCTAAATTTATTAATCTCAACAACTTCCTTTTCAACTTTAGCGGTTTATTGTAAAATTCGCAATGAATATTCCCTATCCATACCTACCTAGTTAGAATTTGTATCAAAACCTGCTGAATTTACCTTCCTCTCTTCTCGCAACTCCTTGGCGAGTAGATGCAGCTCCCTGACGACATTTGACTGTAGATTTTCAGCGACAACCTCACGCTGACCCGCGAAATCACCTAACTCTTGAAGCAACTGTTTGAATGCTTTGCAAACTGTGTATCTGCAAATATAAAGACGAAACTGTAGTCTTTACTAACGCAGATCTACAGCCTGACATCACCCACCGCTGGATTGCAGATTGGATCATTTATTACATTTCTGCGCTTTTCTTGCCCATGTAAGGCCAGCGCCGAGTATACTTCAAACTGCAAGCTGCAGACGTCTATGATTTGTTTATGGTCATTTATAAATATCAAAGATTTTACCAGGAATCAGGAATCATCATACATTTTTCAGTAACCCTTAACTACTTAATGCCCTTTGAAGGTTTAAGTACTAAAATCATTTGAATGCTACTTAACACTAAATTACTTACTGGTATTCATCTTCTTCTTTCTTTTTTGGTTGATAATTTTTGACCAGCCTCCTGCAACCAAAACAACGGGACTTGTTCGAAAAATCTACATATAGATGACATAACAATTTATGTTGCATCGAATCTCGGTAGGTAATATGTTTAGGAATATATCTAAAACCTAGAATTCTAGATAGCATTATGCAACGTATTAGAAATTTTGAATATGTTAATACCTGTTTGTGTTTAATTTAAAGATTAGCAATCCGTAAAGCCAGTCCCAAGAAGCATGTAATAATACGGGTATTATCGAAAACAGAGAAGCTCTCGATTTTACGATGATTTTGACGACCCATATGCTAACGATAAAATATTTTACATGCTCGCTTTTAGCATGTGATAAAGTAGGCGATTTATTTATATGACATTTACAATCGTTTTGATAGAGCTATACTAAATAACAGACAAAAGCATAAAATTAACAGAATTGGTCTCAATATTTTTTATAGTGTTAATAATGAAATTAAAATAAAATGATCTAACCATACAATATCTTGTTTACTAAACTTAAGTATCTGTCTACCTTTTCAGAACTAATAAAATAAAATAATCTGTGATTGATAATACTGCAGTTGAAATTGGCATGACACTGGAATTCTAATAAATCATTGGCAATATTGGGTATTTGCAATAGAGTTGATATAAGAATAATATTGTTTAAAGTTGTGTTATTATCATCATCAGCCTGAAGAAGACCACTGCTGGACGTAGGCCTCCCCTATACATTCCCAGGAAGAAAGATTCTAAGCTCTCTTTATCGACCGACTTCCCGCGAGATTACATATCGACAACAATATCGACATTACATCATCATCATCATGTTTGGTCTTTGTTTTTTGCTAGACTATTTACCTGAGTTTTCCTGCATATTCCAGTTCGATTGCGCATCTTTCTTTTACAAAATTGCCATATTTGTCTAGAAATTCAATCCCTCGGTGCGTGTGTGTAGCTAAGTTATCATATTGATCCTGTGGACAAAGAGAAAATGCGACGTTAATAAATTGTGCGTGCTATTGTAACGTTATGGAGCTTAAGACCTATGTCTACTGAAGCGGCATCACACCACACTCATGACATGTTATAAATGAGAAAGTGAGTGTGTATGTTTGTTCAAATCATCACCGTAACGACTGAATGGGTTTGGAATAAATATGAAGTTTCGTGTTCAATAGACGTATTAACGAATTTTGATCCAGAAGAGTACGAAGCAAGCGGAACCAAGGACGTTTAGTAGAAGACACTATCATTTATGATTTTTTAGGACATTGCGTTCAAGTGTGAAAAGAAGCCGTGTTGATAAAATAATACTTTATAGAACACTTTTTTTGTATATTTATCTAATAAAAAAACCATAATCTAATTATTTACAATCTAAATAACTGGATTATATCTAAGCCACACACTTTGTGGCGACTTTAGTGGACAGTGGAGCTAATAGAATCATTAAAACGGGAGGAAACGGTCCGCGATACGAGGTCATCTCGCCGGGAAACTGACTACTCCGATAACCGTTAAACATTACAGTACATTCTTTCATAACACAATTACCCACAAATTCATGAAACAGCTTAAGCATGTTCTATAGACTTATAAATAGCATGCCTTCTGCTAATAGCAGAAGACAATAGGGCATCCTGGGAAAATTGATTGCGTGGAGCGATGCGCATGCGACGAGGTCTTCATGAACCGCCCTTGACTGCTGTTGAGGTGAGTGAGGGGCAACGACCTGGACGAGGATCAGGGAATAAAACCTAGACCTTTTATTAGTGTCCAGGCAGACGTCAATGTACGATAATTGAAACACAAGGTAAGAACTGACAAACCAGATACACGTACTATCTTTGTACAGTACAGTAGAACTTAACTGCTGCTAAAAATAAACATAAGCAGTATGCTTATAATTGTATTGGATTTGAACCTAATGAAAGCCTACACGGGATTTTACGATGATAAAACCGGTGGGTTAGATATCTCTGAACCACTAAGTAGGTATACACACAACAAAACACATAACAACAAAATACATAATAATATTTTCACATACCAAAAACCAATACGAAAGGTTTTATTTATCATTGATCAACAATAATAAAACATGAAGTGTGTCATGTATAGAGCACGAAAGTGCGGACGTGATGATATGACAACTAAATAGCATTAATTGAATGCGTGGCCACACTAGCTAGTGCAACGATCTTTTTGTACACGCACAGGCATCGTATGAAATGTGAATGGAATAAATTTAGACATGACGCCATGCCTCAGACGTCTAGATTTGAGAAGATCTTAAAAATTAAGACCTTACTCGTGACAAATTTTATTAATGTACAAACGGATAGCGGGACAGTAGTAAAAGGATATTAAGAGCTTATATCGTAGTACAAAATTTAGCCACTTAAAGGAGATATTTGAGACAGTGCAAAAAGACCAACAGTAGATGGGACTTATGATTATGAAAAACTACTGCGCGCCACTGAAATACCATAATATTAAATGCTGTTACCCTAATGAGAGATAACTTACCTACATGTAATCAATCCAAAAGTTATGTTTATACTAAATGTTAAAAGACTATTAAATTCTACAACATGAATAACCTCTTCATCATAATCACGTAGAGATACCAATTATTGTGTTCCTATTCCCAAAGTGTAAGTAATTTGGCTCTATCACTTGATTTGCGGATAAAGATAAAATAATTACTCCAGCGACCTACTAATGTCCCGTTCTTCTAGAAGCGTGTCATACCGGTTTTACTTTTGATATTGAACACCGACAATGAGAGATAATATCTCACTTAGAAATTCGACAAGATGTGAAACATCATCGTTTTCACAATACACCTAAATGAGTAGCGAAATTTGAAATATGATTTGCCCGTTCCTTTCGGCATGTGCCTATTCTCTGGGTCAATATCAGTCAGAGTCAGACACTTTTGATTTACAGTTAGGAATTAATTTGAATATGGTAGTTATTAGCGATGGGCAAAAAATGACAATACACCATGTGGAATATTGTCGTGGGTCGGTTCGTTAACCGCCCGCTGAAGCAACATCGCCGGTGGACGTGGGAGAACTAGATCTGGGACTGCTTAGTACATTACCGACGAACCCATTCGCAACACGACATCACTGCGGATTATTAAAAGTGGAGCTATTTGTGGAGACATTAACTCGACCGCGTATCTAGCGAATGAGTGTACCATCGCTACACTCATATCAAACTTGAGAAACTTGGCGCAAATTACCTAGAAATATGTTGATCTTCCTGCGTGCTCTCTGTTTAGAAGGCTGGTGGACTGACGGTCATCAGTGAGTATCGCCTCGGGACAGGAATGCGCGCACGCAACGTTTGGGCCATTAGCATGCAGGGCACAGTCGGTGTGGTAACCAACACGTGTAGGTAGATCCCTTGGCTAATTATTACAATTCAAACAATCATTTGACAGTCAACGTGACCAATCGCTAGGTAGAAGTATATTAAGTACCTAGATATAAGTCCGGAGATACTGGTTTGAGTAATGGAGTTTTAGGTGTTGGTATGGTATATAATGTTATACGATTCCTTTTGGAATAACAGACAGCTATGCAAAAACCAAATTTACTTTATAGCGTTTTAGGTATATACAAAGTGCTTGTGTGCCATAAAACAAAATCAGGTTCATGATTCACAACGGGTGTATCGTTTTGGCACTCAAGTGTGTCAATGTGCCCCTCCAAAGTATTGGTGGGAATATATATTGAATACTCCGCATCAGTTGCAGTTTAGCATATTTTGTTAAGCAGAAAATTGTGGAAATTAAACTTCCTTAAGGAAAAAGTACCCTGAAAATAATAAAATATAAGTACCTACAGTAAACATATACGATTGCGTCAGTGTGCATACCTATATACACTGGTACTGTACATAAATGTATTTTTTTTTCCTTAATCTCCCGTAGTAGTCAATAAAAGAACCAATTTTGTGCGTTTCGCCACTCATTTTTCAGTATCCAGTTTTTTCACTATTACCTATTATATACACTATGGATTTATTACTCGGATATAGTAAATATAGTATATCATAAATATACTATCCCCCTCATTCATAACGCCTGACACTTTTCAGCTCGATAAAAGTATCTTGGAACTTTCAAGACAACAAATAGAGATGGGAACAGATTTATCGGTCTGCTAAACTAAATAACTGCTATAGGACCATAATGAATATGACCGTGATGAATACTATTAATTATATTACTTTTGACCAACAAACTCTAAAGAGAGAAGACAACGGAAGTAACGCAAAATATACATCTTAAATGACTATCAAGGAGACCTGTCGTTACTCTACCTACATGATTATTAAACAGGTATTTACTCTCGGCGTTGTAAAATACAATTAAAATACAAGCAAGTATGGCAAATGACCTTGCGTTCTAAGTATGAACGTCTCAGTTGAATGCCAATGTCACGCCAAGCTCACCACAAATAGTCGTATCATGTAACGAAATCCTATATAAACCAGAAAAAAAAAATGTAGCGTGTGTTGATCTAATAATCTCCTCTGTAACCCAAGTTTATGCATGTGACCTTTAACACAAAATGAGCAGCATCCGTGGCAATTTGAAATGTAAATGTACACAGTGTATCAGTCTGACATACCGGAACAAGTCTCGATTGGAGGAAAGGAAAGCGATTTGTTTGATCGAATCGTGGATGATTCAGCGCAGAGGAACGCCCTGCCACGTCCTTTAGCTGATTAGCACTCATTAGTCATCGGTAAAGTAATGAGACAATGCCCCACCACTCACGATAAGATTACGTTGATAGAATCAATAACAAAAACTTACGCCATGCGCGGATTGCGTGCCAAAATGTATCGATTACTGGATAATAGCAAACTGGCTGTATACTGTGAAAATCGATATATTTCCGTATGCGTAAGTGCATATAATTAGCGAAATGTTTTGCGGAAACTGTTGAGAAATGTGTCAGAATCGTGAAGTTCAAGGTATGATTTCATAAATGCCTGAAATACCTGCTAAATGAGTAACGTGTTGCTTTCATACACACCGGGAAATGTTAGAGTACATGAAATAAACCTTGGAATATCATAAAATTGAAAATTTTGTGCAATTTCTTATACACTGGATGTGCAATGTGTATAGTTATTGCACATTCCAGCAAACAATTAAACACCTTAAATACAGACAACTAATACACACAACTATTATACTCTTTCTGTTCAATGGCTACAGACAAGAGGTACTCTACCCATCTAAATCATCGTTGTTCGCAGTTTTCTGTACATTTCTACTGTTTACGACTTCCTAGAACAATAAAATACGCTTAGATTTACGTAGTATGTACTATGGTACGTGATCGGCGTATTGAATGACGAGCTACGAGTAAGGGCGCTTGTACACGCTAAGATAAAACGCCGTGTCTACCCAAGAATTCGTGTCGTAACTAGAAAATAACTGTGTACACTGCTCGCAGCGGTGCACGAAAAAAATCTTATCTGCGCAAGACACGACGCGGCGAACGTTGTTGCGTTTTCGTGTGTGGAAAAGACAAAATTCTTGTCGTCTACACGAAGAATTTGTCTTGTCTGCCGCAGGAACGGCAAATTTTCTTAGCGTGTACAAGCGCCCTTCAGAAGCGATGGAATATTTAGGCGTGCACAATGGATCCAGGATGATCTAATTATGACCGTCATCATATCATACTGTAAACATGTTAATACTATAGATGGGCTTATAGTTTAGTACCTTTGCACTCAGTTGTTTTGAATTTACGTCCACTGGATGATGTACGATACCAACGTCTACTTGATTTGTTCTGCAATTTATTTGATTTGATTGGTCAGCATTTTCTATTGCGCTCAAATATTTTTCTAAAATGTATTGTGTACATTTGTACTATACAATTTTTTATAACATATAATAGAAGGATGAAACATATATATAATACAATGCACATTATATCTTAGACATTTTTCGTAATATCGTTTTGTTAATTGTATAAGATTGTTTAGATAGGGTAAGGCGGCCAACTAAAAATAAATACCTTCATTCTATCTCCACCTACCTATTTGAAAAGTTAATGCCTTACTCGCCGCCTCTTCTCTAAAATTCACCTCATTTCCTGAGCCCCTACATTCATCATTTAAGTTAGGTATTCCTTTGATTATTATAAGCTCGACATAATCATCTCTGCTTAGTTGCATTAAGGTCTGCCTAGTTTGGGGCTAAAAAGTGTTGGGTGGATCGGGTACAATATTTATTTTTATTTATCTTATCTGATACCAATGATGCATACTGTTAACACTTTTGTTATCATTCTTTAACTTTCACTAAATAACTTAACGATGCATACTTGCAGGTAGAGTCGAGTTATCAATCGATAACACGATTAAACTCATAACATTAAACTCATGATAATATTCGTTCGTATTCAATGACGAGCATGAAGCTTTTAGACACAGTTCCTAATGCCGAGATCCGAGGGTTTACCAAGGTCCAAGACGTCGGAATACGAATGATGGAACTCAATTGGAGTTGGGCAGGACACCTGGCAAGGCGTAGTCACGAAAGATGGTGCAAAAGATTGATGGAGTGGTGGCCGAGGACTGGGAAAAGAGGCGTTGGACGTCTATACAGGACGTCTAGCACGATGGGTTGACGACATTCTGCGTCGTGGGCCGCAGTTGGATAAGGGTAGCCCAAGATCGTGGTGAGTGGCAGGAGCAAAGAGAGGCCTATGCCCAACAGTGGGTTAAGAAGGGCTGCGGATGATGATGATGATGATTCAATAAATGATGATTGAATACGAAAGCTTATAAGCCTTTTCTGAAAAATGGCACGAGTAAATGCATTGTTGCGATTGTTTCAAATTTCAAAACATAATGTTCGTAGGTAAGTTACGCATCGAACGTGTTTAACGCAGGAAGTACAAGCACTTCATGCGCGTCTATAAAATGCATCGATTTCCGCTGAGAACACAGCACGCGTCAGTCTGATTCAAGCAGTGCTTCCCTCGACGCCTAATTCTATATTGAACGGGCGTGAGTCACAGCATGGTGACGTCACGGGGTGCCATTTAACAGAATAAACAATAGTACCTACAGAATACATACTCTAGACAGAGGCAAGGTTTCACTGAGAGTAGGGAGTAAAACAATAGGTTATTTCTGATAAAACTAATTATGATGATGATGTACTAGCACTGAGGTTAGTGAAGAAATATCAGTGGGGGTTTTAGTCGTTGTCAGTATGACGGAGAGTCAGGGATCCCTCCCTCTTTCCCCGATTAGTAGTAGTAACTTAAGTCGCAGCCACCGGCATCGGCAGGGTCGGTGTAATGTGAGAGAGTGTCTCTGAAGTTTGAACTGGATGACTCGAGAGCGGATATGATCTTGTCATTTGGGTCTCCGAAGATGTGTCTTTATTCTAAGGAGGGGAAAGCAAGGCTATTTTACATTGTAATATGAAATGTCATTGTAGCGAGTTTCCAAACTTGGCAAGGTGACCGCACCCCTACGTCACGCGTCCCCCCTTGTGAGTCATTGCAACCCTGTCTGCCTCCAGCCAGACTAGCCGCCAGACAGAAAATAAGCACAAAACTGTTACTAAAACTGGCGCGTGACAGGGATTCAAGGTCTACTACACACACACACACACACTACATCTTAAAGCGATTGCTAAATTGGTTAACCATGCTTCCTTTGATTTTCTGGTCTCGTGTATGACTAACTACTTCAAAAGCCCCATCCAATAAAAATACTTCGCTGATAGGTACTTTCGTTTTCACAGAAGGGATTATTTACGTATAAAGCAGATACAAACTCTACATTTGAAACCTGGTTTGAGTACTTAGCAATTTGAAACCTCCTACGGCTCTGAACAATTATTTCTTTTTCCTTGGAACTTTAAGGCTTATCTAATGTGTAATAGTGGTGCGAAACGTGCTTCAAAGCCTCTGAACAGGTAGAAATAACTCGAAATCAAATGTACGGATCACGTACGAATTTAAATGATGTCGTCACCTTTGGTACTTTCTACATTGCTTTTTGTTTTGTGCACGTTTACTTTATGCAGTTTAAAAGTGAATTAGTCTTTGAAACAAAGCTGGTAGGTTATAACATTGGGATAACATTTCCAGTTGAATTACCGACTAGGGTATTAAGGCCTGCACACAACTAGGCGATGGCGATGGTGATTAGTTGAAAAAACTGTCTCTCAGCTGTCAAATATGACACCGATATTTAACAGCGTTTCAGCTGATCACCATCGCCATTATCTAGATGTGCGCAGGCCTTTATGCTGATATAAAATTCCTTGGCGAAAATACGTTATGTCATAAATAAATGTGCTCTTACTTTAAACAAACTTTTAACAAAAGACTCAATTTCGAGACCATTTTATTCTCCGTCGCGTTAATCTACCGCAAACCTAGGTTCGGAGTTTAAAATGAAAAGTCGGGATTTAAAATGTTTCGCCGAAATGACGCGTTATCGTGGAAAGCCGAACCCAGCCTTCTGTGAAATTGGTTTCAGTTCAGTCTCAAGCAGAAGTTTCACAAATTTTATAAAATTTGCTGCCTTTTACCCGCGATACATGATTTCGTAAGGGACGTCGCATCGGCACATGTAAAAGTCTTGGAAAGCTGTTCGAGTCCGGTAGAAAGCCAAGAGGACAATCTCTCATTAATGACGATGATGCGGTAATTTGATATTTTTTATGTAACACCGTCTGTACGAACCAGTAGCAGAGTTGACATAACTTGTTTACAAATAAACATGCATACAAATACATGTAAAACCAGAGACTGCGAATGTTCAGTGGACCATCAAGCCATAATGTAGAACGCTCTACGTGCAAGACCTTCATAACTAAACGTTTAAGTTGTGAAAGTCGAACATAGCTGCAAGATTACGCCAAAACGGTGCAAATGTAGGCTACAAAAAGTATTATTAGATTTGCGACTGTGTCTTTTTTTTCATTACATATAATACTGATCTTACTACAGACAGTGAATAGTGAGATTATACATATACCTACATATAAACATATCGTTCATAATATCGTAGCGCATAACAGAGTTTCCATGCAAATGAGAAGCAGAATATATGATAACTATTTTTAATTTGAAAAGCTCAGCGCAGCTCGCCTGTAAATTCTCAGACAATTGCAGTTCCGTCCGACAGACTGCGAGCTTGAAAACACCGTCGACCATTGCACTTCCTCCATGCAGTCGCATAATGTAGTGAGACCTACAGCCATAGCACAGCAAAGATTCTATATCTTTATAACGCAATTCAGTTCCATAATATAATATGTTATTACTTTAAATTTTGTCGGCTTTGACATTTAAATTGAGAACCAAAAAATAAATATTAAACTGTGATAATTTGTTTTCATATATCGTTCAATAATTTGGTGTTTATATTATAATTCATATGGCTTGATAGAGCGACACTTAAATATAGGATTATATATACCTATCCTTGTCGTCACTGTAACGGCGATGAATTAAAACAAAATTTCTATAAACCGGTTTCTCCAAAGCAAACATTATAATTTTGCTAACTAAATTGAGAACTCCATTTTATTTGAAGATGGTTAATCTTCTTCTTCTTCTTATCGTGTCACTGATTCTTTCGAACCAAGTGTGGTGAAGATGGTTAATAATAAATGAAGACTGAACTCAAAGTTGCACATAACTAGATTTAAAATACAGAGTGCAAGCCAGACAGAACCAGCGAACCAGAGATACGTGACGTGTTGCCGACGTGGGAAGCTATACGAAGACGCCCGCGGGTGCATTGTGCAGCCTGGATACTAAAAAACTTTTTTGTCATTCTATTGCTTATTGTTAGAACACAAAGGGCTGGTTTCCTGCTATTAAGTTCATATTAGGTACATGCACTCAAAACAGTTCAGTTGATTTGAACCTGTATTCAGCATTCTCATTTTGACTTTTAACAATCAGTGAATCGAATACCACGATAAACGCAAAAAATAATTCGACTCTACTTTCTCTACATGTGCAATGCGAGTAAATGGATCGCCCTCGTGAAGGGATTTGAGATTGGATTACTATCCCCAAGATAAACCGCTACCCTCGAAGAAGGGTGCAGGTAAGATTTTCGATCGACTTGTTGTGGAATTTCACTTTTTCAACCATTCCGACAAAGCTTTGAAACTCGGGATGGAACCCGACTTTAACAGCAATTGTTATCCCAGAAAAACGATTCATAAGCAGTAGTATTTCCAGGGAAAAAAACCTATCACGTAACTATGACACGATAAGGGAGTTATGATTTTTAAGATTTCAGTCCATTTCAAGAGCAAAGTTTATTTGAGTTGCAATAACCCATGCGTTGGTTCGTCACAGCATAACGCAGAGACGTTTCTTAGAATAATATACAATGGCAGCGCAGAATGTGGTGCAGCACGAGCCTCGAGCCATTGTTGGAACACGCGCGTTTCCGCTTTCTCGTGGAAAAATGCAAGCGCACTTGGAAAGTAACGTGTGTTATGATCTGATTTCGAGAAGCACACCGGTTTCAAACGATTCGGACGAGATTAATGGCATATTCTAAGAGATTACGAAGTGTCTGACGCAGTTTGTAAAGAAGACATAGCCCAGGTGGAATATTAAACACTAAAAGGTTGATCATAATCCACAGAACTTGAAGAAATAAAATCATACGAGTTATCAAGATCTGACAATGGCTTTACCAAAGTAAAGAAGCGACAGAATGAATAAAGAAACATTCTGAATTACTCGATCTGAAATAGAGCCAGTGCCAGCGACATGCCGGCGCCTCGGGCTACTCAATGAAGCTATTCAGAAGGCCCTCTGTTCTTGAGGTTCAGCCGTGAGACGCGCAATTACAGAGATTACTCTACCAAGCCCGGTCGATCAACCGTGCTACGTCCATCTAGAAGACTAAACTCATAGGCACTTGTAATTTTCTTGATTGATGCTCAGTGAAGATCCGACGTCTAGTCTAGCTATAAAACGCAAAACATCACAGTAAACTAAAAGAAACAACTTGGCAAACAACATTTGACCCAAAAAACGAATCTAAAAATGAATTCAGTTGAAATAGGTTAAGCGCGATTTTATTATTGTAATCATTCTTCTATAATGCACTGGGTTTGTGAATGTTGAAATCGTTGAAAAAGGCCTATCCCATGGCAACGAACAAAGGTTGCGCTTGGCAGATGTGCATAATTTCACAGTAGAGCGGACGCAGGACCGGTCAGAGGGGTCGAGCAACCGCAGCAGGTGTAACTGCTTCGTTATCAGTCTAGCTTGTTCTAATGTCTTCTTTACCGTCAAGGTAATACCTACAGCGACAACTTTAAACAATGTCTAGATTTAGATTCGCATCTAATTTCAGAATATGAATCATCAGTTCGGAAATTACATACATCTATCATCACATTTTTTTACTTCTCAACCAAATTACAACCTACCTACGGAATACCTACACGTAGTATTCAAATAAAATATCTGTTACATTGTCCAAATGGCCCGCCCTGGAGGTTGACGTCAGCATTTGCCGAAAACTCGCTTCGCTTCAACGGCTATTTTGAGTTTTGACGGGCCGAGCGCCTTTATTATGGTGATCGAACAGGCAAAACATTTTAGTATTTCAAGTGGTTCAAGAAAAAAATCTATTGAATATTAAGCAAGAAAGCTAATTTGTTGATTTATTGCTTCATTCATAAACAGAAGAAACACTTATTCCATTATCGGCTGCTTCAGAGTAATTGCACTCGCTGCAGTTCCTGACAGGAAGGTTGAACCATTACTGTGACACGTTTAATTAAAACCCACCCACTGAAATGTAAGGAGGTAATTACATTTGCTTCTCGGTATTCATCGAAAGGCGTAGGTAAGTAAGATGAAAATAAATTCTCAATGAACAACCCGGAAGAATCTGGCGGGTTGAGCACGAGTGCGTTAACCCTGGACCGTCTTCACAATAATATTATGGACTAAATGTGTACAGAGCAGGTTGTTCTAGCATTGAAAGATAAGTAAACAAACCAATTTAAAGCACGTGCCTATTTAACGAGTCGCGTACGTCGCCGAATAGAGGTATTCAGACTGGCCACATTTGAGTAAGTGGAGCTACATCGGTGAAGTGAAAGTATCATTTACTTCCACCCACCCTAGCAACGAGCGCAGGCAACATGTGGCTAAATATCGAGGGGACACGAGACGATTCATGCACTATACGAGCACGCGACTACATGTTCGCTGTCGACTAATGTGTCTCATAAATTACGTGTAAGGAATATAAATCATAATTTCTAATGCGAGCGCAGATAGTGTTGTATAATAAAAGAAGTAAAATCAGATCAATAATATTTGTATGACAGGAAAAGATAATCGGTCAACGACGTTATGTATTGAAATCCTTGCGCTGCGAACAACATAGAAGAGGATAATAGCAATTGAAGCGATTCACAGTGAATGTGAAGTGGCATCGTCCCTAACAGATGAATGCACCCGTTTCAATGGACTGATTCACAAACAGCAAATGCTCCAAGCTTTGCAACAGGTGACGCATTCATAGCAACCTGCATTAGGAGACGCAGCTGTCAAATTTTTAATCCAACTGCCGTTTACCAACTGCTTTTACATGAATATTTACCTAAAATAACTTTTACATATTTTTTAGATCAGTTCAAGAACTTATGATGACCAGTAAATGGATGAGCCTGTCTCTATGTATTTTACAAATAAACGTCAAAGTTTGTGTAAAATATGGACTACATTAATCATTTAACGGATGTTCAGATTATTCATTGAGCAGTCTCAAGCTAAGATAGTAAAATATCGTGTAGATCAGTTATCAATAGTGAAACCCAGATAGACTCGAGTTTACGATTCAGCCACAAAGTCTATTTTCTTACCCAGATCCCACTCACATTAGAACCTTGAAACGTAATCTTGCTAAGCAGCTGTGGTAAATGCGACGTACTCAATAGCAAACCATCGTACTAACGGACACAGAATAGAACGAAGTCAACACTCAGTTCGCACACGTTGTTTAAAGGCAAATTCATGGTTCTCACGCAGAAAACGTGCAATCATAACAACAAATAACCTTACAAGGAAATTAACGGCATATTATTAACATACGTATGCCAGGCATTGATTGCGAACTTGAAAATAGAGCTAGTTTTGTGGATGATAATAACACTTTTGGGACTAGGCATGCCTTACTTAGCTTAGTTTTGTCTTAGGAACAAAACTATCACTCATAGAGAGGAAGAGTCGAGACTTGTATATTTGGCGACAACAGGTTGCCAGTGCAATTTTAATGAAACAATTTTATCCATCTGTTATACCAAGAACCGGCATTAGTAACATGAAACCGCCTGCAGAATGCGATGTGAACGTACTAAAACAACCTCACGAAGTGTGATTGATTTTACTGCCAGCAATCTTCACAAAAAATAACTTGAAAGCGCACGGAAACATTCGCAAAAATACAATGACGAAATAAGGCGAGTAGGTATTGTTATCGTTATCTCGCCATTTCCAGGGTAGCATTGTTTTTGTAGAGCTAGCTAACAATGCGTAGTAAAATGAGAAGTTGGTTTAGTTTAAATAGTAAGTGTACTGGTTGTACTTCGTTCGGTCGAATTTGATAGACGACAGTGGTACCTATGCAATAAATATGAGAATTTCTTCGAAAGCGACTCAAGTGTGACCGTTGCAATGCTACTAAGCCAAGAGGAGAACATTATCACCTACTTGTACGAGCAGAGTTCACATCCACTTAATAATTGGTCTAACCGTGTTTATAAAGTAACAGTGAAATAAAACGAATTCAATGAATATAACAAAAATAGCATCAGCTTCATATAGGTTAGCTATAGCATAACCGAACAAGGAAAAAACAAAGCCAACAATACACTATGGAATCCTGCTTGAAATTATGTATTAAACTACCAGCAAAGTACGGCGTTGCCCGGGTAGAGTATTGATATTGAATTAATTATAGATGTAAAGTGAATATTGACTAGCTTTAAAATGAATCAGCATGGTCCTTGAAACTGAACCTTTAAAAACTTCCCTATTTAAATTCAATAATTTAGAAACTCTCCTTTACATAAGCAAGAGAACCATCATATTTCAGTGCTAGTTGTTTAATCTGGCAACCCTACTCGAAGAAGTCTGGCCTACCAGAACAAACTTCGACGGTAGCGAAGAGACGACGCACCTCTGCTTACACTTTCGCTGCTATAACTGCATGTTAACTAGCGAGAACTTGTCTTGCCCACCAACGGTTACTAGAAACACCAAATTAAATTATAGATAATAAGTTATGTATGAGCGAAAGGCTCATTTACAAATTCCGGTGACCTTGATACAAGCACGCATCTTGTGATCATGAGATTCCGAAGATTTTTAGAAAGTTAAGGGCAATGTTGTGTAAGTATGTAATTACTGGTAAATATTCAAAAACGAATAACCCACGAGCAAAATTTGAGGCAGAGAAAAGAGTCACAATCTAAGAGCCTAAACTAACTAGAAGCGACCCATGCAAAAATATTATAAGGAGTTATTACAAAGCTGGTTATGTGCAACCGGGACGTCGTTGTGGATAAGATCGTCTCACTCAAAGGCATTCGTTATGGAGATAATATCTTTTTGGTACAGCTGTCGGTACTTATTGCGAATGCGAATGAACCGTCACAGTAATACACGCCATTCAAGACGGCCTTGGTTTAGTCGTAGAATATTCTATTCTACAAATCTGACTTGATCTTATACTTCCTCAGCCTTGTCTTCTTCTTAAAGCCTAACAAAATTTTAACTGTTATAACTTTGTAGCAGTTGAGATTGACTCCTTGGTGCTTTTAATGGCTGAGCGGTAAAATGGGCACCATATACAGGATTTTTTGAAAATGTAAATAACATGTAATAGCTATTTTCCATCGGTAAGATTGAAAAAGATATATCATGTTGACTAAATGAGAGAAAACAGCAAATATAGAGAAGGTGGTTGAAAATACACAAGCTCACATTATATGCAAGGAAGATACCAGTGAAATCAATATCGATGCGCCTCTTCTTGCCTAACCAACAAGCTAAGCCGGTCTATGTTTAACCTCTTGCAACATAGGTTTGTGGAGACTGAGCGAAAACACACTTTAATACTATGCCTACACATCCCATAACAAATGAAAACACAAACCCAGGAAATGGCACTCTTAGGTGTGATAGACAACCTATCTACATAATATAGTAATAATTATCTTGTCGCATAGTATAGATGTGATTTATCTACAGAAGATTCTCACGATCGATTGTATGAATATTGATTTTATCAGGGAAGTTTCCTTGGACGTGTTATATTTATGTTTCGTAGAGTCTTGACCGATAGCAAATGTACACCTCGTTATCGAACAGTCATAAGCAAGCACAACCAAATGGAAATAACTTTTTATAAAATTCAAATAAAAAATAGCGATAAACTATCTGAGTGACCGTAACTATCAGTTCAAGATAACACTGAGGTAAGTTATCATGAGTAAGCATACATAGTACTATTTACAAAATTAATACAATCCAAGAAAAATTTGAAGTCTCGAACTAATTTGTACTTGAACTCTCCTCCATCACACAAGAAATGCATAGTATAGTCTAGATGAGATGGGGCTATGTGTCGAGTTCAACTTATTTAATATTGAAGTCCATAGGCATAAGTGAAAACTTTCTTGCTGCAGGTAATGTCATGTAGCGAACGCGATTAATAATTAAATGGATAATAAATAATTATGGAGTACACGAACGAACTATATAATTTACCCAGCTAGAGCTACTAACTTTCGTTTATTATTACTTCCCAAGTGAAAAGCACTTCTAAAGAATGCAAACAAACTTATTATGAGTAGTAACATCCTTAGTGCCTATTTCTAAAATGTAGGTCAATGTGGTTGGTAACTTATCGTTCAATGTTTTGACTTCTGACTTTCAATGTCGATGCTTATCTTTTACGATAGGAGCTCGTAAATAAACTTTTGCGTTCCTGACTTACAACATCATGCTGCCTTGGCTTCGGTTTTAATAAATCAGAATCAGACACTATGGTTCCTTTTATGTAATGTCCAAATGACACGCCAAGCCAGCAAAAGACAACAACATGGAAAGTTACTTGATATCTTGTGCTGGCTTTATTTCACTCCGTTAAAGTGGTAGACTTTTTTAAATGGATGATATCTATAAACGTATCATCCTATCCCATATTAAGCTCGAATATATTAAATTTTATCCCGATTGGACCAAAACCTTATTTGTCCTGCAAAACAAATAGTTTGCTTGATAACTCTGTATCACACTCCCATTATTGTGATATGCATACGGCTACCTGGTGAAGACAGCATGTTACGTATGTCGGCTATAGCTTACGTAAACTGTTACTCACCTGAAACAAAAGCAAACATCAAGTTAACATGTCTACATCTATGCAGATTCTAATTATACGGATGGAATAAACAAAGCATCGTAAGGTTGCCGTCGATTGCCTGCTTGGCTGTGGACGGTCGTGGTTGGACCGAAGCAAGTTGAAGTGAGTGTGTCAATACAATGGCTACGCTGAAGCCTTGTTAACTTCAGACAACAACGAAACTTACAATATTTAAACCATTTACTGGAACAGAACAAGTCTTTTTTGTGTAATGTACATTTCAACCATCGAGAATTGTTAACTCCCAAGATAGAAAACAGTATTTAAAACAAGAGCAGATCAAACGAGATGCGTACGCGGCGTAAGTGAATAACCTCGAACTTGAACGGTGCAATAGATGGCATGTGTAAACACAGGCGGGCTCTGGCAAATGAAATTCCTATCGACCGCTTCCGCATCAACACGTGCCGACTGGAGAAATCCGACGGTTCCGGCCTCTCGCTCAGATCATCAAACACGCTACGGCCAATAACATCATCATTTTATTAGTTTTATTTCATGGCAAGTGGTGGTCTACATACGACCCGTATATGAAGAGTCGAGAGCTAGCTAACTTATTGCTGAGAATCATAGAGATTGCGGCAAGCGTTTGCGAAGTGCGCTTGTCACGAACACTTCAAAAGGCGACCGCGACGCAAACGACGGGCGAGTATGTAGACGCAGTCTGGTTTTCATACTTTTCTTACAACGATTATGGTCGTAAAATAAACTATAACGCCTCTTTAGAAATAGCCTTTGCGGCTCGTAACTGTTTAAAACATCCATGGAAAGTGTCTGACCATGGGAATTGTACGAGTTCATGTGAGACCGCAAGTAGCCGGTTCAGGGAAGCAACTTGATCCGTCTTAGGGCCAAGCAAGCATAATAACACACATACTATGCTCCAACATAGATCTATCTATATCGATAACGTGTTGATATAGACTGCTATCAGCACCGCGATCGTTGACTAAACATCATTAGAAAAATTAATCTTAGGGCGCTTGTACACGCTAAGAAAAAACGCCGGGTCTACCCAAGAATTCGTGTCGTAACTAGAGAATAACTGTGTACACTGCTCGCAGCGGTGCACGAAAAAAATCTTATCTGCGCAAGACACGACGCGGCGAACGTTGTTGCGTTTTCGTGTGTGGAAAAGACAAAATTCTTGTCTTGCGCAGATAAGATTTTTTTCGTGCACCGCTGCGAGCAGTGTACACAGTAATTTTCTTGTTACGACACGAATTCTTGGGTAGGCCCGGCGTTTTTTCTTAGCGTGTACAAGCGCCCTTAGTCGGAGATTGAAGAGTCGCTCAAAATGATAATTCAGCTAATAGTGATTATGTTAACTTTAAACACCCACTGTGCCACTTGGGCATGACATTTGACATATAAAATCTTTGAATATGGATTGGATCGATTGAATGAAGAAGATGACTATTAATAGAATCCGGTATTCTGCATTTTGAATCAGTAGTAAAATGAATAGTCAGTAGTCAAGGGAGCATAGAAGACACCTACATTAAACATTGAACATTAAACATTGTTAAGTATGGAATGACATCAGTTACCTCAACGAAGACAGCATTACGAGAGTGTAAAACCTAACGACTACACTGCAATATGGTTAACGTCGGTTGGCGACTTTCTGTGCAATGAATATGCGAGAAAGATGCTAACGGGTCTGCAACAACAGCTTTTCTCTGTGTCTTCTAATGCCGTTGTCCCAAAAAGATGATTGTGCAGGAAACAGTTCGCGAGGAGAGGAGGAGCGCTCCCGGCGTAGCTTGCCTGATTGTAGAATACATGAATGTAGAATGAATGAACTACGTAAGTAAATTCCAAACTTACAGATCTTATTACTCAGAATACACGATGCTGTTGGTCCGGGCATGCAAAACAATCTCAAGGAGACGTAAACCATTAGTTATGCTACCAATTCGTTAAAATTAATATCTGGTCTGCCTACGCGAAAAGACATTGACCTTCGATTACATTATGAGCTAAAATAATCGCGTGTGAAAGTCGAATTATAGAATTCAAGTAATTATGAATAAAGTGTTTTGCATTGGATGATTACCCGACCGCTCTAACGTAACATTCTCGAAAGTTATTTTGCATTCTACTGAACGAAAAGTAAAAGTGTCTCGTGAATTGAATAAAAGGAAGATGATTACGTTTCGGTTCCATTGTGAATTTGTGAATGATGGTAATAAAATATGCTTAGCGACAATAATGCTGGAATGCACAGCTGGAACTGTTACCTAACTAAAACTCAAAATCAAATACCGGTTAAAAATTTATCAAGCTTACGGCTCAACTTGCATGAATAGTAAGTTGGTGAAAATTCAAAACTTTCACACTGGTGTTAAAATTCGTTGAGCAAGCAGTCATATTCACAGATCACTGGATTATATAACCGCAATAAAGTCTATAAACCTAAGCTTCTTAGCACTTCAGAGAGTTCCAAGAATATAATAATGTTCATGGAGCTTCGCCGAATTTACCAAACGTTTAAAGATAAAAATAAAAGATAGCTCTACCAGACTCTACCTTGTTTTGTTTAAAGGTTATTCTTAGTACGAAGCAAAGCACCAGGTAAGAGGAACAGGTTTAGTGATGTACCCTTTGAAGATACAGTTCTGGAATTGCATTTATCTACGAGCGGCCGCGCACCGGTTTAGCCATAATTGCACTGTATCACCTTCTAATTGCTCTAGTCTACACTACACATTATCAGACTGAATGTGCAGCTCATATTATTTTCTCAGGGTCTCGCCAACAAGTGATCCGAGCCTTAGGTCTTACTCACAATTAAATCCGGTTTCAATCAAGCAGTCCGCGGCTTTTACCAGCGCACAGCACTCACATTACAGACTTTGAAGTTATGTGCAGCTGCGACCAGCCATACCGATATCGGCTTTCCTCGTGAATGTGTCGAGCGAGTGCCGGTCGTGTGGGAACGTTTTGAAATTTGCGTGCTCATACAACGGTGTGTTAATATTCCTTGGCCATTGCTTTAACTGCATTGCATCACCATTGATTTCGGGTGGCATCATCAATTATTTAATAGGGAAAGGTTGACAATCTGTTATGGGTAGTTTTGTAACCACCTCACAGTGTAGCATCTAACACACCTCGCTATGGAGTATAATCTTGAAACCTTTGCGTGAACTAGAGCTGTGTGTGGATGTGGATGAGAGGTATCTAGGTTATCATTATTACTGTTCTAATAAAAAATGACAGAGCTGCGGTTTTTAAATCGAATTTGTACGTATGACGCGTGGCACCGATTTCTGTCATCAATCCTCGGAATCATAACATTGAATTTGTCACTTGGGACTTCCAAATCATTGTCACTTAGAATAGGATGACTAACCCAGAAGAACTTTCTCAATTCGGCTATGTATGTAGTTAAATCGTTATTTTAGCAGCAACTCCCTGAAATTAGCCTAATGCAAGCAGTTGCGAAGGGTGGGTCGGTCCGCTAAGTGCTGCTTAATTGTACTAGTCTCGTGTTACTTCAAGGTGTGACCTTTCGGCACTACCCTCAATAGCCTTGATGCCGCCGCACCTATGCGATTAGTTACAGGCTTAACGTTTCGAGCCAGTTTTATTTCGGTCAGCATTTGATCTAGTCCATCGGTTTTCTTCAATTTCACCTTGGTGGCACTCTGGTATTTATTTATGTATGATCCATTAAACATAGATATTAGAATATCGCTACATACTAAGGCTTTATTTTCATAATACCTAAGCGTTCTATAACACATCGGAGTAGGCGCGCACGACTCATTTGGCGAGCGGCAGCAGGTCCAGTCAGCTCGGTGGAGAACCGGTTCGACCAGAATACAGGACCCACGCCAAATAAAGCCTGTGAAGACTTTATGCGCGAAATTGTACTTTATAACATTCCAAAAGAGTTTAAAATGAAGTGTTACGATCCAGTAAGCTTTATTTTTGAGTTCCTCGAAGTATTTTTCGTTACTACATCAACTGACTTGCCATAATCGTCACCTACGCCTTTGCAAATCACGAACGATGTAAAAACGTGGTGGTTCAAATATTTAAAAGATCAAATGAGTTAAGATCAAATGAGTTCTTATTGCATAGGATTTAAGAATTCTACCTAGATAGGTTCTACAATCCTCTACAAGGCTACTGCAAAGCTGTGTAGATTATCTGATTCAGGCTCTGAAAAATATGTTGAATCAGTTATTATTTATATGCTAGTGAGGGATTTTTCCGTAATTCACCAACGAAATGCATCGCACCAGTCATAAGTCCTGTTCCCTTATCGATCGCTTAAAGGGAGGGGTTAAAAGGTGCAACCACTAGTTGCCTTGGCAAAACACACAAATAAAACCTACGTGGGTTTAACGATTAAGACGTTTTCTAAAGCTAGTTAGGTATAAAATTGCGTAATAAGATACTTACTTTTAATTTTGTCAAAATTTTGAGATTTTATATTCCTATGACAAAGCGTCGTACTGTTTACCGCTCTCATTGAATAAGGCAATTCGTCTCTAGGTTTACGAGTATCAATTTACGATTTAGCAATTGCCTTGAATCTATTAAGGTTTCTCAAGCCAATCGGCACTCGTACCTCAGCAGTGCAATAACAAGTATGTGTCAATGGTAACCAATCAAGCAGAACGACTTACGGAGGGCGTAATGACAGAAAATATACTAGATTATTTCTTCCATCGGCGGGTTTATACTTACCTACCTAGTATTTTGCAAAACACCTTACAACATGGCACGTGCTACTGCGTGATAGCAAGTCTAGAGAGAGGGTGGTCGAAGTGGTTATGCTATAAGCCCTTCATAAACATTATATAGGCACTTGTGTAAGCTAACGATGAATGCAAGCTGCCTTTACAACTTGGCATGGCATGTTAACAAGTATTCGTCATCAAACGGTTTTATCGCATAAAAGTAAAACTTCTCAAAGTCGTATAATGATGGAAAATCCCCCTTCTATTGGGGAGGTTTAATTTACTCTGTTTAAGAGGGCGTCATAAAACTCGCTTTGGACTTGACCTTTGGTTAGGATAAGCGTTATTTCCCATGAGAGGTTTTGCTGTATTTCTCTAGGGAATTCAGTACGTTTCTTATTATTCAGGGTCTTCGGATAGTGATAAATTACCTATATCTATGAAGAACCTAAGTGGAATGGTAATGCAAACGTCCCAACCTCGTGATAACTCACTATAGAGTTCGAAGATTCTTTTAATTTTTTTTAGTGCTATAGTTGGCAGACGAGCAGACCTGATGGAAAGTAGTCACCGTCGCTCATAGACACCTGCAACACCAGAGGTGGTGCTGATGCGCTGCCGGCTTTTTAGGAACTGATAGACCCGCCTTTTGAAGGACCTCATGTCGAAGCTCCGAGGGAAAACCGCAGAAGGCAGTTCATTCCACAGCTTACTCGTGCGCGGCAAAAAGGAACACGAAAAACGAGCAGTTGTGGAAAACCAGCCATCCAGGTGGTGAGGAGGGTCATTTTATAGCCTTGCAAATACGATTAGAGTTATATGCCGGTTTTTAGGTTAACTCGACCACAACTATCTAGGTATACTCAATAACTGAATCATAGACTGCATGTTGTCAGGCAGTTATGCTACGTGCCGAGCGTATAACAATCGGGGATATTGATTCTGTCGTGAGCACGAATCGCACACGCAGCATTGCAAGGTGAATGGCTAGTTTTATGCCAGTAAACTAGGCGCAAATGGCAATCAATCTATCGCCCACTTAGTCTGACTGAACCTACCTAGTGTAACGTTACGATTTTTAATATGCTATGACTTTAATTTCTGTGCTCAAGGTATAATCTGTCTTCTTCTTCTTCTTCCTGCCCTTATTCCACTTTATGTGGGGTCGGCACATGTTCTCCTCTATCAGCCGTCATCTCTGTATTCACTTCTTTCTTATCCATGTCATCTTTCACACTGTTCATCCATCTTTTCTTTGGACAACCTCTACCCAAGGTATGTTATTTTTTTTTGAGAACAGGTATATCTGTCATATCATGGAATGTCAAAGTATTTGGCGCGCTGTCAGGCGATTCAAGAAGAAGCCCGGATATAATAAGTATAAGGTGGTTACAGTGAAAGCTAGTTTGGGAGATTGTGATGAATTAATGCGATTGAAGATAATTCCATTGAAGAAAAGGCCCTTTTACACTAGGTACTACACACTGACGTTGAAACACTTAACTAGTTCAGGGACAAATTATCAGCTCTACTTCCAAGAAAACTGGGTGCTAGTATTTGAAGACTTAGGTACATAAATATGGACGTATACCTTACCAGGTAATTGAATTGAGTCGAGCCTGCTCGTCAGAGAAAAAACTTTCCCTTACTGTCTATTACACTGTCCCTAACTTGATCTTTTGGAGACCATTTTATCATAAGAAGTAGGTATTTATGATGATTTAAGCTTCGTCGGTGGGAAACAGAGATCGTAGAAAATAAGTGTCTAAATATTTAAATTAGTTACGAGTAGGTAGCAAGATAGATTTTGCTGAATGAAATTTCACTTATAGATGCACAATATAAAATTGCATAAAAATACCAATAATTACTCGCATCTACATATTGATGGGAGGTGGATAAGAAGTTACCTAGAGGCATGTAACGAATGGACTCATTTCACAACTAGGTAGAACAAGTCGAGCGGAATGCGGGCCGCGCCACCGGCCTTGCCGCTTGCCAACACTGACCACTCTCGCACACTCTTCTAGATACAAATAAACACTGTCGTGTAGTGGAGATATGGTGTTTATGTGCGTGTGTGGGTCAACGACCGCCAGCTTACATTTCGCGCATAAAAAAATATGACATCTGTATGCCTAATAGCACAAAGAACACTGAAAGGCCTTTTGGCCTTTACAGTACAACTCACGCCTCATGTGTGACTGGAGTACCTACCTAGGTACTAGTGATGTATCAAAAGCAATGTACCTACCTTATTCTCATCTCAGTGTAGTGGTAGCTATATGATTCATATCTATAGGTTTTGCTTTTAAGTTAGGTATTTGTTTTTTCATTTACAGAAAACATACAATGTTTTATCTCGAAGAACAAAGAGGTATTTTTACCCTGCAGTGGGAAAATAACAATAATTTTTTTTAATATTACCTAAGTATACATTTTTTTATTTGACTTTGACTGACTGCTAAATAGTCAGTGTATTTTTATTTAATGCCTCAGACATGTTTAAAGAACACATAGGCATGTTGCTCAGACATGTTTGAAGAACATTAGGCATGTTGATGATACACTGAGTAGTCCTACCTAGGTATTAAGGATTAGCACACAATACAGAATGGCATTTATTATGTGTACCATCTATTGTTTAAATTGGAGAATGGCCCAAGATGTATTCATAATACAATACCTACCTTAATAAGGTACCTACAATAATCAGTTTTTGAAGACTAGTTTTTTGGTTAGTAGGGCTGGGTCAACCCACTGACTTTTAAGTTGCCAGACCAAAACATGTTTATCTTGTTTTTATATGTAGGTAACTAGGTGGGTAGTGATTTCTTCCAGTCAATCATTTTCTAACCGAAAAATTAAACTGAACTTGATGCGAATCTAATAACAGTAACCACAATACATTGTAATCAACTTTAAGTCTCTTCATCTGGGTTTTGTATGTGAAAGAGAAGATAGACAGATGCTATGCATGTAACTTCCCGTATTCAGAAACAGTGCTTGAGTCTGTCAAGCCTCAATCAAAGATTTATGGCATTTTTCAATGGAGTGGAGAAAAATCTATGAGACTCGAGCGCTGTTTCTGTATAGGGGCCTAAATATAATTGTGATGTGATTATGTAAATACATGTTTACCTGTATAAGTAATTAAACAAATTAGCTGTGAACCTGCATGATTATGACTGGTCTTAATGGTTTCACTGTAGACAATTAGGTTGGTACATTTAATAATTACATATTTCAGTCTCATTTGTGGTAATTACCTACTTACTTTTATGTTAACTTGAAAGTACCTAATTATAAGCCTAATCATTTCAGTAGTAGTACATCTACTGCTGAAAATTTATCATACATTTTAGCCTTCTTATCTCAGTTGGTAGTAGCACCGCCTTTTACGAGATTGAGGGCGTAAGTTCGTTCCCCGCCGAGAACCAATATTTGTGTGGTGAACAGATGTCTGTTCTCTGTCTGGGTGTAATGTTGTATTATCTGCTAACTATTAACCACAGTACAAGCTCTGCTTAGTTTCGGGCTAGATAGTGTTGTGTGGAATGTCTACAACATTTATTATTATTATATACATTTTTAGAGTGACCAATCTTGTACTGGTTACTATAATATCTTCTCCTGCCCTTATCGGGGTCGGCACAACATGTCTTCTTCCTCCATTCCCCTCTGTCAGCCGTCATCTCTGCATTTACTCCTAGCTTATCATCTTTCCCACAGTACTGGTTACTTAATATAAAACCAGCAATCTTCACTAGATTGGCCTTTCATCAAGTGGGGACAAAGGTAATACTTTTATGGTAACTACATGATCTTTACCTATCTTACAAGTAAGGTTTAATGAGGTTGTTGTGCTCCAGCTAAATGAGAATTGATAATCTAATGAAGTTAAAACTAACACATCACCCCATAATGACTCAGAACGAAAAAGAAAAATTCTATTACCAATCAGTAATTTCAAATAACAATCTATAACTATGGAAGCTTGTCAAGCATTATTTTATGGAAGGTTATGTGAATGAAAATGAATAGGCGGTGGTTCCTAGGTTGAGCGGGCATCCTCTAAGATACTTGCGCTTTATCCTTTGATTACTCTCAAGACCACCTCTAAGGCTCGTATTCCTTAGCAGTGCAGAGTCTGAGTCGAGCCTCAAGCATAATTTTTTTTGACAGATTTCCATTGATAAAAGTCAAAAACCTATGTTTGAGGCTCGACTCGGACTCGAACACTGTTTCGGAATACGGGCCTATGAAATCTAAGTATCAGAGGTTGAGGTTGTCTATCATACTTTTGATTATTGTCAAATGACAGTGGGATCAGTGGGTTTAGGAACTCATTAGTGTGTGTGTGACCATAAGATTTTATTATTTGAAGATAAGGTTGAGGAAATCAACAGTAAATCCTTTTTGTCCAATAACATAAGGGATAAGTACTAAAGAAGTATACACATACCTACACAAGAAAAATTGAAAACAAACGGTAAGATTTTTAGTAGAATAAATTCTGGAGAAATCTACTGAGTGAAACAGACTGATTCGAAAAGACCCCGTATTAACCCAATCGCGTGGCATTTTTCAGTCGGAGATAAAAGACAGAATACTAATTTAAATCTAGCCTACAAAACTAGCGTTGCGCAAACATATTAGCAAGTACCAAGTTCGTGGGCAACGGACACCGAACAATCCAACTCACTCATTGAGATGAGATGTTTTTACACTTACCCAAAGCTCAACACCCCAACTCATTTTAGCGGCTTTTGTTCACTTCACTTGCACAAAACACACATTTAAAATTCACAATTTACAACAATCGAGAACGTTTTCGGGATTATAACGACACAATGTAATATTTTATCACAAGCACCATTCCAAAACACATTCCATAGAAATAAACATGGCTGGCTGACTGACACCAAAGAGGACTGACACAAACGAAACGACGGGACAGGACAGGACGACCGACACGAGACAGGCGACTGACTGATCTGATTTGACTGATTTTGACTTGACTTGACAAACTTTGAAATGACATGACGTTCCGTCCTACATGACATTGACATTACAAGCAAACAGTGAGAGGAACTGAAATACATTGTCTATGGAATATGTTGCCAGTTTCCAAATAATACCCTAAATCTAAGGTAAGCTTAGAGATAGGCCAACATTTCATAATGTATTTTTAAACGGTAATGAAATCGAACAATATGACCTAATTAAGCTGATTCTTTAGAATCACATCACAGTAATGAATCTGGAGTGATTTTGGGAGACGGTTGAAATGGGAAATTGTGTTTGAAGTTTCACCATCTTCATAACGCATGATATTGTTTTCAGTAGGCGTAATACAACTTGGTACCTAGTCTGACATGTAACCAAGTAACCTGGTCTGACATGACTGTGACAGACATAGTCCGTTCCATTCTAATTTCCAAAATAAAATGTGTTGTGGTTCCAAAACAAAAAAACAAGGTGTTTATTTTCATAAGAGTACAATTATGCCTTAAGCATTTTAGTGTTTTAGTAGGTACATAACAAATAAGAGCATTAATTAATAATCTGATAATCATTTATTTATTTTCACTAAAGCACACACTTATACTTATATTAAAAATACCTAAGGTGTATAGGCGGCAATGGCTTACACTCTTTGCGGTTCATGACAGAACCAACACTAAGTCGATAAAGACTTGTGTTGTAGGTAATAGTTATTTTACATAAAACCTATCTCATAATTAGGAAACAATAATTTTTATATGACGTTGTGAATTATCACTACGAGGCTGTAAAAGGGATCCATCAGAACCACGACGTATTAAGACAGTCTTCCGGACTTCCTGAAATTTCAAATTCTTATTAATTTAATGATTCCGATTTCTTCAGCAATTTCTTAGTCAAGCAAGTTGACCAACTGGTGTAGCGTGTAGGTAATATTATTTTGTCTGAAGATAATTTTATTTTAAAACTTTAAGCAAGTAGGTATACCTTTACTGGTTCCAAAATCGTATGGTGACTAGATCTTCGTGATGTTGGTGGTCCAGTGATCGATGACGCTCGCGATGATGGAATAGGATTCTGTAAAAAAATAAATTCTTCAATTATATAAAACTAAACTATGTAAATACATCTAAATACCATTTTTTTTTACCTTGAACGCCGGTACAAATCCAAAATCGGATGGAAGTGGTTGAGTTTGCAAACTAAACACTCCTTCTTCAGAGGCCACAGATACAAGAGATGGACGTGCAGAAAGCTGTTGTGCTAGTAATATTGGATCCGCATCTGAAATTATATTATTATATTATTTGAAATAAGTGAGCTTGTTCAAAAATATGAATTTCATCTAAAAATATGTTAAAATACCGAAAACAATTCAATACAAACCTATGTTCATGCCTTTAACCACGCGTCTTGCTTGAAGTACTCTTCCGGCACTTCTTCTAAATCGTATGCCTTTGTCTGCCTCTCGTCTCAATCTCTGAGCAGCAGCAGCTGCTTCAGCAATAGATACGGACATTGGTCCCATTCCTGAGCGTTTTAAATTAAGATCTACTATATAACTTAAGCAGATAGCGTTGGATAGTATGTTGTCACTGGGCTGAAATATATCAAAGAAGGTTTAAAAAACTACAAACAGATATTAAGCTAGAAAAGTTAATAGTAGTAGTGTTTAACTTACCGAGCCAATGTTGTTGACACTAATATCTAAGGATCGTAAAGGTGTTTTTACTAATCCTATAGCCCTCGCTAAGAGTTCACCACATGTAGGAGGATTTTCAGCACTTGTAACTGACCACACACCACTTGGAGCCTTACTCAATGGCCCTGGTTTTATACCACACCCCGATATATTTAAACTAGAAATAAAAATGTACCTTTAATAAGATATACTAGAATGCAATCAGTCAATACTCAATACTCAATACATTTTAGTGCAACTGACTGTGCTAAAGTATATTTTGATCTTGTGCCATTGGTTTTTAATAATCTAGCATTGGTGGTGTTAGGGGAAAAAGTAGTTAATTAGGTAGTATTACTGAGTAAGATTGCATCCTCTCGCTATTGAAACTGCGATATGAGCAATACCATCAGAGCCTAATCTAGTATTCAAGCGTAGATCTAACGTTCGAATGCCACAACTTGAGTGATTTAGAGCATTCGATATACTCTCAGCTCCAATGGGACCTGAAAAAAGGACGTAGGTGAATAAAGTTCTAAAGTACCAGTTACTTATTTTTTAGAATACTTTTAAAATATGAGTTTTTTTTAACCCTTTAATGCGCAGACAAAAAAAAAACAAAAAATTAGTTTTTTTCTTTATTGGGGGGTTTGCCTTAAATATTAATATGCCTACAGGTATTTTAGAAAAAATCTACCTATTCTAGTTTTCGAGAAATATTATGTTGGTAAGGTACAACATTGCGCAACATGCAGTGATGTACATAGCAAATTTTATGTTGTACACAACCAACACTGCGGCTTGTATAGAATCAAGGACTTTTCTATAAACGCTAAAAATTTACGAAGAAACATTTTATTTTATATCAAAAGTCGCCTGAGTCAAAGTCGAGTAGCATCATAATTATTTTACACCTTTCTTAGAAACAATTTCTGTTAGACTTGTCTTTTTTCCGCCAAAAAGAGACCTTTTCGTTTGAACCCCTCTTTCCGAGACGTGGCGGTACCGCTTTAGGACCATCTTGAGCTCTTGGGTTCGCTTCCACTTTTTTAGGCAAACTGCCAAGGAGTGGAACTCTTTTCCGTCATCAATATTTCCGGAGCATTACAATTTTCAAGTCAAGAGTGAACAAGTGGATAATAGCTAAGCGTGCTCCACCTGAGGCAGCATTTTCACTTTCCATCAGGTGTGATGGCAGTCAAATGTTTAGCTATCAACAAACAAAATATAAAATTCTTGCATTGTTAGAAACAACGAGTTTTTATAGTTAATTTCCTATCACCAATCAATGGGCAGTGTTGTTCAGAACCGACATAAAAATGACTTATATTTCACTAATCAAATGGGCAGTGTCGCTGATGAACAACATACAAATTGACAACCTCATAGATAATTTTCTTGTTATTCAAATTCAATGGTTTGTACATGTAACAATAAAATATGTATTTTAGAAAGAAATTCTTAGGTGCATAAATAAAAAAAAATCGAATAAAATATTATTTCAATAAATATTTACCTTTGATCCGCAAGGTACAGGTGGCTTCGTTACCAATTTGCGATAAAGTGATAGGAATAGTGACTAAACTAGCCAGCTATAATTTTTATTTGGTTGCATTTTGTTTTTGCTATGATTATAATCAAATATGTCACAGTAAAAGATAAAAATAACGGGTCAAGATTTTTTTGTTCATGATGTTGGTTAGGGTTGTCACTGCGAATTAAAGGGTTAAAGAAGGTATACTTTATTACCAAATAAATTATCAGCAAGCACAATAGTTCGCAAGTTTTCACGCTTCGTTATGAATTTGCCGATAGATGATGCGCCTTCATCACCAATTTTACAATGGCTAAAATCTAATGTTTCTAAATTTGGACTATCTGAAAGTCCTCGAAGAATGTATTTTGCCTTTTGACAGTTCATATCACTTCTAGTTATTCTGAAAAGATAACATAGTAATTTAAGGCGTACACAGGCGTAAAGTTTTTGAAATAGGTAGATAGCTAGGAATTACTTACGCAGTCATGTCATGCTAGTAGGTACTTACTATTTTATAGTGTGTCTTGTGGATACCTAGTAATGACTCTGTCTAATAAACTTATAGTTAATGTTTACCTGAAAAGTTTGAGCTGAAAACATTTTTCTAGACCGCGTGCGAGGTTTTTTGCATCGTTGTTAGTAAACTGAAACTGATCTCTGCGAAAATCAACTCCAATATGACGTAACTGGTAAGTTATATGCAATTCTGTTAAATAACTAAGGCTCCCGATGGCAGCATGAAGTGATATATGATCTGAAAGATAAATAACTTTTGTTTTGGTAGGTGCTGTAGTTTCATCTATCACAGAGATAGGTAGAGGTTGCTATAATAAGTAGTTGTTCATGAGACAAAGATATTCGTTAAAATAGCAAACCAATTTGATGGGGGGAAAAAAATCAGGGTGGTATAAGGGTATAGGTAACATACCTAGAGCCAGTTATAATTTATCACTCATCATAAAAGTATGAATTAAAAAACTTAAGTGAATGATGAAGTGAATGATGAATTAATAAACTTCATACCAGTGCAAAAATACTTACCTCTGGATAGAAACTCTCCATTTTTCAGTATGATTTTGGTGCCATTTTGGCGTTGACTGGTAATGAGATCTGCCATTTCAGGTGAAGTCATTCTTTGAACAGGAATATCTGATGGTATCAGACTTCGAATTGATAATGATTGGATGTATGGGCCACATAACTTTACAAGTGCCGTCACCTGATAAAATTAAAATAAATGTTATGGCAGACAAACTGTGACGTTGACAAAATTACGATGTATGACTGTATGAGATAAAATGACTACCTTTTCAGGATCATAATCTTTTGGATTCATGTTCTCCAAAATCTCTGCATAGTGTCGCTCCATGAAAATATTTATCCATTTTTTACCAACAGGAACAAGTGGTTTATCCAACCATTTGGAATTATAACACCTTTTCCAAAATATATCACTTTTTATGTTATCCACCAGTATATTCAGTGGGACATTGGTATTCAAAATTTGTAAGAAATATTCTCTGTCTTTTGCTATCAACTTTTCTAATTTTGGATAACCTTGGGTTCATAATATATGTAACAAAAAAATATGCATTAAGTTTGTATAATTATCATAAAGTAACAGCAAATACAAAGTTCATAGGTAGAATAAAAATTCTGAAATCTTCGAATGGCTGCTTCCAGCCCTTTCTGAGATTGGTACCTAATACCTACCATACCAAATACTTTTATATTTTACTGTACCTACAAAAGTCCACTTGTGTGCACACAGCCAATAGTTACTCTCAAACAAAGTAAAGTGAAGGAAAGCATCGTGGCAAACCGGCATGCTGTAGCAGGTAACCTACTTAAAATGTCAAGTTTGAAAAACATGCGTAAGTTAGAAAAATACACGAAATAAGCTTCTTTGTGGTGCATTTATGATTGTTTTACTGTTTCGAAAGAAATAGTGACACAAAATGAAGAAAAAAATGCCAACTACGCATTATGTAGAAGGTATGTAGGTATTACTTAATCAAAACAGCTTGCATAAATTGGTAACAGTGTCATCATACACTCGTCGTTTTTACTGAAAATGTTTAAAGGAGGCTCCTGCAGTGGCCTTCTTCAGGCTAATGATATTGTTGATGATAATGATGGATGACTCAGTGTTTAGAGAGTATAAACGCTACCTTGTCGTGTTTTATAGAAGAATGTAAACAAGTGAATAGAACAGTTGCTCACTTACCCATCCATTTTTCCGATATTTCTTCAATGCATAACTCTACTAACGATTTGGGATGATTTATATTCCAATCAAAGAACTCTGACTTTAGTTTTCGACCCTGTTCTAATTGTTCTTTTTGTTTGTAAGTTAAATAGGTGTTCAGATTCACACCAGCTGAGAACTTCATTTTTATTTTATTACGTAAGTAAATAGATATTTTCATAAAGATTATTATAGGATATAATATTATACCTACTAGCTTATATTATTTAATAACTAACAGTAAGTACTATTAAGTCGTTAGACAACATCACTGAACCATCATCGTTACTATGAATGATCGATTTAACATCAGGGTCTATTCTAACTTTTGGATCATACATGGCGTGGCGACACGTGTAACTAAATAATTTTGTCTATAGCGAAAGTTTTGTGAAATATTAAAATTAGGGAAAAAATATTGGTTATTGGGCGAATTTTAAAATTTGGCCTGGCAAAGTGCCTGTTTGATTGGGTAGCTTGGCGTGCTTCAATTCGTTCAATTGTTTTGTTTGTTTCAGTACCTTCTGTCATAATCTGTCTTTCAGAGATTTCAGGATTACGGAGTAATCAGCTGGGGAATATTTCATCCGTTTGAGTTTTGAGGCAGTTTAGCCAGATTTCAGAAAAAATTGCCAGAAATCAGTTTTATCTACAAGTGACTATGGATAAACATAATAGTTCTGAACTACTAAACTCAGACTTTTCGTTATCAAAAAACGCCAGTTCCGATTCGTTGGACTCTGACTCTAAATCAAGCTCATTGAATTCTAAACACGGACAAGACTCCGTAAGTTTTCATAAAAGGATTAATTTATTCTTAACAAATAATCTACCGTTGCTTTGCTATTTCCTGTAAGGTGGCTGTTAAGCTAGAGCTAGGCTGTCCCAAGTTATTAGGAGAGACTGAAGTGATCCTTGAATTTAGTGATGAACAAATCTAAAACAGATCATGTCTGCTTGTTTGTCAAACGCATTCACAGTCACAGGCAGCATCGTGAACTATTTAAGGCCAGTGTGCTTCTCATTTTGACTAAAAGCAAGGTTTTCTCTATTTGTTAAGCTCATCAGCTATAGGTTCAGATCCTATTCCTTGCTTTCTTACTCTTATGGTTAATTACTAATTTAATGCAGTATGGATTATCCTAAAAGAAGAATGTAATATGTACCTGTTTTTAGTCTGAAAGTTTTTCCAAAGAGTTTGTAGTCGTAACTTATTGTGATTTTAATTACAGCCTCAAGTTCTTGGAGACATCCAGCTCCTCGATGGTGAAAAGGTGATGAGTGTGGCCCGTGATGTGACATACCTGTGTCCGTACAGTGGCCCGTCGAGAGGTGTGCTGAAAGTGACCAACTATCAGCTGCATTTCCGACCCACTGAGTCCTCGGCGCTGCAAGGCACTTTGAGTGTACCTCTGGGTGTTGTAAGTATTTCGGTTCTAACTTTATTTCTCTAGAAAAATTCCACTTACATGATAAAAAATTATAATGATTCATCTTGTGCAGAAGAAGAAGAATTGAACACATCAAATTAGTTGTCCATTATTTAGTGGACCACTGCTTGCCTAAGATAGTGTCCCAACTTGAAAAGGTTCTATATTTGAGTGGTGTGGTGTATTTTATACTTACTTTGCTCAGTGTGTTGTGACTTAAAAAGGAAATACAAGGCATAGATGGAGTAAGTTACTCCATGTGATGTGGGTTTGTCTAATAGAGTAATATTTCAGGTATCCCGCATTGAGAAAGTTGGTGGTGCCTCATCAAAAGGAGAAAACTCATATGGCATTGAAATATTCTGTAAGGTAAGTATGTGGGAAAACCACAAGTATTCTAGCAGATCTGAGAGAATTAGTGGCCAAGTTGTAGTGGCCCCGCCTTTTGACCTTAAGGTCATGGGTTCATATAAATTCGTGTGCCAATGAGTTTTCAGTCCAAAAAAGGTGAAGGAAAACATCGTGAGAAAAAGCGGCATATCGTAGAACCTATAAAATTCGAAAACATGTGCCAAGCCTCTTCAAGGAGCACTCAAAATCCTTTCACGTGTGGTCCCAAATTACCACTTCCATGATACAAAGAAGAAAAAGAGATCTATGATTTTTTAATAAAATATTGTAAACATGATTGTGTTTATTCTCAGGATATGCGAAACCTGAGATTCGCCCACAGGCAAGAGAATCACTCCCGTCGAGGTATTTTTGAAAAGCTACAGCAGTTAGCCTTTCCACTATCCCACAGGCTTCCACTGTTTGCATTTAGTCATGCAGAGACCTTTCTGGAAGATGGTTGGCATGTGTACGAGCCCATTGCGGAACTGAGGAGAATGGTATTAAATGTTTGTTGTTTTTATTATTTTTTGTAGTTTTAGACCGGGTTAGTTTTATCATGTTTATGGTAGTTTTATCATTTTGCTCTTTCTGTATTCTTCTGTATTCTTTATGCATGGTAGATTGTAGTCAGAGACAAATGACACTAAAATTGCCTTGTACATATTTGTTAACAGTAATTTGTAACCAACTTCAATCAATCTTGAAATATTTTTTTATTTGGAAGGTAAAAAACTTTCAGATCCGTCAATAGAAATTTCATCAAATCGGTTCATCAGAGTGAAGTTGTTTTTTTTTTTTAATTTAATTATGCCATAGCTGGCATACGAGCAGACGGGCCACCTGATGGAAAGTAGTCACCGTCGCCGTCGCCCATAGACACCTGCAACACCAAGTTTTTCAAGTTTTGTAAACTTTATCTATCCAAAAAAGCATGATTCATTTGGCCATTGCCTTGATTTACCACTTTTTCTATCGAAATCAAATATTCATTGCTAGCTTGTTTCGGACACCAGACTCGAAAGTGTCCATGTTTGCGCCCTGCCTAACAATTACGTGTGTATGTCCCTCCCTAGCTGCTTGTGGGCGGACAGACTCCGACTTTTGGCGAAGTAAATAAATATTGCTAACGATCCACACAACACTATCTAGCCCCAAACTAAGCAGATCTTGCACTATTGCGAAGCTGATATAATGCTTAAATACTTTTTTATTTTATAAAATACAATATAACGCCCAGACAGAGAACAAACATCTATGTTAACCACACAAATATTTATACTCGGTGGGGATCGAACCCACGACCTACGGCGCAGAAGTCAGTACGGAGCTACTGCCAACTGAGCTGAGAGGCCACTCCAAAGTTTATCGATCTTTGCCGAAATGATGAAAGTGACTAGAGTTGATTGTCTTTTTCCAACCTGAAAAAATGCTCAAGTCCAAGAGAAGAAGTTTAAGGATAATTATAAGTTTAAAAACTTGAGAAACCGACTTCATTGTCAAACGGCTAAACCGATTTTAATCTTTGTTTGGGACTATCTGGACGTAAGAATAACCTTCCAAATAAAAAAATAATTTTCTAAATCGGTTCATAAATGACGGAGGCATGCAGTTACAAACATTAAAAAAATTATTTAAAAAAAAATGGCAACACCGATTTTAATAAAATTAAAATGGGACCAATCTGGAAGCAGTACCTTTCAGATAAAAAAATAATTTTTCAAATCGGCTCACAAATGATGAAGTTATGCGGTAACAAACATTAAAAAAAAAAAAAAAAAAAAAAAAAAATATACAATCGAATTGAGAACCTCCTCCTTTTTGATTGGAAGTCGGTTAAAAAAACACATTTTAAACTTCTTTTTATTGCAGGGTGTCAACAATGATATGTGGCGCATAACCCGCATTAACGACAAGTATGAAGTGTGCGACAGCTACCCGGCTGTATGGGCGGTGCCGGCCGCGGCCAATGACGACTTGTTGCGGTCAGTTGCGGCCTACAGGTCCCGCGGGAGGATTCCGGTCCTATCGTGGATACATCCCAGCTCACAGGCGACTATTACTCGATGCAGTCAGCCATTGGTTGGGGTAAGATGCTTTTATTATCTTTTAAACTTAGATGTAGTGATAATTTTAGAAACCCCCGGTCTAGGTGTTAAATTATGGTTTTATAACTTGGAAACGACTTCACGGATTTCTACTAAAAAGCTGAAATCTATCCATTGATTACAGTTAGAACTCTGTTTCATAATCTTTATCTTTTATCTTAATATTATATGATCTTTATAATCATATAATTTTATCATATAGATTATGAGATATTATATTATCATATAATATCTCATATCTTTATTTCTGCTTTCATAATCTTTATAACACGAAAAACGCATTACGCCATTGACGCCATTTTCTCATCCCCCGACTAATAGTGATGTGTCTCGTTGCTCGGTCGCAGTAGTGATGTCCTATTCCCACAACCAGCTAACACTATCAAGCATGACTAAAAAACATCTCGGAACAATATGCTTCTTCTAAAAAAAATCCTCATTCAAATCGAAGCCTTAGTTTCGAAGCTACAAGACAACTTTCCAAGCTCGAAAAAGCTTACGTGTTCTTACAACACGGAAAGATTTCATCCCGCCCCGAATACAGCATTATAACATACTAGCGGACGCCCGCAGCCTCGCTCGCCTCTTTGCCGTTACGCCCCGTTGAATTTTCTTTTAAAAGTTTTTCCTCTTTTTCTCCGCTTAGGTAAATTATTTTCCAATATCCTTCTTTAGTGCACCCCTATGCTATAAAAGAAACATACCCTCCAAGTTTCATGCTTCTATATAGGCCTTACGGTTTAGGCTGTGCGTTGATTGTCAGTCAGTCAGTCAGTAACGTAAGAGTTTCATATATTTAAATTATTTAATATGTTTTTAATTATATCTTTCCTCAGGTAAGCGGGAAGCGAAGTCGCGAAGACGAGCGCTACATCCAGTTGATAATGGATGCGAACGCGCAAGCCCACAAGCTTTTCATCATGGACGCGCGGCCCACTGCGAACGCAGTTGCCAATAAGGCTAAAGGAGGCGGGTATGTTCAAATCAATCTTATTTTTAGTCCAAGGAAATAATACAGGGGCACTCTCTACCCATGCCTTATTTTACTGGACACTTTAGTCCAAGGAAAAGCCATTTGTCACGTGACGTGGCTAAGTAGTTGTTTGTTTTGTTCTGGGATAGGTACTTTGTGTCTATTTTAGAATTATGTTTGTCAATGTAGCCGTTCTGTATATGTTATGTTTCAATAAATCAATTTTCTTTCTCGTTCTTTGATTGATGGCTTGCTAGCACGTACACCGTTCTGTTATTCTAGTCGGCATTTTCCGTAGGAAAGTCCAAAGTCCGTCAGATCGAGCTGACTAAACCGCGGGTTTCCTAGAAGTTCAATGGTTTTTTTACGATGTTTTCCTTTATCGTTTGATAACATTAGCATTGCTTGTTTGCGCAACTCATCTCATCACCAATAAAATAAAACTATTCAGTAAAAACCTCTTTTTAACAGACTTCGAATAAAAAGTAGGAGGTTCTCAATTCGGATGTATATTTTTGTATAATCTTGGTTTGCACCTAACTTCGTCATTTATGAACCGATTTAATTTATTTTATCTAAAAGGTAGTAAGTACTTTCCACATTGGTCTCATAGACATTTTATCAAAATCGGTTTAGCAGTTTGGTCATGAAATCGGTTTCTAGCACTGGTATTGCTTGCCTCCCAACACATCACCAATAAAATAAAACTATTCAGTAAATCCTCTTTGGTTATTTTTCCTTGCCACACGGTAAAACAGGTAAACTATTTCAAAGAGCAATACAATGACTGTACAAATGATGTCAATACTTATCATCGGCCTAATTACCTAATTTACGTGTTATTATTGCAGCTATGAATCAGAAGACGCTTACCAGAACGCCGACCTTGTGTTTCTGGATATCCACAACATTCACGTCATGAGAGAGAGTCTGCGTAAGCTGAAGGAACTCTGCTTCCCTCAGATCGATCAGACTAGGTATGATTCACATTATGATGATCTTTTATTAAACTTCTTCAAATATAAAAGAGATTCTCGATCAAAAACATCCAAACACTTAACACCTATTTTTGCAATAACATTGGTTCGTGAATGGCGATCACGGAACGTAGAGCGACCTCAGAATCGTTTTTCTGGAAATGTATAGTGTAGGTCCATGTCCAACCGTTGACTTCTTCAGACTGATGATGCTACCTATATAATATTAGGAAGTACTATATGTCACAAAATTAGTGTGTTGAATTGGCAATGGCAGGTCAATAGTTTGAAGAACCGACAGCCGCTTGGGAAGGTTCTCGAATTCCGCTTATGAATCTTACGACAAGCCATCAAGCCAAGAGAGAGAGAGAGAGAGAGAGACAAACTGATGGCTCAAAAATAGGTCGTAGGAGTCGGTAAAAGAAGCCTCTAGCCAGTAGTAGACTCTTAGGCCCGTATTCTGAAACAGTGCTTAGGTCTGAGTCGAGCCTCAAGCACAGATTTTTGACACTTTTCAATGGAGAACTGTCATAAAATCTATGCTTGAGGCTCGACTCAGACTCAAGCGCCGTTTCAGAATACGGGCCTTAGAGACTGATGAGAATCACTGACTAGTAAACAGGCATACCTGCCTTATTTATTACATACTGAAAGCTAAATGAAAGCACTAATATTTAATGTATAAAGATTTAATTCAAACGACACGTCACACGAATATGGGTCACCGGCTTGGACTGGCGAACCAGTACAAAAGGAACAGGGAGCCAGGGAAACATACCACTGCTCATTGGCAACATTTTAACTCTATCAATACATATATATATTATAGCCCTGAAGGTATCTTAGGTATATTTTGATTCATAGCGCCATAGATATTCCCAAACATTAAGTATGCAAAGATCATGGGCCTCTTGGTCGGAAGGTCTGAATTTAAATGTTAACATAGCCGACGGTCTACTGAGCAGTAAAACTAATTAGCAAAATGTCCATAATGGCAAAACGTCCAACTATCAGTACCCAAAGTCCCAGTGCATTTACAACATTTCGTTACCAAATGTTGTTTTCGTATCGCCTATTTGTCTCTGTCTATTGTATGGAGAAAAGATGAGACAACAACTCTAACTACGCAACGTATTTTTGCCGTCTCATATTATTTTGTCCATGCAATAGAGAGAGACAAAAAGGCGAAACGAAAACAACATTTGGTAACGAAATGTGGTAGCAAAACTCCGACTTCGGGTTCTAATGTCCTATAAAGCAGAACATCTATTTAGCAAAGAGTCAGGTTCTCAAAACATGGAACTACTTTAATAATTTATTTTAAGTGGATGACCTAACATAAACATCTGGCCGGTACTTGCTAAGCTGTTCAAATCATGCGGTCATTGAACTCTGACAACTCTAGTACTTATCATAGATATTTATTTCTTACAGATGGTTTAGCGGCATTGAAGCTAGTTGCTGGCTGAAACACATTAAATGTATATTGGCCGGCGCTGTACGTATAGTCGATAAGGTAAGGGCTTATTTCAATCACATTACGTTATTTATCGCGGGAAGTCGGTAAAGAAGAAGGAAAGAGCAAAGAAAATGTATTTATTTAGCATGACAAATACGAACACTTATAAATAAGTACCTAGCAATCCTAGCAATAAACAAACAACTACTTAGCCACGTCCCGTAAAAGATAATATATAATAAATCCCGTAAAGAGATAGAGAGCGGGAGAGATTGATAAATAGAGAGAGATATGGCAGACTTGGTCAAAGTTGAATTCAGTTGAATCTTAAAGATCACTTAGAAACGCCCTAAATCTTGATTAATCTAGGTGCCAGTTTAAGGACGTAGAAAATAGAAAGTATTTTTGTTCAGATTTATTCATTAAGCTATGAGGTTGTCTGGTAGAGATCGCTCGTTTAGCGATAAGACCGCCCATTGTACGAGGCAAATAGTTTTAAGTATTTTTTTTTAAACATGCGCGGAAATATTGTCATTACTTTTGAATATAGAACACGCGAAGTATCATATTTACGTAGACTGAAAAACCAAAATCACTTCCCGGCGCGTTCTCGCTCCGGCAATGTTGTATGAAACGGTGTGCTGTTTGAATTTAGAACTCTTTCATTTATCGTACACATTGCGTTCTCGTGGCTGTATAGCCACAGATGCGTTTACCTTTCGGCACAAACTGTAAAATAAAATAAAAAATTGGCGGTAAAGTGGAGTTCGTGCTTATTTGGTTAATAAAAAATAAATTTATTACGTAAAAGACCCTTTTTTATTTCCTTGCATTTTTTTAAGAAAAGCACTATATATGCCTCGGCCGAAATGGCAATTGCCTGTCCCGTATCATTGAAGTCCTCGCCTGCGGCTCGGCCTTCAAACTCATACTCGACCTGCAATTGCCTATTTCGCTGCCTTTGCAATAATGTACTATTATGTACCTGTACTTTTATAATTTGTTGTGTGCAATAAAGCATTTTCTATCTATCTATCTATCTATCTATATTTCCAGGTGGAAAACCACAAGACTTCAGTGCTAGTCCACTGCTCTGACGGCTGGGACCGCACGGCGCAGTTATCCGCTCTCGCTATGCTTATGCTAGACCCCTACTACCGGACGCTGAGGGGATTCCAAGTGCTCATCGAGAAGGAATGGCTCTCGTTTGGTCATAAATTCCAGCTGGTAAGTTTATGCAAATAACATTTAGAGGTATTTGCAAAAATAATAATAATACATTTTTGCAAACAGAAAAAGAAGTAAGTTTTTAAAAACCATTAACGAAAGTTCGTATAGACATTACTAGCGGCTGCCCGCTGCTTCGTTCGCCTCGTTCCCGTTAGTTTTTCGGGATAAAGGTTTCCTATGTCTGACTCCTGGTTCAAAGCTACCTCCAGTATTCAGTTTTCCTACCAATTTTCAGCCAAATCGGTTGTTCTTGAGTTTTAAATAGTGTAACTAACACGACTTTCTTTTATATATCAAAATTAGAGTCACTGTCACTGCATGGTTTGTACGGTAATGACAATTCGCTCAGGAAGTGTGTTCTCGTGTTTTATTTTATTTTATTTATTCAGGGACAACAAACAGCTACAACATAAAAATAAACTAAATTAGCTTAAGAGTGGGTATTATTCTACCTACCTACTAAAACGTGTTTCCGGGCATTATAACTTATAACGTCAATACCAACCTTTACTATATATTTTTGTGATTACGCGCCGACTTTGGTTAAATCACTCAACCAAAGTCTGCGCATAATCACATATTAAGTGTCAAAGATTTTTTTTTCCTGCGCAGCGGTTTATCAAAACCCTAGTAAGAGTAGCACTAGCCACGCACTACTTTATGAGATCTTATTTGGACCACAGAATACCAGTGGAGATTTATGCAAAAATGCTTTTAATTCTATCTTTGTTTCAATGTCTTTAAAGTTCATTCTCGTACAACAGCGAAATAAGCCTTAGTGCCGACGAAAGCTCATTCGATATTCTGTCTTATGTTGGTTAGCTTAGAGCTGTTTTTTATTCAACAGCGAATAGGCCACGGCGACGAGCGACATTCAGACGCGGACCGATCGCCCGTTTTCGTCCAATGGGTGGATTGCGTTTGGCAACTACAATTGCAGTTTCCTACTGCGTTCGAGTTCACAGAGAGACTCCTGATTACTATCGTGGACCATCTGTACTCGTGTCGTTTTGGAACTTTCCTCTTTAATACGGAGAGAGAGAGGGTGAAAGAGGGTAAGTTTACCTACTTTGTAGTACTGTAAGGGATGATAGTACAATTTGAAATTATTAATTACTAGCATCTGTCTACACGGACATGGTGCACAGCACAGGTGTCATCATAATTCGTATTTATTTTTATATCAACCTACTAGCAGCGAAGCCTGGCGTTGCCCGGGCATTCCAGAATGTTAGAGAGCATTCTAGAACATTTAGGAGCATTCTATTTTTATCAAAATTGAGAATTTTTAGAAAAATCCTTATGTGATAGAAAAGGATGGACATAGGAAAGCCCCTACTGTTAGAAAATAATAGACATAGATTTTACACCATTTTGTATTGGTGCTGTTTCTATTATTCATAGCTTGATGTTATAAATAGCCTGTACTATAGGCTCCAATCCAACACAACACTCACAACACACAAATAAACTCTTCAGCTTTATAATATTACTAACGATACTGTCCCACGGCTGGGTAACAGTCTCCCCCACCTTTCTCCACTCTCCACGATCCTCGGTCTACCCAGTCCTGGAGTCAAGGTCGTCGCGCCAGCGTTTTTTGCATAATTAGTAGAAAAAAAATCATTTAAAACCCCATCGAAATCGAACAACATACATTACCAATAGATACTGAATTAATAACGTCCTGTTTTCAAAGTCGCTAAAAATAAAATCTCCTTTCAGAAGTGAAATCAAAGACAGTATCCCTCTGGTCTTACATCAATAATCGCCAAGACCTCTACCTAAATCCTCTGTACTGGGGTCCGTCTGCGTTCGGTGCCAATTCGCCCCTGTCTCCTTTCTCACGGCCCCAAGTTGTGTTGGTGCCTGTCGCTTCGCTGAGAACCATCAAGCTATGGAAGGCTTTGTATTGCCGATGGAACCCCACTTTGAGGCCACAGGTTTGTATTTTTACCATACTTTTAAATTACTAGTAGCCGCACGCGTGGGAGTTTTTTTGGGATCCAATATAAGTTTAAAAAACTTGAGAAACCGACTTCAAACTATAAAACCGATTTTTATGAAATTAAATTTCAGTGGGACCAATCTGGACCCTTCAGATAAAAAGATAATTTACTAAATCGATTCATAAGTGACGAGGGTATACAGTTACAAACATTCAAATAAAACGGCTAAACCGCTTTTGATGAAATTTCTATGGGATGGAAATTATGCGATAACAAATATTTAAAAAAAGTACAATCGAATATGGAACCTCCTCCTTTTTTGCTTGAAGTAGGTTAAAAAAGTTAGCCTTTATGGTTTTTCAGGTTACAATCTATATTTAATCAAAATTTCACCCAAATCAGCATATTGGTTAGGGCGTGATTGAGCTATTACGTTTATAAGATTAGTAGAATGTGTAGGAGGAGTAAAGGAGGATAGTGCAGGCTAAAAATGAATCTTTCTAATAGCATAGTCTACTAACAGGGCACCAAAGTAGTATTTTAGAGGCGCACTTAAAAGTTGTAGTATGACTTATGTATGATAGTCCTATGTATGACATAGGAAACTTTATCGCAAGAACTCGAAGTCGCTTCCAAAGTTAGTACACCTAAAATGTTGTTTTTTATTTTACACACGTCATACAATAAAATTGTGTACTATAAAAAAACAGAATGTATTTATCTTGTTTACAAAATGATTGCAGTAAGACAAAGCACGGTCACTGGAAAGACAAGTCACAGTGATACTGTGATTACGAACGATCTGCTCCAGCAAAGGAAAAATATATTATTTATTATTTTATATTATACTAGCCGCCAGTCCCGGCGTTACCAGGGTATTCCAGAATGTTATAGAACATTCAAGAACAAGAGCATTCTTTATTAGTTTGAAAGCAATGGCATAGTGTGCATATTTTTTTTGGGCTTTTAGCCAATTAATTAATAAATAATAATATGTTTATGATTGTTTCAGGATCCAATAAACCAGCGGACCAGAGAGCTAGTAGCGTTGCGCGCACAACTAGAGGCGGCCGCGGCGGCGGCGGCGGGCGACCATGCCGCCAGACAACATCGGCTAGGCCTCACTCCGCCCAGAGTAGCTAGCCCACACCATGTATAAACCCATTTGTATGTGAAAACATCATATTATCTCCAAAGACGGTAGATATCACAGAACGCAGAAGATAAGTTATGCTCATGAGGCCGGAAAAGTAGTTCCAGACAGGTTTGTTATATTATGCGTGGACTCTAGTATCGTATCGCAGCGTTGCAATAAACATTTTCAAAAACTAAACATAAAAACAGTTGATAAAATCTAGTTGAAATTTACGAATTGTATTAGTGTGCAACCGACTGTACCTACCCAACTAAACGAAAGACGAAAGAAACGAAAGACGTAAGTATCAGTAGTAGGTCTGGGGAGTATAGTGACGAGAGTATAGTGAGTAGTCTGACGATAGTTGAACGTGACAACGTCATACAGCTGTCCACGCGGACGCATCGCTCACTCAAGTAGGAGAGACAGATGTCGAAAGCTTCCGAACGCGGATGCCGATTGTGCCTCTTTCCGCGCTCTCGCTTGCACTTCAAGCCTTAAATAGAACGCCTCAGAGCGAGGTAACGCCATATGTGTTATGTTTTTTCGTGCGAGCCGGCTGGCTCCATCGAGTTATAAGACGTCACGTCAAAAACTATTGAATTTGTATGGAGAAAGGAGCATAAGCTCATGTATTTTGGCGACACTTTTCCGGCCACATGGCCTTACTTTGTTCTGTGGTTCAAGTCCAGCTTGATTGAGTAACATACTTTCACACCCACAGCTTTTTGTTATCTCAGTACACAATCATCTTGTTTTCTTTTTAACTGGTTTGGTTTGGTCAAATTACAAAAACATGATGTAAAATAACGTATTATTTACTTTTAAGATAACAGAGTCTATGTGAATTTCTCGATATCTTATCAATGGTTATATTTTGACCTTGTTTACGTAAGAAAGATTTCAATGATGTTGATTCTGTGTTATAAAATACAGTTAAAGTTTCTGGATAAGATATAAAATATTGTGAACAATCCACACAACACTCTCTAGCCCCAAATTAAGCATAGCTTGTACTATGGGAACCAAATAGCTGGTTGGTATAATACTTATAAATATTATTTTGAATACAATATAACACCCAGACAAAGACCAAACATCTGTGTTCACCACACAAATCTTTGTTGGGATAGAACCCACGACCTACGACGCAGAAGGCAGAGCTGCTACCAACTGAGAGACTAAGGCCCGTATTCCGAAACAGTGCTTGAGTCTGAGTCGAGCCTCAAGCACAGATTTTTGACACTTTTCAATGGAGAACTGTCATAAAATCTATGCTTGAGGCTCGACTCAGACTCAAGCGCTGTTTCGGAATACGGGCCTAAGAGATAAAGGACGATACCGATCAGGCTTTAAATGTACCAATAATGTTCAGCATTTTTAATATGTAAATAATTATTTTTAATATTCCAATTTATTATTATTAATAATCATAAATGTATAAGTTATGTAACATTACACTCCAGTGTTTGTATTAAAATATTGCTTTATTAATCCTATATATCTTTCTTCTATATGTTGTTTTGTGTAAGCTTCAAAAACTCAATAAGTTCTGCACCGATCGAGCTGAAATTTTTGTATGATAATCTGCATCAAGGATTATTTTTTTTTTCAATCACAATGTGCACATTTATTTTTACAAAATTACGAATTACAGATTTTTACTTTTGAGTATGGTTGCAGTTATGCATTGGCTTTTGAACTAACTAAAAAGTAAAAGTGTATATTTTATTGTGTATAATTATATCTTTAAAACTAAAGATATAATTATCTAGCTTAGGTAACAAAAAAAGTATATTTTTAGTTTGAGTACTGTTTAGATAGTATAAATATGTAAATGCAGGCAAACTATTGACTTCAGTCAGACTAGTAACCTCGACAAACTGAAAGGTTCGATATTTCTTCACACAGAAGTGATGACTGTTAAATTTTACTGTGTATTTTACCTTATTATTGAGAATTATTAAAAATTATAGAAAAAAATATATTAATTGTTATAATAAGTAAGATAAAAACATATATTTAAAATTACTATACAGGGTGTTTTTTTGAGAAGGGCGGTGATGGCCAAGTCCGAAATCACGTGAGTTGTGGAAAAGTCGTGAAAGGAGCGTAGTTTTGGACTTGGCCATCACCACCACCCTTCTCAAAAAAACAGCCTGTATATACACGAGCAGACTTAAAGTAGATTTAAAAAACTATTTATACTACATACCTACATGGTGTCTCGTTAATAACAACCAGCACAAAATAAAGTGTAAGTATTTGAGCTCTTCTATTTAAAAAAAAATGTAAATGTAGATTTCGCTTGCGACGGGACTTACATCTTCAGAGACACTCACAAAAGCGTGTTGGCTGCTCTGTGGAGACACTGGTATGTTTTGTAAAAATATTCTAAGACCCATTTACCAAATTAAAAGTTAGGACAATTCATCAATATGGATATTCAAAATATTATATTTTAAGACGATGAAATAAATTTAAGCATTAAAGTTATTATTGTGTATAAATAATCGTTTAAATATCCATTTATTTCAATAAATATATAAATAGTCAATCCACGAAACTCTACCTAGACGCAAATTAAGAGCTTGTACTATGGAAACCGGATAGCTGATAAATTGTAAACACTTAGAATATGATGTAACTCCTAGACAAAGAACAAACATCTGTGTTCACCACACAAATATACGTTCACGGTGAGGATAGAACCCACGACCTACGACGTAGAAGGCAGAGCTACTACTTACCAAATGGGCTGAGAGGCCAGCCATTAATAAGTAATTATATTTGAACCTAAGCTTAAAGTAACAGTTTGCGTAATGTTATAATAATGAAACAATTCTTAATATTTCTTAGTCAGAAATCGCGGTTCAACAAAACATAAACGGACCAAAATACTTACTGCGATAAGAAGTCAAAACCATTCGAACTTTGACCAGAACTATGAAATATGGTCTTTATTTTGCATCTTATCAATGTTTATTATTTAAGTTTCTCCAGCAAAGTTGCATCAACAGTCATTCGTCCATTGAGACTGGATGAGGTAACACGGAGGTAAAGACACGCAGTCACAAAATGTTCAAAGTTGTTAGAGATAGGAGTATTAGAAAAAAAACAACGAATTACTTGAGAAATGTGAGTCGAGAACGGTTTTTGACGACGAAAACAGAGGTTGTAACGTCAGCTGATGTAGTTGTTATTGGTAAGTTATCATATTATTTATAGTTATTTTATAAATTATGTTGTAGTAGGTCATGATAGCACTAGTTCTTAGTTAAACGGTTGAATGTCTGTTTAGCCTAATCAATTGTTCATTATGAAAGAATAGAAAAGTATGTGCTGAATCTTTGTTGACATATATTATCCTGTCGATCAAAAACTGGTGGTAGAACTTCCTCAGACGAGCCCTTACAAAGAGCTCTGCCACTACTTTTTGTATGCAGGAGTAGGGTTTTTTTTTTATTTCATTGTAATTTTCAGGAGGGGGGATAGCAGGATGTAACACTCTATACCAATTGACGAAAAAAGGTGTCAATGCAGTTCTATTTGAGAGATCTAAGCTAACCAGCGGCACAACATGGCATACTTCAGGTATTTTATAACATTCATTTTTACTATTTTAATCTTGTCTTTACCAGGCCAAATGTCTCTTTGAGGCGCACTTTAAAATCCTTTCACCACACTGGTTTGAAACGGGCATACCATAAGGAAGGACCAGAGAGAGTGTGTGATCCATAGAGTTTTGATAGATTCTTCATTTTAATCCCAAGTCAACAACATGCTAAAATCATATCTATCTATCATTTTTTGACGTCGGCTCGAAATGTCTTTACGGACTTCAGTGAGACCGAAACTGATCGTGGCGACATTTGGTTTTGCGTTGGCTCACACGAAAACAACATAATGGTAGACGAAATGTCGTTGCAAAACTCCGACTTGGGGCACAGAGATGACAGTACCTGGAGAGTGGAATCTAATATAACACCCAGACAGAACAAACATCTGTGTTCACCACACAAATATTTGTTCTCGGTGGGGATCAAGGATAGAGCTACTACCAACTGAGCAAAGAGGCCAGTTATAATAAGAGAAAGAGAGAGCTATCTGCCAGGTTAAAAAGCTCTATTTTAATAGAGTTCTTTTTTGTACAGGTTTGGTCTGGTCACTAAGACCTTGCGACTTGGAAATCAACCTATTGAAAGACTCGAGAGCTGTCTACAGCGGCTTAGAAGAAGAATGTGGGGACTATGCGGGCTGGATCAACAATGGAGGGATGTTTATATCTAGAAGCAAGGTATGATTCATCATTTTAAAAGTAAAGTAAAAAGTAAATAAACTGTTTTTAGGCATATCATTAGTTTATTTTATTTTATTTAAGTATTAGGATAGTTTTCTTTTGTAAGTATAATTATTAGGTAAGTAGGTACAAGCGGCCCCGAGGCTGCGCTCGCCCCGTTCCCGTTAATATTTCGGGATAAAAATTAACCAATGTCCGTCTCCTGGTTTTAAGCTACCTCTCCACCAGTTTTCAGCCAAATCTACCCCCGTTCCCGTTCGATTTAGCCGTTCTTGAGTTATAAATGTTATAATATAAACACGACTTTCTCTTATACGATAAACATTCTTATATGATTAAAAATAAATCCATTCCACATTTTACCGGGATAAAAAGTAGCATTATGCTATTCCAGACTATAATCTAACTCTGTGCCAAATTTCATCCATATCCGTTCAGTTGTTCTAGCGTTATTGAGTAACAAACATCCATCTATCTATACTCACAAACTCACGTTTATAATATTAGTTAAATAATCCTGTAGTTTTTAATTATGTTTTTCATTACTCATACTCTGAAAGTAGGTCTGAAGTTGCCTGAGGGGCCTAATTGAAAGTAAAACTTTCAGCCCTAGGGAGAATCGCTTTCTACTGACAGCTGTCAAATTATAAAAAAAAACAAGTTCTATTTTATTCAACCATGTTCCAACTTTCTAAAGTCTTTCTAACTGCAAGGAGGTCGTTGAACCAAATTCCAACTTTTTATTCAGCAAGTAGGTTGGAAACCCATTACAACAGTAAGAAGTTTAAAAAGTCTAATATGATAGCGCAATGTAAAATTTAAATTTAAATAACATAAAGATAGTATTAAATAAATAATATATCTTCTAAATTACTTGATTAATATATAGCTTCAACTATTTATTTAAAATAACATAGATTTAACATTTACCATTTTTTAAATTATGAGAATGAAAATAATGGCTGAATAATGCTGGCGAGCCGAAGCCGAAGGCCCGCCAGAGAAAAAGAAAAAAAAAACCGGGAAGGCGGCAATTCAATCTTCATTTTCACAAATTTTTCTTTCATGTTTTTATTTTTACTTTCCTTGTATTCGTAATGAAAAGCACAGTGTTTACCTCGGGTGAAAGTCTTTTAAGACCCTCAAGCTCCATTGGCGCCCTCGCTAACGCTCTGGCGCCAAACCCGTCTCGGGACTCAAAAAAAGTGACTTTCAACACTCAGGTAACAATGTACTATTACAACGCTTCGTGCACCGCCGTCCGTTTTGGCCACCGCTTGAAAACACAATGTATCTCACAAGTAATACCTCATATAAATTTCGATTGTTTAGTGAATTGAATAGATCCTCCTTTTTGATTTGAAGCGTGGTTACAAAGTAAAAATGTTTCTTTCAGGTCCGAACTCAAGAATACATGAGGCTGCACACGCTGGGTAAAGCTCTAGGCATTCCCAGTGAAATTCTAGATCCTACAGAAGCCCAAAAGAAATTCCCGCTTCTGGACCCGTCAGTATTCCAAATGGCTCTGTACGCTTCGGAAGACGGGACTATAGACCCGGCTATGGTGTGCAATGCACTGGTCAAAGTGGCAACAAAACACGGGGCAAAGGTAAGCACATGCTGCCAGGCAATGCTTTGTTATCCACTTAACATCAGATAGGCCTTAAGTTTGTTCCATCATCATCTTCCTGCCCTTATCCCACACTAAAACCCGGTAAGATTAAACTGCATACTTGTATTTCCACTAACAAATAGTCGAGCGGAAAGAAGTGTTGAAATGAACTCGCTCATAATCTTTGCATATCAAACTCTTTGTTGGTGGAAATGTAAAATGAGTCAGTTCTCTTGCTCATTACCCTTTTGCGATGGAAACCGGACTTTCTGTCTTTTTCTATCGTCATGTTGGCTTCGTAGAGCGTTATCTCTTTCTGACGTACACTATGTTCTACGAAGCCGAAATTAGCCGATGATGTGCAATATATCCATATGATGCACCACATGATAGAAAGAGACAGAAAGTAATACGTCAGCTCCTAATATAAGTTGTCTTTCCTTTAGATTTACGACGAATGTCCGGTGCTTGACGTTCACTACTCCCACAATATTCTGGGCAACAAGGAAGTAACAGGGGTCCACACAGACAGAGGGTTTATCAAGACGAAATGTGTTGTGAATTGTGGAGGTAATATTTTAATACCGAAATCATATTTTTTATTTCTATTTGGTAGAGGTAAAAATCCTGCAAGATTTACTTACAGCCAGTTTTAAAACATTCTAATTTGCTACCTCATCTATGCATGTCAAACAACATGATGGCAAACAAATGAGAAAAGGCAATTTTTTTCAAAAACTTATTGCAAAAAATATATTCCTTATGCTTGAATACAAAAACTACGCACAGAATAATTCAGAAACAGCGCTTGAGTCCGAGTCGATTTTTGACATTTAAGCTTGAGGCTCGACTCAGACTCAAGCGCTGTTTCTGAATACGGGCCTAAGACTCAAAATGATCGTTGTAATACAACTGAAAAATCGTTGTAATAAAACTGTAATACAATTGAATTTGATGTAAAGTCGCACTCCACGCCAAAAAATAGTCACTTTCTGGTCCTAGATTGTTAAATTTTCGACAGTATAAAAATTCCGATCCGAACTATATTTTTTTGGGCTCCACGATACATAAAGCTCCAATAAAACCTTTGTTTAAATATTGTTTAAATCTCCAGGTGTTTGGGGCCCCCGGGTGGCTAGATACGCCGGCGTTCCCTCATTGCCCATAGTACCGTTCAAGCATGCTTACGTGGTCATGGACGCTACTCCAGAAGTGCGGGACAGCCCTAACATAAGAGATCATGACGCGAATCTGTACATGAAGATACAGGGAGAGAGCTGTCAGGTTGGGGGGTATGAACCTAACCCTATTATGCTGGATCAGGTGAGTAAGCTTATGTTACTTAGTTTGGCCGTAGTTTGCTCAGTAAAGGCGCTGACAAACGTCACAATATTTTTTTCAAGCCTCACGCACTTTTAAGCATTGTTTTTTTGACAGTTCTTCATTGAAAAGTGTCAAAAATCTATGCTTGAGGCTCGTCTCAGACTCCCATGTTTCTTAATACGGGCCTTAAGGCCTGCGCAAATCTCGGCGATGGCAATGGTGATCAGCTGAAACGCTGTCAAATATGACAGTGATATTTGACAGCTGATCGCCATCGGCTAGTTGTGCGCAGGCTTTTATTGATAAAATTTCGTTCTAAGTTTATTTTTAATCTTTTAAGTCAAAAGCAGACACACAGTGTCTATACTATATCACCCCCGTAGGATAAGACACCTTACCTAATAGAAAATAAAAACAATTCATAAACTACCCGCAAATAGTTCTATCAGGCTTCCTTATATTGGCTTCCTCGGATAGCGGAGAAGCCAATATGCTGTTGCAATTACCAACACTCTACTCTTCGTTCTAGGTTCCAGACAACCTATCCTTCCACCTATACGAACTAGACTGGGATGTGTTTAATGTCCACATGAACAGTGCTACGACATTATGCCCTAAGCTAGGGACAGTCGGGGTCAAGAGCACAGTGTGTGGCCCTGAGTCCTTCACGCCGGATCATAAGCCTTTGATGGGCGAGGACCCTAATGTTTTCGGTATGTATTCTACTCAGCCAAAAGCTCTATCACTGTCATAAAGACAAATACTTTATTGATCACAAAAACTTATAAATATACAATGATACATAAAAACTTAAAAACGATTTGTACGAACAATAGGCGGTCCTATCGCTTATACCCAATGGAGGAACTGAAAATCAATCAGTTCATGTTTTGTGCTGGCTTGATCTAAGATTGTTTAAAATAGTGAAAATTTCCATTCATTTGATTCACATTTGTTTGCAAAGATTGATCCTTATCAGCAACAGATTCCATTGATTCAATTATTACAGGTGTAATTTATTTTTGAAAAATCATTCGGTTCTTTTCCGCTAAAGTAAAATATTTTTTTAAATAAATAAATATGTAGTTATTGGTTTCTTATAAATCGAGGGCATGACTGTCACAACTTTTCCCTAATTCTTAGCCATCACTGCCTTTCTCAAAAAACCACCCTGTATACAGAAAGTCTCTAAAGCGTTGTGTCGGGACACCCTAATAATAGATGCTTAAATTTTTAGGACTTTACCACAACTGCGGGTACAACTCAGCTGGTATGATGTTCTCGGCTGGTTGTGGAATACAAATGGCAGAATGGATTATAAGCGGGAGGTAAGTGATCCTTGTCCAGTGTGGTGAAAGGTAAGTACGCCCCAATCCCAAAGTGCCCCAAAGTGAGTGATATTTAGTTTCATTTTGATAGTGACCCCTTGAGATTACTGGTGGTCTAGTGGTAGCGAAGACTTCTAATCTTAAGGTCGTGGGCTCGAATCCAATCGTGCACCAATAATTTTTTTGTCAAAAATGTAGTATGCCAGTGCACTAGCGGTGAAGGTAAAATCGTAAGGAAACCGGCATCGTCAAACAAAAAAAATCTATATAATGTTTGAAGCACGAATAAAGCCTCCTTGAAGCACATTCAATATCCTTTCAACACACTGGTTTTGTACAAAATAAAAGTATCTAATTTAGAGCTTGTGTAAATATGTGCATTAATGACTTAGTCATTTGGAATTCGCGTACGTAGTGTAATACATTTTAATCAAAATAACAGGGTTATCGCTATCATTTAGCCCTGGCTTCATATCAACTATGAATGCAAGTAGATACTGACTCGTAACTAAGTCGAGTGCAAACTTGTATGGATGGATAAAAAGTACCATATTCCCGTCTCCTGGTTCTAAGCTCCCTTCCCACCAAAAAGATTTAAAAACCTCTAATAAATAAATAATGCGGACAATCCACACAACATGGATGTGTGGAGTGACAAGGATGGATAAAATAAGGAATGAGTATATTGGAGGAAGTCTGAAAGTGGCGCCGGTGACGGACAAGGTGTGGAGTAATAGGTTAGCATGGTATGGGCATGTCATGCGGAGGGATTAGGGTCATATTACGAGGAAAGTGTTGGGAATGGATGTGGATGATGGTTAAAGAAGAAGAGGTAGACCAAAGAAAAGATGGATGGAATGCGTCAGGGATGACATGAGCAGGAAAGGAGCACTGAGATGACGAATGATAGAGGTGAGTGGAAGAAGAAAACCTGTTGTGTCGACCCTACTTAGTGTGGGATAAGGGCAGGAAGATGATGGACAATCCACACAACACTACCTAGCCCCAAACTAAGCAGAGCTTGTACTATGGGAACCAGATAGATGATTAATACTTTTTTTGGAACGAAGTTCCTTATCGCGCGTTGTGAAAGGCTAGACGGAAAAAAATCTTATGAAAAGTTGTCACGACACTTTTTGCTATAGTAAGCTATTGTAAGCTGTGCGGCGTGCGCATGTTTCTCTGTCTCTCTCTCTCTCTCTCTCTTATAGAAAGCAAGCCAGATATTTTCATTTCTATTTCGCATTGAACAGTGTGGTGTCGCGACGATTATTTTTGTTGAGTGTAGTATACAGGTTTTTTGTAAATAATAATAAAGGAACTTCGTTCCATCCGGGTGTCCCTTGACACCTCTCAAGTTTTTTTAATAATAATTGTCTCTTCTCCACAGACCTCACTACAACATGTTTACATTCGACATCCGCCGCTTCACGCCCGGTCAGATGGCGCGTGCCCACTGGACACGGGAAAGCAGTCACGAGGCTTATGTGAAGAATTACAGCGTAGTGTTCCCTCACGACGAGCCACTCGCGGGAAGAGATGCTAGTCACGACGCATTGCATCAGGTGTTAGTGGACGATGGCGCGGTAATGCAAGCACGCGCTGGCTTCGAGCGACCAGCCTTCTTCATGCCGGGAGAGAAGGTAACTATATAGTAGAAAGGCGATCAAGCGCCGTTTGTATGGGAGCCGGTGTCGCCAGTTTTACATTTCCACTATTAATTTAAAAAAACACTAAACTAGGTGGCGCTACTAAAAGTGGTACAATCCTAGATCGCGCTGACGAAAACCCACGGCTGCGAGTCACTAGACGCAGTAGCCACTGGACTACGGAATAGTACTGGAATCAAAAGTCCTTAAAATCAATTAGAAGGGGCTATTTATCATGCTGACTATGAAATATTGTACATGATAAAATGATTTGTTACAGATCAGAGTGCAGCAGTACGACTGGGGTGGCACTCACGACTACCCTCGAAATTTGGATCAGCGCTACGAAGAAGTGTTGAAGGGGGAATACAGCTTCGGATTCTCTAAGCATCATGAACTTGTGAGTACCTTTAATACCTTGTGAGCTATCCTTATTCAATCTGGGAAGTATATTATATGCAGCGCCATCTGGCCAAAACAAATCAAACAAACGCAGGAAAATTTTCTAAATTTTCAGATTTGTGATCACCGAGATGACTAATGATAGAAGAGAGTTGAATGCCTATTTCTGCCGTGAAGCAGCATTGCTGTGTTTTGGTTTGAAGGGTGTGGGTGCCGGTGAAATTACTGGCACGTGAGGCTGAACGTCTGTATGCCTCAAGTTGAGAGTTCACCGTTTTGAGAGTACTGGCATAGTGCACATAAATTTTGCGACAGAAAAACTCATTGGTACACAACTGGATTTGAACCCACGACCTTCGGATCGGAAGGCCGGGCCGCTACCACTAGACCACCAGTGCTCTCGGTAGGCCGTGGTTTATAGTATAATATATTTCAGATCGGTTCCGAAGCCCTAGCCTGCAGAAACGGGGCGGCTTTGTTCAACATGTCGTATTACGGGAAGTTTTACCTCACAGGACCTGATGCCCAGCGGACGGCCGACTTGGCCTTTACTGCTGATCTGTCGAGAAATGATGACAGGTACAGTATGGATGATTAAATAGAGATGTAAATTAAAACTTCTTTTAGAAGTTGTAGAGCTCTTTGTGAAAGAGCACTCCTCAGCTTTTGAGCTTAGTTTCCGGCGGGCACTTTTTGCCGCAAAATTCGTATTCCGTGGAAAGTTTTGCCTCTCTTGCTATAAATCGTCTTGAATACAAAATTATAGGTGAATTGGTCTAGACAAGATTCGTTTAATTTATCAGTTCATGCCAGAGAAAATTAAAAATATTAAAATAACATAAAGTGGACTTTGTTTTGTTTGTGAATAAATATCACCTTAACCCCCGAATACTGAAACGCAACTCAGATTTAAGCACGTCTCAAGCGACGAATATTTGACAGATTTTCATTGAAAACTGTCAAATATTCGTCGCTTGAGACGTGCTTAAATCTGAGTTGCGTTTCAGTATTCGGGGGTAACTCTCTTAACGGTTAAGTGTTATTTATTAACCTTATAATTGATACTTGTAACACCACTGTCACAAGTGGGCCAGTATTGTTATTTTTTTATACAACTGGCTGATGGAACAAGAATATGGCCCACCTGATGTTAAGTGGTAACCATCGCCTATAACAAAGCATTGCATCGTAGGTCACGCACGTCAGGAACGTGCCTTACAATGCACTGCCCTGCGTCTATCAATTTGATGCATACAGATGTTCAGCCTCACGTGCCAGTATTTCACCGGCACCCACACCCTTCAAGCCGTAACACAGCGATGCGGCACGGCAGAAATAGGCATGGTGGTAGTACTTCCCCGGACGAGCCCTTCACAAAGAGCTCTACTACTTCTAAATATGTGATGTATATTATTTATTCCTATTCTGTGGTATAATAGAAATAATTAATTCTTATTTTCCAGGGTGGTTTATTCACTAATGCTTAACAAAAGAGGCGGTATCGAGGCTGATGTAACCGTCAGCATACTTGATGGAGGCAGCGGACAGTTACATGAACCTATTTTCAAGGTAATAAATTATAGTTTAAAAAACTAAAAAAAAACGCTTTTATAACTAATTGAACTAAAAAGTTAAAAATAAAGCTGTAATAATCAATTGAAAATTTATATTATTGGACAAAAAGCGTGGGGTGCTTTTTATAATAACTTCAGGTAAAATAAACTATTGATAAAATATTTACAACAATCAAAATCAAGCCCCCCACGCTTTTTGTACAATAATATAAATTTTCAATTGATTATTACAGTTTTATTTTTAACTTTTTAGTTCAATTAGTTATAAAAGCGTTTTTTTTTAGTTTTTTAAACTATAATTTATTTTTTACTTTTTAGTTTTTTTTCATTTCATTTTTTTTTTTCATATTTTTGCATTGTCATCGACCTTTGACAGGTGTGCAAAGTTTGAATCAAATCTGATAGTTCAAAGTAGGTTTTTTTATTATTTTTTTTATTTCTTTTCATTTTTTTTATTTTTTTTTTTCATATTTTTGCATTGTCGTCGACCTTTGACAGGTGTGCAAAGTTTGAATCAAATCTGATAGTTCAAAGTAGTTTTTTTTATATTTTTTTTATTTCTATTCATTTTTTTTTATTTTTTTTTCATATTATTGCATTGTCATCGACCTTTGACAGGTGTGCAAAGTTTGAATCAAATCTGATCGTTCAAAGTAGGACAAAATCGAGCTCAAAGGGGTCGGTTACATACATACATACATACATACATACATACAGGTGAAGCTAATAAAAGCGTTATAAAAATATATCTATCATGCTATGAATATAGATAAAAATCAAAAAGAAGTTGGAAAATATTATATGCTGTGTGGGATTTTATAGCTTGTGCTAAAGAAATAGGGTTTTATTTCCAGGGTCGTGGTTACTACATTGTGACAAGTGGTTTCAGTGCAAATCACACGTTGGCGCATCTCCGTCGGATCGTCAATAAATACAAACTTAGAGCTACAATCATAGATGTTACTAAACAGTTGTGTATTCTCAGCGTTCAAGGTCCAGACAGGTGAGCATCTTCTTAAATATATAAAACTCTTACGTTACTGACTGACTGACAATCAACGCACAGCCTAAGCCGTAAGTCCTAGAAGCATGAAACTTGGAGGGTATGTTCGTTTTATAGCATAGGGGTGCACTAAGAAAGGAAATTGGAAAATTATTTCCCTAAGCGGAGAAAAAGAGGAAAAACTTTTAAAAGAAATATCAACGGGCGTAAAGGCTACGAGGCGAGCGAAGCCGTGGGCGGCCGCTAGTTATCCATAAAACTATTAAATACCAGCGGCCGCCCGCGTCTTCGCTCGCCGTTACCGTTCCTGTTGAAAAAAAAAAACTTAAAACCTCTCTGGACCTCCACAAATCATTCAAGACCATAATCAGCCAAGTCGGTCCAGCCGTTATCGAGTTATAGCGTCAGGAAGGAAAACCCGTCTTATTTTTATATCATCATCATAATTTCAGCCCGGTATCACCCATTATTATTATATTATTTTTATATAGTAGAAGATTAGTCAGCATTCAAAGAAGATTGACAATTTCAGTTAGTTAATTCCACTTTTCTCTGGATTTGACAAAGATAATGGCAACTTCGGCTTTGTCGCTAGTAAATAGCTTATGTAGCTTTCTTCTGAAACTGGTTCAGTAGTTTTTGAGTTCGCAGCGCAGAGCATCGTAGGGCACGTTCCTGGCGTGACCAATGCCTTGTGGGCCAGGGTTACCACTTACATCAGGCGGGTCATAACGCTTGTTCCATCAGCTAGTTTTATAAAAAAAGGCTTTTTGTTACATTTTGGCTTTCGATTGACCGCAATCTCACCTGCTGTTAAGTGATGATGCGATCGACGTTGTAGCACGCTTACCTAGAAGATACCTATATTCACTCTTCTCTTTAAAATATCCAAGTTAGCTAATACTCCTGAGAAAACCGATTAATCAGTTGATTATTTTCAGTCAGAGGATCCTACAACGCTACACGGACGTAGGTCTGTCCAATGACGCATTCCCAGTCAACACTCAACGCAGTATGCACATCTCTCAAGCGCCTTACTCTTCTGAGAATAAGAAATACAGGTATCGTAAAACACACATACCTTTTAGTCCCTACTTTCTTACCTAACCTTTTTTTATCGGCTACTTTACAGTTTTTATTAGTTTATACCAAGTTTTAGTTATCTGTGGAAACTTTAAATTGACCTTTAGTTATTATACCTATAGTTAATGTTTGTAACGTTTTCTTAAAATCACAAAAATTTAAATTAATTAAATTTAATAGTTTTATTATTTGGCCAGATGTAGAGCGCTACGTGTTTCCTGGTCGGGAGAGTTAGGCTGGGAGCTTCACATACCATCCTCTCACGCTATCCAAGTCTACAAGCACCTCAGCAGTGCCAAGGGATTGAGGAATGCTGGATGGAGGGCACTCACCTCACTTAGTGCTGAAAAAGGTACGATACTATACCACCCATTCGCACTAAGCGTTTTGGCTCCACCTTCATTATGCGAACCTCCAAGGAATGGAACTCGTTGCCGTCGGCAGTTTTTCCTGACCACTACAATCTGGCCCTTGGGAAAGCCGATGTGCTATATTTATTGCCTACAACCGTATGAGAATTTAGACCATCTTGATCCATCGTCGGCTACATCGTCGCTTACTATCAGGTGAGATTGTAGCCAAAGGATGGTGTATATCATGTAAAAATTTAAAAAGGAACCCAAAACAATAATACTTGAGTGAACAAAAGGCAAATCAAATAAGTACCTACCTCCTTTTTTTTAAAGCGGATATGCGAATATTGGTACTTGGCGTTTACATCCATCAGCGTGAACGCAAACAGAAAGTGGGTCTTGTCTAGACTCCCAGAGAACACAAATAATAGATAGACTATTATTCTTGGACAAGAAATATGTGTCAGAAATATTTTTAAAAAATATTTACATTTTTAATGGCCCGAACACACCTAGTTCGCTGGCGAACGCGATCAATGAAACGCTGTCAAATATCGCTGTCAGATTTGAGATTTAACAGCGATATTTGACAGTGTTTCACTGATCGCTACCGCCAGCGAACTAGGTGTGCGCAAGCCTTAATTAGTAAAAATCATTGTTTCAGGATATCATCTATGGAACGCGGATGCAAGAACCGACGACAACCCCGTTGAAGCAAATCTCGGGTTCGCGTGCCGAAAGGGCGGCGATTACATCGGCAACGAAGAAGTTACGAGAGCTAGACAAGACGGGGTCACCAAGAAATATGCATACTTCACGATCGATGATAAGGTACCTACATATCTACACTAATATTATGAAAAAAAAAATGATTTTAAACTGGACCGATTTTAAAAATTATTTCACCTGCGAAAAGGTTCATTATTCCTGAGTAACCTAACACATACAACATTTTTTTTAGGTGGCGCTGTTCGGCCAAGAAGCGATATACAGAAACGGCGTACCAGTAGGTTATCTACGACGAGGCGACTACGGCTACTTTTTAGACAAACCCATCGGCATAGGCTATGTTGCTAACAACGGCTCAGAAGTAACCAAGGAATTCATCAAAGAAGGACAGTACGAAATAGAGGTTCTAGGAAATAAGTACAAAGCAACAGCTCACTTGAAATCGCCGTTTGACTCGACCGGACAAAGACTGCTGGGCGACTATGGACATGTAGGCTTAGATGAGAACTTACATGAGCCACACGCGGGACAAAATGAACGAGCCGGGGGAAGCGAATAGATGATCTCATAATAGCGTATTTTAATGATATACTTCTATCTCGAATTTAATTAGTCTTAAATATATAACTAGGTATACCTACTTATTTGTTTTTTCTTACCTACATAACTTATGCCCAAGATGCCCATAGATTCCTTCTTATTGCTCTATTCATAGGAATACAAAATGATGATACCCATTATTACCTACACAAAGCTGTACCAACAAGGATCTCAACTGCCCCAGACATTTTATAGAGGCCAGACCGATAAATATTGGAGAAAGAAAATTGACACGTAGACAGCCTGGCCCCCATGTAGACGTGGTCTGCTCTGCTTCTGCTCTAGTGTGATGCTGATCATCACATTACTATAATTTTTTTATGAGATCGTAGGCTACGGTCGCGAGTGTCGCGACCTTGCGACACGACACGGATCCACTTAAATCTCTGGCTGAATAAATCTTCTAAATCTAAACCATAGACAGCTTTGCCAAGTGGACAGTGCCGTATTGCCATTATCTTTATGACCTGACATTGACATAAAATCTGTCATGTTATGTAGAACCAGTAGAACTCAGTGCTGCCATTTTAGCGCTTTCGGCGCTAGATCTAGCGCTTTTTTGCTATGTTCAGCGGGCACTTGATAATTTTAGCGCCTAGCGGATAATTTAGCGCTTTTTTCAATTTTGTGCTCTATGCCAGCTGGTTTTTAATATGGCACTAGAGCACGGGGAATCCCATGAATATTAATTACGGTTTGCTTCATGTTTGATTGGCTATGCTTCTTTCATTTTCATTCTGTCTACGTGAACGCACTGAAGTTCAAGTTTAGAAATAACGTTTTAAGCACTGTTTTTATTACTTACTTTTGTAAGTGTTCCATCGTGTTGTGTTGGATAACTCTTTTGAAATGGATGTACCATTATCAAAAAAAACTGTTTACAAACAAAGATATACAGTCGAATGGGAGAAATCGCCCAACTTTAAACAATGGTTGAAACCTGTGTCTGGAGATGATACAAGGGCAATGTGTTTGTATTGTAGGAAGGATTTTCTTGCCAAGTTATGTGATATCCAGAGACATTGTGATTCAGTTCATCACAGGAAGATCAATGTGATTACACAATCTACCATACTAAACACATAGAGCAAAACAACGGAGCCGTAAACGAGATGCGTTTATACAAGTCGCAATCTGCGTCTCGCTTCCAAAACTTTATCAGAATTGTTATAAGAGCTCATGGTTATAGCCCATGTTTTGTTTAGCATGGGAGATTTATTTAATCACACTGATCGTCTAAAAAGCGCCTTGGTTAAAAGTTTGAATTTAGCGCTTTATTGACCCGTTTGAGCCGATTTAGCGCTTTAATGGCTCGTGAATATATTCGAATCTAGCGCTTAATGCACCGCTGTCAGCGCTGATTAGATTTTTTCATCTGGCAGCACTGGTAGAACTGTCAAATCACCAGTTGTTTCCTGTTTTTGGCAGAATTGTGGCATATTAGTCGCAGTAGCCAAAAAAGAAGAAGTGAAGTGAAGTTTATTTGTTTACAGTTTTCTGGTTTTGTCGGAGTTCAAGTTTTTCGTATTTTTCTAGACTAAACATTTGGAAAACTAGCAGCCAAGATAACCCACCGCTTTTATTACTTTGAAGAGTATTTTAACACAAGCGCAGCCATGTCAGTAACCCTACACACGGACGTTGGCGACATAAAAATTGAATTATTTTGTGAACAGTGCCCCAAGGCATGCGAAAATTTCCTAGCTTTATGTGCAAGCGATTATTACAACGGCTGTCTGTTTCATCGAAACATCAAGGTAAATCATTAGAAATATTACTATGCAAATATAATTAAAAGCTAGCATGTATGAGTAGTTATTGATGTGGGTACCTACATACTTATATTACCTGTGATTTCCAGGGTTTCATAGTGCAAACAGGAGATCCAACGGGCACAGGAAAAGGTGGCACTTCGATATGGGGACGGAAGTTCGAAGATGAATTCAAAGAAGAATTAAAGGTGATATAATAAAGCTTACCTTTATGCACATCATCTGATTACTTATATTATTTTATTCAGCTATGGACTCTCAACTTTAAACCCCAGACATGCTAGCATGTCCAACCTGCTGGGACATCTAGATGTCCCACTCAAGAAGATTTAGAGCAGCTTAAAATTTTCAATATGATTAAACAATATCTTTTGATTTCAGCATAGTTCCCGAGGCATGGTCAGTATGGCTAACAATGGTCCAAACACAAATGGCAGCCAATTCTTTTTCAATTATGGGGAGCAACCTCATTTGGACCTGAAATATACACTGTTTGGAAGGTCAGTATGTCAAAGAAACTGTAGAAATAGGTCCTAAGAAATTATATATTAGAGAATGGCACGTAAGTATACTTTAACACCAAGTTATAAGCTTACGAACCCACATGGACATCGTAGACTCCATGGCATACTTATTGCATCTACAAATTATTTACATAACTTGTTTTATTTCAGGGTTATAGATGGATTTGAAGCCCTGGATGATTTAGAGAAAATGGCTGTGAATCCGAAAACCTTCCGACCACTATCAGATGCAAAAATATCATCAGTTACAATACATGCAAATCCTATAGCCGGATAAATTTATGAATAAATAATTTGTGAAATAAGTTTTTTCTTTTGGAACCTATTAAGGATGATGCATGTAATAATATAGGTGGCCGTAATACCCCATAGCTCTCGAGATCTCAATCTTATAAAATCTAGTCTAGAGGGGGTAGTCATAGGCACATTCAAGCCTTCATATTTGGCACATGGTAAATGGCCCCTCTGCAGAGTTGGTAGTACCTCTGCCTTCTGCGGTATAGGTAGTGAGTTTGATCCCCAACAAATATTTATCGGATGTTTGTTCTCTGTCTGGGTATTATATTGTATTCTAGGTAATATGTATTCTTAAATTATATCAGCTACCTGGTTCACATAGTACAAGCTATACTAGATAGTTTTGTGGATTGTTCAAAATATTTATTAATATTTTGAACAACAAATTGCACTGGTCATTTTATTCTGGGTGTTACAAAATAGGCATCTTAAACCCACCCACCATTATTCTGGAATCTTAAAATATTATGACTAAGGAAGAATTAAGTAGAACAAAGTGTTTTGCTATTTTAATGGACAACATTTATTGCTCAAATATATACAGTCATTTTAAAATACAACTAAGTTTAAAATTAGATCAACAGCTATTTTGTGATAGGTGAAAAATAATGGTGTCAAGTAAAAGAGTCTTTGAGTTTTGACAATGCTGATGTGATAAAAATATTTTTGAGTGGCGAACATGAACTGGGATAAAATCAAAGAACCTTGTTTTTCAGATTGTGTTAGGTGCGGTCAGTACCTACGGTAAGAATCAACTATAGATAGTGCAATTCACGAAGACGCGCCCTCGCGGGGTGCGGGGAGTTTGCTCCGAGCGGCAGTCGCGAACCGTAGTCTATTCATTGTAGTGTGCGTGTGCACTCATAGGTAATTAGTGTGTACCGATAACTCTCAAACATTGACGGAAGCTTGCACACATATACTATAAACGGTTAGGAGGAATAGTGGGGCGCGCCTTCGTGGATTGCACTATCTATATAAGCATAAGTACTGACCGGCTCAGTTTGTGCACTGACCTTGACTGTGCAGGATTATTTTTTAGTGGGTGGAGAGTTATAGCTGTGCGCATAATATCCCCACTATTTTTGCCTCAATAGTAAAATTTTCAAGTTCATAGTCACACAACTACACTACTAATCACTATTCTAAGTAGGATTTGATTGAAGACATCCTGATAGAACATCTACTATCTAATCACAACAATTATTCTACACTAAGTCTTTGGATAACATTTTGATTGAATATTTACAAACATTCGTCTTATAATAGCAACTAATTCATGATAAAATATTTCACTGGAGTGTTTTTTAAAACATCAATTTCCTGACAAGATTAAATTATAAAACGCAATATTCTTCAGTAAATTAACAATTTGATTTTACGTTTACACTACAAATTTTACTACAACAGGTACCTAAGTAGAAACATAAAAAATAATGGTCTCATGAACATAGCATTACCAACAAAACATAGTTATAACTTAGATTATCTCATTATTAAATTATAAAAATTGCATTATTTATAACATACAAATGCCATTAATTAAATTTAAGTACTTGTGATGCTTTAGCAATGGTTGTGCTACTTAGAACTTAGAAACACAACCTTCAAGACAAGAGCACTTACTGCCTAATATTAGGATCAAGTTTCTAAATCATAAAAGTTATCATCAAGCTGAAACTCAGGTTCGTCCTCCTTCTTTATTTGTGAAATTTTATCATCAAAATTATCAGTGAAGTGGGATTTGATGTGAGCAACCAAATCTGCTTTCTTTTCAAATGTGGCGCCACATTCTATACAAGGCATATTCACAACTAAACATTCATGACTCTGTTCATGTTTGTCAAGTTTATCTTTTCTAGTGAACTTTTTGTCACATTGACTGCAAGAGAATGGCTTCATACCAGAGTGTATGGGAGTATGTCGATCTAGTTCCCTTTTCCGGGCAAACTTCTTAAAGCAAACTTTACATTGGAAAACTCTAGACCCAATGTGGGCTATAGAAACATGAGTCTTGTAAGCATCCAAAGATGAGAATCTCTTTGGACACTGGTGGCACTTAATGTTCTTAGGCCTATTCTTAACCGGGGTCGGCTTTTTCGGTGGGGAGTTTTGTTGTTTGGATGTAGAAGGGGTTTTCTGAACTCTGCTAAAACTACTTTCACCAGAAATGTGGTCTGGAACTCGGGGGAGGTCATAGTCTGTATGAGACCCATCATTGTTGTTCCGTGTAGGGGAGGTCATCAGGTTGCTGAAGGGATTGACATTCACAACCATGTCATTCATATCTTGGTTGTTATCATAATGTTCTGGAGTAACAGGTCCATGCTTGACTTCATGCTTGATGAGTTTGTCTCGTCGGCCGAACGTAAGAGGGCACTTCCGACATCTGTAAGGCTTCATGCCCGAATGAATGAGCACATGGCGCGCCAAATCTCCTTTGGCTACAAAACTCCTCGGGCATAATGGACAAACATGAGGTTTGTGCCCAGCATGTATACGAAGATGTTTACTCAAGTTTGTGTTACGGGAGAAACTTTTAAGGCAATAATGGCATTGGTATGGTCTAATGCCTGTGTGTACAATAGAATGTTTTCTCAAATCCGATCTGCGTCCAAAGCATTTTTCACACTCAGGACAGTTATATGGCTTATCATTGCCATGTACTTGTTTGGTGTGCTGTACATACTGCGAGCGTTCAGCGAATACTAGACTACATTCCACACATTTGTAAGGTAGATTTGGGTCATGGTAAGCAATCTCATGTTCCTTGCATTTCTCCGGAGATACAAAAGCTTGATCGCAATATTGACACATCGAGACATTTTTGAAGAATGACTCTGTATTAGTTTCTTGCTCCGGGTTGTTGTCTCTTTCTGTGACTTCTGGTTCCACTTGCTCCACACCTTCAGACTCCTCCGATGAGTCATAGTCAAGGCTTGGATCAACCACCATCACAACACTGTCTTCTACAATGTAGTCTTCAGGCTTAGGTTTCTGCTGTTCATGGCAGTTGTTGTAGTTATAATTACTAAGTTCCGAGGAATTTGAATTATCCAGATCATTCACGCGGTTAGCGATCTGTCTTAACCTATTCTCATTCTGTATGCATTGTATTTTAAACTTGGAACATTTATCTACTTTCAGCAAGCATTTGTAGCAAATTCTACCTGGCAGCCCATCATTAGGATCAATCTGGAAATTAAAAAAAATATGAAAATTTTAATTTCAAACCTCAGTAAACTAAGTTTAGAGGCTAAGAGCATTAGAATACAATGTGATTATTAGGTATACCTGAAGTTCACAGCATTCTGCAATTTTGGAGGTTAGCGATACGTTGGCTTCGTCATCGGGCGCAGCCCCGTAAATCGACACCGAGAGTGCGCTTTTGTTCAGGCACAACCGACACAGCGCGTGGAAATTCGCGATGATGTAGGAATCTTCCATTTTGTGAGATCGGTCTAAATTACATCGCAGTGAAGGCCCCCGTGATTTGGAGTATGGCTGAGTGACAGGATAACGTTTTTATCTTGTTTTTCCGTCCTTTCAAATGGAGATTCAAAGGAGGGATTGATGTGATTTTTCTTCAAGTGGAGCGCGCGGCGATGGCTGCGAGGCGCGACTACGCAACCGTTCGATCCGAAGGGGCAACTAGGGCGATGTCCGCCAGGGCTGCGCTAGCGGAATGTTCGCGGCCGCCGCCGCCGCCGCCGCCAGTCTCGTCATCGAACGTGCACCGTGAGACACCACATTTTCACAACCACAAGCTATTATTATATTGTTTAACGATAATATCCTTGTGTTGTGTTGAGGCACGAAATATCCTTATTTTTTTACAGCAAATAATCAATCCACACCACACCACAAGTCAAACAAACCAGCAAAAAAAGAAAGCGCGCGCAATTATTCGCAGAAGGAATAGAAAATTATTAAAAAAAAACAATGGTTGTTCTCGGTGTCAAAAATGCCAGGAATAAAAAAAAATTGTCATGGCTTGCTCGTGATTGGTTGTGTGGAATGACATGACATTTAAATCTGTCGAATCACGTGATGGCGGGGCAATGTGGGGGTGCGCGGAAAGCGCATCGGGACAACTGAGCAGATAGAGATAATTTAAACTGTCAATTCTATAGAAGTTAAGAACAAGCTTTTATTTTGCCGCCACAGGAACCGGAACCAGATGTCAGTACAGTGGGGCGATCATGTAACTTTTGTTGCAATGGTTTCAATGGATATCCTATTGAAACTGTCACATTTGCGATCACGTAAAAGCTTCGATTGCAATCGAAAGCGCATTGCAATTGAAACCATCTTTGACAATGAACGATTGCAACATGAGCGTAATCTTTCTCTAGATATCATGAAACAGCGATCACGTAAGGCTGTTTCAATGGAACTGACAGCTTACGATTACTATCATATCAATCGCGAATAGAAACAAGTAAGGTGTTGTTGCGATGGATAGAAATTGAATAAAGTAAGTTATTTACAGTAAGTTTTCAGTGTTTTGACAATGATAAACAAAGTTATTATTGCATTCCTGATCAAATAAAATCTAGTGCGTACTTACTACAATTCCGTTTCAACTAAGTATTTAAATTCATTTCAGTTTATCATGTCAAGAGGATTCCTACTTGGGCTAGAGGAGAAACAGTGCCAAAAAAAAACGTATTCTTGATAGAAGATTGATGCAGGATGCCAGCAATCCGTTCTAAATCCCTCAGAGAGTTTATTTCGAACTTTCGCCTGACGAAGGAAGCGTTTGATATCCTGTGCTGGGATATCATCCTCATTCTACCATAGCCATGTGTAGAATCAGTCAAAACCTCCACGTGCAGGGGGAAATAGCTGGCTCCTGCCTATATTACATTTCATACTTTTAATATTTCATTATCAATTATGTACTAATGACTAGAATAGGATAGAAGCTGTTTCAAATTAAAATACAAAATGCTATAATTAGTCTGATTTATAAGCAGTAGGTGCCTTATCTATGTATTGTGGTAAAGAAATAAGGCGAGTTATTAAAAGAAATTATGTATTTTATTTAACTGTTTTATTTAATGGTGGTGGATGCTGTTGAACTTAAAGCAGCAGCAACTCCACACATGGCTCTTGTGTCGCCATTTCATTAAACGATCTGCCTATAGCAGCGACAGCATCCACCATTCCCTCTCTTCACGTTCCCTCTTCGACCACAAGGTGCCTTTTCTCTAGACTGTACACCCAGCGGAGCACATTGTCATCGTGATCTAAAAACAAAAAACATTAACATCTCTACAAAAGTAAGCTAAATAAAACCTGTGAGTGTGAGTGGATGCAGCGTATAGGGTCCACCCCCAGTGCCCCCGACGTTTCGCCGGTTATCCACCACCTTGGACTTTATGCGGCACTTGTATCTACATATTACCATTAATTAATCAAAAAACATAGAACTTTGTTGTTTTACCACATAGAGCACAAAAAAATGATGAATAAAAGCTGCACAAAACTAGGGTTATTGAAAACTATTTACCTACTACATAATCCCTTCCATTTTTCACCAGTTTTTATGTAGCCGCCACCCACGGCATTTAACATCCTTGCAAGATTTTCCCAGGCTTTCAAATATTGTTGGTGCCCTTATTTTACTAAGGGCTATGGTTGATTGCTTCTACAAACACTGGTGGATTGGGATCATAACTTTATAACAAATAGAAACAACATATTAATCACTTGAGCAAGCTAGGAATAAAGAATTAAGAATGTTGGACTTTACTTACTTGAAATCAGACTAAATAACTTGAAAAAGTAAATTTTATTCGATATTTACGAAACCTTTGTAAAGAAGAAGAAGAAGACTGACAGAAACACAACACAAAATGAGTGAACGAGGTCTATTAGAACGTCAAATAAAGTGGGCCAATCGTTTTCACACGGCTTCTTACTAAGATTATGATTTTTAAATTGGTCGGGTTAAATTGATTTGCAGGAACTTCACACTGCAAAACTATCATTGCAACTGATAGATAGCGGTCAAAAAAGTATTGCAACAAGATACATGATCGCTATTCCTTGATAGTATCGTTTAGCTGTTAGTATCAAACTACTCATTGCAACTGAATTAGACAATCGCCCTACAGTATTACAATAAAAAAACTGCTATTTCGATTTCTAATTATCCTAGGTATCTAATTTAGCATTATTAGCACAACCTAGCACAACTCAAGGTTTTCATTTAGTTTAGATCGTCTAATATTCTGACCTGATGTATTATGAAGAATAAACTCTGCTTACCCGAAGCGAAGATATTTTGTGATCAAAGAGTAGGTAGGTAAACAGTAAACCTATGAATATTAGGATTTTAGGAAACAAAAATATTGCACATCGGGTAATTTCGGCGTAAAGCGTAGTGGGAGTCAGAAAGAGAGAGCGCTCTACGAAAGCAGAAAAGCCGATGTTCAATATTTATTGCCTACAACCGGAGGTAGGTAAGCTAAAATATAAAAATCCGTGGCTTGTCTTCCATTCTTTATTTATTCATAATATCTGCTCTAGAGTACCTAATTAGGTACCTACCAACAAGACCTACTAGTGCTTTTTAGGTACTACTGATTAGGTAGGTATAGGTATCCTGCAATCCGGGACGAAGTCCGAGTCTATGCAGACTTGTGAATTCTCGTCGAAAGACAAGCCTGCGTCGCATCTCAGCAAGCGTGGGTGTCCACGCTGGCAAGCCACGTACATCCCGCACTCGGAACCGTATCTAATACAGATAAAAATACACTATGTAAGTATAAGCATCACGAAAAAAGAACGCTTGAAAGAAGGTGGAGGGGTTTGCGCATGCAAAACCCGCACTATCTATAGAGTGATATCGTTAGCTCACTTCCACGTTCCAATGTACTTCAAGTGACGAAAACACCTTAGTGGCATTTTATTGTTAAACTTAATCTAAACAAGGAAGCATAGTTACAGGAAGCGTAGGCATCCTGCAGTGAGATGGGAGGAAGACATCACAAGCATAATAGGACTGTAAGTGCAGAATCACACTTACACAAACTAAGGGAGAACTAAATCCAGAATGATTGATGTTAGGTTTTGGATGATGGCGAGGTATCTCCTTGTGAAACTATTGCACTTAAGTACTTGCACTGACTACTGGACAGTTTGTAAGGCCCTTCAAATTCAAACCTTACCTAAATCTGTATAGAATATCTGGATTATCTGCTGGTGGCATTGGGCAAGTGAAGTCTTTGAAAGCTGCAAAAAAATGAACATGTTAGTACATACACACAGTACTGTACCGTAATAACCGAAGGAAAGAAAAGGATTCTCACCAATTGAGTTGCACTGTGGTACATTTTCTGGCCAGTCACAGCTGCTTAAATGCTCATTGAACACTAGCCCAAATGGACAGTTCATGATTGTAGCCATCCCTTCTTGGCACATGATGTACTTGCTACAATCTTCTCCGAGTATCGGGAAGAATCCGTATCGATTAGGGCACTGGTTTGTTGGCCGAGCAATCTCTGCGGAAACGATTCACATAAAACAACAAATAATTCACAAAACTGTTTCAATGCAAAGAGAAACTTCAAACAAACGAAACATCTCAGTCTTACGTTTAGTAGCAGTGCTTTCACATTTAACTTCCGATGGATAAGCGCAAGGGTATTCCGGGTATAATGCTTGAGGGTTGAAGTGAAGACCATCCGGGCACGTATATTTAAAAGTCCCTTGGCGCTGAAAAAAATGCGCACGAAGTATTTTAGAAATCCTCTTTTTGTCAACCAGTAACCAAAATACTTAAAACTAACTACAAGAGTAAATAACCGTTTAAAATACAGAAATCGACTTACTTGGCATTCTATGTAGGTATCGCATTCATTGACAATCGAGTAGTAGCCGCTACCGTTTTTACATTCGAAATCATACATTGGCATGATTGATATAATCTCAGGCTCTAAAAGGGGTTCCTCCGACGTTGGAATCACAGACGTTGGAATCACAATAGGCAAGAGTGTTGTTGGCTGTGGTGGTGGCTGGCTTGGAACTACATTTGGCGTAGGAAGTATTAAGGTAGGCAAAGGCGAAGGGTAACGGTTTTCAGGTATGGGTCTTGGTGGTAGAGGTTCATAGTTAGGTCTGAGTTCAAAGGGAACGGGCGTTGATAGAGGTCTAGAGGTGCTGGGGATAACTTCTTCATCTGGAATAGGTCGATAGTTTGGCCTGGGAGGTGGCATGGGCTGAGGTGGTAGATACACAAGAACAGGCTTCGGAGGTTCTAAGGGTTGATAGTCTGGCTGAAAGGTTATTGATTCTGGCGGAGAAGTAATGGCTGGTTCGGGGATAAGAGGTCTAGAGGTGCTGGGGATAACTGCTTCATCTGGAATAGGTCGATAGTTTGGCCTGGGAGGTTGCATGGGCTGAGGTGGTAGATACACATGAACAGGCTTCGGAGGTTCTAAGGGTTGATAGTCTGGCTGAAAGGTTATTGATTCTGGCGGAGAAGTAATGGCTGGTTCGGGGATAAGAGGTCTAGAGGTGCTGGGGATAACTGCTTCATCTGGAATAGGTCGATAGTTTGGCCTGGGAGGTTGCATGGGCTGAGGTGGTAGATACACATGAACAGGCTTCGGAGGTTCTAAGGGTTGATAGTCTGGCTGAAAGGTTATTGATTCTGGCGGAGAAGTAATGGCTGGTTCGGGGATAAGAGGTCTAGAGGTGCTGAGGATAACTGCTTCGTCTGGAATAGGTCGATAGTTTGGCCTCGGAGGTGGCATGGGCTGAGGCGGTAGATACACATCAACAGGCTTCGGAGGTTCTAAAGGTTGATAGTCTGGCTGAAATGTTATTGATTCTGGCTGAGAAGTAATGGCTGGTTCGGGGATAAGAGGTCTAGAGGTGCTGGGGATAACTGCTTCATCTGGAATTGGTCGATAGTTTAGCCTGGGAGGTAGCATGGGCTGAGGCGGTAGATACACATCAACAGGCTTCGGAGGTTCTAAAGGTTGATAGTCTGGCTGAGAGGTTATTGATTCTGGCTGAGAAGTAATGGCTGGTTCGGGGATAATTGGCACAAGTTCAGGTAATACAACTGGTTCTAGAGTAGGCAAGGGTCTTGGTGCAGGAGGTAGTAGATTGAAATCGTTATCTGGAAAGATTGGTTGAGGTTCTGGTGCCGGCTGTGGGTTGGGAACGGGTATTAATGACTCTACAATGTTCGGGTACAATGTTGGTCGTTCTTGGTTTAGAGTTGGAGCTATCGAAGGCTCCGGTATAAGTATTAGTTCCGGGGACGGCGGGGGTGTCATTTCTGGTTTAAGTTCAGGCTCTGGTACTAGTTCTGGTTGGGGGTTGATTTCTATGTCTGATGGTGATTCAGTAGGCAATGGAGGAAGCTCTTTTTCGGCATCAGGCTGTAACACGACTTCTGGCTCCTCTACCGAAGCTGGCTTAGGAGTTGATCCAGCAGGATTAGGAAGGAGATTAGAAAGCTGGCTTACCAGCTCATCTACTTTCGAAATATAGGTCTCAGGTGAGGATTGGGGATAAGCCAATTGAGCTTCTGAATTTATTGGAGTGAAATCTTCTGCAGGGGCTACCGGTGCCTGTGCCGGTGCCTGATTTTGGAGTGGTCTAGTCTGTAGCGGCCGGGGAGTGGACTCTACTGTAGGTGAATATATTGGTTGAGGAGGATTTTCCAGTGATCGTGATACGGGTACTGGCTCTGGTCCACGCATCGGTGGATAAGTATCAGGAAAATACGTTTGCTGAGGTAGCCGGCGTTCCTGAGGTGGCTGGTATACACCTGGTTGAGGCCCAGATGCTGTCTGGCTACGCTGAGGGGGCCTGTACATCCGTCGTGGGGGAAGCCTACTTTGATTCCGGACGTTCGAGCTTCCATAGTACGTCACACCTTGTCCCGATACTAAAAACATTTTTTTCATTAGAAACTTTTACAATAATTAACATAGTTTTCGAGATTTGTCAGACTAACTTACCATACACCACGAAAGAAAGCAATAATAGTTTGGTCCCTAGCATTGTTGCAGCTGGCGTCTCTGTGAATGATCGATGTCAAGCTCACAGTGCTTTTAAAGGAATGTTTTTATCTTAATTGAGATCACACATACATCTCATCGGCAGTTTGATAATGAAAAATTCGATTATTGTGGTTTTCCGCTGGACTTGCTTATACTTTTAAATACTTGGATCATTAGGAGTCGATTAAAATAGTACATTATCAATCTAAAAATATTCTAATTCGCTATTTAGTTGACCACAGTCTGTCTGATAAGACTGGTCTGGCCAGGAATTCATTTTTAGGTACTAGTGAAATCCCGTGCTGCTTCGCTTTTTCCATACTATTTTCTACCCCCACTGCACCCCTACCCTAATAGGGGTTGATTCTTGAAAATTCCTTTCTAAGTGCATCCCTACACTACACCAGGAATCTACCCTCTAAGTTTCATACTTCGACCATGCTGTGCGTTGATTTTTAGTACAGATTGTTAGTCAGTCAGTCAGTCAGTATGACAAAGATTTTTATATCGCCTAGATCTTCCAGCATTTCTACCATGGCAACGAAGGATTATCTTTTTGTAAATCTAAGGTGCAAAATTATTTCGCCATTTATGTTGAAGCCTTTACCACTACAACGTTTCGTAGAGTTTATATCTCTTGACCTCACCTCTATATGATTGGAGTCCTGTAGTCGAATAGGTATGCATTGTGGTATTTGTTTGAAAACATTTCAACACTTGGGCATATAATGAGGCCCGGTGTGGATGAGTGTGGATGATCTATGGTGCCAAAGTCTAGGGAACACGACTTGTTGAGGCTAAAAACCGTCGATCGATGCTGATGATTTTATAAGTATGACTTTATTACCCCATATGATCTGTTTGCTACAACATGAAGTAATAAATAAATGATTATGATTATGACGACGATGATCGTATTTTAAAAGCTTTTGAAGGACCTTGAATATAAGTTTTACACTTGCTATGAAGCTTTGTTGTATTATCCCTCCTCCTCCGGTGCCATAATATGTTAGTTTTATTATTATTCACAAAGACGCAAATCGTTTCGCACGCATATATAGACTTGGCGATCTGTTTATTGATCAAGCCGTTTTTCGATACGTTCAAGACGCAGTTCCATTTCACTTCGGGCTGCCAGAGCGTGCTCAGATATAGTTTTAGGGGTAATAGACCCCTTTCGGCTTTGTAGCGCTTTAAGCCCACTCTCAATTTGTGCGTCCATGAGCAGTGATGGTCTTGTGGAATAGTGGTAGCGACCCCGCCTTCCGATCCGAAGGTCGTGGGTTCAAATCCAGTCGTTTACCAATGAGTTTTTCTGTCGAAAAATGTATAGGTATGCACTATGCCAGTACGTACTCTCAAAACGGCGAAGGAAAACATCGTGAGGAAACTGGGATGTCGTAGAACCTAAAAAAGTTCGAGCAACACGTGTCAGGTCAAGGGCCCGCCAGGGGCCTACTTGTGGAAAAACTAGCCCGTACATCAAGTGCGGATTATACAATTTGCCAATTTTTGTGCGTTCATGCTGGTCCGTAGTTTCGCACATTGCTCAGATTAAGATCAAAGCTTTTTTTTTTAGCTAACCGTGCTCGATGTTTGGCTGCATTTTCACTTGGCTTTGGCTACTTTTTCCAGTGTTATAGCAGTCAAACGTTCGCTTCTTTTCATAGTGGCCCTTGGAGTAGTTTTTAAGAAATCGTCCCTTAGCACCTTACGCGTTCTCTACATAATAATAACATGTCTAGGGTGATGGATCTGTGACATTTGAATAATACTAGATTATAATATGACATCCGTGGGTTCGTCATTTACCACGGGCAGACCGGTGCGCTTGTCATGTCTTTGGTCATGATGTTCTTGCCATCCTACGTGTTTGATGTTTGCGGCTCAATCATGCCCTCTGTACCGATTTAGGTGAAATTTGGAACATGCAGATAATAACTAGTTTAACTACTTATATTTTCTGGCTACATTTTATTCCGAAAAAATAACAGGATTGTGAAAAAACTGCCACGTGGTAACAATATTTATTGTATATGCAAAAGACTGTCGTCGATGATCTGCTTATGTATCACTTTCACCTTGGAAAGATATAAAATCATTGAATTTATTTATCGATAATCTTGTGTGTAATCCGATTGCACACAGCTTAGCAAAAAAATAATGATGATCCTAACAAAGGTTTTCGCAGTCGTGTGCAATAACTAATTTCAGTTGTTATATACCTTCTTCTTTAAAAAGATCAAGGCGTGCGAGTGAAAAGTTGTTCTTCAGTTTTCATCGTTTAATACAACTGTCATATACCTATTTTAATTGTCGATTAGCATCCGGGAAACCAGCTCTAACCCTGCTTCTCACCCATTCTTAAGTAGGTACATTAACGATTAGGCACATGTGCTGGGTACAAGCAATTATCTGTGTATTTTTTATGTTAAAGATAGACAGACGAGCTTACAGCCCACCTGATGGTTAACGGTCACCGTCGCTCATACACCACCAAACTCAACAGCACCAAAGGTGCTGTCGTTGCGTTGCCTATACCTGGAGGAGTTTTTTTAACAATTTTCTTGAAGCTATTCATGTTGTAGTTATGAGGGAACCCCTCTGGTGGTAGCTCATTCCACAATTTATGAGTATAAAGAAGAAATGATCTCGAGAAACGAAAAGAACGAGAAACCCATAGACCCAAAACGTGTGGATGAGCACGATCTCCACGTCGAGAAGAGCAGTGGTAGAATCTCGACGCGGGGATGATGTCAAATAGCTCATCCGAGCATTCTTCATTGTAGAGGGGGTGGAGGTGTATATTGAAAGTAACACATTACTTAATCCATTTTATAAAATTTATTATTCATAAACAACAATTTTAAAAACTATGTACCTAACACAATTGCTCATTATATGCGTATACCCAATTAAAAAAAATATATCTAAAACTTAGTTGTTTTATTGTGCCTAAGGCCTTAATAACGTGTGTGGGTGTTTGCCTGAATGAATGTGGCCTCTTCCGAAACAAATACATCCCTTTTGAATGTACTCCAATACTTGAATATGTCTCAGGGCTAGGAATGGAATAAATGAACCAAAACTATTATTTTGTTATAATTTTATTTTTCTAATGTTTTATTAATTTCCTACTAGGTCTAAGTTAAGTAAAGCCTACTCCGACTGCGGTACGGCTATGAGCTGACTCTCGCACTGCACTAGATCGGCATCCACGCACTTTGCTAGCACGGGGTCGAAGGCGAAACCGTAGTCACAAGAGAGCAGACGCGCGCGCTCTTTCTCGCACGAGAAGAAGTAGAAGCATTCGCCTTCGTACCTGGAAGTTTGAAATAGGATTAGTACTTTTATAAAAAACTAGCTGCATACCCTGCCACGCTTCGCTGTGGCACATTAGATAAAAACAATCCTTGATGCGGATTATATAATTATGCTATAATTTCAGCTCTATCGGTGCAGAACTTTTTGAGTTTTTGAAGCATACACAAACTAACATGAAGAAGAAGAAGATAGAAGACAAAAGATAAATAAACAGGTTACCTTGGGAAAAAAATGGCTGTTGCTCTATTACATTATTTAGACTTTATCAATCTATTCATACAAATGCGCTGAATCGATTTTTAATTATCATCTTATTTTCTTTTAATTAATCAGGTTATTAATATCGATTGAGCCGTAAGTAGCATAATAGTTGGAGTCGGCAGATGGATAAAAATCTTCTTGGAAATATTTGAAGCACTGTATTTAGGTATTATAGGCAATTCACTTGGAGATTGACTCACTTGTAGTTCAAAACCATGTCGAGGAACTTGCCATCAGCATCTACGGGTGCAGCTGGGCACTTGAATCCGAGGAATTCTGAAAAATAACAGTCGTAATATAATCGATTGCTTATATTGTTTAGATTTTAGGTATCTTTCAGATGCCACTGGGTCTAGTCAAAACTCTATGCTTGAAAAAAGCTTGAAATTACCCTCAGCGTTGCAGCTGGCGACTAGGTCGGGCCAGTCACACCGCCCAGTGACGTCATTGAACGCTAGTCCCGTAGGACAAGACATCTCGATGGCGCGGCCTTCCACGCACATCTTGTAGCTGCCGCAACGGTCTGGAGTAGACTTCACGGAGGGAAAGAAACCGTACTGATGAGGGCAGTCAGCGGTGGGCCGGGCAGGTTCTGGAAAATTTTGCGACATTTTTTTATGTGGTTCATTGTGGACCATTTTGGCTCATAAAAAAATACTTATATACCTAATTGGATACTGTCGGCACCCTTTTCGGCAATAGAACTAGGATTATGTGTGTAGGTACTTATTTCTTTCTATGTGTTTCTGTATGTGTTCTATGTTTTATTTTCTCTTATGATTTCTTGTGTAGCCGTACCTTTACTCAATGTTGTTCTCTTTCTGTGGTTTCATTTTCTTTATAGTGTTTTTTGAGCCAAATAAATAAGTTATCTATCTTATCTATCTATGTGTAAAAATCAAAACTGGTAAGCTTTGTTAGATATTTTTAGTTCTATTCAGAAGGAAAAACTTACGAGAAGCACCGCGGTTCAGGCACGGCACATCCATGGGGTAGCCGCAAGGGTACTCTGGCCACATAGCTTTTGGGTTGAAGTTCAGACCTTCTGGGCAAGAATTTGTGGTGGCGCTGAAGTCCTGTACAAAAATACATTGTGAATCGATTTGTTCTGGTAATATATCCTGTTCAAGAATTCACAATATCCACTAGCGGATCAAAACTTTCTTGAAAATTCTCATAATTTTTTTGACTATCTGGCCTTGATCAGCAAAGATGAGTTAATAGACTATGCAAACTTAATTGTTTTATGTAATCTGAGTCTACGATGCTTTATCAGCAACCTATCGCCATGCTGGACAGGTCTCTTCCATGGTGCGCCACTAAGTCTGATCTTCGGCTCTTCCCATCCAGTTGCTTCCCCCAACCCTGGGCAAGTCGTCACTTCATTTAGTCTGAGGGCGGATATTTGCCTAAACGCGTTCTCCACTCCAGAAATCGTTTACCGTTTTGAGAATGTTATCATGATATTGATTGCTCTTGCTTGTAAAGTTTATTTAGTAGAAGTGGATGATCTTTTTACCCGGCATTCGATATAAGAGTCGCAGCTGCCGCCGTTGTTGAAGTATCCGTTGCGCTTGGTGCAGATTGGGGAAGATGTGGTCTCCAGCTGTGCTTGGCCATTGCCTATCGGTGAACAACAGTTTACTCTTCTGTGCTTAATGGTGGACTAGCGGTTTGTCCCGGCTTCGCACGGGTGGACTTTATTTTTTTTAAACACTTATATGAAGACTATGTTACTAAGGGTGAATGTAACTTTCCAATGGTGACAGAATTTTTGAAATTGGCACTACAGTTTTTGAGTTTACGCATTACAAACATAAAAAAATACAATTTTTTCCTCATTATAATATTATTATAGAAATAGAAACCCTATTCCTTATGGTCATTTGCAACTTTCAGCTTATGTAAGAAAAAATATTCTGATTTCTGTATTATAGAGCACATAGTCTGTGCACATAGAGACACATGTGTGAAAAGTGAACAAATCCAACAAAGGCTTGATGAAAAATATGTCAGGGCTTAGTTTGTTTACCAACATTTTACAGTGATTTAGGCTTGTTAGGTAATATTATTAGGTATTGATAAATATGGTGGACAATCCACACAGTACTATCTAGCCACAAACTAAGCAAAGCTTGTACGTTGAGAACCAGATAGCTGATATAATACTTAATACTTTTTTTTGTAAATAATTATATTCTATAGGTACTCACAGGCAGCCACGAACAAAAGTACAAAGCAAAAGTAGAACATAATTATATTGTTAAACCCCTTGCTACAACACGAAGAATGCTGTATGTTCGCACGCCCAACTAATTTATATCGAAATAGGTCATCAATTTCAAATAAATATTATATTAGGGTCATTAAAACCGTTATGTTTGCGGTTTCTTTCAAAGCATAGTAAAACGAGATTTTACAAAACATTATTTTATTTAACACTCAGGCCCATGTCTACTATAGCGTTGCTGTATAAAATGTATGATGTCACTGAAGAGTTTATACAGCGCCGCTACAGTGGAGAGTAAACCTTACTTAACTATTGGTAACAGTAGAAACTAGGTGAGTGTAGAAAATTCTACAACAAAGATATTGAAGTGACCTATGTAGGTAAGTACAAATAAAAGGGGGTTTGCTTCAAATTGATGTAGGTATCTATGGCAAATCGATGATTTAGACTAGACTCACATGCATCAGGGACTAAAGGCTTAAAATATAAAAAAAATTAAACTATTAGGAATTTAAATTAAAAAGCCGAGTTCTGAGGTGACTCTATAGGTAGGTTGTATTATGGCGAAAACTACCCATTGAAAACAATTAGAACTCTGTTTCTTTATAAGCCACGGAAAACAATAATCCACGCATTCCGACGCCATTTTTTTCTATCCCCCGACTAGTGATGTCATTCCTCGTCTAGTGATGTCCGATTCCCGAAACCGGCTAACAGTAAGTACTGGGTACTGAGGAGCTCTATAATCGGATATGGTTTCATTTTAAACCACTTCACCTGATAATTTACCCTTGTCACAGTGAAAACATAAGCTTACAATAATTTACTACAAAAATCGATGGTCAGACAATAAAAGTAGAGAACTTTCTAAAATTAGTATCGGGTTTTGCTTTTCCCAAAGCTTCTCTCGTTGAATTCTATTTCTTTCGCAAGCAGTTGCTTCTCTGACTCCCTAGCGGCAGCGGCTGCGGCTCTGAGCTCCGCTGGGCAAGCGGACACCTCGTCAGCGGACACGCAGGACGTGGTTAGGTCGTCGAAAGCGGCGTCGCTACCGCATGAGAGCACACGTGGTCTGCCTTCGAGGCAAAGGAAGTATTTCTGGCAATTGGTTTCGGATCTGAAAATGGAAAGATGGTGTCAGTGTTCAACTGATTTTTATTTTTGAAAATCGAGCGAAAATGGGCGATCTCTTTGGTAGAATGCAGGCAATGCGTTGAGGGTACGGGCTTAGCAGAAATAAAAAAAAGACACTGTCGCGAAATCTTTAGAATTTTAATCAACTATTTTATATTGTATTGGATTATTTAATTTACTCACAATAGTGAAAATAAGAGTGCAAAACACGGCGCTAAAAATCCATTATAACTTGGTTTTTGTTGGAGTTTACCTCGTATAATGTTTAATGGGTCATTTTAGCTCCTTGTATAATAATTTACTTGATTGAGACTTTTATAGGTATTAAAGAAATTCATAATACATCTTACCGATGCTAAAACTGATAATTTGCTAAATTACCTACGTACCTAAGCGTTCTAAGCTTGTTTTGATTGGCAATATAATATTCAAAACGATTTAATGTGTAACTAAATAATACACATGGGTATTATAAATCTTAGCTTTTGCACAACCTCCGATTATGTTTACTTACATCGAAAATGAGTAGTCTTTCACAACAAAAATATTAAACACCGAGAAAGTAGCACACTCACAGGTGTGCAATATGAGTTCATGCGCTAAACATGAACCATAGTAACTTATGCATAAGTAATAAGTAGGTATTAGCCAATTGGTATTTCTAAGGAGGTTACATAAGCAAGGTCACCGCTCATCCTGACATTTAGACCGCAGCTGTCCGCTTATACTAACCAGTTCTCGGTATCGACCTCTGTGACGGGATTGATTCTATTTCCACTGATCTTTAAAAAATACGTGGCAATAGGTACATACTCGTAACTTACATCAAAAATATTTTCAACAAAAAGTGAAGTTTTCATTTTTTTTTATCACGCTATTATTAGATCTATGTAATGGAATCTTTGAGCCTAATTAATCTTTTCTGTTTTCCTGTAATTGTGGCTGTGAAGCATCTAGCATCTAGCCATCGTGCCAGTGGTAGATAATGTGAGCGTCAAAAGTAGATTGGCTATTTTAGTTATTCAATGCCCCTTTTCTTCGGTAATTGCTCAAAAAGGAGCTTCAAATAAAGTTCATAAATTCAATCGAACGTGAGCTGGTTGAAGCAATATATGAAACTTACAAACCAGAAATGCTAAGCAACTTTTGACGCTGTCTGTATTTAGTCTTTACTTTCAAAATGGGAAAAAGAACATTTTTTTTAATCTCTGGGATAAAACAGGATAAAACTATGTAGGTACCAGTACTGGCTGGAAACAATAAAAAACTCTTAAACGAAATGAAACTTTGAATGCAAAAAAAGACACAAAAAAGAGAGTTGAAAAAGGTTGCAACCTTACTGAGTAAAAAGTTTATGTACCTGTAATATCTGAATCCGGCGGGTGGTCCAAGTTCCTTGGACTGCGGTACTTCAGGGCAACGGAATCCGAGGAAAGCTGGAATGAGACATACCTGATTTAGTCTCTCATTATTAATTGAAAACAAATACTTTTCGGCGTTGAAAACAAATTTGAAACTAAAGGCCTCACCTTCAGCATCACAGTCAGCGACCTCATCAGGCCAATCGCAGCGGTAGCTCGCCGAGTTAAATGCCAATCCCTCAGGGCACACGAAGTCGAAGCCGACTCCATTCACGCAGGTCCTGAAACCGCTGCAGTTCCGCGCGTCTCCCAGCTTGAAGTAACCGAACTGGTTGGGGCATTGATCCGTGGGCTGGGCTGGCTCTGTAAAAATACATAGACATATTTTTTGTAAGTTATTCTCACTACTAAGGTATAGTGAGGTTATCAAGAGCCTACTTGAGGCGCATTTATAATGAACACATGATGAGAAGATGAAGACGGCTTTAAGTAACTTAGTAGTACCGTCAGAAACAAAAGTAACAACCTATCATAATATAAGTTGCATAATTTAAGGATCTTCCTTGACCCTAAGTAATCTGATAATTAGGTGTCCCTTCTTTGCCAATTCATAAATTCTAAGAGATATTACTTTTATTATTGGCCTGTACGCACCTACGCAATACTGCCATTCTGCCTGACTGCCGAAGCTTTGAATAAAACAGGTCATTCTAAATTACAAAGCCTTTGTCAACAAATAGCTCCGATTAGGATGATGCAAGCCTGAGATGATCATCATCAATCGCAAGTCACAACTGATTAAGGCCAATGATGATTACAGAATGAAGAATCAATGCTTTGACATGTAGGAAGGGGTGACTCTCAGAATAAAGACAAGCACAAGAACGCTCAACCCGTGTCCACGGTGGGATCAAGGAGGTTGGAAACCCATGCTGTGCAACAAGGAGTTTAAAAGTCTATGTTGTGGGACCAATAAGAAAGGAGAGCAAGGAGTTTCAATTTGTATTAGGTGGGTGATATGTACCTACAGTGGCGATTTGTTTAAAACAGAGAAGAGGTTTAAAATGACAGGATGACGGAACCTGACCTGCCAGTAGCAGTAACAACCAATCGCCACCGACCACACCGCCACCGCAGACGCAGGCAGGTCAAACGCGTAGGTTTTTGACCTTCGCATAATGCAAATGTCTTATTCACACACATCGCTATGTCCTGAACAGACTAGGTATGTCGTTTTAAACGTCTATTGCTAAGTATGATAATTTCTACATTCCAAGAATCGGTTTTATTATATATGAATTAGTAAAGAGGAAACTACAATTTCTGACGACGCTAAAGCTGGGACTGCCCCGAAGCCTGAAGGCGTTCAGATGAGATGCTATTCCCACTCAGCCGATTTTTAATATTAGTTGGAATATTGCAACTTAGCCGATCTTTTACTAATGACCAAGTGACCAAGCAATCAATGAACAATCACACACGCTTCAAACAGTGTGAGGAGAATATACCTACCGCCGCCGTCTACATACCTACTTTGTGCGTTGGTGGTAGGTAAGTAAAGTAGCTATGATTTCGTGATGGTATTATTCTGAACATGTTTCACACAAGTACTCCTAAATTATCCTACATCATTAGTATTCTTAAACCGTATGAACATTCTTTGAAAATGAAAAATAAGGCTAAAATCAGCGATGACAGTCGCGCAAACATGCCTTGATCTGATCAGCATAAAAGCTGTATTTTTTGCGGGTTGCATAGATTATTATTAAATAGTTTGCGGCTAAAAGTTGTTGAAAATAATTCAATTTTTGATTATTCTCTGACAACTTCCTTTCATAAGAAAAAACTAAAAATGGAGCTAGAAGCCCAGACAAAATATCCCAAAAATAAATGGTAATAACTTGGTCAGGAGAGCGATAATCGTCATTGAACCGAGTACCGCTGGGGGATAAAGGTTCGATCGATTCGTCTTCAGGTTCACTGTCACTAGTTGACTTCTTGAATCTAAACTCAGGCTGGAATCTTGAGCTAGAACATATTTGAATAGCATAGGCGTGCAAACTCACGTAATGCAGATCGTTCGAGGCATGTCACTTCGTTGGGGTATCCGCAGGGGTACACGTTAAAGTTTACGTTAGGGTTGTAACGCAGACCGTCTGGGCAGGTTTTCTCTTCAGCTGTTCCGTTCTGTGCACAAAATTATCATCTTGTTTTATTGATGTAAAAATAATACACAGTTTGCGTAAAATCAATGATAGTTCAGCAAAGTAATTTCCCGTAAGTTCTTGTTGTCCCGCTCACACATTTCAACACTTTTGAAGACATAAAATCACTGAAGGATGTTTTTTTATACAACTAGCTGATGGAACAAGCATAATAAGGTCTTAGCGACAAAGCCTAATAAAAAAAATAAAAATAAAAAACAAGCATATGGCCCACCTGATGTAAGTGGTATAACCATTGCCTATAACAGCAACTTTTACGGTTGTTAGACAAGAATGCACTGTCCCAAAAACTGGAAGACGCAAGATATACAAGTGTGTTGGACTTTACAATGCACTCGATATATTTTCACAGGTTACTCGAAAAAAGAAGAATAATTTAACTTACAATGCACTCGATGTATCTGTCACAGCTTCCTCCAACCGGGTAGCGTTCGTTGAGCTCTCGGCAAGCGCCGGCGAAGTCTCTCTGAACTGGCACTGCTTCGTATTGCTGCTGTTTCGTTTGGATTTGCTGGACTTTGTTGCGGCTGTTGAACTGTGAACCGTACTGCGCCGAAGCTGTAGGAAAAAATAACTTGTGGTGTTTTTTTCGTGTATTCCTGAGGTAACGGTGAAAATGTTTTTTTTTATATATAACTAAATGTCAGTCTCATCCTTGACTTTAACTGAAAATAGAGAAAATTACGTGAAAAACTAGTGAAAGACGCAACGTAACATGGAATAGCATAAAATATAGTTCTTTTCTACATGTTACATACGTTCTCTACGTATGTTTGCTATTGAAGAATACGTATGTAATTTATGCAATGGCAGTTTAATTCACGTTAAGTAGGTAGGTACCTACAAGCATTATGTACGATGTTGCGAAGATGACATGTTATTGCATATTTACGAACATTCTCGGTGTCCTCTGAACAGCGAAGGTCAACACCATGTTGAATAATATATGAATGTTTTTGATGTATTATTAGTAGCTATAAATATTGTTTACGGTAATACAAATTCGAAAAACATGAGGCTCTAATACCTGCTCGTATCTACCTAACAAATTTTCTAAATAAAATATTTGAGAGTTAGCAATTTGAGGTTTAGCAACTACCTATCCTACCTGTGGAGCTTTGGATATTCTTAATTCTAGGACACTTTGTTTCACCGATGACTAATCATTCAGTTGAATATTTTTAAGGTTTTACAGCAAATATTATGTAAGTTAAACAACCGTCAAATATTTGATTGAGCGATTAGTCATCCATAAAACCGGGCCTGAGTAAACGTCCTTGTTAAATCAGTAGCTTCATACAGCATTAAATACCTCAATTAAGTGTAACTAACTAGCTATTGCTATTACATATTTTCTATTGTTTGAGACAGTCGGCGCGTGAAACTACCTTCATTGTAATTTATTCAAAACACTTGGAACACGTTTTGGCTATTTACAGATTAAGTTGACCTTTCCACTTTTTAAGAATCTTCGTAATGAGATGGTGAGGGCAGGTGTAGCATAGTGGTAGTAAACCTGCCTCCAAAAACTTAAATCACTTCGGATTTCTGGTCGCCAGGAATCATCTATCGTCGCTTTATATTAGGGGTGCGCTTACGAACCTAAGATTAAATCAGTCATATTCTTTTATTTTATGTATGTTAGTCTGTAAGGTTCACTGTGGACCTAACCTAAGGTGTTTCATTTTTGTAATGTGCATTTTATAATTGCCTGAATTAAATGATATTATTATTATAAATTCAGTTTGAATCTGGCGATATACCTAAATTCTACACGAGATCCACTTTCTAAGATAAAAAATATTTATGAAAATTAAATGACGATTTAATTTAGATGAATGAAAGTTTGAAAAGTTTTTATGGATGAAAACAAGCATTTGTTTTCCAGATTATTTTTAAAACGTGGACATTGTAAAACTTTGAAAAATAGCCACCAATACTAAAGTTCAGAAATTGTTAGATATCATTGCAGAACTTGCAAAAATATTTCTCCACTCAAGAATCGAAGCCGCATGTCTCACTTCAGTCACAGAAGCCTTCATTGATTAATTTATTATAAACATTTTTGTAACCTATGAAAGTTTTAATAGCAAATGTAGAGCAACGTAGCTTCTACGAAACTCTACGAAATGCTACGAGAATAATATCGATCATTGGTTTTAAGTTATGATATGAACAATTTATTTATTTAAAACTTTCACACAATTTAGTGCTAGGAGGACTTAATGCTAATATAGCATTGTCTACCAGTCTTCCTAGGCGTGCAAAAAGATGGTGTGGCGTAATTTTTTTAAATCGAAAACGTACCTAAAGTCTGTCGTACATCGAAAAATCTGTTTTAAATTTAAAAGTGGGTCGAATATATTTGAAAATCCTTGTTTAAAATAATCTAAAGAATCATTTGTTTGTCATGGTAAGTTTTTTCCGGTCAGGCATAATAAAGTGTCGAAAAGTAGGTACTTACCGACAGCACAGATGCACGCTAATACGATAAATATCCTGTCCATCTTGATGAGTCCTGTCCGCACGAGCTTTGCCGAAGCACTGAACACGATACTTCGAGAAGACCGCAGCCAGTGGGATGGACCGACCTTGGTTGTGAAACCCGGTCATCTCGACCGCGCCTTACATCTTACATCAGGGTGACTGTGTGATGTGACGAATGGGGAAAGCATTTTTCAGTACTTGTGCAATTAGTGGAAGCTCAGTCGGCTTAGTTGAAGCGACTCCGATCTGGGTCTTTGGTTCAAATCCTGTCTACTGCTACAATAAATATATATTATATGCTTTAAAAAAACTATGCACACACTTTCAAAAAAAATTGTAAGTAGTTCTATAGAAGTGAGTAAGACTGTAACTTGTAACGTATGGATTACCAACTGTACCTTTGTACCCGTAAGCCTTTCTTACTAGATTGATACGCAATTGATAATTGTTAAGACGCTGAACACCGTGAAACAACTCTCTCGCATACTTTGATCTTTTGAAAGATATTAAATCTCTGAACTTTATTGAAAAAGCCACGATCTTGTGTGCAATCTGATTGCACACACAGTTTAGCAATATATTTTAAAGGGCCAAAATTTGCGACCGAGGAGTACATCGACGGTGGTCTTCACCTTAAAGATAAAAATAACCACTTCACACCAGGTGAAGCAAATAACTTGTCTCATCACTTCTCCCGTAGAAATAAAGGCATTCCTCCATACACTAAAAAATAAACACATCTCAAGCTAGTTGTGTGAGGTGCTACACGGATGCAGGATGGTACAAGTGCTGGGCAAGCCTACTCCATCTAAAAGTCCTGTCCCAGGCATTATAGCGTCCCGCAAGTAAGGGTATGAGCAAAAACCAGTTGCTCTTGACGCTATACAAATCATCTACAATAGTTGCAAAGACATGCTTACTTACACGGATGCAGACTGTGTGAACACAATCGTCAAGATTCACACAACATATTGTTGGAATGTGCCATTATGCCCATTTACGGATTACGCATAAATGGACGGGCAAACTTATTGAACGGATGAGTTTAGAAGGTAGCTAATGAGATGACCCATGACCTATGAGTACATAACCTACACATAACGACAACAACGTGGCGACAGGCGTCGCGACACAGTTGGTAGTAACCCTGCCTTCTGCGCCGTAGGTCGTGGGTTCGATCCCCACCGATAACAAATATTTGTATGGTGAACGCAGGTGTTTTTTCTGTCTCGGCTTTATATTGCATTCTTATTTATAAACAAAAATGCATATAAGTATTATATTAGTTATCTGTTTCCCATAATATACATGCTATGCTTACTTTGAGACATAGTGTCAAGATGGATGGATAGTGTTGAGAATGACCACAATATTATTTATTTCTTTATCCTAACTCACCAGTGGGGATTTTTACTGGGGTTTTTAGGAATATACCCCCTCTATGATAATAGAGATCATAAATAAGTACCTTACCTACCTAAGTCATGAATATTGTTCTAAAAAAGATTATTTTTATTCATATAAAGTCATCGTAGGACTTTATTTTACCTACCGATGACTTGAAACAGGTCAACACTTTAATGCCTTTACGAAAGATAAAACTCCGGCAGAAGATTTAATAAAATTCGGTAAATGTCAAGGTCACCACTAATTACGCATACCTATCGTTAGATTATTAAATCTACCTGCCATCGGTCAAGGTTTGTGCTGCGAACATTTAATCGGATTTTTATTATACCTACCTATACTATATGCAACGTGCTTTATAGTAAACATTTGTAATTTCCGAATATTTCTAAATCATTATAAAGTCTAAAGAAGTCTTTAGGTTGACGATGAAAAAAGTTATCCCCTGTAAAGTCACTAGAGGGTAGTGAGTCATTAGGAGGTAGTGAGTCATTAGGGGGTAGTGAGTCCTCTAGGGCCTAGGGACTAGGGGATAACTTTTTTAAGCACTCTGTGTCCACCGAGCTTCTGGGATACAATGTCGACGGTCCATCTGATGTGATGTTACGGTTCGCGTTTGTCACTCAAGAACCTTTATCCCAGTGTCTTTCGCTTCGCTCACTTTATCAATAAAATAAAATGAGCACTCACGTAATGCATATAAAAATAAAATTAAGGACGCGTTCATAAAAACTTTTCACTTGAAGAGTCTTAATGTAAAGAGTGTTAGATAAAGTTTGTAGAGCATTGCGTAATGTCATAGCAAAACATTCAAACATTCTCTTCTTACACATCACTGCCATAAGCTAAACCAATTCAATACTAGGCATATCTCTGCCCATAAACATCACTACATACCTAGATGAAGGGTCTTTTGCATAAAAACCATATCGACCCTTCTGGGATCAAATGTCGTAAAAGGTTGGCTTTTACGACATTTGATCCCAGAAGGGTCGATATAGGTATTTTTTTTAAACAAAACTACGAATAAGTATTGTTCAATTGAATTCCCTAAAATTCCACTATCAAATAACTGAGGATTTATTGGAATAGCACGAATATATAAACGAACTGTGAAATCCCAAATTACTCGAGCAAGCCAGACGTGCACCCTGCTGAATACTAATAGCACTGCACAGTCTGCTGACAGTAAGATAGCTGGGTAATTCCATAGAATAGCACTTTTTAAATTAACGCGATCGTTATACCTATTTAAATCCAGTCTGCCCGCGACCACGGCGGTTGTAACACGGTCGAAACGCCGAGAAATAATAATAAAGGTAATCGTGATAAATATCCGTTTCTTCTATATCTAATATATTCTATATCCATAGAATATTTAGCTAAGTAATATCCAAATATGTTTTCAAGGTTTAGAAAGCCATTGAGACAAATAGGTTTGGATGAACCCGATGGACTGACAGCATGGCATGGCACCTACGGAAGCATCTGTGGGGTGATTGCGTATCGTTTTTTGCAATAAAAATCTCGCATCTGTAAATTTTGTCATTATTCTTGCAATAAAAAACGTTTTTTTAACCTTCGGCCCGTCGCGCATCTTTTTTTAACACGGGTCGTCGCGTGGGGTCCCTCAAAACCTCAAGAATAAAACTGCTATAAAACCCCTTAAAACTTGTATCCTTCCAACTATTCTAGCATGTTCCTATTTATTTATTTAATGACAATAAAATATCAAAAATATTTATTTATTTACTGTTTAAACTTCCAATCTAAAATTAGGAACATAAATTTCTCTCTTTGAGATCACATCACAGAAAAAATATTTTTATCCTATCTAAATCAATGAACTTTAATTTTATTATACTTATATGAGATCACATAAAAACAATCCACATTGTAACATAAATTTTGTCTCGCACCAACAAAAAAAAAACACAACTTTTATCAAATTAAATCAGACTTATTTTCCGTTTGGACACAGTCAGTAATACCAGTCTAGTATGTGTAGGGCATTATGTTACCCTTGCAAAAGATGGCTGGCTTCTTTCTCCGAATCCGTGTTACTGCTCACTTCTTTCATCCTGACATTTAGCGACTTCATCTTCTTCCTCCTCGCCACCGCAAACATCTTCAGATTCATCTTCTAACCAACTCAATATACGTCGTTGTTGTTCTTTACACATTTTAGAAGTCAATTATAATTTAATTATAATCTAAAACAATTAAAAAATAAATAAAAAACATGTTACAAAAGAAATTAAACAATTCAATTTTACTTACGGGGTTCGTCGCGTGGGGTCTTTCACGGCGCTCGTACCCAAAACACGTCTGTATCTCACTGCGCTGGCGCGCGAACTGCGATAGTTGCTGCATATAATATTATTATGCTATTTCTTTCTTTTTTATTACCCGCTCTTACTTATTTTTTCCGGTTCGACTAACCACCTACAACAACGTCGAGCATTGGGGTAGGCTGAAAATCAGCCCTCTGCATCATCAATCTGCATCATTCTGTATGTTCCACAGAATTAGTGCTGAGCCTACTCCTGTTGTCAATCTGTTAAATTTATATACCTACCTATTACTAGCGATCCACCTCAGCATTTCCCGAGATTAGCGCGTTCAATCAAATAAACAAACAATCAAACTATTCAGCTTTATAATATTAGTATGTAGGTACTTAGAAAAAATCTTCTCTATGTGACAATAAACTTTTATGTATTTGTATTTATTTGTAGATGTTACTTGTAGATGTTGTTGGCTAGGTTTAAATCTCAGAATAAAGACTAAGGCCGGTTTAGATTTCACCAAAAGATACCAATCACCATATTTATAATTCTGTGCAATAACCCAACTGCTCCAGCGTCTCTCTCAGGTTGCTGTGTCCTAGAGATGAGGAAGTTGACTACGTGCGTCGCATGTCTCGCCAACTCGATTGCGGCGCCTCGTTTGACTGAAACTTATCGCAGGAGATAGCTCCAAACTAAGTTACCTTGTCGAGATCCCTGTGCTAATAAGCAAACTTTGATATTTAATTGTTTATTAGTTGGCTAACTACAAGATAAGAATAATAAGAGGTACAGCGACAACTATATTGATGCTGTTTTTATAACGCTTTTATTAGCTTCACCTGTATGTATGTATGTATGTATGTATGTATGTAACCGACCCCTTTGAGCTCGATTTTGTCCTACTTTGAACGATCAGATTTGATTCAAACTTTGCACACCTGTCAAAGGTCGATGACAATGCAATAATATGAAAAAAAAATATATGAAAAAAAAAAACTAAAAAGTAAAAAATAAATTATAGTTTAAAGAACTAAAAAAAAAACGCTTTTATAACTAATTGAACTAAAAAGTTAAAAATAAAACTGTAATAATCAATTGAAAATTTATATTATTGTACAAAAAGCGTGGGGGGCTTGATTTTGATTGTTGTAAATATTTTATCAATAGTTTATTATATCTGAAGTTATTATAAAAAGCACCCCACGCTTTTTGTACAATAATATAAATTTTCAATTGATTATTACAGTTTTATTTTTAACTTTTTAGTTCAATTAGTTATAAAAGCGTTTTTTTTTTAGTTTTTTAAACTATAATTTATTTAAACTGGAATAGCATGGGCAAATCCTAAGCCATAGGAGATAGAATGTCTGCCTTATGAACCAATGGGTTTTTTGTGATGATAACCACAAGATATACCTGAGTACCTACTTAGTATTTTTTTTGGGCAAGGGAAAGTTGTCTATAAAAATAAGTCATTTCATGTGAGGGTTTTTTTATTGTACTAGAAGAAAAAATTCAAGAGCAGAAGTCCAACATCATCAATCTAATTAGCGTGGAGACGTCCAAAGATACTGCTGGATAGGCCTCCCCTTACGTTCTAGGAAGAATGATTTTCTAAATTGTTTACTTGAATCAATCAATATATTTCCCACATCTAGGCGATCTGCTGTGATTTGCGATGGCGCATGGCGATCAGTTTCAGAATAGGGTTTTGCATACATCTGCACACACTGTGCCGCGAATTTTGACAGCGATACTTTTACTTTTACCGCCATCGTTGGCAATCTAGATGTGTACAAGACTGGTGCCACACAATGCGTCCTTAATACTTAGAATAGGTAAATATATTCAAAGCATATGTCGTTATATGTAGATAATAAAGTACTTAGGTATCTGACGATAAACGGGTTAGGCTGGTTTATATTAATGCAAAGTAATCTGGTATGTATTCACACAAATTATGAATATTTCTTTAATTTAGATCTTAATTAGCTCCTATATTAAGAAATCTCAAATATTTAACCTATCACACCATTATTTCACACTGTTTCGACTGTTGCGAAGCTAACAACCAATCAGTTTGAATTTATAGAATAGGAGTCACTGGTGAATAGATTTCTGCAGTGAGTGAGTGCACTGACATTACGAAATCTCTGAAACTGCTTCTTTGATAAGTGTAGGCGCTTTTAAAACTCAGCGATTTTTTAAAATTCGCACACCAAGTGACAAAGTTTGCTTGAATGGAGCTTCACGAGAACGGGATGCACAAGTTTTCCAAGTTTCTAAATTTGAAAGTTCAGAAGTCAACTATGGGGACCAGCGAGCGGGATCAACCTTAATTTAAAGACAACCTGTATTTTAGGAAATGTTTCGTACATACAATAATTAATTATATTGCATTCGATTTAAGATTCTAAAACAGGCCATTCACCGTCTAGCTTTTTCATCCATATTTTGTTTATAACGAGCTGGTGTGCCCGAGCTTTGCTCGGTTTTTTAATAATATTTTTGTAAGTATACTAATTTTCATGAAAATTTCCGGAACTTTTGTGTCGAGTGTATACGTAGAAGTTTAATAGATGGCGTTCTCCGTGACACTAATTCGTGATTTCGACTACTCGACAAGAGATGGCGCTAAATTTTTTTATTATTAAAATAACTTTTAACCCGGGTCTTTTCTGAAAATGAAACCTAGCTAGATCGATTTATCGCCCCCGAAAACCCCTGTATACTTAATTTCATGAAAATTGTTGGCTCAGTTTCCGAGATCCTAAATATATATATAAATATATATATACAAGATTTTCTCGTTTAAAGGTATAAGATATCTATAAGGCGAATGAGAGTGGAAATAAACATGCCTGAATTCTTTAATTTATGTAAGTAAACTTCAAAAATTTTTTGATAAATGCATTATGAATTATCAGCAACTTTAAAAAAAAGAAGTACTTGCACGAAAGGAGCCTCTCTGAGGCGCACTTGAACCTGGCTTGAAAGTAGTAAGGCCCTGGTTTGAAAGTACCACGAAAGTGACACGATTACAAAATAATCCTTATTTTGCAAACGAATTTATTTACTTAGATATAGAAAATGTTTGCATATTTCTATCACAAACCAAACCGCAAATAATGAAATATAAAATCAAATGATCTCTTGATAAATCCGTTTTCATCACAGCCAGCTCTGGTGCCGAAAAGCTTCTTCAGTTCCGGCATGATGACTGTTTTGACGTAAATCGTCTGCTGTTTCTCGATCATGTCTCTCTTCTCGTCCTCCTTGTAATATTTGATGCCGGGCTTGTGGATCAGAAAGGCATTATTAGGAATCATGAAGTCGTAGTCTTTCACGCAGAGAACGTAAGCCTGAAATGGAAAGAAACAATCATTAGACTTTCACTTCGAGCTGCGTTTCTTTTGTTTAAATCTGTATCATTTTGTTGAAATCCATTGGTTCCATGTGTGAGTCACAAACAGCTTTCTAAGAAGCTAGGTACTAATATGCTGATAAATAATCAAGTATTTTCAAAATTGCTTCTAGAAGGTGCCTTGCTTATTAGGTTAGTGACCATACAATGGCACAGATAAAATATTTCCATCATTACTTTAGACTTGTCATACCTGAGTCATTTTATCGCTCTTGCCTTCCCAGCTGAGCCGCTCGTCATAGTACGGATCCTGATGCGTTCCAATGAAAATTGGCTCCCAATGAACGTATTTGTCCTGTCGCTTGCCCACGTGAAACACGTCCATCTCTGAAAGTGACTTATACATGTGGGTGGACGATCTTGTAACTCATCAGACTATTGAAAAGATCCGTATATTATGTCAAGGCGAGATGTGAGTAACTTATGAATGTCCCGTAGCACTGTTATTGTACGGTCGCTCTATAAGAATCGTCAGACGATCACCAGCATTTAGTCCATTCGAAAAAGAGGAACTTACGACTGGTTTCATCTGAGTTCATCCACTGCTGCCCTAGTGGTATCTCATGGCAGTACGGGCAAATGAACTTGTGGAACGGAATTGCATCTTTATTACCCAACATCAATTTGAGCTGCGTTTTTGATAATGGCACCTAAAACATAGGAAAACTTGATGATGAAAGTAAAGACCTGGAAAATATTAATGAGAATCATAAAATGTTATGAGGAATGTTAAGATAGATAGGAGATTCGGCTTTTTCTTCACTTTCAAGGTAGGTTAGAATATAGAAACTAGTGATTTTAAAAATCATGATCTGCCTCCATAGGAATGTAATTGAACCTGCTCTAGAGAATAAAACAGCAGTCCTAATAAGATTTATGTCACTTACTGGAGCATTGGCGTCAACTTCAAAAATGCTAATCGGGAAAACTCTGGGTTTTGATGACTCATTCAACGGTTTGGCGTTTCTAGCGATCATGTTCAAGAATCTATGCGTCAGGTTAGGACTTGGGTACAGCTCGATGTCGGAAGGAAGTATATAGTGTGTTAGTGCTGCTTCCCTCGCGATGTTTCTTGCAACGTTCACAGGGTAGAGAATGTTCTTCTCTTTCATGTAAGTGGTTGTGTGGTTGGTGTATGGCGGCGTCCCAGTGCAGTCGTATGATGTCGACACAAAACTATCGGGGTCTATAATCTGAAAATATTATGGCTCTTTACATTTTTGTGTTTTTTGTCAAAATGCATGCATTATTTTTCAAGAATCTTGCGAATACATTTCTATTCTAAGCACCTCTACAAAACATCAACATTAATCTTATTTTATCGTATTTCTTAGTACACCCAGCTGATTTGTATTGGTAAAACTGTTTTATGTATCTATATTACTATTAATTATGTTGTAAGTTTTTCTAAATTTTTATTGTCTTTGTGATCAATAAAGAGTTACGGTATCTACTACTACTACTAGGTATTAGCCCGAATTATACCATTGTTGGGCAAAGGCCTCCCCATGATCCCGCCACTCTACACGATCTTGTGCCACCAGTTGCCAGTCTCTTTACCGTATCTATCTAATTTAAATAGTGAAGACAGTGACTGAGGTTCTTACCTTATTAGGTATATGTTTGTTGGAAAAGAAGACGTGGAAGGTGACGTATTGCCGCACGAGCTCGTTTCCAGTGCAGTCGCGGAGGTACCTGATAGACTTCACCGTCGGAGCCATATCAGCGCCAGGGGCGTGTACTGCTATACTTATTGGTGCTTTCCATCTGGAATCATCCTTTTTATGAAGACAAAAAATTCTGCAACTAGATTGTTGCGCAAAAAGCGGCTAATATTTATCAGGTATTTTACCTAATCACCTTTCAACTAGAGGCAGAACATTGTCAAGGAACTCGAAGCCAGCGTGCGTGGTGTAAGTGATCGACTCATGGCATTGCATTATGCCGTGGTCAGCACGCACGTAGTTCTTCAGCACCCAGTACTCTCCACGCTGCATCGTTTGAGACCTGAACTCTTTGTCAGTGCAAGCTAGCAGCGACCTCAGTCGTGCCAGCGTCGCATCCGAGAGCGCATTTTCATCCACAATTTCCAGCGTCTCGTTCATCAAATCTAAGTCTAACGGCACAGTTCCATTTTTTTTCTCCAAGTCTGCAACCAACGCGGGACTTGAAGCGGTCTTTTTTGTGGTGGAGGCCATCGTAGATACTAGCGACTCCTGAGATGTTGACTCTTCGAAAATCATAATGGTGGATTCAGCTGGTTCAGATTCCGTTTCGTTTCTGATGTCCTCTCGGTTGATGTACGGGGAGTCGAGGCTTCGTTTGGAGATCGGGATACACCCACCGGTAGAAGAGGTGGTCCCGAAGAAATGTATTACCACGTACAAGATCACAGCAATATTTATAACGATACTGACTCTAAATATTAAGTTACGGCGATTACTCAACATTATTGCAGATATAGAGTACTTTCTGTTGAGCTAAGATGTCTTTTATGTTTCTCATTTTCTTTTCCTTCACAGAACACATCAAGGTCTTCTTGCTGCGCACCAAACCTCATTGGTTTCAGAAGAATTAATTGCTTTATCTATGGTTTAAAGGTCAAAGAGTTTTTAGTATGCTATTCGCATACACTTGTAAACTACTTGCTGGGAATAGGGTTCCAACCTCCTTGGCTTGTAGTGTCATTATTTTCCCGCAAAATTGAAAATGTCAGCAGCTCAACGTTCAACAATTCCTTTAATTTTCGTTGTTTTACTCTATAGAAATGTTATACGTTATCCTATTTTCCGAATAGCGGAACGCGCTACGCCTTGCAACTTTTCTATAAGCTCCATATTACAAAGAAGCTTTTCTGTAGAATTTGGGAATGGTAACCAAGGTATTTGTTTTGCCAATGGCGATGAAAAAACAGACGACCAAAAAGATAGCCAAGACTCAATGCCTCAAAAAGGGGAACCAGTACCCGAAGAGCCTAAGTCAGACGAGCCGAGTGCCGACCAGCCTATACAAGAGCAGAGACAAGAGGAAGAGGCAAGGCCACAGAGCAGGATCGAGACGTATGATGAGTTCAAAAGGTTCAGGGATTCGAGCAGACCGCCAGATAGCCACTACCCACCTGGTCCTGGCCCAGGGTAAAGAAGGTCTGGTGCCAGTTATATTAATCACAATACTGCTGTGTTTTTAGGTATTGGCGTGGCTTTGAGTCGTAGTCGATATGCAAATTAAACGTATTTGTAAATCAATATTAAAGGGTTTCCAAAAGCAACATCTAGTCTCAAACTAAGCATAGCTTGTACTATGGAAATATATTTTATTTAAATATCCTAGTCCACCTAGTCAGATAACAAACATAGGTCCATCATACAAATGTTTGGGTGGGGATTGAACCCAAAGCGGAAGTGGCGTGCTACACAGCATCAACTACAGATTGTTTCCTATCATGGTACCTACTTAAATCTAACCATAAAACGGTTTAATATCGGATACTATTTTGCTGACCTCACCGATAAGTTACCAATTCTTGTTACTCTTTCCCTAGAGGCACAGAATATGCGCAGGCTTTAATAGACACAGATTTATCATTCTATAGCTTCTGGTAGGACTAAAAAGGCTTCGAAGTGGCGTCATTATTTCCTCTTTTGCCGACTTAATCGATAACCGATAAGTACTAAATAAAGATATTAAATACTTTCTTTGTCAAACAAAATATAACATGAGTAAATAAAACCACATCTAATAAGGTATACTTTTATTTAAATTTTTAGGTCGATTACAATTTGCTTTTACCAAACTTTTTACCAAATTATGAAAGTTACTTAGTATAAAATGTAAATTGCTAGTATACTCAAATACATAAGTTATATCGATAAATACATTTCGCGTAAATGATCACATTAATAGACTTTTTTATTGCACTTATTAACTAAAGGCACTTGCAGCCTGACAGTGGAAACTCACCACATGCGGTTGCCGATACCAAAACCCAAAGACAGAGGAGAGAAGGATGCTTAGAACTAATAATATACAACAAAAAAGATCTAAGTAAGACTTACTAAATAACTAAAACACAGAGAATTTGTGATTTTTCAGGTTGCGACAAAATATGCATTAAATTTAGTTTTTTGCTAGATTTTAATTGTAAGAAATATTAGATGTGAAAATTAAAATAATAAAAAAGAGTTGTAATCCTAAAGGCCGTTGCATACGTAACGAGATAATACCTCGGACGAGACGTGAACGGGACAGAGACGTGACTGCTGTTCAAAACGGCCACGTACCCGTCCTGTCCTTATCTCCATGACATTCTATTCAATTCTTCTCAGTCGCTTCGCTCTTGTCAGAGCGGTCTCGTGGTAATGAATATTTTATGATTTCCCTTCAGGGGCTGGGGGACGTCCCACGATATCTCGCCACTTCTCTCTGTTTGTCATCTGGAAGCATTTCCATGGCATTATGCTCTATAATGATATTACCAAAACTTCCCGTCCCGTCCGCATACAAACAAAACCCATCACGTATGCAGCGGCCTATAATATTTTATTTAATAGTTTTCACTTCTTATTTAAGAGCAATGCTCTTGTCGGCGTAATGTATGCATTTTTATCCAGGTATTTTTTTTGAGGGCAACCTCCTTGACCTTCTTATACGACATGACGGCTATCTTCGCTTTGTCCCCTTCCTCTCTTTTCTTCTACCTTTCCTACGATGATAATTTTCTGATAAAGCTGTCATGTCATACAAGATGGCCATCTTTCTTCTTCTGTTCTCAACAACTTTTATGAGTCTAGCTTTTACTGAAGATTCATTTGAAACTAATTAGGCTACTTAAACTAAATAATGTTTAATAAACTAAGTATATTCGAACGTGGTGAGTTTAAACACTGGTCTTATTACATTAACTTCAATACAACACTAAACCACAATAAGGCCCACATGCTTGCTTATACATTAACATCTATGTATAAGCTAGGTACTTATAAATAAGTATAAATGACTCTTATTTTACGACCCATATTTTATCCAATTTATTATGTATATTCGATTCAGGGCGGGTTTTACCATTGCAAAGTAACGCTATCCAGCAGATGAAATTATTTCCGTCTAGTCTAAAGGTAGCAATATTTTTATCAAACGGATAGCGTTACTCTATGCTGATGAGACCGTCCGACATTTAAATCTTTTTTATTTCCCTGCCACAAGCACAATTTACAATATATTATACGAATAAGTAGTTTTTACGATTTTCGCCGAGTCCATAAATAAAATAGGTTGACTAACATAATCATAGCAACAAAAAGTACCTACCTACTCAAATTAGATTCATAAAATACTCGATGTTTATCATGAGAAGAATAAATTGAGACAGGAACTGAAACGTAGGTAAGTACTAAGTAGAGATTTTTTAAGGGCTTGTCTATTTCACTACCTTGACTTTGTTTAGAAGCTAATTTACAATGAATATACTAACCTAGCTTAAAAGTTAATTTAATTAATTAAATAATAATCATAAATCAATAAACACGTCAAAGATATAAAATGTATGAAAATGTCCCGACAGTTAAACACACGAATATACAAAAGACTTTTTAGTGTCTACAGTAGCATAATTCAATGCATGTTTGTGACTTACATTGAGATCCCATTATACTCGATTACTTGGTGAAAAAATATATTTTTCGTTATTGATAAGGAACTACAATACACTAAGGCTAAGAATAAGCTCCGTTTATTAAACTATGCGTAATGTAAAAATGCACTTAAATGTCAAGTCAAGTGCTTCTTTTCATCAAATAAAGGAAAGCAACACACTGCTAACTCAAATAAATGTATTAACACTGAACTAACTTATTCAACTAAAATGTACATAACGCACAAAAACTTGTCACGACTCTGAAATTTAATTTAGTACCTACTAAGCTGTGACTTTTTTGTTTCATTAGTAGCGATATGTAACAAGCCTGCAATATTTACTAAATGTAGGTGTCCACTACGTTATTTGCGTTTGAAACCATACTAAGGTCGGTTTTACCACATCAGAGTAACGCTATCAGTTGAATAAATTATAGCGATCATGTTAAATATTACCAACTCTACTTAGACTTGTCAAAAATAAAGCCGGAAGTATTTTTATCTGACGGTTGCTCTTTGATGGTAAATCTCGCCTACAAGTAAAATAAAAAACTTATCCAGTCTATATTATGGAGTTTCAGTCAGAAATATTTTTGTAGTTATATTTCCAAAGTAGTTATGTAAAACGTAAAACTAATCTGAAAAATTTTAACAAATCTCAATTATCAAACTAAGGACTGGATTTTCCATCTACGGAATATTGATATTTGTCGTATAAAAATGTCGGTTCTAGTTTTTGATAACCCAAAAAAAGAGATATTTTTATTTATCTGTAGATTGAAAAACTTGCCCTTAGATAAAAAAAGTGGATTTTTTTAAACTAAATATTTGAACGACCTTGTCAGTTCAGATTTCGGTTATTGTAAGTTGTTTAAAAGATGTTATTTTGTTGTGAATACGAATTTTCAATCATTTCTTGTTAGAATTATAAATAATAGTTTGCTTCGTAACTTAATAACGTTATTGTTTAAGATAATGATATGTCTTATTTATACACATTGTGCTAGGATAAAAGCTAACCGTATGAAAATAGCACTTCAATTCAGACCTAAAATCCTCGATCCAATAAAATGAGATTGTTTGAGATGAGATGATGATCTTTTAAAATTTAAGCATTCACCGTCCAACCTTTTTATTCATGCATATTTATATATTGTTGTGTAGATTGTTCACAATATTTATTAATGTTTTTGAATATACAAAAAAAATACCTTTACGTATTTCCATCACAAACTCCACGAAAGTAAAACCACAATTAAAATTGTATGCGTTCAACGTCCATGTCCATAGTCCAGTCTGACTCACTGATTAAATAAAAAATTTGATGATTTTCTGATTTGTCCGTTTTCGTCACAGACTGCAGCCAGATCTAGTGCCATACAGCTTTTTCAGCTCAGGCATGATGACGTTTTTGACGTAAGTCGTCTGCTTCTTGACGACGATATCTCTCTTCTCGTCTTTCTTGTAATGCTTGATGCCAGGCTTGTGGATCAGAAAGGCGTTGTTCAGAATCATGAAGTCGTAGTCTTTCACGCAGAGGACGTAACCCTGAAATAGAAAGATAATGGCGTTCTAAGTAGGTGATAATTATACAGAGATTGCCTAAATTCACATGAAGCATCAAAAACAGTTTTTTTTTTGCGTGGAGTGTAGGGACTGCAACACTGATTTAAAACTTGTTCGGTTGATGTAAGCCAAACTGCAACAATTTTTCAATAATTATCGAGATATCGTGGTCGACCAGCTTCCACATGAATCAATACAGACTTCCATGGCAGATACGCGAGGACAACTGCAATGCCAACTGGGTCATATGCCATGACCTACACATTGTGCTACTGCATTGTTGACCTCGTGGAAAGTGGTGAAAATCGTGACCATGTAATTTCAACTTTATTAAATCGTTTGTTCTCTCGTCGTGCTGTCTTACTAATATCACTGCGTAGCTAGTATGGGGCAAAGTTTTCTACCTCATCAGGTCAGCCTGCCTGTGAAATAATGTATTTTAATCTAAATTTCATGGGTGGAGGAGACCGAGCTATATTGATTGATTTACAATTTTATATTCAGCACTACGCAAGTAAAGCATTGGAGCTAGTTAGCTAGAGTATAGTTAAAATTCTAAGAAAGATAATAATAGATCGTAGCAGTCTAACCGGTGTACATTGGTATCATCCTGTTTTATCCTATCATTCACAATTTGTCCTTTGGTTTATCTTGGCTTCCGCATTCCCACTCTCCTCTAATAACTAAGCACACTGCTAGTCTTCAGTAACAACCTACACGTACAGTCGCAGTAGATCTTTCATTACGTCATTTTGTTCACGTTTGGTGGATCTACGAATGTTGTATTTTTTATTTGGTCATCAAAGTAGGTATGTCAACTTACTAAAGCCATAATTTTAAATTAATCTTATTGGCCCGATTTGTAAAGACTTCCTACAGAAAATACTTTGTATACTGTGTTATTCTCAAAAAGATTGTGTTCTGAATGGACAAGTAGGTACGTAGCCGTCGTAGGACAAAAATACACTGCAGCTCCTACATTTATTTTGATGGGATAATTCAAGCAGATGGTCTTGCCCACTTTAATATAACGATCTCGGTATGGTTCGTATGAAACTCAATGGGTAGGACAATGTCGTGTATTATGTTGTATACGGGTATGAGTGTGTTCGTCGAAGACATATTGAAGCATTATGTACACAATTGAAGTTTATAAGATCTTGTGAGCTATTTTGGATCTGGCTCAAATTGTTGTTATAAACGTCAATCGACGAAACGTAGCGACTTTGTCGGGCAAATTTATCAGTATGATATGTAACGAGAAAGTATAGAGTTTTAAAAGAGGAAACCGACCTCAATCTGATTGTTGGTTAATTTTCCTGAACATTACTTACTGTTCCATTTATTTTAAAATTTCGTAATTATGTTGAGGATTGCGTTTCTGTCTTAGTATTATTTATTGTGATTGTGTGCCTTATCTGATTGTAAATACACACCTGAGTCATTTTATCCTTCTTGCCTTCCCAGCTGAGCCGCTCATCATAGTACGGGTCCTGGTGCGTGCCAATGAAAATTGGCTCCCAATGCACGTACTTGCCGTGTCGCTTGCCCACGTGAAACACGTCCATCTCTGAAAGTGACAGAAGGTATTAACGGAAGAAAAATAGGCACTTCATGTGGGTAGACGACCTCGTAACTCATCAGAATAATGTAAACCTAACTATTGTAATACTACCATAAATGATCGATAAGGAGGTGAGTACAGATAAAGAGTTGTTGTATTCTGTGAACCAAAACCATTCATACAGCGAGTGAACTGTTAGTTGTTTCGGTTTCATGCAATTTTGCAAATTGGCGTGATTTAGCAGATGGATACGGGCCGTCTGGGAGCGAGCGGGTAAGGCGCGGTCGTTGAACCATAATACGCAATTAGAATGCCCCATACGACGGCCAGCCAGGCTGCAGACAGCATAAATAGCTCACGACAGTAAAGAGATTAATTGCCACTGCATAAGATCTTGACACCAGCCGCATTTTTGGCAGTAAACACAGCTAGCGATGCAAATGTCTCGCGTGTTCCGTTAGCTTATCAAGATCAGGCTACCTAGGCAATGAGACATTCTATCTTATGTGTCAGGCCGGCAACACGCAAGCCGGTGCTTTTCTGCTAGTTAGAGCTAATTCCCTTTATACACACCTTATTACGATACTAAAAAACACATTTAAACACAAAAAACACATTTAATCACAGAAACTACGTACTGGGATTGAGGAGAGCAAATAAAATTGAACAAGCAAGTGTTTAAATTACAGTTGTATCATAACTGGAATTGAAAACTTGCTCGAAATGACATGTGGATGATTTAATAACTGCTAACGTGAGAGACTGTAATTAGGCATGTAAGTTATGAGTAACTTACGACTGGTTTCGTTTGAGTTCATCCACTGCTGGCCCTGCGGTATGTTATGGCAGTTGGGGCAAACGAACTTGTGGAACGGAATGGCAGCCTTGGTACCCAACATTGATTTAAGCTGTGTTTTTGATGATGGCACCTATAGAAAACATGAAAAAACTTGGTAACGTTGCCGGGAAAAAATAAAGTCTTGAGAATCGTAAGGTGAAGTAATTAAGTAGGAACTTACTGGAGCTTTGGCGTCAACTTCGAAGATGCTTATTGGGAAAACCCTGGGTTTTGTTGATTCATTCAACGGTTTGGCGTTTCTAGCGATCATGTTTAAGAACCTGGGCGTCAGGTTAGGACTTGGGTACAGCTCGATGTCGGAAGGAAGTATATAGTGTGTTAGTGCTGCTTCCCTCGCGATGTTTCTTGCAACGTTCACAGGGTAGAGAATGTTCTTCTCTTTCATGTAAGTGGTTGTGTGGTTGGTGTATGGCGGCGTCCCAGTGCAGTTGTATGGTGTTGACATAAAACTTTCTGGGTCTGCAATCTGAAAATGATAAGAAATTTTGCTAACAAATTTCAATTTCAATTTCAATTTCAATTAGCCTTTGGCCAACTAATTTCTATTTACGCACCCTTAAATTATGTAATAATAATATTATTATATTCTTTATATTTAACAAAATTTATAATAAATGGTTGAGGCGTCTGCAGGATTAAAAGGATTGAGAACCAACTTTTCTGGAAAGCAGCCAAAACGGGATATAGTTGAAACTCCTCGTGTTTTACGGATGATGAAATATTTCGGTCGATTTAGTACAATATACATCAAGGTTTTTAAAATTATAAAAACAAGCTTTTAGCTAAATTGTGAGACAAATAAAATTACCTACAGAATATGGGGACGCTCTGTGCAGTGACCAAAAATGCTACTTTTGAATCAATTCAATTCAGCTTTACAAAAAGTGTCTCCAAGGTTCTTACCTTACTAGGTATATGTTTGTTGGAGAAGAAGACGTGGAAGGTGACGTATTGCCGCACGAGCTCGTTGCCGGTGCAGTCGCGGAGGTACCTGATGGAGTTCACCGTCGGAGCCATGTCAGCGCCAGGGGCGTGTATTGCTATACTTATTGGTGCCATCCATCTGAAAAAAATAGATAACGAATACTTTAGATAATAAGTTTTTTTAAGGCGGTACTACAATGAGTTTGCATAAATGCACACATTTGGTATGGAATACTAACTACTGCAGAAGATGGGAATTTATCATTCATTGTGTTCATTGTGTTCAGTTTAAACCTGGGTTGGTTTGAGTTGAAATTGAATTGTTTGAAATACTTCGAATAAAGAATGCAGGTCGCGCATTCAAATCCCGCTAGGCTCTTAACTTTTGTTTAATTATTCTAAAAATCTTTGTCAAATATCAAGGATTAGTTATAAAAATTAAGTTAATTATTAATTGTATAACACTACCTAAAACTAATTTAAAAGTGAGACTGCTCTGCCTGAATCCAATTCACCGTTCACCTGCAGAATGTATAGGAAGCTTCCCCATGTTCAGGCTTTGAACTTTTGAACCCCATGTAATTCCTAATACGGAGCCGCAAACGCTATTACGCATTAGGGATGAAGCGAAGATACGACTTTTTTCAGAGATAGTTTATTTTATGGTCAATTTTTTTTAATCTACGTCTCTTTTTTTAGGCTTATCAAAAATAAAAACCGTCATTTTTTATTCGATGAAAAACAGCCCTTAGGGCGGGTGTTGCCGACCTCTAGAACAACGCTATCCGTGAGATTAAAATATTTCTTCTATTCTGCTTGTCAAACACAAGAACGGCCATATTTTTATTCGAAGGATAGCAAAATTTTTACAACTCAGCGTAACGCTATCCATCCAATAAATTATTTGAAGTGGAAACTTCTTCAGACGGGCTTGAGCATTTTTATCTAACGGATAGGAAGGATATTCGAAGACGAAAAAGGCTAAAAACTAAAAAGAAAATCAAAAAGAAACTAAAAAGTATTATGCCGGAAAGCTAAATACAGACGTTTGTGTTTTCAATATTCTCAGAATAGCTTGAGCTCACAATATTTATAAGATGTGTTTTAAAAAGAAATGACTACATAATAAGGGTTTTTAGAGTTGACAGAATGTAACAAAATATGAAGTTTTTCATTGATGTAGGTAATTATGAAATACGTGATTATTGTCCGGTGTAAGATATCATGAGGAGAGAAACAACATGAGGAATTAATGCGGCTAGGTTTTTTACCTGTCCATATCCTCCTTGGCAAAGGTCTCCCTCAAAGACATTCTGTTCTCCCTATCTCCACAGTTTTCAACAAAATATTAGTGCAGGGAAGGAGCTTTAATAGGCTCTTTTTAAATCCTTTCACCACACGTGGTTTGAAAGAACTAGAGACACGACAAGAAGAAGAAGATTATAGTACGTATTTTAACTAAAAAACACCGTATTAGTTGACACAACCCTGAACACACGCAAATAAAATGAGCAAAGTAATGAATAGGGTGGAAGGTTGTGCCAATTAAGCGAGGAACCTGGCTAGAGTGCTCCATCAATCACTGCCCAGCAAAATGCGCAATTCTCGTTGCTAGTAGGCAAGTATTTATTTTATACGATGTAACATAACGCACGAGTACATGCGTATAAAATCACGCCTTTTCCCATAGAAGTAGGTAACCATGAATTTCCACCTACAATGATGTAGCAAAACAAGAATATATTTGAACATAATGAAATATCAACAAACTGATATAGTCATCCTATTAGGAGAATGAAAGAAAAAATAGCAATAAATGTTAGAATGCTATCCTAACTTGGAAAAAAGCAAGGTGAAGACCATTCCGAAGATAGGAAGACGACGTCAAAGACATCGGCATTGCCCACACCTGACTATAAAAAATCCAACTTTAAAACGTAAAATGGATTGAAAAAAGAAATGGAATTAATTCCAAATAGGTACCGGTAAAGCAGACACCCAATAAGTGCTTACCTATACCTTAGTTAGAAAGATAAATATAAACATGAAATATACATAGCATAGGTAAAACCAAGTTGTTCAGAAGCACGGGGTATAAGGTTGGTAATTATACTTAATCAATAGCCAGTCCCGAGGGGGAGTTCGCGTGACTGGCGACATTTACGCCTCTGTCACAGGTTGCTCATACAGCCAACACGTTGTGGCCTGCTAGAGAATAAAAACACTACACTATGAAAGTGTTGGTGCTTCTCACTTTTTATAGGCTCTCTTAATACCTCCTTTCCTTAGGTTGACGGGTCAAATTCTTTGCATACCCTATCTATTCGCTTATATAGGTCGTGGGTTTGATCCCCACCGAGGGCAAATATTTGTATGGTGAACACAGATTTTTGTTCTCTGTCTGGGTGTTATATTGTATTCTAAGTATGTATTTACAAATATATATATATATAAGTATTATATCAGCTATCTGGTTCCCATCGTACAAGCTCTGCTTAGTTTGGGGCTAGATAGAGCTGTGTGGTATTTCCTGAATATTTATTTATTTATTATCCTTAGATTCAACTGGTTTATAAGACGTTTCAAAGTCATATTTGAAGTTCTACTACCACCCGCTTTGACTTTGTTAAAATAAATTGATTGCTATGCGCTCCGATTACAAAATGAACCACCGAAGCAACGTCCACAGTGTTATAATGTCATCCAATTTACTTGCAAATGGGTTAGAAATTAATCAGGGTGGAAATTTACACCCCGGCACCATCAATCCCCAACAAAAGACGTCGTTTATTATGGTACTACCACAAATCGCTTCAACCAGGTTTTCAGGTCACGAAATTCACAGCCGTATACGTGACATTTCGACGAACAGCCATTTTTCTATGCTCTTTGCCGAGTTTCAAAAGAAATCAACGAAACCGTAAATTATCAACCACATTTCGTGCTTAGTGAAAATGATCAGCAAGTTTGTATGTTGCTATCCGTCTGATATTTCCGTCTTTGTGTTTGACAAGTATAAAGTTTAGAGCGTAGTTTTTTTTATCTGACGGATAGCGTCACGGTGAAACTCGCCTTAATAGCTCTACCAAGAGGAGTTTGCAAGCAAAGCACGGACATATCCAAAATACAGAAATTTCTAAACTGTGAAAACTAGTGGTCACACATCCAATTCTGTACGGTGATCGAGCTGAACGTCAGCACTTTACTATTTGTTAGATCGAGTGGGGTCTAGCATGAATAGTCAATGGAACCGATTATATAATAAAGGTTACGATTACACAATGATCTTGCTCAAAATGTCAGTGGGATGTCGCTGTAAGAAACACAGATGAGGCTGATAATTCTGTGGCCTGAATAGCGCAGGCATTGCAAATTGAGTATGTGCACGAAGCACAAGAATGACAATCTAGCAGCGATATTTATAAAGATACTGCTTCTAAAGGTATACTAGCTGAGTGTGCACAAATTGCAGACAAAGAATCAAGTGAATTCAAGCTAAAAATGGTCCAACGCTGATCCAGAACCGTTTAAAATATGGAATAAAAAACTGGAATGTTCTTACAGATTTTCCTCCAAACAGTGGTCTTATAGCGATAGATATATGTAGATCTGTTGTTATCCTTAAAGAGGGTATGAACGTAAATAACAAAATTCACCCTAAATAAACATAATAAAGTCCAGAATCTTTTCATTTTGTGTTTGTCCGCAGGTTTTAGATTGAGTTGACTAGGGTTGGTCCAATATGCATTCAAATCCAGTTCAAACCTCACAAATACTCATTGGTACGCTAATCCTAGATCGACTCGATGAACTAGGGCTGCCAAGTGGTCTCGTATATCAATTTTCAAATTTTACTGTACAAATGACTCGTGAACTTCTATAAATACAATCCGATGGTAGATCTTTTAAACACACACTGATCACCACCGCAGAATGCAAAGATGTGCGCAAGGCTTCAAATAAATGAAAAGTATAGAAGCAACCTTGAAACAGGAAGGTGTGCCAGACCAAATCTTTTTGTATTGGAATTCCCAAAGTAATTTGCCTGTCTATGTGATGTGATGACCTGTCCATGTTCACTATCATCAATGTTTTATTCTGTGTAGGTTGGTGGTCCCAATGAGACGCCTTTAATCACTCAATACTTTATTGCTGCCCTCATTCACTTCGTGTCACTAGTCGTAGTCGAAGCATGCCGTAAGAAGTCACTATCGAAATTCATTGTCAAAAATACGACATTACATTGTTCTTGACCATTCGACGCAGATATCGTGCGTTGAATTACGCATTAAAATTGTATATGGCTGATCGAGCCTCGTACTTTTGACAAAGAGCCAGCCCTAGCTACAAAGGGTGGGAGTTTGACATTCGTGATCCGCGCACGCCAGGTGCTTAATCAGGAGGGTGCGACAGTCTGGTGCCTCATTTACATTGCGCAGCACACACACTGCTCGCAAGCAAAGCCTACCAGTCGCAACCATAGACTTGTGTACTAACGGACGCAGTAGACTGTGTGAACCTTTGGGAAATACCATTTTAAGTGGGTGTCCACTCAAGCGTACAATATTTTATTTTATATTCCTAGGGTGGGAGAGTGGTCTCAACTTAAGCATTTACATTAGCAAAGTTTAATAACATTTATTACCTGTGGGCTTTAATTTCTGTTTTCTCTATATTTTTTCACTTTTTCACACAATTAATGTGTGAGAAAACCAGAGTTTAAATCTACGTTTGACGCACGGCATGCATTTTACCCGTATAGCTCAACTTATCGAATTACAGACTTTGATTGAAAATTTCGCTCCACCCTTTGTTGTCTGCCGGTATTTCGATGGTATTTCGTTTGGTGTAGGATGGCAAGCTGCCAAGAAATCTTATCGGCAGCGTTTCCTGGTGCAGTATCGCAGTTTCGTTCTTTGAGTGTTTCCATCATGTTATTACTTAGTTTCACTGCATTGCCTTTTGGCTGAGTTGTGCAGATATTTGCTACGTTCAGTTGCAAATCTTATTCTTAAGATATCGCGTTATACTTCCTCCAAGGTGTTGTCAGCGACAAAAGATGATTTAAATACAAAAATAATAAAAAGAGGTGGACCGACTGTATTACCTTGCTCGTATTTAGAGTGTAAAAATAACATTGGTGATTATCGTAAAAAAGCATTTATAAAATGTATTAATAGCATTCAATCAAAAAGTAATTACAGCAAGGCAAAACGTACGATATCAAATTACTTCGTCAGATCAAATTACTCCTGCTTGTCACATATTGATAGTTTCAATCGTGTAGGCTGTAGGCACGAGAGTGTAAGCCCTTTTTACCCTGTTTTGAAGCATTATAATTTAACGTCTCGCTAAAAGTCTCTTGTCACTGTCATTTTCTTGTCAACAAATAGGGATGGCAACAAAAAGTATTTTATCTATGTAATATATTATCATCCATCATTCTCATTAAACTACTTGACACTGGCAAAATTGATCCGAAAGGACAGATGCCATTCATTAAGAAGAAGAAAAAGACCTAAGCGGCCTGATATGCTAAATGACACATGACACAGGACCAATATGAATAATACTTTTCTAAAACAATTCGAGGAAATTAAAGCTAAGGAGTTACTAAATACAATTACGACAAACATCGAGCAGCACTAATTTTTCTCGCGTTGAAGTGTTAATTTTTTTTTTTCAAAAAACTGCTTTTATTTTTACAAGGCAGTTCGAAATTTAAACAAAAGCTTTGATAAGTTGCCATGTTCCGGAGTAAAACATTGTTCCATTTTTAAATTCACGACAGATGAGTTTACTTTGTTATTTATTTGGCTGCTAATCACGACAGTAAATTGATTTTTATTGAACTTTTGCCGGCCGCTGCTTGCATGTATTTTGCCAGTACAGCAATTTTCATTTATCTCGAAGAAGGTTTATAAAATAAGTTATGCTCAAACCGAGCATGTTTGAGGAAAAACTATTATATACTCTGTGCTTATAGGTAATGACCCCGCGGTTACTTCATCTCGAGACAAGTTAACCGTCTCTCACCTTGACATAACATTCATTGTTTCATTTTGGGGCAACATTCATGCATATCTGGCAACTTAGCAATTAAAACGTGATGTTTTTACTGATAAGGCACTGAGACCACAAACACATAGCATGAGAGAGCACTGGTGGCCTATTGGTAGCGGCCCTGCCTTTCAATTTTAAGATTCACATTGTGAGGAAACCGGCATTAGTACCGAAATAAGTTCGAAAAATAAGTGTCGAGTGCGCGAATTAAAACTCTTTGAGACGCATTCAAACTCCTTTCACCGCACTGTTTCAAATAACTAGTAGCTTGAAAAAAAGACCGTGTCTTAACGTTATTGTGTTAATAATTTACGAATTAAAATGCCGTTTTTTTGCATCGTTAATCCCCATTGCGACATGGGGGCATGATCGATAGCAACTGATTGCATGATGGATAGGGTCTGGCCCTTTTTATCTAAGCTTTGATTGCAAGAATCGATAGCCGTCATTTACGGACTTAAGAGAAGAACAGAAACATAACAAATGTTATTAACTATAAACTTCAAATAAAAAAGTCGTTCTTATTTATTTTTCTTAATTCAATTGTAGGTATTTTATATATATATATATATATTTAAATGTTTGCATAACTTCGTCATTTGTAAAACGATTGGAATTTTTGTATCTGAAAAGTAATTATAAGTATACTTCCAGGTTAGTCTCATAGAAATTGTATCACTATTAGGAGACAGGGAAAGGGCCAAGGATAAGGAAACTGGTACGCATTCGTGGGACTAACACGTTTTTTCTAATTTAAATTTTGGCACAATTGAAAGTGGAAACACAAAGGTGTCAATTGTGGCAAAATTCTGGTGCTATCACCAGAATGACGGTAGTTAGGTGACAGCCACCGCTTAGGGAAGGCTGTGTGATAGGGGAATACTCGGGATTATCCTACAGTTCGGTTGAAGATGAGACTATTCAATAAATAAATAAATATTGCGGACAATCTACACAACACTATCTATTAGAGAGTTATTTTCTTTAGCAGCACTATGGGAAACTGATATAACTTTTTTGTAAATAAATAACTTAGAATACAATTTAACACCCAGACAGAGAACGAATATTTGCGTCCACCATACAAATATTTGTTCTCGGTGGCGATCAAACCCACGACCTACAGCGCAAAAGTCAGAGCTACTATCAACTGAGCTGAAAGGCCGTCATAGGGAGTTGGAAGAAGAATTACTACTTCCTGGACTTCTCCTTCTTCTTGTCGTGTCACTGATTCTTTCGAACCAAGTGTGGTGAAAAGGATTTTAAGTGCGCTTCAAAGAGGCTCCTTACATCCTGGACTATTCGATGGACAATTAAGTTTGATTGGAGACAGTCGGCAACACTGAGAAAAATGTAAAGCTGAAAGTTCCGTAACGAAGATGGATTTATTCGTAATGAAGGCGAAAAAACGACCGACCGTGCTTGAACGAAAAACGCCTCCTAGGTTGGAGGCGTTTTACGCCTTAAGCGTGAGGCGCAACAAATAAGCAGCAATAATACTCTCTAATGTGTGTTTTAGACGTATTTTTTTACAGATTAGCCTTAAATAAAAAGCTATTAACGTGGTAAGTCAGATAGGATCGACGAACTGACTATGGGATTCAACTTCTGGTAAGGCGATATAAACGGTAAAGAAGGTGCTCGGGTCACACACGTAAAACTTTCTTAGAGTAATATCCGACGTATCATTGTGCCCCAATTAACCTCTGGTAAGGCGTTTTACGCCTTTTCTTACTGCTGTTTAATTTGTTCACAAAGTGTTTTGATTGTTTCTTAAATCGTAATTCGCTTCTAGTAAGGCGTGTTAAGTCTTTACTGAGAGTGGGTTTAACCTGTCCACTGAGCGTTGTCAACGTTTACTAAGTCGTAATCGACTTTTTGTAAGGCGTGGTACGTCTTACCTTACTGTAGTTTAAGCTGTTTACTAAGTCATAATCGACTTCCAGTAAGACGTCGTACGTCTTATCTTACTGTAGTTTAACCTGTTCATTACCCATAATTTATGTTTTTTTAAGTCGTAATTCACTTTTAGTAAGGTGTTTTACGTCTTTACTTACTATGGGTTTAACCTAACCATTAAGCGTTTCCAACGTTTACTTAGTAGTATTTGCCTTCTAGAAGTTGTTTTAGAATGTTTCATACGATTAAGCAAGCCGTATCGTACGGTAATTTTTGCTTTCTGTACGAGCAGAAACGTTTTATGAAGACCGGAAAAAAAGCCTTTTAACGGCTGGTAACGCTGTTCCCTAAGGGCATGATTGACTTGCTTTACTATCATTTAGTTCATATTAAGGGCATTGGGCCGCTCAAAGTTCACTCTAAGGTAACCTTATCCTTCACATGAACTTCATGATAGTAGATCAGCCAAACATGCCTTCAGTGAACAGCGTAGCCTGCTGCTCTCAGAAAGCTGTTCTCCCAGTCTTTGTAAGCTTCTGAAATTAATAGAACAAAAATTTATAAAGCACCTCAATAACAACTGATTACAGTTTACCAAAATATGTACAACTAGTATTTTCTCAACCCAACAGTTTAACCTCAACCTAGCATAATAAATAAGCCGATAGCTTTTGCATCTACTAGAAATAATAGTGGTATTGCAATAAAACCATTCAATAAAAATTCATAATAAAAATGTGTATTTGAAAATCAATTTAGATAGGTATTTAAATACTTAAAACAAGATAAAATCGTCTTGGAGAATGCCCTTTTCGTTGTAAAGCTTTTGTAGGCGCGCATTTGCTGTTATTGCCTGCAGGCTAGCTCCTCTCATGGCATCGCTCCATCCTCGGCAACCGTTTTTGCAAGTGAAGCCTTCTCAACCGGATCACTTTCAACTGAAATAAAATAATGTATTTCTTAGAAAATAGTTATCGCAAACCACAAAGTAAAGCATTCTATAATGGTAATTAGTACAAGTATTATGTTTATCTAACCAAACTACGACCTGTTTGTTATTGACGAAACTATCGTCAATAATAGACAGGTCTATTAGAGCACAGGTCGGCCTGACATTGCAGGTTCTAAGTCAGATAAATCGTTTGAATCACTGACAGCAAATGACAAGTACTTACAGTTATAGGTATATGCAGTACGCTGCATAGATGACTGTCTAATCCTTTTTAAAAAGTTCTCCAATACTGCTTGCCCATGATTGAAATCACTCCATTGAAGTTTGGTGTTTGGATTTACTTCTAGCCTTGAGTCCATTAACAAATAGGCCAATTATTAGTTGTTTGGAATCCAGGAAGCCATTAACAGCCTGTTAAGTAGCCCATCCTCTTTGCGTATTATGTAAAGTACACCTTATCTGAAAAAAATAAACAATTAATTTTCCTAACTTTAAAAACTTCTTTGTACCAATATACAAAATTAAATGCAAAAGTTCAGAACTGAAAACACTAAGTTTTATAAATCATTTTTCGATCGTGTTTCCAACACAACCAGAATCTAGGGAGTAGGTAGGTACCTAAACTTATCAAATACAAAACATGATTAGGCTCAAAAACATCAGGGAATAACTGAGTTTGATACAGGTACTCTACTTACCTTGAAATGACGTATCAATCAGGTGTGTGCCCCATTTTGTTAATAAATGTATGGGATTCTGGTATGCCGCGTTCGAAGCACGAAGATGTTTGTCTGGTTGGCTGTTGCTGATAGGTCTGTCTTGGACCTCGGTACATCTGTTTGTCTGTGCCTCCATACACTGACACAGCCAGCAGCGTTCAGAAAATGAGGGAAAATAAAAAAAACCCGCTAAATTAAACTTTGAATGACTCAGAACGAAACCAAACACTCCATCCAAACTCTAACCAAACTGACGAATGAAACAAGTCTATACGTGCGTGCTCGTGGCCTCGTGGGCAGTGCTGCCAACTCGACTACTGCAGATTATGCTAGTGGTGGGTGTTAAAAATAACAAAATAATATTAAATAAATATTTAAGACAATCTACTCAACACTATCTAGCCCCAAACTAAGCAGAGCTTGTACTATGGGAACTGGATAGCTGATCTAATACTTACACACATTTTTTTTTAAATACATCTCAGAATACGACTGGCCTCTAGCTCAGTTGGTAGTAGCTCTGCCTTCTGCGCCGCAGGTCGTGGGTTCGATCCCCGCCGAGAACAAATATTTGTGTGGTGAACATAAATGTTTGTTCTCTGTCTGGGTGTTATATTGTATTCTAAGTATGTATTTACAATATAACACCCAGACATTGAATCTCGTTCGTCAGGGTTCCAACCAAAAAGCGAGTAAACTCAGGGAATGATTCTAAATGGGTGTTTTCACGGATATTTGATTTGTTTGATTTTTTTTTATGTTTGTTACCACATAACTCGTAAGCTGATTTGAAAAATTATATCTTAACTTTACTTTCAGGTTAGTGCCATAGAAATTTCATCATAATCGGTTCGGCAGTTTTGACGTTGGGTTTTCAAATTTATATACTCTCTCTCATACAGTCATATGAACCAAGGTTATTTGCCTTAGTAGCTGGCAGCATTATTGAGATTTTCGTTGTACCTACGATAAGTGCCTTACAAAGGTGTATCTCTCAGTAACTAGAGAGCTTTTTAAAACTTAACCCACCAAATGACTGAAAGTCGTTAAAATAATAAAACTGAGTAAAATATACTTTTCTTCCACCAAATTAAATAAAAATATTTGCGGACATTCCACACAACACAATCTAGCCCTAAACTAAGCAAAGCTTGGTAATATGAGAAACAGGTAGCTGAGACCTATATTACCTAAATAGGTATCAAATTTTTGTAGACACTGGTTTAGGTTCTTCGCTTGATCTAAGTAGATACCTTCCTACAGAAGTACAGGGCTTGTATGTAGAAGCGAGGGTTCTGCCTTTGAATAGCAACAAGGAGTCATAGAGCGTAGCAAACTTTTTTCAATGGAACAGCTATTAAAAGGTATGGTTTATTAAACAGCGCTATGATTCAATAGGAACCTCCCTAATAAAACACAGTGAAACACTTTAGTGGGTAGAGTACCTACTTAAGTATTTAGGTAGGTAATGTACAAATCTGCCTATCTATCTATTACCTAGGATCGTACTTATGTAGGTTTTAAACGTTTGTATAAATAGTTACGAAAGTATTATCCGTTGAACATTGCCATATCTACGGCTTCATTCACAGAATATGTAAGTCACCAGATGACGTTATTTCACCATTTGATCAGTCGTAACTTGAGCATTATTGAGCCTTTAATATAGACAAATATTGCTAAATTTACGGTTATATTAGCCAAATATGTATGCCGTTATTAGGCTTTTTTAAAGTTTGACTATATAATATCTCAAGTACCATCCACCCTATCTTAAGGTGAATATTGCTATATCTACGGGTTCATTTACTGAATATGAAAGTCGTTAAATGAAGTTATTTCACCGTTTGGCTAGTTTTAACTCGACCGTATTTCGCCTTAAGATACGGTAAATATTGCCAAATTTACGGTTAAATTGGACAAATATGTATGGCGTTATTAGACTTTTTAAACGTTTGATTAAATAGTAATTAAAGTATCATCCGCCCTACCATAAGGTGATTGTTGTCTTATCTACGGTTTAATTAACCGAATAAGTAAATCGTTTTATGATGTTATTCACCGTTTGATTAGTCGTAACTTGATCGTATTTCGCCTGATGATAACACTAATATCACCAAATTTACGGTTATATTGACCAAGTATGTAAGTCGTTATATGACGTAATGTAACCGTTTAACCAGTCGATATCTTGAGCATGTATTGCCTTATGAAAAGGTGAATATTGCCATATTTACGTTTATATGTGCCGTATATGTATGCCGTTATAAAACCTAATGTTACCATTTGATTCGTCGAAACCTGAGTTTATTTGGCCTTTTAAAGGGCAAATGTGGCCACATTATACCTCTAAGTTGCCAAATTTATACGTCGCTGAAAGACTTAAGGTTTACGTTCAATTTTTTGTGACTAAAGTATATTCTGCCTTATTGTAAGGTGAATATTGTCATGCTTAAGATTATTTATGCCACTTTCGAAAGTTTGTTTATGACTTAGGTTTAAGTTTGTTTTGTTTTTAATAAAGCATATATCGCTTTACTTTAAGTTAAATTTTGCCTTAATTACGGTGATATTCAACAAATATTCAACGTCGTAAATTTAAAGCGTTTTCAATAGTCCATTACTGCTGTATTAACAGTGTTAAGTTGGATTCCAAGACTACCTTACGGTAAGTCATTTGAGACGGTTCGTGTTTATCATAAGAGACGTACCAGTTTATCGCAAACGAATAGTAAAGTCAAATTAACCGTAAGCGTTTCAAAATCACCTCGCGTCATTACAATTCAGCCGTCAAAGGTGGAATTCATCTTAGGCCAGAAATCCATTTTTCTCAGTGAAGTCTCCATTACTGTTAGGTTTAATCCATCATAAAGCGAACTAGCAATTATGTTAGGAATTCATAGACCATTTTAATTTTACGTTCAAGTTCGACCCACATATAGCTATGCGGATAACTGTAATATGGTAATACACCAGCCTACCTACTTAGGATAGGGATATGAACGGTACTAGAGATAAGCCTATAGTATCTTCTGAAAAAATTGCCCGAGGGCCTAGCGGAGTCGCATTCATCCTATTTCAACAGTAGAAAGAGAAAGTTTCGACAAAAGCTTATGATTTAAGATGCTGATAACGGCTAGAGTACTCACTACACATTTCAACATTTTAGGAGATTATACATAATCTTCTCGAGACCTCTGAATATTGTTTTATAAATCGCAAACAATTGAAACAAATAACATTTTGTTTATTTGAAAGTAATAATTATGAAAACTCTTAAAAAAATTGGTAGGAATTCTATCCTTTTTATTTTTTTATACTTTATTACTTTTTTGTGCTTTAGTTTCCAACAAAACAGTTATTTTGTGGGCTATTAATTAATTAATTTGTTGTATGCAATAATTGTGATTATTTCTTAATTTAAATTTTTGAGTTTTAGCACGATGTATTTTGTTATTTTGGTATAAATGAATATGAATATACCACCCGGAAGAAAATATGATGATGTGCTAACAGGCCTAGTATCTAAAGAATTTTGCCTGGCTTTAAAGTGATGGCTCAGGCCCGGTACAACAAATTGGCATACTGCAGTGCGATCGTGGCTGGCTGCAATCATTTTGTCAGAGTCGACTCGACTTGCATAACAGCACTGGAATTTAAACTCGTTCTAATAAGTTTTTGAATAATCATTGTTTTGATAAATCAGCAGAAATTAATAAAATAATAATAGATACGAATAGAATCTCTTCTTCCTGCTCCTAGCCAACTTTATGTGGGGTCGGTACAACATGTCTTCCTCCTACATTCCCCTCTGTCAGCCGTCATTTCTGCATTCACTCTTTTGTCCATATCATCTTTCACACAGTTCATCCGCTCACATATCCATCCACATGAGTAGAGACGCATATAGGAATAAAATACTAGCAGTGAAAATTAGTAATTGGGTGAATATTTGAATAAAAACTTGTTGCTGTACCCGAAGTCCCAGTGCATTTACAACATTTCGTTACCAAATGTTGTTTTCGTTTCGCCTATTTGTCTCTGTCTATTGTATGGAGAAAAGATGAGACAACAACTCTAACTACGTAACGTATGTTTGCCATCTCATATTTTGTCCATGCAATAGAGAGAGACAAAAAATCGAAACGAAAACAACATTGGTAACGAAATGTGGTAGCAAAACCCCGACTTCGGGTACTGAAAGAATTATTTTTCTGGTATTGTTTTACAATTCTTGCAAATGAGCGCTGTAGACGATTTTTCACCTATTATTACTTGAAGTTTTTCAGTCCATTTTTTTTATATTTAGCAGTGACTCTAGACAGAAAACGACATTTCCTAATATTCCCTGCTTCTTCTTCTTCTTCTATCGTGTCAATGGAACACTAGACAATTCTCGAGTAGTATTTAGCCACCTCTACTGCATGGCCCGTGGCATTGTTAAATATTCCCTGCTGAAGGGATATCTATCTACCTACCGTACCCCGGGAACAAAGTGATGCTGTAATTACGTTATGAACAAGTACTGAGATCGCAACGGGAGGCCACAGTACGCGATAGTAGGCCAGTATACTTTGTTCCTACAACCTACTCAACTGTTCATTCATTCGTTCAAAAGTAGGTGACTGTGTTAGGCGATAAGTAATTTAGTTGTAATGAACACCGCCCACGATCCGATAGTGTATGTACCTAATTATATGTATGTATTCTGTGTAGGTATGTATGTACCTACAGTGAGAACAGTCAGCAACGGTTCAAAATTTTAGATGAAAGCCTAAGAATTTGCAAAGTTCAGAACGATTTTACATATTATGTATAATTGAAATTAATGGAACACAGCTGTACATACAACAAACTACATACTTATAATGCCTACAAATGTTTGGTGTATGAACTTTGAAGTTAAAGTGACGCTCTTTCGTACCTTACTTACCTAAACTAACTGACAACGTCACCTACCCGCGCTTATAACGACACCACTACCGGACGACAATGTGTTCTCATGTCAGTGACTACATAGTCTGCAATGAGAATAAATCTTTGAACTGGTAACAACTGATAATCAACTTTTGATGCTGTCTATACAGAGTTACCTTAATGTACCTAAGTACACAGTACAGGTACATAGCCTTGACCTTGTAATAACGTTCTCATTCCCAAATCTAAGAAAGTAGGGCTAATGCTCAACCACGAGCAGAGCGTAGCTTTTCTCTTCTAAATGCTAAGCATTCACAACATAGTACCTACTATGTTGTGATTGTGTTAAATCAAATATTAAAATATTTGATTTGTCGATTAATCATTCGTGAAACTGGACCTTATAATTTAATACCTCATTCTATTCTCATTATTTTTAATAGTTTTTGTATTTATTTCTTTGCGTAAAATTAAGAGTCTGTCTATCTATCTATCTATTTATCTATCTATACTTAGCGAAACCCGTATATTATAACAAAGTTAGTTACCCGTTGTATCATCAAATATGGCCATAACAGGACCTTACTATTAGAAACCTGGACATGGTCAACCTATATTTAGAACTAGCTGGATTATTCATACTCCGTCTCACAACGCGGTAGGAAGTGGATTGTTAGGACAGAACCAGACGGAAGATTTCTCAATAATAGCAGTAATACAGTCTAGACTATATAGACTGTGTTCTGGCTTTGTGATGCTAAATTAAAAGCACACAGATGTCACGTTGACATCATAGCTACATAGGCATATAGGTCTGTGTATGCTATTTATGACATCCTTTATACATTTTCATTCCATAATATAAATTTTAATGAGCGAAAAAAATGTTTTGTTATAAAACGTCTACATCCCTCAACAACCACATCTGTGTCACCATCCAGTCCACTGGAACATTGTTGCCATCAACCCTGACTGGGGTGAGGTTAGTGAGGGGACAATGCACAATAGACCCCATCGCGGGACGTCAGTTTAGATCTTATTCCCCCAACTCAAATTAGAGTTAGAATGTATAGGTATGATTTTTGGGGTATCCGCAAACCGATAAACGTTCTTTCGTATTAGACGTTACACGGGCAAGAGGTAATGCAACAACAACAAAATAAGTATCACACAACAACAAAATAAGTATCACACAACAACACGCCCCGCATCGAGTAGTAGTCGACGCGCATGCCTCGAAGTGTATCTCAAAATGTAATTAGGAATCAAGAACAAGCGCTATGCATTCGTCTTGTGGACGCTGACTCCAATAGAAGAAACATAACAGTCTAATGATGATGTTGTTTTCGAAGAAATGCGTTCCACATTACGTCCGCACAGTTACTCAGACCGCAGTCATATTTGGAACAAACTGCAACGTGCCTACTTCCTACATTCTAAAATCAATCTTTCAGTCCAGTTGCATCATTAGTTTGGTAATCACGCGTGTCGGTGCAACCTGCTACTTACTAGGGTTTTCTGATTAGAAATTAGAAAAGACGGACCTTTCCCGACAACAAATAAATTAAGGTCTCAATTTGACGGTGTCAATAAAAGGTCGGATGCGCTAGCATGTCGTCAGACAGGTAAGGAATCCTTTAAAAAAACTTATACTTTACCAATCTATTTAAAATATATATATTTTTAAGAATGTATGATATGCGCTGTTTGAGTAGACCATACACATGTTACATACAGCTATTTATTGAAAAAGTCGGATAAAAATTATTTGCTAAATAAATTGGACATCGCGTACACCCACGTTCCAACGGTCGGCCCACATACAGTAAGTAGTAATTTAAACGTAAGTAGGCGTTTTAATTTCAGACCATCTCACATCTCTCATTATTCAATGTCGGAACACGCAAAAGACTACTTAGTTCCCGGTTTTTTTCTAGAAGGTTCTTTAGATCCATTGGAGATTAGAAGGCTGATACATTTAGTGCCATGTTACCTGGTTTCATCATACTTTGTTAGTTACTAACAAAGGATGGTTATCTTCCTGAGCAGGCCGTTTAATCAAATCTTATAATTATGTCAAAAGTAGCCTTATATGTCAAAATGGACGTGGCTCAAATTATTTTTTTTTTTGAATGCCCGATTAGTCGATACTTTATTGAAAAATTGGTGAAAACGCGACAATTTTTAAGAAAACTATATTTGTTAACACTATAAAAGGTTGGAAAGCAATTCAATTATAGGCTTACGACTGTAAGGTGTTCTCTGGCTAGATTAGGTTCTAATATATACGCAGATTTTACAGCAAGCCTATGAGGATGAGGCGTAGTAAGTGTAATGGGTCGTTTCTTCATTGGGATTTATACAATGGAACAGGCATTCACTGCATAAGGTCGTAATTATTAAATCTTTCACAACCTCAAACACCGCCAGCTCTATCCAACTATCCCTCCCTCTCGATGCTTCTTCCTCTTAAATCACCTGACAGCGCGCCAAAAACTTTGACATTCTTGACATGACAGCTAGTAGTGTATGACAGATGACAAACCGGGTCCAGAATATAAAAGTCATAGCTTATTGAAATACTATGTAGTAACAAATTAATGTGTCTTAACATAAGTTACAATGAGAATTTATAATAGGTACCTTTTGCGCTATTGTAACATCGGTTCTGCTAAAAGAATTTGTTCAGGTTACGTATGATGAGATGATAAGAAAATTATAGAAACTCTATGGTCGAGATCCCATTTTTTTAGTTGTTATGAATGCGGAGATCTTTAGATAAACAAGCGAATCCAATTACGATTGATTGTACTTTGCAAGAACACGATATTTTTATAGAAGGCTGCAATCAGTTAAAAATAAATATTTGTACACATGCGGAAGTTCCTTATGCGCAAGACCACTATTATTTACTCGGTGGCAAGGCAGCATCACGCATAGTGTAGTAGAGGTATTAATTTACTTATTTACCTATAATTAGAACCAACTTGATCACATTAAATATTTTTTTATCATCTTATTGTACGAGTAGGTATATTCTGTAGTAAAGCGGGAGCGGCACGTTCAAACATAAACAGTGGAACATGTAGTTTTTTTATGCAACTAGCTAAACATCGTATATCTAACACGGTTTTACGCATATCAAAGATTCGTATTGTTTGGACATTCTAATTTCTACTAATACGCAACGCGTTTCTTTTTATTAGCTAAATCTGCAATAAAACTGAATTGATTTGTCACTTAATCTCGTTTTAAAAAGGAAATATTGTCTATTGGGACCATTAACAAATTAGAAGTCGAGCAAATATTGTAACCTGACAAACTGGTTTTGTGAATTCCGGACCACGTGCGAGTGAAATCGTTGCTGATGTAATCACAACCTTGTAACAGGATCATTAAGATCACTTTTGCAAAGCATTGACTTTGTCCAGGCATTATAAATTGTGTTCTATACCGAAAACGGTTGTTTTAGGTGATATTCAAAACATAATAGCGAAAGTGGAGTAACATTCTTTCTCATTAATTGTTGGTAATTAATACGAAAATATTTCTAAGCAAACGTGACCTAAAACGTTTAATTAAATCATACAAACAATTTTCTTTTATTTTTATATAATTAGCAGATGAAATAACGATATGGCCCACCTGATGTTAAGTGATTTCCACCAACTATAACAAAGCATTGCATCGTAGGTCACACACGTCAGAAACGTGCCCTACGATGCACTGCCCTGTGGCATACTGTGTTCAACTTCACGTGCCCGTAATCTCTATCTAATCGCATCAATACATCTTAATTAAAAAAAATAACGGCAAAAATTTTACAAAATGTAATTTGTAAAGGTACAATGCTGTTAGGTAATTTAGAAGACTGCAAATAATTTCTAGGTAAAGAAAAAGTTGGTTTTGTGCAAACAGTAGGTGATGTGATGACGCAACGTTTTCAATTTCATTAACTAATTAGCGGGGAGAGGCGTGTTTGCGTTTAACGTGATCGATGGTTGCTCGCATTTGTAAAATAGTATCGCATAATAACATTATTGTTTTCAGAGCATGTTTTTTCTGACTACAGGCTTATTTTATTCATAGCATAATTAAAAAAAAGTAAATAATTCGGTAGGTAGTTTTTATGTATAAATTCGCCATTACAATGCTACATTATTCCTGCAAAACATAGGCGATGTTTATTTGTAAAAAAAAATAGATATCTCTACTAATACGTCAATAATGTAACCCAAGGTGTACAAAATACGATAACTATTGATGAAAATAAGTTATAAACTAAAAACTGACTACTGAAAAAACATTTTCTAAAAAGTATGAAATAGGAAATTCGTCTATTAAACCGTTATAAGCTGGGACGGTAGTATTTAATAATTTACCTTATCTGGTTTCCTATTACGGCACCAAAACAAGATATTATAAACGTATTAATTAACAAACCAGTAAAAGGCCCGGAAAAGACCTTTCGTTCATATTACCAAACTAGAAGTTAGGTAATATTTGTCAGCTATGTGATAAAATGTGAGAAGCGATCTCATATTTACACGAAACGGGCTTATTTTCACTTTTCACGATGGAAATTTAAATAACTATTAAGTTGTGGACTTAAATATTCCGTATTGCGTGTCGAACAGCCATTCTTAATGACCAGATTAGGCAGAAACTATTCAAAAGAGCACTCGTCTGTATTTCATTAGTTTTCTGGGTCAATTACTACAGATGTAATTTTTCGAAGAAATCGGTACTTATATGCATCAAATTGCATGGCTTATTACGTATGAGATTGAACAAAAAGAGGAGTACCTAAGCAACAATTTTAAAAAACCTACAATACAAGGATGTGATATTGGATCGATGTCCCAATCCAGGCTTCCTAATTTATAACTTTTTTATTTATCCTCTTTCCTGTGGAAAACCATTACCAGGTAAACAATGGTTTACCTGTAGGTTCAATTTACAGAGCTCACCGTATAATTTTACTATGCAGTCCCGAAAATTGACTAAAGGTTTAATAATTAAGCTATGTAATTTTAGTGGTCGGATTTGGTCAAAATCACTTTCATATTTATTGCATCTACGCCACAGTAACAAAAAATAAACCACGGTCACGAATTTTTTATCTCTACATCAGAATATTAATACCACTTACTTTTGCTTGATTGCTATTAACTTAAAAATGGCAGGGCGTTTCCGCTCTATTAAATACAGACGGCTCATAAAACATGAACGAGATAAAAGGCACCGTAAAAAGTAAATTTGCATTTCAACGATGCTCATAAGCCCCATAGATGGGTGAAGCAAGCGTGATTGATAAACATCACGGTCGTCTTGTAAAAAGTTGCACTAAAATACTTACCTATGGAATAGGAAAACCCACATTCGGTTTTTTTAATGCTGCTGATGGTACAAGCATATGGCCTACCTGATAATAAGTGGTAACCATCGCCTTTAACAAAGCGTAATAATAATCATCGTGAGGAAACCGGCACGGCGCCGCCGCCGGGTCGGCATGCCGTAGAATCTAAAAAATTCTCAAACAATTGTGTCGATGCACGAAACGAGCATCTCTGAGGCGCATTTTAAATCCAGCACACTGGTTTGAAAAACCAGTGACACCGTAAACAGAAGAAGATTATAATTATTTTATCGGTTTCTAAAGCATCCGGCTTTTTATAAATTCGTTGGAGAAAAAGCCGGACGCAAGGCTTCCTTATGTACCTGCTTTTGTTTTAAATTTTCAAAATAATTCACTTATTTTGTATGTAGGTATGTAAACGTAGCCTTGACAACCAGCAATAATAAATCATGAAAGTGGTTTACAGTCTCGCTTAGTCATCCGTAAATCCGTGCAACACCGAAACTGGAACACACGTTAGAACTGAAAAAATACCATTTTCAACTCTAATAGCATACAAATAATGATATTTCGTAATGGTAAGTAAGTACCGAAATACTAAATAGACGATAGTCGTGTTTTTCGCATCCGTTGATATGACATGGCCAAATACCTATTCTTCACGACTGGCAGTTATTAATACGAGTAGATTCGAAAAATTCCCGCAATATTTAAATAATTTTACAGATTCGCTATGCTATTTTAAGGAAGTAGATATATTCTTATCTTATCGTTATAACAAGCCAAATTGGACAGAAACATTTAACATGACGATGTACATAATGAAAATTAAATTTAGAATAAAACCTCAACATTCTATTCTACAACGTGTATCAAAATATGTGTACTATCCTGAAGGGGGGTGAATTTCCACCCCCCGGGGAACAACTTTTGTTCAACGACTTTTCGAACTTCGATTGGTATCTCTGAAAAAAACTGCAACGAAGTTTCAACATGAACAGCTGACTTTATACAAAGTGACAACCCTAAACTCAGCTACAGAGGTAGTAGGTAGTAGTAGTAGACCTACAGAGGTAGTAGGTCAAGGGGTCAAGGGGTTACAAGGATAGGGTTGTCAATTTATTTAGGCATTATGAAATTAAATATTTTTGTATGGGAAACTGAAAATAGGAATTTTTAATTATCTCCCCCCCACAACTGGATACAGTTATGCATAGTGAGTCCAAGCGCCATTTTCAGTTTTTTGGGAAATTACATAAACGCGTTTTTATTGGTAGAAGATTAGCATTTGCATCGTCAGAAAGTAAATCTGTGTACATCGAAGCTTATATTTGTAATTTAACATGTTACAAGAAAAAAACACAAAAAAAGGTTTTATTTTGGAATATATCGTTAAAAATGCACTTGGACTCCTAATAAATATGATGTTCTCATTTTGCAAAACGAGTCCAAGAGACAAAATAATTATTTATTCTGGAAGATTAGCTTTATCTGCACGTGGAAACGAATTAATATGATGTACTCATTTTGCAAAATGAGTATAAGTATAACATAAAAATGTTTCCTGGACTATTTTCCTATCGTTTAATAAAAACCCCTTGAATTTCCGTATTTACTCAGCATCTTATATTAGATGTTACAGAGGATTGATAAAAATAAATAAAAAACTATTAAAATGGCACTGATAGTATGTCCAGAAAATAAAACAATATAATTATCATAATTTAATAAACAATAATAATTTAAAACAAGATAAGGACTATCTCAGATATTATCTTCAGCTTTCAGACAGACAGAATAATGATTGATGATATTATTGGTAAACACCAACCCCAAACCCAGAACATATCGGGTAGGATGTAGGATGGAGTAGGTAAATAATATATAAATCTACTCTTCTTCAATATGTTCCGGATCAAAAACCTAAATGGCCATCAACACCTTCAACAACAATATCATCTTCAATCGTGTCATCAAAAATCAAATCTTTGTCAAATGCTATAGCGTCGTTTGGGATATTATGCACTGTTTCATAATTTAATTTTAAATCTTTTAGTTTTTTCTCTGAAACATTTTGTCCTTTCCTACCCTTTCTTTTCTTTACATCAATTTCTAAGCTTTCTTCCTCTTCTACTGCTCCTGCCTTGACATAATGAGGCAATGGATGATTTTAGGTTTCCTTTATCTGGTTTATTCTTAACCAATTATTATTGACCTTCTCGCCCACTGTTATCTTTTTTCTGTTGACAATAGCTTTTTCCTTTTCTTCAGTATTTGTGATTCTTTGTTCTGCAGCTTGCCATAACTTTCTTGTAGTCTTGTGGAGTATAAAGTATTAATTGCAGTTTCAGAAATATAGGGTGCTTTTCGAGGAGAGATCATCAGGTCTATTTTTATACTTTTTTGCTATATTGTACGCCTGAAATAGGTAAGCTGTTGGAACATAATTACTTTTAAGATGTTTTATACACAGTTTTACAATAAAATATTTTTATCTTTATCTTTATACGTGTATTCTGGCCTTTATTTTTTTTATTCTGTTCTCCACAACAATTAAGTTGACCAAAGAATTAAGTTTTTGACTTTGGTAAACTAGTATAATATGTGCTTCCTTAAACATGACTTGGGTTCTTCTGCCAGCCTCTCCTTCCCAAACAAAGATTACGTTCAGAAGTTACAAACAACTGTCGCGTAGACTACTGATGCGTAACACTACGTCGTTTGGACTAGTAATGTTTAATGGAAATGTGCTTTTTCATCATAAAATTTGGTTGTTAGTTTTAAATTGGTTGTTGGACTTGTATTGCATTTCAAAATACTTAGTTTGCTATAGAAGGCGCTTGGACTGGGTATCAAAAAATACCACTTAGAGTGAAGCTGGCTGCAAGAGTGTTTTTTCTATGGCTTAATTATGCCCTAGTGATTACGAAAATGCGAAAAAATCAAAAAATGAAATTTGGCGCTTGGACTCCTTATGCATAACTGTATCCACTGATCACCATTGTGGTCTGAAACCCCCCACCTTCGCATAGTACACATATTTAGATACACCTTGTATATTTAATTTTCGTCGCTATAATACATATAGGGTCAAAAAGTCACCTCTAAAAAACAAATTACACAGATAAAAATAAGTATCATCAGGTACTAGCCTAACTTTTAAACCTACCAACAACAAGTCCTACCAACAGTGCCACTAACTTAAGAGGCGCCACAATTATTAAACCAAAGGTATACATAGTTTACTGTAACAGTAAAATAACAACCCTCATAGCTCAGTTCATCAGCTATCTGGTTCCTATAGTACAAGCTCTGCTAAATTTGGAGCTAGATAGTGTTGTAATAAAATGTTGCTAATGATTGCAATAAAATGAATTATAGATTTTAATTTGTGTGGATTGTCCACAAAAAAGAAATAATCATATAAATGTAGGTAATGCTAAAGAATAATAATGACGATATTAATTTCGTTCTTTATGATCAACTGCGGTGCGCGTTCGATTTTCAAATTTGAAACAAAAATTTAAACTCACTTTGGATTAAAAGCCTGCGCACACCTAGGTCGCTGGCGTCCGAGATCAGTGAAACGCTGTGAAATAACGCTGTCACATTTGACAGCGTTTCAGCTGATCGCCATCGCCATCGCCTAGATGTGCGCAGGCCTTCAGCGATCATCTAAACAAATTGTGTTAAAGGAATAGACCAGGACAGATAAGTCGGTGGCACTGTACCTAGGTAAACCTATTAGCATCGTGCCCACAAGGTCAGTCGCGAGTACTTTCCCGGACGAATTTAATGTGGCACTGAACGTTGACTAACTGACCGTTCATTGCACGACTTGTCCTTGCTTGAGGACATCATATAGAAAGGACATATTTTATTGTCCTGTCCATAATAAACGACACGAGTCACATAATAATAATAAAATAAATAAATATTGTTAACATGGTCGCGTTCACAAGAGGTATAAGAATATTTGATTACCTCGGTTTTTTATAAATAAGCATATTTTTTTATGCAATTACAGAAGCTACGTATTGGATCCTTCAAAATTAGACTAAAACGTTGGCTCATAAGTTTCTATATAAATAAATAAATAAATAAAGGAAAGATTTGTATTTTTGTGTGTATGTTATACTCAAAAACTACTGTGCCGATTTCGAAAATGCTTTCACCAATGGAAAGCTACATTCACCCTGAGTAACATATGCTATATTTATGTGCTTAAAAAATAAATGTGCACCAGTGCGAAGCCTAGACAGGCCGCTAATATTTTATATAACTGTGTAATTTGTATTAGGTGAAACCCTACACCTACCCTTTTTGACTTGTAATGCTTATCAAATAAATGATTATTAGCACTTTTTAAAATGATTACCTATTGATTTTTGAAATCGAGGTCTCCAGGAACTAAGAGAAATGCGAGTGTAGTGAAGCATACATTACAGTACCTCATCAGACCACAGAAAGTGGAGTAATGTCTCTCTCGATACACATCTCGCCATGTCGGCCATGAGAACACCTAACGTTACTAATGCCTTCGATATTCATTTATAATGACTTTATTAACTGCATGCGGTTTTAGACGGACTTCACTGTGGTATACTACTGTGCTATTATTTTTGTTTTGTTCCTACCGTTTTTTGGATCATACAAAAAAACGGTAGGAACCAAGCCGTAGTTTGTTGCCTGTTATTCTAGGCTTGGTCGCGCTGAACTGAATTTTTTTTTTCGAATGGACGAAATGCTTGTGATTGTCTGACGGTTCTTACAGTACTACCGGACAAGTGGAACTGACACCTAAGACTCACCTAGCTTTAAGACGTTTCAAAGAGATCCTTGTGATTTGCGTAAGCAAAAGCGTTTTTGCTTTTCTGTTCTTGTGATACATTGAATAAATACTCGTACAATGACATACTTGACTTTGAATTTGAATTTTGAGGATTTGAAATATGGTGGACGGAACGTTGACAGGCGTCACGGCTCAGTTGGTTGTAACCCTGCTTTCTGCGACGTAGGCTGTGGGTTCGATCCCCACAGAGAACAAAATATTTGTGAGGTAAACAAGCATGTTTATTCTCTGTCTGGGTGTTATATTGTACCTTAAGTATATATTTACAAAACAAATGTATTCAAGTATGAAATCAGCTATCTGGTTCCCATCATACTGGTTTGCTTAGTTTGGGGCTAGTTAGTGTTGTGTGAATTGGCCATATTGTTTATTATTTGTATTATAACGTAAGGTAGCCACCAAGTGTTTGCGTTTGTTTCCTAAAAACTTAAAAAACAAATTGGATCTACTAAACTGGCGTTTAACCTCTACCTATTGAGTATCGACAAAAAGCAATATCAGCAATACCAGCCTATCAGTCTTTTACACAAAACAGTGTACCTACATATCAGTGAATGTGCGATGGAACACACACACAAGGTCGTATAGACTCATTATTTTCGAATCAGATAACCCAAAATAGCAAATTGCAATTGAGCGCTTTGTCGACAGTTTTGCAACTAATGTTTTATGAACATTTGTTATCAGATGTACCCTAATGTACAAATTGCACTTAGAAATTGGAGTATCAGGCGAAATAATTTCAACAACTCTGAATTTCGTTTCATTTATGTTTAGGTATTGGTATTCACCTGTAGGCCCTAACATGAGCTCAGTCTGGCTCTGTTTCTGGCTCTGGTTTTGAGTCTGTGTGAGTGCTCACCAGTGCATTATACAGTGTGTGTGACGTTTTGACTTAAGATTTATTTAGTCAACACGCACACAGACTTAGGCTGAGATTCATAGACCGCACTTTGCTTTACAGCAAAGCAGTCTTCGCAAAGTAAGCTTTGTTTATAAAAGTTTCATATCAATATTTTGAATAAAGAAGAGCTTGACAGAACTATGAAATATAATTTTGGTTGACATTTGAACTTTTCATCAAAGTAAAGTCAAAGTTCGGTCTATGAATCTCGGCCTTAAGCTCAGAACCAGAGACAGAGCTAGAGCAGAGCTTGGTAGGACCACTGTATTCGCTGATTTGACGCATTTGACAACATAAACATTATGATAGATCCTATGACTACAAATAATTTTAGGTTCACCGTATCCACTATTAAAAAACATTTCAAACTTCGGCATACCGTTCTAATATTGTTACGTGTTATTATATGTGGAAATGATGCTAACACATTTAGTTCCTCTCAGTGGCGTAGCTAGGTAACCAAAGGCTCTGGGGCAAAAAATAAACTAGGGTCCCAACTAAATTATTGTTCCGTATTCGTCGTGTTCCGAATTCGACGTTACTCCATCTATAAAATGTTCCAGAATGCTCCAGAAAGATGTTCGAGGCTAGTTGGGAAAATGTCTGTATTTTTTTAAATAAGTTTCCATGCAAGAATTTGGGGGAGACTTTTGCCCAGAAGTGGGACGATATAGGTTAGATACAAAAAAGATTCCATTATTCATAGTTTTTTTATAAAACTATATTAATGTCGCATAACGGTGGCTGGTTTCTATAAATTCCGAATATGGGAGAAATTTTCACTAGTTTAATTTTTAGTTTGTAAGTCAGAGTTCGAGGGCCCCTGAGCTTGGGGGCCCTAGGGCACTGCCCCGTCTAACCCTCCGGTAGCTACGCCACTGTCCTCAAGCCAAAGTAGTTCCCATTAGCACGTCAAGTGAACGCGGCGTATTCTTGTAGAAATCGAAAGTGTTGATGTTTGTAGTTCACTGAGAAACGAGCACGATAGTGTAGCATCTATTGTAGGTGATTTAAACAGCTATGGAACGGGGACTACTTTTTACTCATGCCCCTTTTTGAATTAATACATAGTTATTGTGGACAATCCACACCACACTATTAAGCTGAGCTTGTACTATGAGAAACAGACAGCTGATATAATACTTAACTCCTTTTTTTTTAATAAGTACATATTTAGAATAAATAAATAAATAAATATCGTGGTTAATCCACGAAACGCTATCTAGCCCCAAATTAAGAAGATCTTGGTCTAAACTTTAGAAAAAAATTATATCAGCTATCTGGTTCTGGTTTAAAATATTTTTTTAATGGGCTAATTAATGGGCTTGGTGATACTTCCCCGGATGAGCCCTTCACAAAGAGCTCAACTACTACTTTATAAAACGACGTTCAAAATACGGAGCTTATTATTTATGTCGTTGCTATCGGTTAGTTGTTACATTGGCTTTGCCCTTTTAAATTCTGCAATGACATGACATCTCTTAAACGGTTTATTGTTGAATAAAAGTTAAGGTACCCCAAAATAGCCGTGAAGTAGTAAAAGTTCGTCGCACCTGATTGTACCTTGCATCAATACGTATTGAGCCAAACCGTTTATTTGAGTACCGTTCAAAATGTTTTTGTAGACTAACAGATTTTTTATTATTTGTATCAAAAACTATTTTACGCTTCATGCTCCATTAAAATTTAATTTTGCTGAGAAATACGTTTTAGTTATGCTCTAAATTGGTAGAGCTGTCAATTATTCAGTTATTTTGTGAGGATATTTGATTGCCTTGTCATATTATTTGTTTTGGTTGCGCTTCACTAATTTCCGGTTTCACGGATAACTAATCGACAAATCATAATTATTTGACAGTTGTTTAAATATATGTTTTCCTGCTTAAAAATTTATCGAACTGGTTTTCGTACATAAGTCAACTTAGCACGTAAACCAGGGGGCTAATTCTCGGGCCGATCTCGATCATTTTGCAATTTTATTTTATTGCTTCTTTTCACAACCCCGTACTTTTTCTACGTTTTCCGTATATCGTAGCTGTTGAGGCTTTTATGACGAGGTTGTTGATGAATTACTCAAGGAAATCTGGGATTCTCTCTTCGAAAAGAAGCAATAAAATAAAATTTCAAAATGATCGAGATCGGCCCGAGAATTACCCCCCAGGTATCATTCAAAGGGTCTAAGTTTGTGAGTGTGAAGTACATCGACGGTTGCCTTCGCCTTAACAGATGTAACGATCTTTATCATTATGATACGGTCGATCATTTGTGACAACTATGCAATTCAATTATGGATTATGACAGATTATAATACGGGTTTAGAGGCCAGGTTATGGTAAATAGACGATGTTGTTACAAGTTTTATAACATTGTAGAAGACTTTTGCACTAAACAAAACAGATATCTTTTGAAATGAAAACAGAATGAAAGCTTTTAAAAGATTGCATTGCTTCGAGCTAGTTGCCAAATAAATCGTGAGAGGTGTGTCGCTAATGACGACACATCTAATTATGGGCGTCTGCAATGTTGCTAAACTACTATCATAGCAGAGCAGGAGTGTCGAGAGAAGCGCTTCGTTTTTTATTGTTTTAAAACAAGATAAACGTAGTATAATTAAATGGTTGGTTACATATATACGTATATACAATAGTAGGGCTACTACTTATCACTCACCTTTCAACTAGAGGCAGAACGTTGTCAAGGAACTCGAAGCCAGCGTGTGTGGTGTATGTGATCGACTCATGGCATTGCACTATGCCGTGGTCAGCACGCACGTAGTTCTTCAGCACCCAGTACTCTCCACGCTGCATCGTTTGAGACCTAAACTCCTTGTCAGTGCAAGCTAGCAGCGACCTCAGTCGTGCCAGCGTTGCATCTGACAGCGCATTCTCATCTACAATGTCCAGCGTCTCGTTTATCAAATCTAAATCTAATGGCACAGCACTGATTTTTTTCTCTAAGTCCGCAACCGACGCCGTACTTGAAGCGGTCTTCTTTGTTGTGGGGGCCGTCGAAGGCACTAGTGACTTCTGAGACGTTGACTCTTCAAAAATCCTAATACTGGAGTCCGCTGGTCTAGTCTCCGTTTCATTTCTCATGTCCTCTCGGTTGAGGTACGGGAACTCGAGGCTTCGTTCGGAGCCGTCGGCAGAGATCGGGATCCACTCGCCGGTGGACGAAGTGGTCCCGGAGAGGTGCATCGCCGCGTACAGGATCACAGCGATATTTATAACGATGCTCACCCTAAATATTAAGTTACGGCGATTACCCAACATTATAGCAGAAGGCACTTTCACTATAGAACTAAACTTTGGGCTATAACGTCCTTCGTCGTCCTCTAGGACGCAGTTTCCTGTAGGGTCCTGTTCGTGCCAGCATCACAATTTATTCTGTCATCAGCGGCGTTGAGGTGGGCGCCGCGCTGGCGCCGCGATCTTATCCCGCTTCTGAAACAAATAAAATAAATCTTGAGCACCGACAGCCTCTTTAAAATGCATGTGAACTTTTTAAGTACACAAAAGACCGACTGTTATGTACAGTTATGAAGTAAAAAAGGAGATTAGAGTAATTCAAATCCATTACGCGATCAAACAGAGGAAATTCATCTCTTGCAAATAGCTATTATTAGAGCCTCACGGGATTGTTGTAATTATACATTCCATTTTAAAGTAAACGGGATCCCTTTGATTGCTTTGGTATTTATTTTGTGTCTGCATAAAATGGTCATGAAACTTGGTTATTATATTCGTTTTAGAGTTTTTATAAGTACACAGCCATGTTTTTTTAATAAAGGGGGGTCTTTATTTTCACAGTTGTAAATAGTAAAGACGCTGATGGATTATCATTGCCTAAGACTGAGGTGTAAATCATCAAAGGTGTAAGATTTTAAATCTTCTTTTTGGAGCTTTATTAGCACTAAAAGAAGAACATCTAATCCTTATAACTTTGTTGTACTTAAACGAAATTTCAAATGAATAAGTTTATCTTGAAAAGTTGAAAATTAAGGTAAACGTTATAGATGCCCCTAAACTACAGGAATACAATAATTTAATGCAAGCAATGATGAGTCTTTGCCATTATTATTAAGAGCCTGTTGTGTCCCACTGCAGGGCAAAGGCCTCCCTTCCTTCTCTCTATTCATTTCTTATTTGGGCTACGGTGAACCAATTCTTAGGCATCTATTTCGTTTTTCCATCTTTGCCGTGGTCTACCGCGAGGTCGTTTTCTGTCTTTATTGGTCGTTTTCCGTCTTTATTGGTTAATCATTATTATTACACGTCTTTATTGCTGAAACTTTCATTATCTGAAATTTTATCACATGCGTTTTACTAACTAATTTCCACTTCCACCATTTTCAATTTGCAATAAAATATTCTCGAGATCGTAAGTACTCGTACATTTTATAACGGCGACAGGCTACAATCAAAAGACAATAATGATTGCTGGAAAAATAACTCATTGTGTGGGAAGAAGGCTGGTATTTCGTATTTTGATATACGAATGGAATCCTCGAGCCGTCCTGAACAAGTCACCCACTTTTCCACCATAAACACTTTTTAGATATGTCATGGATGATGAACCTTCTGGGGGCTAATTCTCGGGACGATCTCGATCATTTTGCAATTTTATTTTATTGCTTGTTTTCGAAGAGAGAATGGATGATGTCCTTGAGTAATTCATCAACGACCTCATCGTAAAAGCCTCGACAGCTATGATATACGGAAAACGTAGAAGAAGTGCGGGGTTGTGAAAAGAAGCAATAAAATAAAATTGCAAAATGATCGAGATCGGCCCGAGAATTAGCCCCCTGTTTAGTTGCTAATCTGTCCAGTAGGGAATCTGTCTAGCTGAAAATCTGTCCAGCTGCGAATCTGTGCAGTTACTCCGGAGGGGTTTCAGCCGCGCGTACACGCGACAGGTCTTCGATAAGCATAATTGGCAATAATTGCTGTACAAATGGCATTTCACAGCAGTGATTGTTTATTCACGCTTGCTTCACCTTACGCGTGAATTACGTGATTTACGTAATACGGATTAACTGGTTTGTCGCCTATTGTATCTAACACTGGGACTAAAGGCCGATAAAAAAAATGTTTAGAACATGAAACCTCATCATACAAGTACCTAAAGGAAAAAACTACCTTCGCAAATAAGAGTGGCTTTAACAAAAATTTTAATTATTTTTTCCCAAACATTACTGGGGTACGCACGCACGCACCTAAATACGTGCCGTTCCTTTTAGCATGATGATATTCTGTGGTATAAAAACTATGTATTCTGACTGAGGATAGACAGACGGATATGGTGTAATAATAGGGTACCTACCTTTTAAGAAATAAAAATCGTAAAAAAATTACTAATATTATCTCTGCTTTAGATTAGACATAACAAAAACCAAAGCATCATTATTTTTGTATGATGGATAGCGTTACTGTTAGATGTTAAGCCCCACATGCGTTACGTCGTTGGTAATGTTGTTAGTTTTACTATAATCTTTGGTCTCTGGCTGTATTTGAAATAAAAACAGTGACTTGTTCAAAGAAGTAACGACCGTCAAAAGACTGAAGTTATCAGCGCATAATTTTATCCTATTAATTGGCAGCGTACTATAAATAAAATACCAATCCAACCAATCCATAGAGTAAAAATATGAAAAATGTAGTAAACATTTTTTCTAACCCATGAAAACGAGGAAATCAAATGCTTGCGCGTACAATAATCACACTTTTGATTGACGCGACCTTGAACACAGTTCAACCTTCAAACACAGTCATTTTGAATGGCTGGAGTGTAAAGCGGTAATCTTCAAAGACACATGACGAGCTCTTCAAAGGTTTCTTTGGCGTCGTATCGTCTATGAGCCAATAGATGTATTAAAATTATACATTTTTTAAAGTAACTTTGGCGTACGTGTTCACATTGAATCCCACAGCATGACTCTAGTATTGAAGGTTTAGTTTATGTATTATTCAAACGCATCACGTCATGATTATGTTGGTCACCGTTATTTAGGAAGCAGTCAAGGCCATTCTGATTAAGATTTACAGTTTCACGCCTCTCATTACTGAGATTTGAATCTGGGCTGTGGGATAAAATCTTATCTTTACCCACTCCTACGCCAACAGGGAACAGAGCACGTATTATGATCTCTTCTAGCTGCGTGTAGTATTTGGCATAGGTTTTATCTATTAACTTAGACTGACCACTTCAATAAATTTCCTGCATTCCAGACGTCTGTGTGACAAACTGACAAACCACGAATCCGACCCGAAGGAAAAAGGGTTAGACAGTAAACTGCTACTTGACTGGCTTCACAGCTCAGTTGGTAGTAGCTCCGCCTTCTGAGCCGTAGGTCGTGGGTTCGATCCCCACCTAGAACAAATATTTCTGTGGTGAACACAGATGTTTGTGTTCTGTCTGGGTGTTACATTGTATTCTAAGTATGTATTTACAAAAAAAAAGAAGTTATATATCTATCTGGCTATCTGGTTCCCATAGTAAAAGCTCTCGCAAAAGAAAGTGTTGTGTGAATTGTCTATGATATTTATTTATTTATTTATAAACTAACTCTTGTTCTCTTGTTACCTAGTCTAGTACAATATGTGAAGCACGCAAACGCAAGGTGGCAATGAGTCGGTAGAACTCGTTTACTCATCTAAGGCGATGGAGATTGCGATTAATTATTGAATTCCCGTCGTGGAGGCGCCTTTACGACGCCTCTATAATGCTATGGCCTCAATTACACAGTTTTTATTTCAGATAAATGAAGTCGTTACCACGTCGACATGTAATTCACGCATTTTAAGAAAAGCTGATCTTGACGAGGTTGAGGCTGTTGTAACTCATCTTTTTGTTTGATATAGGCTTTTGTTTGGTAGGTAAGTTGTGAAATATGGTGACTTTTCAAGGCTCCTCAGGCACTCTTAGTAAAATTGCTTTTGCTAGTAATGATGTGCCTTTAGCATGCTGACAAATTACCACAAAAAGTGATTCGTCATCACAAGAGTAATTTTGTAATATTTGCGGTTATAGGTTTTTTGTGAAAACTCCAACTAAAAAGTGATCGGGAGTAACTAAATGATCTAACTAGCCCTATTGATGCAAAATCAAAATTTGATTGAAAGGTCATAAAACCAAGCCTTGGAAATAAAAGTCTTGTGCATGTCCCAGGTGTATTTAGCATGCCTGTAAATTTATGACATATTTCATGAGTATTCTATCGTGTAAGACACCAATCGGTAATAGGTACTTGTCGCCTTTTTATTATATTTTGGCTATCATGTCGTAAAAAGTTTCACGCGTAAAAGCTTTACGAGTTTCCAAGAGCCTTCATAACTTTGAAAAGGAGGTTTTTGTATTTTGTTTTGATTCTGATCTCGTCATTTGTCATAGTCCATAAGTTCAATCTTTAATTATAACAATCCTCATACAATAAGTGACATTTATTTGGTACTTCAACTCAATTGCGCTTATAGTGCACCACACGAGCATGGAGCTTTTATCTAGCATGTTTCTATTATAAGCAGGATCACGCAACAAAAACTAGAAGCCGTAAGTTTATTGTTTTTTTTTATTACCAAAATAAATTAATATGTTTTTAAACACTGCGGCCAATCCGCTAAAGAAGTTGGTCCGCTTAATGAGCGTAGATTGACCTGCATGTTGGTTTTCTACGGCCTTGCTCGAACGTGAATTATACAAGAAAAAGCAAAGTAATGTTATTATCCTAACGATTTCAGTTACTTCATATGGAATTCTACAAGCAAGCTCAGAAAGTAACTGTTTCTTGTTTGTATCGTGTTTCTCTTTACACACGAATGAGGTATCGTAAAGGTACATTTTACCTATATCTAGACTATTCTAGACTAGTTTTCAGCGTATAAGGAAGAGTGTGTTAAGCGGGTACTCCATCTTAGCAAGACAAGTCAATTTATTGAAGAGGACATCTTCGAATAAAAATGCATGGCTATATAAAGGACTGAGATATTATGGAGTTACTTGATGCTTTAAATCTTAAGTTACAGCGGCACTTTTGAGTTTTTTGACGTAGGGTACTTGAAAAGATTAAAAAAAGTATGATCGAACCGCTTTTGTACTCCATAAACAAGACGTGGCTGACAAGTCTGACAGCAGAACCACAGAGTATATTATAATACAACATCACTGACCTTCCAAAGGCCAGTACCAAATCAGTACCCATCGATAATTAATAAAAATCAATGCCGCTACTTTTTTTGGTGAGTGAATGACGTGCTAGCTAGAGCGGATAGATTAATATTTTTAAATTTCGAACTAATTATCAATCGTGATTCACGATTGGTCAATCTGTAAAAACCGATAGGTTTCTTGCAGATCTTATCCGATAGGCTTATTAGTAAGAAGAAACCTTGTAGTCACAAATAAAAGCACTAAGTAGCTATCTTATGATTTTTATTGGTAGACATTTTAGCGACCTTGGCTCCAAATAAAAGTTGAGATTTTACTTCTTGTGTTGTAGAGACGTCAATCAGAGAATTCAATCGAGAGCCATGAATTCGGATCAATGCATCTTGATGTTTCAGAGGCTACAAGTGCTAGAATGCTAGGTTTTACACAAGCCACCACCACTCGATCGGTTTTATTGTTTATTATTTCGTATTAGTTCGTGGTTTATGATGCATAAATTAGTGTTCCTATTTTCGAGGTGTGTTGAGGGTCTATGTTAGTGATCTAGATTCATTGCTTTCGAGTCTATAAGGCGCGTTATTAGGAGATTGACCTTGACTCCATTTTGCTTAACCGTAGTGCTACTGTATTATAATTAACTGTTATTTATTCTGCGATTAAGTAATAATAGATAACTGGTTATAGAGCGTTTTATATCATTTCCTTCTGATACTGAGTGGTTTTTTTTACAAAATGGTGGCCGTGGTGGAGTAACGGAAATTAAAACCCGGCTGCCTTGTCGCTTGATCGAGCGATTAGAGGTTTTCGTGCTCCAAATATAAATCTGGTTTTGTGAAATATGACTATTTGAAATATATATTTGCATTAAAATGAAGTCATCTGACAAATGTGAAGGTTGACGACGAAGAACTTCAAAAAAACTTCACAATCGCCAGTAATTAAAACTTTAATTTAGATGAGTTAAAAAATATCATAAATAAATAAAATAAATAAATAAACATGCCTACTTTAAAGCAAAAAAAGTACCTGTGCGTAAGTAGTAGGTAAGCTTATTACTATAAGTGCCAAATATATTTTTTTCTTGATATATTTACCTAACTGTTATTGACTATATAGCTGACCGGTTCTAAACAAAAGAGCCGTGATCATCATGGCACATGAAATAATCAAACATAATATATAATCAGATGAAGAAGTAAAGATTTTTTGCAGCACCATTGACCTACGGCAGTACCTACCTATTCAGCCTAGACAGGTATCTACCTACTACCTAACATTGTAACGTCTATGCATCTATTCTTGTTATTTTACTGTTTTTGTTATCTATTTACTAAATGTATATTTTATTGCTCTGTTCGTGCTGTGTTTACGTGTGTCCAAAATTAATGTATTTTCTTTCTTTTCTTTCCAGATTCCATTAAAAATAACGATTAAAACCATGCTAGCTTCAAAAGCTGAACAAAATCCTCATTATTTACGATTCTACGAAAAGAATGCGTCAGTAAGCTCTAAAGTCATAACTCACATTCATCCGCTCAGTCGGCACAGCGCCACTTGTGACCACCTCCGGCCACACTTTGTAAGGATGATACAATGCGTCGTAAGTCTTACAGCCACCTGGAATACCTTTGCTCGACCAATTTTATGCAAATCTTTAAACATTTACCGCCTCAGTCATATACGTCTATAAATCGCGCTTTTCTTTACAATGGTAGAATGTTTTTTTGCCTTCATAAGTGTGACAGTTATAACGTTAAGGACACGTTATATATGAAACAACACATCCATGCCCGCATTGTCCGCAATTTAAGTATCGGACGCATCGTATCAAACATCTATCTTTAAATATAAAAGAAAGTCGTGTTTGTTACGCCATTTATAGATTCAAGATTCAGTAAGCGTTTATTCAATACGATACAAGAATCACTTTGAAACGTCTTAAAGCTAGGTGAGTCTAGGTGCCAGTTCCATGCGACCAAGCCTAGAAGAACAGGCAACAAACTACGGCTCGGTTCCTACTTATAACTAACTCATACTGAACCTTGATAGGGAGGTAGCTTAGAACTGGGAGAAAGACATAGGATTTTATCCCGAAAAAGTAACATGAACGGGGCGAACGGGGGAACGGGGTGTCCGTACAGTGCGGGTCAGTGGATGCACTTGTGTGACTTTCTATACAAAGAATACTACGATTCGTTGATGCGATACGTCCGATGCGAACATGTGGACGTTCGCTATTTATAAAAGCCACCGATCTTCTTTTCTATTCACTCGAGATTTAGATTGGAATTGAGACGGAAGCGAAGGCGGAAGAGGTGAATGCATCGTGTATAAAGAACCAAGGGCCAATAGGTGCAGCTAACAGTTATTGATCTTTAAATCAGCTTTACAATTATCAACGAGAAGCAGCGGCTGAATATCGTTTATATCAATATCGTATAATGAAAATTCTTTGTATACTTCGCACTATAAAAACGAATAAATCATAAAATGAACCGGTGAAAATGCACTCCTGCACATTCCTATGAATTTCTATTCAGTTTGCAAAGCTTACTGTAAGCTCAGTAAAGTAAACTGGTGGTCGACCGCGTCAGAACGCCCATCGAGTGTGGTCACAACGATTTGTATGTTAAATCGATGTGTGGGAAACAAAATGCTTCCCAGTCTCTGAGGAAGTGCAATATTGACAGACCGACAGGTATGCGCGTGAATTTACAAAGACCCTTTGCCGTTATGTTTTATGTTTCATGTTTAACACCAACACAAATATTTAGGTCTTGTGTCTGTGGTCTAGCCTAAGAGTCGTCTAAGTAATGAAAATTTAAGCATACTTATACAAATAAAACAATTTTATATGGTAGTGGTGGGTGGTGGTATTTTATCTAACGCAGTGCATTAGCACTGTTATCCAGCGTGACAATACCGCCAGCGTCTTGGTGATGCTTCTGTTTGACACTGATTTCGATCAGTTGAGCTATCTTTAGATAGTTTGTAACGATCTGCAGATAGCTAAACTGTTTCTTGTTTATTTTGTAAATATTTGTTTAAGGAGGCGTCCCCAAATCTCTGATAATTTAGAAAATTAAGAAACCCATACGAAAATAACTTCGTCCTTTCTAATAAAAGCTGTCCCTGACACCGTGTTTATCATTTCATAACACTGGTGTTACACTTCATTCTCTTATTCATGATCGCCATTCAAGAACCCTTATTTACCAGTGGATTCTACGAGTATGGGTTCTACCATAATGACCTGCCTCCTTGCACTGTGCGACTACATACATTCATGAACCTTTATTCGTCAGCGGTTATCAGTCTACGAGTTGTATTGCCTGCGTTTTGAGAGCAACCTTTGCAAATCAACACAACATTTAAAACACTCAACATTCAAATAACATTACAGAATAGTCACACGCGCGCGGACAACGTAATATTCACAACACAGACGTCGCGACCTTCGTTGGGGAAAGTGTTTTACTTACAGATTATACTATAATGCCTTCTTAACCTACTCGATAAGTACCAGACTGTGCTTTGTTTATGCAACTAATCAATAACCAATGCAATGACAGAAGAATAAGCAATATATCAAATGGCTCCTTATTTCCTTTGGTCACGCCATCACGCGTGAACCGCTGGACCGATTTCACTGAAAATTGGTGGGAGATAGCTTGGTTCTAAGCTAAGGAGACGGACATAGAATACTTTTTATCACAAAAAGTAGCGGGCACAGGGCGAGCAAAGCCAAGGGCGGCTGCTAGTAATCAACCGAATTCGCTCACGCTTTAGCTACACTAATAGCTGTGCTAATAAAATACCATCATAGAAAAAGCGGGGAAGTAACTAAGAAAGAAAATCGTTCAATTGCAATTCTTGAGATACAATTGTTTTAATTTTTTAAACAAAAGACTTAAACGAACGCTTGTAACGCAACCCTACAAGGTACCGAATTAACACGTTAGCTGTCCAGTGTACCGAAAAAATTACCTAAATGTAAGAGTGTGAATGAAGATCACGCTCCACAGCACACAATAAGATCATTGCCCAACACCTACAACAAGCTACAAGGACCATTATAACGGTAAAAAGTTTTGAGCTTCTATTAATTACAAAGAAAACTACGATGCATTCTAGGATTTACTATTATATTTAAATACCTATGGTAAATAAAAATTTTTTTTTTTCAGTAATATTTTTCATTCGAAGTTCAACTGACGAACTAATACAAGCTGTAAAGATTTTATCAAGTTCATGTTTTTTCAAACAAACTTTTCATCTGCGAAACTTCAAAGCTGGATGTCACAAGTTTTGTTAGTCATTTGAAGCTTTGTTAATTTTTTAAGGTTAGTTCCATGGAACTACCCACTTTTTTAAGCGACTTCAAGTAAAAAAAGGAGAAGGTTCTTATTTCAGCTGTATTTTTTTTTATTTCTTTTTATCGCATTTACTTCGTCATCTAGGCACCGATTTGAAAAAATAGTTTTAGAAATTTTATCAAATCTTTTTTGGTTTGTGGGTTGTGGAGTTTGGCCATGAAGTTTTTTAAACTTATTTTAAAGCTAGTTCATTCAAAGAGACTGAAGAGTCTATCGTCATCAAATAACTGAGACTGAAGAGTGTCGTCATCTACCTCAGCTACTCTTTGTTCGAGACCTACGCCACGAGTAGCCGCGTGCATACTGATTCCTACTCAATTATCAGAACAGACGTTTAGCAAGGATGTATTCAAGTCATTTCCGCTCCGAGGCTATTTAAAACTTTACATTATGAAGGCAGCTTTACATTAAAAGATACCAATGGAAATTGTTTCGTAGAGTTCTTTAGTGTTAATAAATGCTTGGGGAGTCCACGAGTGAGCTAATTCTCACAGCAATAATAATTCTCTCTGACGCAAGTGCACCTATATGTATAATACAAGGGCTCGAGCAAGACATGATTAATTTTGAACGGCCAGTAAGTCTTTCTTGCTAGTTCGTTAGAAGAACTATACAGGGTTATTCATAATTAGCTGCAAATACTCAGGAATTAGGTTCAACAAATAAAATAAAACATATTTATGAAATGATTTTATTTAAATTTTGATTTAAGTTTTTGTATCAAAATTTTATTTTTATTAACTTTTTCCGGCTATTGCATAACGATTGCCATGGAGAACAGGACGATGACCCACCCAGGCGGTGACTGAACGCAGAGTGTCGCTCACGGCGCGCGGGCGTGGATCAAAGGTCAAAATAGGTCAGGCGCCAATGATTCCAAAGGATATTCTTTATCGATTTTCTCGGGATTTTCATAACAAAACTTAAAAAAATCATTTCATAAATATTTTTTATTTTATTTGTTGAACCTAATTCCTGAGTATTTGCAGCTAATTATGAATAACCCTGTATAGACAAAAAGCACACATTCTAAGTCTGACTGAAGCATTCTCGTGAGAAATTGCTTCATGTGGTGATGATGTCGCCCATAGATTTTTTTATTTGAAATTGCATACTCTATTTTGAAGTATTATGGTAAACAGGCCTTTTGCATGCAGCGTCAGGGCAACTTTTTATCCCATGAAGTTCGCCAATGTGTATTTATTTTAATATAATTCAGTGTACATTTCTTAAATCACTTAGGTTTCCAGCATGTAGACCGTAAGAATTGCAAATGAATACGTAATGTGGGTAAACGACACATAATAACGGTAATAATTTGGCTACATCTCCATAATATAGGTATTTTACTTCTAAAACAGTAAAACAGGCGGAAACATTAGCCTATACTGTAACAAGAACGAGGGTAATGTCTTCGGATGTTATGTATAAAATACGTTGAAATGTAAACTTCTTTCTGTTCAAAAATGTAAAACATTGATTCATGTTTCAATTAAATTGTTTTTCTTCAATACATCAGGGTTTCATACGGATAATAACTAACATCATGCATGGCATGTTTTTGTAAAAAAATCGATACTATGCCATGTGAGGAAAAGAGTGTTAGGCATGGATGTAGATGGATATAAGCTAAGAAAAGATGGATAGATTGTGTAAGAGATGATTATGTCCAAGAAAGGAGAGTACTGAGATGGAGAGTGATGGAAGAAAAAGACATGTTGTGCCGACCCCACCTAGTCGGATGAGGTCAGGAAGAAGAAGATTGTAATGTTATGTCATGGTGTCCGTTGTCTAAGTAGTAATATTTGATGTTCTGTGCCTGTGTCCCTATCAAAGGTTAGTGTGGCGAACGACTTGTCTGATCATGAGTGCTTTGATGATGCACTAGCCCTGAGGCCTGAGGTGATAGAATCAGGGAATTGGATGTTTTTTTAGTCGGTATCGGTATGCCGTCAGTTGCTAATGTCTCATTAGCGTTAGTATCTGTCGGAGAGTCCAACATACCCCTTCTCCCCGAGCTGGAGGGAATGTGTAAACTAATTTACCATCGAAAAAAAAAGTAACTAGCGCCAGGACAACTATGCAATGGAGGTGCTAACACGCACTTTCCGGTTCAAGATTAAGAGAATATTGTTACAAAGCACCACATAATAACAATGTAAGTAACTCATGGAATGTGCAAAATGAACAGCTAAAAATAAACAGCACAGCTATTTCCGCGTGTACATAAACATGTTGAAACTTCTTGCGTTTAGTGTAGTTAGCTGATGTAATGCAGATACATTTTATCTTATTTGGGCTTCTGTGCAATGGTCTGGTTTGCTATGTAAAATACCGGCTGGGTTAAGCATAGCAAATAGAGGTACTTTTAAAACAATAGGTTAAAGTAATAGGTATTACATACACAAATTAATATTGTGGATATTCCATTTCGAATAGATTTTCAGATTTTTAGTGATTTTGTTCCTACTTTAATTTTTATTATTTAATAATATCAAACAGTTGTATTTTATTATTATTATACAACAAAAAATAAAGATTCTTGCCATATCTAGTTCAACAAATGTTGAATATCCCTAGACAATGTTGATGAGTGTATATAATACCTAATTAGAAAATGGATCTACTGAGTGGAATGCAAAGACACATCATGAAGACTTTTGGATAAGAAAGATTTTTGTAATGTCCCAAAACTTAAAAGCCGAGCGGGATTTGAACCCGCGTCCTTCCCTTTGTAGACTTGTGCCTAGAAGAAATTGCTTTCAGCGCCGCCCATTTTACTTTATTTAATAACGCTGTTACTGTGATGTATTCTTGTGTACAATAAAGTGTTATCTATCTATCGCCTTGAACAGTCAGACTACTATAGATAAAAGCTTTTTCGGCAAACCATCTGTCTTTCCGATCACCTACAACTTGGACGTTTTCAAGTCAAGAGTTAGAGATAAAGAATAAAGAAGAATAAAGAAAGAACAGCAGGTGAGATTGCGGTTAAGCGCAAGCCTATAAATTGTAAAAAAAACAAGATGTAGCAAGAGCAAGAGAAAATGTAGTTTTTGGAGGTAAACAGGCATAAAAAGAGTACCTAAGTATTATCTATATTTATAAAAGAAAGTCGTGTTAGTTACACTATTTATAATTCAAGAACGGCTGAACCGATTTGGCAGAAAATTAGTGGGGAGGTAGCTTAGAACCGGGAGAAGGACATAGGATACTTTTTATCCCGAAAAAGCAACAGGAACGGGGTGCTACGGGAACGGGCGAGCGAAGCCGCGGGCGGCCACTAGTTTTTTATAAAAGGTACTAGCTGATGGGTCAAGCATATTTATGGTCCCGCTGATTGAAAGTAGTAAACACGTCACGATCACGCACGTTAAGAACTGCCCTTCGTCCATCAACTTGAGGCATATAAAATAGATGTATGGAAAAACCATTAACTATGGATGTCATATCAGCTTATAATATCCGTGGTTCCAAGCGCAAGTTATCTCTGTGCCAATTTTTATATTGATCGGCTCACTAGTTTAGCCGTGAAACCGCAACAGACTAACACATTTATAAATTGGTACGAACTAATAGTTGGATGATCAAGCCTTCCACGAAGTTCTTAGTCATAAGTATTCCGATCAAAATAAGAGGAAAAAACGTTATAAGTTTATTTTTTAAAAGTACTACTATGATGATTGGCGTTTGGTCAAACCCCAGATGATAGAACCTAATGTATATAATACCTGTTTAGACAGAATTTAGGATATTTATTGCACTTACTTGAGCAAAAGTCTGGCTTGATTTATCATTCTTCCCATGAGGTTTCCTTATAGATCATGAAGACACTGGTTTTGTTGCAATAAACGACTCGGCGATAACAGTTTTAAATACTCAACCTAACATGCGGTCTTTGCTCAATTAATTCTTTGTCAATTATTTCTCAGTAGTCCAAATTGAAAAAAAACAGGCCTAAATATAAATTTTTAATTTTTAAACAGCGTCAGGGGAAAATAGGATGATAAAACCACTGTAGTTATTGATCACACAATGACAGTGGGCTACCGTTCGCTAATAAATGAAACATTAAAGTCCTCTTCCTAATCAATCACACTCGTGCTGAATGTTGAAACACCGACCGCGTCTGACCGAGTGCCGTTGATAACGAACCTTTGGTACCTATACTACTCATTAACAGGAAGCATCGAACACTGACTGCATACCCAATGGTATGGAATTAATTTAAATAGAATGGTAACGTTTATAGAGCTATTGTACTTTTCAATAGAGCCCTTAAATAGAAAAGGCGAAAGAAAACAATCAATTTTCTGCAAAAGACGACCAAAGCTTTGGGACTTTGGTGCAGACAAAAAATACCAAACTCTGAACATAATAGTGCGTATAAGATTTTTTTCAAATCGCTCCAGTGCCAGTGGTTTCGTAGCCTATTTTATGCAAGCAAAGAAACAAACTGTCGAAAACACGTGATTGCTGAAATAAATATCGGTAATCGCACTGCCAACTAAAACCCTACAAGGTAAATATAATATAATTCATTCAATTATAAAACACTAGCTGTGCCCGCGACTTCGTCCGCGTGGAATAGTGTCTATGGGTAGCATTTTTAATTTGCAGCGGAAAAAAACAGTAGATACTCGTATATATTCGCGTGCACGTGACACAGTCGTCTGCCCTCTTACTAAACTTACTTCCCTCCCCGCATTCCCCGCCGAACTCCCCCCTCACTCCCCTCCACCCCACCCCTCCTCCCTCCCCCCACCACATTTCCGCTCCCCCTTGCACTCCCCACCAAACACCCCCCTGTACTCCCCTCCACACTCCCCCCTGTACTCCCCTCCACACTCCCGCCCACACTCTCACACTCCCCAGCTCAACACTCCCTGTGTACCCTCCTCCTTCAACCCCCCAGCACAAACTTTGAATGTCATATTATTTTATATCAAATCAACAGACTAAGAAATAAGTTTCAAGTTTCAAGCTCTAAAAATGACGATACTTCCATACAACTTTCAACCCCCATTTTCAACCCCTCACAACCCTTTTTTCGCAATAAAAAGTAGCCTATGTCCTTTCCTCAGGCTCTACACTATCTGTGTATCAAATTTCATTTCAATCGGTTCAGTAGTTTTGGCGGGAAAGCGTAACAGACAGACAGACAGAGTTACTTTCGTTAGAAGGGATTCATTTGGATTTAATTAGGTTACTAAGGATAATGATAATAATATATTAAATAATTTTAATGATAACCTGCATATTTTATATAATAAGGTTAGGTTAGGATTTAATTAGGTTAGGTTAATAAGGATAAGAATAATATATTAAATAATTTTAATGATTACCTATATAATTTTATATAATTGTTTCCTGTGCCTATATAGATTAAAAAAAAACCTGGGAAAGCTTATTTTAACCAAGCAAAGAAATGGTCAATCACGATATTAAAATTAGGGCGTTTGTACTCTGTAAATAGACGGGGTAAGCCATGACAAGACCATATTATAGAACTTATTAATCATGAAAATGAGAGTATTTTCAAGTTGTCTTGTGAGGACCACGCTTTTATCATTACGTTTGCTTTCCTTCACTTTATAAGGAGCTTTTTACGATCGGCGGCGGAAGTCGTAGGTCGAGGTATATAGTTATATCCTTGAATAGTTATGAATTTATTATTCAACGTATGCGTTTTCATAAGATGAAAGAACCAAATCACAAATATTTGTTTTTTGTGGAATGTCGTGGAGTGTGAAACGTCCAAAGAGGGAACTAAAAGCAAAAAGAATTACCTATGCATCCTATGATTGTCATTTGAGTATAAGGAAACGAACATTTATTTTGTACTTACCTGATATAATAGACAGAATAGAGTCGAAGCCCTTCATGCGTGGAAGTGTAGTCTACTACCCAATTAGAAGTAGGTAATAGCCTGTGCTTAGGGAAAAAATATAGGGAAGTTTTGTAAAGTAATGAGGCAATAAAAGGAAATATAGAAGTTTCTTCATGTGAAGCGACTTCGAAGTTAAGCGTTTCTGTAAAATAGCATGTTGTATTTTTATTTAAATGCATATTGTAGAAATAGATACCTACATAGAAAAATAATATTGATAAAGAGGTAGGTACTAGTAGTAGAGCTCTTTGTGAAGAGCTCGTCTGGGGAAGTATGAACTACCACCATGCCTTAAATACCTGCCGTGAAGCAGCATTGCTGTGTTTTGGTTTGAAGGTTGTGGGTGCCGGTGAAATTACTGGCACGTGAAGTTGAATATCTGTATGCCTTAAGTTAATGGACGCAGGGCAGTGCATCGTAGGGCACTACGTCGTGTTTCTGTGTCCTGCCAAAAACCCGTAACATGAGGTCACGCGCGGTGTCAACCGAAATCATCAAACCGACTGATCGACTCTATATTCGATGGTAGGCGCATCATCCATCCAAAAACAATTTAGCTGGCAACACTTTCAGAATTTTTATGAGATTAGAAAGAAAGAAAGAAAGAAAATACATTTATTTGACATAAGTAAGACATGTGACAGATGAAGTAAGACAAATAAAACAAACAAAACACACAGAACGGACAACTGAAAGCAGGCAGGCTACCTAAGAAGGTAATAATACATACAAAACTGGGCACAGAACACACTATTACGATCACAATAACAAGAAAACTGGGTCCCAACCAGTCCCGTCCTTTGCTGAATGGTGAGATTCTTCACCGCAGCAAAGTTAGCGGCACTACGAAACTCATCAATGTTTCAATTTGTGATGAATTTCAATAATGGTTCTAATTTTAATGGTTTAATAGAAATTACTATTATGATATTTGATGACACTTGTCATATTTGTTTGTAAAATAGTCTGTCAACTTCATGGAAAATGCCGTTGGCAATTATGTGTGGTTAGTCAGTTGAATCGATTGATTTAAAATATGTCTGTGGATCTGAATAATTTGTTTGTAAATAAATAATGATTTTAATTGTCATTAATCATGATAACTGTTTTAAGAACTAGTTTGTTTGTTTAGTTTATGTAAAAGTGTTATTAATGGTGATTGATTCAAAATGTCTGCACTGCATACTGGCAACGCTTCCGGCGATAAAGATGGCGGTCGGGCTCGACTGCTCGATCGCCATTCTGGAACGAGCGCTCGGAAGAGTTGGTCGCATGCAATGCAAGCTACTTTGTAAAACCACGTGGCTTAGAGTTGGTAATTTGTGAAGTACTAGAGAGATTGTAACGTAGAAGGAAGTGAACAATATAGTTTGATTGGACAACAGTGGGAGTTTTATTACATCTCCGAAGTGGTAAGTACACGCCCAATTTTATTGTTCTGATGACGTTTATTGCATGATGGATAATGTGTAATTAAACTTAATTGAATTAATGGATCTTTGATAAAATATTTAAATTTTTCTTGAGAAAATTTAAAGAGGGTACTCAAACAAAAAAAAAAAACTTGCTATGAAGCATTGTTACCATGTGTTGTGGGGTTTCATAGGGGGATGAAATTTTCGTCATTTTTGTGCTACGACGCACCGTTTACGAGATACCCACAATCTAACATTATTCTTAGATTATCGGTCTTTTCTTTTAAATTTATTTATTAGGTTATGCCTACCCTAAAATGTGTGTGGAATCATATGAAATTTGATATTAGCCGCTCATCCGAACATGAAATGGCCTGCACCTAATATTTAACGACTTTGACTACTTAGTTAAGCTGTTCCATTTCAATCAATTGACATTCACTTAATTTTTGGAATATACGCTAAGTTTAACGAAAGATATTTTAAAAATATTAACGAACTTAATAACAGCAAATAGTTTTACATTATTATGCATTACGATGATCATTTTATTGGTTAGCCTCTGATAACACATGACTCGTGTTACCGTGTATGAAATTAAGTGAAGGTACTTGAGTGTAAAAAACAAGCTTGAGTGTTAAACGCATGTCAGTCCTCTGTAGCATTCTTGTTACTTTTTGATATGCAGAACTGTTGGGTACTTAGGCAAGGCCTACTTTCCTGTCTAGAACCATAAACAAACATTTTTATGTCCATGCTAATAGTCGCCATTGTGCCGATGTAGCCTATGTACAAAATTAAATAAATACCCTTAAATAAATTAGAATCTCTGTTGGCATAAGCAGGGTGTTATTGGCTGGGTTATGTTGAAATTATTATTTGGTAGGTTTCTGGAAATATTTATTTCTTATAATTTACTTAACATCAAAAATGAGTGATTGAATAAAGTTTCATAATAAAGTGGCCGTAAATAGCAAAGACCGAGCACAATCTTGAATTTCATAAAAGCCGGTACGGTCTTTGTCATGGACCGGGCCTAACCATAAATTTGATATAGGGGCTATCCGATAGTGCTAAAACTATTCATGTACTGCTAATACCATAGCAGCTCAGTAAAGTTTGAGTAGCCTCTAACTGCAAATGTCTAACCATGCTGGATTTAAAATAAGCAAGTTAATGATCATGATCAAGCCTACCGAAGCGAGTTTTTGAAGCAAAGTGAGCTAATGCTATCAAAATTGTAGACTATTTATTTATTTTTATTTCTTAGGTAAACAATCAGCAGATACTTATAATCTAATTGATAATTTAAAACGACAACTAGGGTCCATTAAACAGGTTTCACATAGTGAGACTATTGGAGCTTAAAAAAAAAAAAAAAATGATATTAAGTAATGAGAGACTAAGGTAGACAAACTATAAAATGAAGATACAATTTTTTTAAGAAATTACAATTAAAACAAAAAAACAAAAAGTACAATAAGAAAAAAAAAAAAAAAGCATATGGAACCTGGGGAGTCTCCTCGAAACAGCATTTTGACAAAATGTTAGTAGCAATTCTTGGTGGTTTTGAGCAAACAGATCTAGTTTGGGGACGTTAACCAGGCCATTGAACGTAATTACTGCTCGACTAAAGAAAGTGTTTTGGGATCTGTGTTTGGCTATGTACGCCATAGAAGTAAAGATTAATTTTGGAACCAAGTGAGTACAGTTTGGCTATTTTCACCTAAGAAGATGAAATTGATTTTGGAACCAAGTGAGTTCAGTTTGGCTATGTAGGTACGCCTTAGAAGATGAAATTGATTTTGAAACCAAGTGAGTTCAGTTGACTATGTACGCCTTAGAAGTTGAAATTGATTTTGAAACCAAGCGAGTTCAGTTTGACTATGTACGCCTTAGAAGTTGAAATTGATTTTGAAACCAAGCGAGTTCAGTTTGACTATGTACGCCTTAGAAATTGAAATTGATTTTGAAACCAAGCGAGTTCAGTTTGACTATGTACGCCTTAGAAGTTGAAATTGATTTTGAAACCAAGCGAGTTCAGTTTGACTATGTACGCCTTAGAAGTTGAAATTGATTTTGAAACCAAGCGAGTTCAGTTTGACTATGTACGCCTTAGAAGTTGAAATTATGTTTGGAACCATGCGAGATCTGTTTGGTCAAAGTTCAAAAAGTTCAAAAAGTTCAAAATGTTCAAAATGTTCAAAATGTTCAAAATGTTCAAAATGTTCAAAATGTTCAAAATGTTCAAAATGTTCAAAATGTTCAAAATGTTCAAAATGTTCAAAATGTTCAAAATGTTCAAAATGTTCAAAATGTTCAAAATGTTCAAAATGTTCAAAATGTTCAATATGTTCAAAATGTTCAAAATGTTCAAAATGTTCAAAATGTTCAAAATGTTCAAAATGTTCAAAATGTTCAAAATGTTCAAAATGTTCAAAATGTTCAAAATGTTCAAAATGTTCAAAATGTTCAAAATGTTCAAAATGTTCAAAATGTTCAAAAAAGTTCAAATTGATCAAAAAGTTTAAAAGAAAAAATGTTTGAAAAGCTGAAGATCATTTTTTGGATTTGGATTAAAAGTAAAGATTTTGGGTTAATATTATATAAGTTTTTGGATATGAGTAAAAGTTAAGCTGGATTAGAGTTAAAGTTATTTGAGTTTAAAATTAATGTTTTGGATTCCAAGTATACAAATTCGTTCAGTATTGCCAGTGTCGAGTGAGGATATTATAATAAAAGATGAAAAAACGATGAATTAATTATGAATTACAAATGAAATAATGATGAATTACAGATGAATTACAGATGAATTTAAGATGAATTTAAGATGAATTTAAGATGAATTTAAGATGAATTTAAGATGAATTTAAGACGAATTTAAGATGAATTTAAGATGAATTTAAGACGAATTTAAGACGAATTTAAGATTAATTTAAGATGAATTTAAGATGAATTTAAGATGAATTTAAGATGAATTTAAGATGAATTTAAGATGAATTTTAGATGAATTTAAGATGAATTTTAGATGAATTTTAGATGAATTTAAGATAAATTAAAGATGAATTTAAGATGAATTTAAGATGAATTTAAGATGAATTTAAGATGAATTTAAGATGAATTTAAGATGAATTTAAGATGAATTTAAGATGAATTTAAGATGAATTTAAGATGAATTTAAGATGAATTTAAGATGAATTTAAGATGAATTAAATATGAATTAAATATAAATTAAAGATACAATAAATGTGAACTAATTATAAATTAAAGATTAGCGATTTATAAAACATTTATAAAATATTAACTTAAGATTAACGAAAGATGAATTGCAGTTATAGGAGTTCAATTACAATTTTACAGTTCAGCTTTACAACTGAATCAGTTTTCAATAAAAAAATAAAAATTGAACCAAGATTCCAAATTAAGTTAATACGTCATAAACCTGAACCATTAGATTGGTTACGCACCGAAACAGTCTCTGTCGATAAGATGTTTACATTTCAGCAAAAACAATGAGAATATGACAGTACAATCATGTTCGTGCCTGCAGTACCATGGCAGGGCATGGCATGGAGGAATTCAAGTAAATAAGTTCTTCGCTGTCAGAATTTATGATGGCGTTTTCATGCATTTACTGAGCTAAGTTAAACGTATCTTTTGTAGTATTTAAAGCGCAAGACTAAGTACAGAGAACTCGTCCAAATGCCGTGGATAGTGTACATTTAGTGTTTTATATTTTTGGAATACATTGTTACTTTTTAATTATTTCACAATTGGAAAACCTATTCATTTCAACTAGATATAAAGCAGATGAATGATAATAGATTTATTCACAGTGTGCTTGCAGATCTGTAAATTTTATGACGAGTTTCAGATCCTTAAAACTCCAGGCAAAGTTAGTAGCGATGCACCGCAGAAGGTGCCACAGGACACAGCCGTGACGCACCGCATCAGCAGCATGAGCAGTGATGCGTCACGGGAGGCGCCGCACCAGCGCAGCGGCCTGAGTCGGGATGCGCCATAGAAGGCGCCGCACCAGCGGCCTGAGTCGTGATGCGCCACGGAAGGCGCCGTATCAGTGGTCTGAGCCGTGATGCGCCATGGAAGGCACCACATCAGCAGCTTGAGCCATGACGCGCCTCTGAAGGTGCCGCAGTAACAGGCTGAGTTCCGTATTAAGGAGAAGAATTATGTAGTTTATTACCACAATTTCATTTTGTTTTATATTTTATTTTATTTGTTTATTAAGTACAATCGATAATTTACAGGCATAAATACTATTAAATTATGAGCTAGACAGTACCCCAAAACATGCGTACACAGAATGCATTGAACAGGAAAGTTATGTAGATAGCGTGTAACCAGGCTTAACTAGTAGTAGGTGATTAAAGTTAACATTTACTTGGAACTTAGGTGTACTCATACAATTATTTTATTACAGTAAGTCACTTCGAGTTAAGACTCGAAGAGAGTGCAGAATTAATGAACTAACTAATAAGAGTTTTCGGCACACTCTAATGAAAGAGTGGCCAAAGCTGCATTCTTGAATTTATTTTGATTATTGTTAAAGATATCAATTTTATCACTGTATTTAATCAATAAATCGTTAAATAGGCGACACATTCTGACAACGGGGTTATAATAAGAAGTGTTGTTTGAATGGACTTGTAGGGCGAAAGTGTTCTGAAAGGGTTGCCGAGGTCTAGGCTTTATAATTTAGATTAATAAGATAAAGTAAGCAAGGAGAGTCGATATGCGAGTGGATAATTTTGAAAAGATACAGTAGATCATGATATTTGCGATGATTTTCTAATAACATTAAATGGTGAATATTGTAGTAGGGAGACCAAATTACTATTTGACTTTTAAAACAATTAACTGTTTGACTGTATTTTTAACCATGTACATGTTTTCCTATCACAATCTGAGTATAATTTATGTTATTGGAATATTTAATTTAAATAATATTTTACCCGAATGGATTGTTTATGGCTGGGATGCGAAGACTTTTCTCATACAAAACTGTTATTATTATCTTACGAGAAATTTCATTTAGTTAAATTTTTTTTGCATACAGGCTTTGAATATGGTAAACGGGATATTTAACTTTAGTTATTTTTAGATAGAATTATATTTTTAATATCTGTTTATTCTATGAAATGACTAAGATTTATTTGGGTGTCTTCGTATCTTCTACTTAATAATTTCATTTTGTTTACAAGTTTAATATTGTAATTTTGGATTTGTCTTAATTTGTTCTTATTAGTTGTTTGAATTTTGGTAGTCATTCAAGTTTCAAGTTTTGTTTATTCATACATATACATAGTTATCATGTTATCATTATGCTCTCAGCATGTGCTTCCAGAGTAAGCACACTGTCGGATGGCCGAATTTGATAGACATTAGATTTTTTTTAGATTGTATTTGAATGGTCATCTTTTCTCATTATTTGTTTTAAATTCAAGCTTTGTTTATTAAGTTATCATATTATATTGTGCACTTAGCATGTGCTTCCAGAGTAAGCACAATATCGGATGGCCGAATGTGATGAATTTCAATAATGGTTCTAATTTTAATGGTTTAATAGAAATTACTATTATGATATTTGATGACACTTGTCATATTTGTTTGTAAAATAGTCTGTCAACTTCATGGAAAATGCCGTTGGCAATTATGTGTGGTTAGTCAGTTGAATCGATTGATTTAAAATATGTCTGTGGATCTGAATAATTTGTTTGTAAATAAATAATGATTTTAATTGTCATTAATCATGATAACTGTTTTAAGAACTAGTTTGTTTGTTTAGTTTATGTAAAAGTGTTATTAATGGTGATTGATTCAAAATGTCTGCACTGCATACTGGCAACGCTTCCGGCGATAAAGATGGCGGTCGGGCTCGACTGCTCGATCGCCATTCTGGAACGAGCGCTCGGAAGAGTTGGTCGCATGCAATGCAAGCTACTTTGTAAAACCACGTGGCTTAGAGTTGGTAATTTGTGAAGTACTAGAGAGATTGTAACGTAGAAGGAAGTGAACAATATAGTTTGATTGGACAACAGTGGGAGTTTTATTACAAATTCAACCGTATATAGGTAACCAAGGTGCTGTAACCGCGAATGTCGTGAAGCACCTCGTCATTTAATTTGCGAAAGTGCACACAATTTACAAAACTAATTTCGCACAAATTGCTTACCACAACCGCGGTGAGCTAGACATTGTAGGCGATTGTAGGATTCTCACGTTCGCACCTTGCTTTTGAAGGTTACCTTTTGAGACGTGACAAACTTTTCCTGCCAATCCAGTTAATTATACAAAAAATGTGTACTCCCCACCATGGGTGGCTATGAATCTTCTGAACATGGAAACGGCTGCATGGTTTTCTATCAAACCTAACTAAATCAGCGTTATAACAAAAATCACTTTCAAATCGGAGCTTTCGTTTCGGAGCTCGATACGAGACCACAAACAGAAAAACAAACATGACCTGACACTTATAATATTCAACATGGGGTAAAAATATACTCTGACCTAGTCATGTATTTTGTACGGTGTATTTGACTAAGCGGTAAGTAAATACTAACCCAAATACACCTCTATATGTGTATATTGACCGGAGCAAATATCTTCAATCAAACCAACGAGCAGACTGCGTCACTAGCGGTCACACAATGTCTGGTGATAAAGAAGCTATAGTCATACAGCTACGTCATACAGTTTTATAAATGTGTCAACTGCAATCTTAAATGCTAAAGAATTTAATTTGATAAACTTAGGCAAAAGAGTTTTCTTTCTAAATTGTTATTATTATGACTCTGTGTGAAGGAGTTAGATCGGAGGAATACTATAGCACCGTTCCTATTTCTGCCACCAAGCAGCAATATTCGCAATGCTGAATTGAACGATTTAATTAATCTTCTTCTTCTGATCGTTGCATTGGTTCTTTCGAACCAGTGTGTTGAAAGGATTTTAAGTAGACCTCAAAGAGGCTCTTTTCGTGCACTTGACACATATATTTGAACTTTTAGGTTCTACGATATGTCAGTTTCCTCATGATGTTTTCCTTCTTAAATAATTCCAATTAAACTAAAGGGTATGGGCACTTGTGTATATAGGTACATGAACCTTCACGTTTTAGGATAATAGTCAGAGTGCAATGACAAATAGTGCACGTCACGTCCACGGTGGTCACTTTAGTAGGCTCGTGTGGAGCTGGCTGACTAAGCAGCGGTTTTCTCTCCGGTGTTTTTCACCGTCTCATTTATTGCACCGACTTTTCCGTAATTTGATCAGATTTTCCCACGAACTACTCGTAAGACTTAAAAGACGAAGTCTAAGCATTCTACGGTGGCAATCAGTGAAAAGCTATCAAATATCGCTGTCATATTTGACAGCGTTTCACTGAACGCCAAGCAAGGCTTTATTGTGCGTAGTGAAATGTACAGTACGACTAGGCAATAAACAGATTATTATTGTAAGTAATGTTAGCTCAGCTCTTGAGTATCAAAGCTCTCCCGTAGGGATTCTACTGATTTGAAATTCAAATTACGGCACTAAAACTGTTCAGATTAAATTGTACTTTGGAGTTTGAAGGAGGCTTTAGCACAGTGGGAATCGTTTGTAATAATAGTTGTAAATAATCTCGGCGAAGGAAACAATTTGAACGAAATATTGTTTGGCATCCTGTCGTTGAGCGCATTTTATTGTCTTGGTGGAAACAAGAAGCATACTGGAATAATAAGTGGAAATAAGACACTACAATTCTCTCAACCTTTTCAACCATCTCAACTAATAAAATATCAACGTTATTAGAAAACCTATTGCACTTACCAACAATTTCATCATCATCGATAGATGGATCCAATACCCACAGCAGATTTCACTGGCACTGGTCTTTAGCGTTACAAATTGAACAGAAATAAAATTCTTGTTCAATGAGCAAAATAAAAGTGGCATCTAACCTTTGCCAGCCCCATACAATGCAAGGTTATTGCGTTATTTCTATATGGTCATCGATACTGTGTCATCAGTCATTAGTATTACGCAAGTAACATGTACTTAATTACTGGATGATTTCGTTTTAATGTTCAAGATAATGCCTATGTGTTGCTAAAATGAGAGTTTATTGAACTCGTCTTTGTTTGCAAAGAATGGAACGTGCGATGTTTGCGCACTAAAGTTATTGCATATTTTATGCTGACTTGTGATAATGTCGCAATTTATGAATCCATCATAGTCTTTAACGTCTTCGATTTAGTTTGTTTAATAATTTTCTCAAGAAGAGGGTTGCCAGGATATTGCACATGGAAAAATTAGCACAAAAACACGCAAGTTATTTTTGTAGTAGTATTTTTGATAAAGTAAATGTCAATAACATAGCTTGTAAAAAACACGCAGTCTCGCAACTCAGTTCATATTATATTTGGCAATCAGTTAAAACACTGTCAAATAGGACAGCGATATTTGACAGCGTTTCACTGATCACCATCAGCAGAACAAGAACTAAGCAGGACGCTTAGAGATTTGCCTCAAGCTTTACTGGGCCATCTGATTTAAAGTTCAAAGTCATTTTAAGCACTGACGAAGAAGAATATAATTAAAACGGGCGAGAAAGGTCAAAAGTCATAATCTGTAGGTCGTGTGTCAATTGCCCCATCTCGTTGCCGTTCATCTACTTCACTTGTAATGCATCCACCGCAATGGTGTTACTCGGGTAATTTAATTCAATTGTTGCTGGTTTTGTAATGCCCGTAATAACTAGAGTGTATTCTGTTGTAAGTTCGTTATTGTGGGGGAAGGAGTGGAATTCCAGGAGAGGAATTCCTTTTCGGCGTCTGTTTTTCCGAACACCTTTAACATGGATGTTTTTAAGAGTAGAGTGAACAGGTTTCTAGGTAAGCGTGCTACATCGTCGACAGCATCATCACTTATGTATAGTCACATACAAATGTTATTTTTCGCCCAGCCAATTTACTCATCATTTTGTCTTACTGGACAAGAGCATCCTCCAAACTCTATACCTATATCAGTCTTCAGCACATCGAAGTCATTGGCCCAACGCTCATTCGAACGGCCCCGAAAAATAAATTGAGAATGGAATTTTAGCAGGCAAGTCGATGCTACACGGTCGACTGGCTTTCGCAGATCGCTCATCGACTTCACAGTCCAGCAACTCAACCGTTTAGTTGTACTTAAAGGAACTAATATTGCCATTTCATTTAATTTTTAGCCGATTTCAAATAAAAAGGAAACAAACCAGTTGGTTCTTTTATTTTGTCAATGTTTGTTATCTCGCATAACTTCGTCATTTATGGACCGATTTAAGAAAATATTATTTTATCTGGAAGGTTCCAGATTCCAGATTGGTCCCATAAATTTCATCAAAACCTGATCATGAAGGTCATGAAGTCGGTATATCAAGTTTTTTAATCTTCTAGTAGGTATGTGCTGTCTTTACTTTCGCAATTTTGTGATGGTGGCTTTTGCACTGGCATTTTGTCATCACTTAACATCAGGTGAGATTGCGGTCAAGCGTTAGCCTATAAATTGTAAAAAAAAAAAAAAAAAAAAAAAAAAAGAATTTCTTTCAGTCAGAACTATATTTATTGTTATTCCATGGTTTCAGTGTCCTTGAAAAAAATAATGCATTTAACAAAAGTATCTCCGCTTAGATAATGACATCGAAATATGCAAGTATTATACGTGGATATTGCGTTGTGGGTCGGTAATCATGCTGTGAATCACTGCTTGGGTTACAATGGATAATAAAACTTATGTGCACATATTGATGTGCAGATTGATTAAGCTGACAGAGGCATACCCAATGGTTTTTAAGCATCTGACTAGTCTCTCCGCTCAGTAGCTCTGTCTTCTGCGCCGTCCGTAGGTCGATCCCCACCTAAAAGTATTTGTGTGATTTGTTTAGATGTTAGTTCTCTGTCTGGGTGGTATATTGTATTCTAAGTTGGATTTACAAAAGAAGTAAAATAAGTATTATCATATGAACAAAGACAGCTATCTGGTTCCGATAGTAAGTATACAAGCTCTGCTTAATTTGGAAATAGTGATGTATGGATTGCCACATGTATTTATTATACTTATCTACTAACTCTTCTACCTACTCTTAATTTATCTACTCTTTTTGTGCACATGAGAAAAGCATTTCTTGTTTTTATTATCATGGCATTCAACGGACAATTTAGCCTGTATCAAATTAATATAGCAAATACCTATTTATATGCTGTATGAATAGTCTAGCAAATCAAGTCAGCTGTTATAGAATGAGGCAGCCTATTGATGACACTTATTCACTCTTGCCTGCTTGAGATCGTAAAATGGGCACAGGTCACCAATGGAAAATAACAGAGTGCTTACAAAAAGTGGAAAGATTCGTACACTTCGCACTTAACAATCTACGTACTCACTTTAATTTATACCGTGCTCGATGGTAAGTTTTTTCCAATTCGTTGGGTTTTTACGAGATTTTTATCCCTGTCGTGTTTTGGGATCTCGTCCGACAGGCTTATTTCCTTGTTAATCGCCGGTGACTCACGGTGGGTACTTCTAGGTAAGCGTACTACATCGTCGACTGCATCATGATTTATATAGTCACATATACAAATGTTATTTTTGCCTAGCCAATTTACTATACCTACATTTTGTCTTACTGGACAAAAGCATCCTCCAAACTCTATACTTATATTAGTCTTCAGCACATCGAAGTCATTGGCCCAACGCTCATTCGAACGGCCCCGAAAAATAAATTGAGAATGGAATTTTAGCAGGCAAGTCGATGCTACACGGTCGACTGGCTTTCGCAGATCGCTCATCGACTTCACAGTCCAGCAACTCAACCGTTTAGTTGTACTTAAAGGATATTGCCATTTCATTTAATTTTTAGCCGATTTCAAATAAAAAGGAAACAAACCAGTTGGTTCTTTTATTTTGTCAATGTTTGTTATCTCGCATAACTTCGTCATTTATGGACCGATTTGAGAAAATATTATTTTATCTGGAAGGTTCCAGATTCCAGATTGGTCCCATAAATTTCATCAAAACCTGATCATGAAGGTCATGAAGTCGGTATATCAAGTTTTTTAATCTTCTAGTAGGTATGTGCTGTCTTTACTTTCGCAATTTTGTGATGGTGGCTTTTGCACTGGCATTTTGTCAAAGAATTTCTTTCAGTCATAGAACTATATTTATTGTTATTTCATAGTTTCAGTGTCCTTGAAAAAAATAATGCATCTAACAAAAGTATCTCCGCTTAGATAATGACATCGAAATATGCAAGTATTACACGTGGATATTGCGTTGTGGGTCGGTAATCATGCTGTGAATCACTGCTTGGGTTACAATGGATAATAAAACTTATGTGCACATATTGATGTGCAGATTGATTAAGCTGACAGAGGCATAACCAATGGTTTTTAAGCATCTGACTGGTCTCTCCGCTCAGTAGCTCTGTCTTCTGCGCCGTCCGTAGGTCGATCCCCACCTAAAAGTATTTGTGTGGTGATCATAGACGTTAGTTCTCTGTCTGGGTGTTATATTGTATTCTAAGTTGGATTTATAAAAAAAGTAAAATAAGTATTATCATATGAAAAAAGACAGCTATCTGGTTCCGGTAGTAAATATACAAGCTCTGCTTAATTTGGAAATAGTGCTGTATGGATTGCCTACAACATGTATTTATTATATTTATCTACTTAGGTACTCTTCTACCTACTCTTAATTTATCTACTCTTTTTGTGCAAATGAGAAAAGCATCTCTTGTTTTCATTATCATGGCATTCAACGGACAATTTAGCCTGTATTAAATTAATATAGCAAATACCTATTTATATGCTGTATGAATAGTCTAGCAAATCAAGTCGGCTGTTATAGAATGAGGCAGCCTATTGATGACACTTATTCACTTTTGCCTGCTTGAGATCGTAAAATGGGCACAGGTCACCAATGGAAAATAACAGAGTGCTTACAAAAAAGTGGAAAGATTCGTACCCTTCGCACTTAACAATCTACGTACTCACTTTAATTTATACCGTGCTCGATGATACGTTTTTTCCAATTCGTTGGGTTTTTACGAGATTTTTATCCCTGTCGTGTTTTGGGATCTCGTCCGACAGGCTTATTTCCTTATGTTAATCGCTGGTGACTCACGGTGGGTACCTATCGAAGGTCGATGGCCTTCGTCCGTTTCGGAGCGGAGCCGCAGCAAATTGATGCTTCTTTAAAGGAAGTTCCGAGAACCACAATTATTTAATTTACAAAAAGCTCAGCTCATCGTCGATAATAACCCTCAAAACCAAAATGCGGTTTGGGAATTCATAAAACCTTACGAACATGTGCCAGCAATATAACGTGATTTGCATGCATTATGGGGGGGTAATTCTTCAAGTTTTCACTTCTCTCGGCATTCCCGGAGTGGCACGTTTTTTTTCGTGGTCAATATGCGTTTTCCTGTCTTGTCATGTATGTGTCCTTTACTAACCGTAGTTAATATATAAAATAAATAAAATTAATATTGCGATCCACACAACACTATCTAGCTCCAAATAAAGCAACGCTTGGCACTATGGGGAACCAGATAGCTGGTATAATACTTATATCCTTTTTTTTTGTAAATACTTTAACACCCAGACAGAGAACAAACATCTGCAATCACCACACAAATATTTGTTCTCGGTGGGGATCGAGGAAGTTCACGCTGAAGGCAGTGCTACCAGCTGAGCTGAGAGGCCAGTCAAGAGTAAATTATTGCATCAGCCAAAACGAAAATTCTGGAATCGTGACGTCATATATTGTGTGAATCATAATTATACTTGACCATAGATGATAAGAAGAATCCAAGCTGGATTATGTTAGTAATTTTATCTGTAAGGATTTCAGGTAAGATTTGAGATTTTAGGGCATGCAAAGGTACACGTTTCTAGTAATTTAAATTATCCGGTATTGGTTTAAACGCTAATATTTATTGAATAGACCCTGAATACGCTAAAGCTGTAATGCAGTTATTATCAGTTGGACAAATAAATGCTACAATTACTACAATTGAAATGCGACAGACCAGTAACGTGCAAATGCATTCAAGGACAATAATATTACGAAAGCGTTCTCGTTATCTTTGTGCATGGTCAGACTGTTGGACATTCAATGAAACTTATTGGCTTAACCAACCATTCTCTAAAACGCACTCAAAGGAGATCCTAAAATATGCCTTCTCACTTTTTGTCATCTCTCGGTAAGATTGATTGCATGATTTTGCTCACCCCGATACTTTTTCAGGATAAAAAGTATCCTATGTGAGTCTCCTTGGTTCTAAGCTACCTCCCCACCAATACTAGCCCGATGCCGTTCACGCCCTCCAAATTGCAAGGACCATGATTTTCCTAGGTTTAGGTTGTGCGTTGTACGTTAGTTAGTCGAGCTGATTCTTTTATCAACTAAAAGTGATTCTACTTTTTCACTCAAAAACTTTGCGAGTGTTGAAAATCATCGTCCTTTTTATATAGGTATATTCTTCATATAGAAATCTTTTCTCAGTAGTTACAAGTGAGAAGATATTTGGCTAAATCTAGACATATAAGCTCAGTAGATAGTATATACCTATACCTATATTAAAAAGTACGATGATTATCAACACTAGCAAAGTTTTTGAGTCCTTCGAATCGAAAGCCGGATACATGCATTTTTGGAAAACTACTGACTTTATGTGAATGTACTTACTACCCTTGAACGTTTTCGACTTTAGACCAGTACCTACTTTATTGCAGGTCTGTGGTCAGTCTACTATAATAAATTATTTAGCTATAGTCTACCGATATGTAATGTATATTTAGTACGCCGGAAAGAGCTTTTTATATTTTAAATCGCCATAGCTTTTCCTATTATATCCTATTTTGTGCCTATCAGAATAAAAGAACTGTTTCAGCATAATTGAGCAGTGTTTTCTAATACTGTGTCCATAAAACTGTTTCTGTTATTGGCAATAAAATAAAAATAAAAAGACATAAAGGTGGTATGACCGTGGTATTATCATTATCCTCTACTGAAACAGTTCTAAAATTAATGGTAGTTACAAAACAGGGGTGTACTTATCATAAAATGATAACTACATAATATGCTTACAATCCCTAGAGTTCATTGCCCTTTCATGAGGTAGGATAGGAAGGCATCATCTGATTTAGCATTATAAAAACCAAGATGGGCTTCATAAACTTTATGGTGGTAATAATAGACTATAAAACAAACGTTTCCTTCATACGTAAATGCATAGATCTACTGTTTCTGTTGGTTGGTCCTTAATAACGTTATCGTTCATCTCCGTCAAATCTTCGCCATAGGTGCTATAGAATTGTTTACTCGAAAACCATAGACAATCAAACCTTTAGCCTAACAACAGTGAAAAAATAAAAAATAAAGAAAATAGTGCTATAGACGGTCTCGTAAAATAGATTGGTCGTACGCCTATTATCAAGCCAAGGCGATTGGGCTGTCCTAGATTACCTAATAGCTGTTACATTTAAGGTACCTTATAACAGGTGACTCAGATATTGTAAAGGTCTGTTCTAGCCGCTGCGTCTCTGCAAATCGATTAACCCTTAGCCAGGTGGTGGACAAATAGTGACGCGGAAGCGACAATTTTTTTTTCTTATTTAAGATGTTTGACATCAATAATACATGCCCATTTACGTTTGTTGCGGACAACTCGAGCGATATCCAGAGGAACGAAGTTGATCTCAAATTTACGTTCTTGAATCGCGTCAGTTCTGCTGTAGCTTTAAACAAGTTACAAACGAAGGGCAATCAGTGTAAAGTATGAGATAACTCAAATGGGACTATTGACTTCCATCTGCAGTTTTCCTGTAGAGTCAAACTAAGTTTCTAAATCTTCTAAGCTTGTTGAGTGCTTACGGATGGATACTAAGTACCTAAATGTGGAAGAATTCGGAAGGCAGATTTTTTTATTCTTTGGTTTTCATAAATAGTTATTTGTTATACAAGAGTGCAAAGTTGCTTTTTAACCGCGTGCTCAATTTTGATGACTGAGCAAGCGCAGGATTCCAATATTTAACCACGAGCGTAGCGAGTGGTTTAAAAGTTAGAATCCTAAGCGTCGCGAAGGAATCAAAAGAGCACAAGGTGAAAAATCTTTGCACTCGAGTGCAACACGTAACTTTTCATCCCACCTCAGCGAGGAAATGACTAAATGCAAAAAAGAACATGGCGCGACTAAAAGTAACACACCAAGAAGGTTCCGAGTATGAGTTTTTAACAAATTTAAAAAGGTTCTATGATAAGTTCGGTACCATGCAGGTAAAAGTAAATAGGTTTAATGATGTTTTGAATTCACAAATACACCAAGAAGGTTACGAGTGCGAGTTTTTAACAAATTAAAAAAAGGTTGTATGATAAATTCGGCACCATGGAGTTAGAAGTAAATAGGTTGTGTATTCACAAACTTAGTGAACACGATATCCTAAATTCAAATTTACTTTATCCTCTAGTGGATAAAAACGGCTTTTCCAGTCAGATATTGAACAGCAAAAATACACTTTTCGAGCTGGTGGGATGAAAATGTATTTTAAAATAGTGTATAAATCATTAGGTCACTAGACTTCTACGACTTCCGAAAGCTTTCTCGAGTGAATGAGAATCTCATCCAAATGACGATTCACATCCTAGTATGACCACACAACAATAGGGCTCCTATAATAAGCTCAATGAATAGGTAATTAGTGTAGTAAATGTCTCAGGAACTCCACTCGGCGTTAAAATCAAAAGCTAGACGGTGCGGCCACTTTTTTATACTAAAATGTGTACAAATCTTTAAAAAACTGCAAGCACCATTCGCAAACCTTTGTTAACACTTGGCACCATTCCAGAATACCTGCGCATCCTCATTTGCGTTCACATCTGGCATTTCGATTATTGAGGAAACTGCAAAGCAATATGCTTTTCGCAAGATTTTGATGCTGATTTCGTTCGTCATAGGCTCTCTGCCCACTAAAGCCTTTGCGGTATTTTACGCGATGTCTTGGTTTCAATACAATTTCGCGTATAAATATGAAGGGCGAAGTTAAGCTTTGTTAAAATTATGAATGATTAAGAACATTGGTCATAAGTAGGTACCATACTTTTGTTAAAGTTCTGATAAAAACTATACAAGCAGTTAGACAAACAACAATACATTTTTGATTTATAAAAGAAAGTCGTGTTAGTTACACTATTTATAACTCAAGAACGGCAGAACCGATTTGGCAGAAAATTAGTGGGGAGGTAGCTTAGAACCGGGAAAAGGACATGGATACTTTTTATCCCGAAAAAGCAACGGGAACGGGGTGTTACGGGAACGGGCGAGCGAAGCCGCGGGCGGCCACTAGTTTTTGATAAAATCCGTGATTTACAATTCAAATATGATCAAAAAGTTCTTAAAAACAATAACTTAGTATGTTACTTCAGTGGACATTTGGCTTTACAAGAAATGATTGTACTAGCTACAGAAATAACCTGAACATAAAACGTTTTGAAATCTTTAAGTGCCAATCCAGCTTGCTTGACACATTGTAGACGAAACCTTTCAAGCTTTTTCAAACTTTGCAAACTGTTATTACATTCTTGTTTACACCATTTGATTGAATGCACTTTTCTAAAACACTATTCAGCCAATAAGCACTATCTAATCACTTGTTGTTCAGATATAAATAGCAGTCAATTTAGGTACGATAAAACTACTATTACGTACGTGCGACTTCGCCTGCATGCAGTTTATACTTACAGGCGAAATACCTAATTTCAAATGTGCGGAATAGGTAATTTCAATCACGTTTTGGGAGAGATCTAAATCCAGCATCGGGCACAAACAACGACATCTATACAGTGAAATAACGTGCTTTTTACGCTACAAAGTTATAACTTCGTCTCCGGAAAGAAAGAAAGAGCTGATCAAGTGTAGGTTCTGCTATTCTCTACATCAGCAATAATTGTACAAAGTTGTCATCCACTGATACCAATAACTGTAATGTACAGCGAAACAGACGGCAGCCGTATCAGAGGAAACCTAATAAAAAAGTAATGAATAGTTTGACACTGACCGACCTTGAAATGATTACATATGGACCTATTTCTGTTACGTGTTTGTGCAAAAAAATTATGCAGCAGAATCTGTTGAATCAAAGCCAAGATAATGTGGAGTAGGCTACTACTGTTTGTTGTCTGCTGCCAGTAAGTGATGGAATAGTTTATTTACCTACCTGACCTATACCAGGCGACAAACAAGATGTTTTTCTGATTAACCACGTCATTTAGCTTGCAGAACGCACTTCATTTAGGAATTTTCGTTCTACGCAGCTCACACATAAGGGGCCTTAGCCAGGAACCATGTGTGTCTTGAGACAACTGTTTTGTTGTATATTACTTACATACTTATTGGTATTTGATACTACCTACTGTAAAACGTGACAAAAAATGGTGAAGTAGATGCCGCTTTAAACACAACATAAGGAACAGTTTTTAAGTTTGGGTGTTGATAGTTTTGAATGAAATTTCCAACCATTATTAATTATTGATAAGTACTGCCAACACCAACTGAAAGCAAGTTAATATTATGATGATTGTTTCGATACATATCGATTTATGTGAGTTCTTCCGACTAGTCTCTGAAGGCCGAGGGTTTCGGAGAATCTCGCATTTCTGCATCGAGATACATTTCTGTTCCTTTCTGTTTCAGTTGCTACTATAGTTAATTTACAGCAACAGCTGCAAACTATACGCCTCTACAATGTCTTAAGCTAAAACAACGGTGCTATGGAGTTCTTTATAATCTTTTGTTTTGTTATCATACATACACTGACAAGCGGAGCGTGCTTTTTGTTACCAAATACGTCACACTACGCTAATTGGTTGTATCCTTGAGATTTCAACAGACTTCTAAACGAGGGGTTTATTTAGTTATTCAAACTCGACAAACAAAGTGGTTAGAGCATACTACAAAAGACAAAGTGTTCTCAGGGTTACAACCCCACATAAAACAGTAGGTTCTAGTAAGGTTTTTACTATTCCCAGGAAGCAACAGATGTTTAACTTGAAGGAGTGCCCAGGGTATGACGCACATGAGGCTATTTCATTCTGTGCGTATGTGTTGAGTGTAGCATGACATTGGACTTGGGGCAGGACTGTAGTTATTATGACGTACCTTAGATTTTCTGCATTTCTTTCGCATCACATAAGTTCATGAGGAAGATGGTTTCAAGATAATTTATAAATTCTTTAGTGAATAGCTATTTAGTTTACGTCTGCAAGCGTCGTAATAAATTAATGGGAGCTCACCTTTTTGAGCATAATAGCCAAGTCATAAGTTATAGTGCTGTTCCGGCCTTCAGTAGGCCTACTACAAGCTCTGTCTCGCTCTGATTTTGAATCTGTGTGAGTGCTCACCAGTGAATTATACTGTGTGTGTGATGTTTCGACGTAGGATTTATTTAGTCAACACTCACACAGACTCAAAACCAGAGCCAGACAGAGCTTGTGGTAGACCTGCAGGTGGGTAAAAAGGCCTAGGTTCAATGTCGATTCGCATCACTGCACTATGCGTGAGTCATAAAGTTTTTTCCTTTGGCGCCTGGCGGTTTTCCCACGACGGTGTAGCTGGAGGGCTCAATTTCAAGTTCACAGTAGGTAAAGCTGTTTAATGACTGCATAACCGTTCGTGTTTTAGATTAGTTAGAACAAAAACAAGCTTTTGCTGCAGCTAGGCATCAGTGGGTTCAGTGAAAGACATAAACTAGATTCAAAGTTATAATTAGAAGGACTTTTCAAATTCTCCTTCAAGCCTCCAGTCTTGGCCAAGTTATACCCTCATGAACAATTATTTTTTTAATTACTATAAAGGACCAGATTACGGGATACTAGAGCCTGGGACAAGAGTTTCAGATGGAGTATGGCCTGCGCACACCATAGTTCGCTGGCGGTAGCGATCAGTGAAACGCTGTCAAAACACCTAGTTCGCTGGCGGTAGCGATCAGTGAAACGCTGTCAAATATCGCTGTCAGATTTGAGATTCGACAGCGATATTTGACAGCGTTTCACTGATCGCTACCGCCAGCGAACTAGGTGTGCGCAGGCCTTTACAGCTTAGTGCAATGAGCAAAGAAACTTTTTCAACAGCAAGGAGTTTCATAGTTTAAGCATGCGGGTTGGTACATAGGGATAAATCCTAAGGAGGATGTGCTAACCTGTCTAAGGAGGCCGTCTACATTAAGTTGTGAATCAGTCGATCATGGTCAAGCAATGGCGCCTCGCGCGTAGTGCTGGAATGCACCCGCGTAGCCGGTCTGTACCGTTGCACATACTTCAATCCTTGTTTTTTGAGATACGGTAAACGTTACATGATGCTGAGTCCTTATATTAGCTGTGAGTTTTTAGAGGCACAGTCGTTATATTGAACCGAGTGTGTATCACAACGTAAGAAAATCCTTACGATATTTTTTTAAACGTCTTACATCAATAGTGCTCTTAGGGAATTACCCCAGGTAACAAGAACAGTGGGAAAATATTAGCTGTGTTTTATGTATAGGTAACCAGAAACTGACACTGAAACAGGTGCTATTTAAAATTATTGATGTGTATAGGTACCTCACTGAGACGGAAATAAAATAAAGGTCTGCAGTAAGCTTTGACGGCCGTCATAGATAGTCACCGCATTTCAGGAGACTTTATCTTATTGCAATAAAACGCGCTGATTTATTGGAATCCAACTGCTGATGCCGTAATACGAGTGTTCGCGAACCTAATTCGTCAACGTTTTACAAAGCAGATTTCTGAATTTCACACTATTTCACAGCGTAAGAATGTTACCACCAAAAAAAATTGTGAAGGTCGTTAACTAGAATTTTATTTTCTTAGAAAATAATGAACTTTTTTAAAAGCTCATAAAATGTTGGATCAAGCTAAAACTACATTCACAGCAAATAAGTAGGTACCTACAGCTCGTAGATATCATACTCTTGCCACAAAGTCAGCTTTACTCCCCCCAGATCTGAAATGGACTTTTAAACTGAAGTACAACATGAACTGCTTCAAAGCTATGCAGGAAACGTCAACACTGCTCGGCGTAGTGGATGTTAAATACCATGCATCACTGATACCTATAAAAACGAAATGTTCTCACAGCCACCAATTTAAAAAGTACCATATTTCGAGTACCTACTTGGAAAAGCCTTACAACAGTGTATAGCCGCACCGCCCCCTCATAACCTACCCTCGTTTAGGGGAACAGGGGTTGGTAATAGCAACTAAATGAAAGATTTCTGTCGAGCTTGATCATTAAAACACGAGTGAGTACTCTGATGGAGTTCTCCTTAATTGAGCCATTAGTGTCTCTGAGAAAGGCGATGGTTTGTGTAAAGTTGCGGGTACACCACTGCTATGTTCGTTAATTTATTAATAGTAGACCCCCCCTGTTTTTTGACGAAGTTTGTCGATCTTTGCCGAAGGGGTGACGGTTTTATCCCACCACAAAAATACTCTCTTCTTCTTACACACAATGGTTGTGGCGTGGTCGTCATGACGAAGCAGTGGCTCGCTTGACAATTTTCAGCCACTCCTCTCGCACTCCTGTCCTTCTGGCGATTGAGAAGGACATTGCCTTGATTTGGCCCGTCCATCTACCATTAGATCACCCATCGATCATTATCATCATGATGATAATGATGATTGATCGATCATTAGATTTTTTGCCCTCAAACTTCCCCAAAAAATGCTCAATCCCGCCTAAAGAGGTTTTTACTTCAAATAACTGCAAGCATTTTTGGATAGCTTCCATACCAGTGTCGCTGGTATTATAAAGTCAAATGTCCTAGACATTCATACACAGATACGCATCCACTTAGCACATGCTGTATCAAACGATTGTTCAAACCTATTCACCAGAAATGTTTACACAGACAAGTAAACACTTCGCAATAAAGGCCCTGGCACACTAAGATAGGGTGCGTGCTAAGGTTTTTGCGGCCGGAAAGATTTTATAGATAGACTTCGCACCAAACTCTAGCCAACATCTGCCACCCATCGTAGCGAGAATACAAAAATTGGACCACGCAGTTTAAAAGTATAATCCAAATTTCGAACATTGTGAGTCGTCTATCAGCTAGGTATTGCTTACCTAATAAAATGTTGCCTGACTTATCCCGCACTCAACCCGCATTGGGCTCACAGCTCACACCCGCATTTGGAGTATCATCATTAAACAAAAGAAGAAGTCTAATGATGGCCATAAGGCGTCCCACATTTCCAGAAAGAACGACTCTGAGCCAGTTCTATCCACCGACTGGTGTATCAAGGCCTTAAAACCGACTTATACAGGGAGTATGTAATTTAGTAGGAGTGTCCTCTTGCGTCAACAGGGTGTAACGTGAACCTTGGCTTGTGCCATGCTCGTGTCTCTGTAATTTGAGCCTTATTACCTGGTAATAAGGACGTTGGTAATGTGTCAACATCCCTCTGGGACTGGCTGGTCACGGATCTGCGCTGTTTGCGAGGTAACCTAAGTTTTGTTCATGCTTGGAAAAACTGCTCCTTGAGTTACGATTCTAATTACTTGGTTTGCCAACATCATCATTGGTATTGAAGGCTGAGTAGAATAAAAATGATGGCCTTATAATAATCTGTTACGTACAATCACCGTATCATGGAGAAGGTTGTGGGTTCATCCCACTCGGCTCATAGCTTTTGGTACAATTTAAAATCTTTGAGAAGAAAAATTTGATGGCAAAGAGTGACAGTAGGGCAATCGTAACTTGAGATTGAGACCTCGAACCTCGGAAGCTATAAGCTATAATCGCTTCTGCGGAAGTCCACCAGTAATATTTTTATTGCTTTATTTATTGGTGTTAATATAACCCTTATTAGCACCATTAGTATGCTTTTATACCACTAGTGAGATATTTTGTCCACGTTAATTTTAAGTCGTTACGAAACTCTTCGACATCGAGTTGCCCCTGACGCTAAAAGATGCAAAGTTTACTTTTTATCTATACTCGGATTTTTAATTAGACGAAGCTAGCTGACGTTTACTGTGTTGTCAGTTTTTGATGAAATAAAAATAGTGTTGTGACAAAGTGAATGATTGAAAAAACTCCTGAATGAATGAAATTGCCTCGTTTTTCTAGTGAATAGTTAGTGTGCCGAACTTGACTTGACGTGCTTGGTTGAGGATCCATATCGTTCGCGCGAAACAATATAGCAACAAAATACACAACAATTACCACAAACACAACGCAACGAAAAACTTTACAAAAACAATAACTAAACAGCGTGAGCGTAGAAAAACATTCGTGCTATCAGATTAGAGGTTAGAAGCCGAATTACAAACAAAATGGTGGCGTTCATCGGTGTTGGCACTAGTCGCCACGCCGCGCTTTGTAATAAACCGTCAAAAAACTGATTGTATATACATACTACAAGTAACTTATATCAGAGCACTTTTATACATTTTTTTATACAAATTTCAATATTATTTTATAGTTTGAAAATGATTAACTATTCACTCATTGTTCATTCATCTGATTGAACGAGAACTGGACGCAGCACTATTACTTTAAATGTAGCAACATTATTTTACAAAGTGACATTAGCTACTGTCAGTCAGTATCGTCTAATTAAAAATCCGACTATATTAGATAATTAATTACATTAGCGTTTTCGTGTAAATTATAGGCTAGCCTAGTCAGAGTTTTTTTGGCATACACGCATGTAAAGTGCAATAAAAACACAGTCTCCCTCTGCCGGTTGATGTTAATTAATTGATTTCTTGTTGTCTATCCACATACCACCACGTAGAGGCTTCTACTACTTCTATTCATTCATTAATTGATAGACGCGTGAGCTATGAAGCATCCATTTATGCCTCGTATTTCTTAAGTGCTGTCCGGGGTCTTTTGTTAGACAAACTCTTAAGTACCTTTTGCTCCGTTTTGGGCCTCAGAATAACAATCATAATAAATCTGCCTAGGGATATTTTAATGACTTGTTCAGTGGATTCGTAGAAACGACGATCGTTGGGAAAAAGGGATCTGGAATGGCGACCACGAACCGGAAAACGAAGCATAGGACGCCCACCCGATGGACCGAAGACATTGTTAGGATCGCAGGCAGTCGGTGGATGGAGAGGGCTCAGAATTATTCTTCCTGGAAATGTATAGGGGAAGCCAGCAGTGGACTTCTTCGGGAATGATGTTGATATAACAAAATATGCTCTAAGGTACAACCAGAACAGGTAATCCAGACAGAAAACCAAATAACCCAGTCATTATGAGACACATAAATTGAAAAAAATAAATTTTTGGGGTTATTAAAAGAATCTACGTTTTACATACAAATGTTTGTTCTCTGTCTTGAATTGAGGAGTGGAGGTTCACTGACTTGGTTCGCACATTGAGTTCACGTGAACCACGATTAGAGATTCGCAACTAAGTTGCACAAAGCTCGAAGGTTCAACTCAACATGCAAAAACAATACATTCCAAAGGTAGCAACTGAACGGAATAAAGCGAGACCCTAGCTAGCCTGACATTTTGTTTGCTATGGCATTTTAGGCCGGACTATATTTTTATGAAATTGACCGGTTAAATCTAAGAATGTTTGATGATTATGATGTCCTTGCCGTGTCGGTTACGGTGACTTTGAATGGATGGACATAATATTTATAATTGTTCATTGTTTGAGGGCTTCGTTGTTCTGGTTCTGGTGTAAGAAACTTGCAATTAAAAACATTTGAGCTATCTGCATTGTGTGGTGAACACAGATGTTTGTTTTCTGTCTGGGTGTTATATTGTGTTGAATGTGTGAAATGTTTTCAAGCATTATATCAGGTAGGTATATTATAGATTGTTTTATAGTCAGCTGTCTGGTTCTTATCATACAAACTCTGGTTAGTTTGTGGCTAGATACTGCTGTGTGTATTGTTCACAATATTTATTTATTTATTTACTACCGGCTTTTTGCTCAGCATTTCAGCCACTTTAAATACCATATCAACCCTAGACGCGTGTGAAACGTGCGCAACCGGGCTCTAAAATAAGTTATGGCTAATTCCCTTCAGTCTCTGGAATGCAGTTGCGACGGTGTTCAGTTATCTAAACAATGAGTGGCACTCACATGTGTTGGCTAACACTACCTACTCATCAGTATTGATCGCTGATGATTCGGCGGTCGTTGATAAGGTATACTTGAAATAACAGACATAGCTTGATTGAAATGTTAAAACTATGTGGCACAAACTCATCACTGTTCTAAGTTATTTGAAAGTATTATGCATTTCAGAATTTAAAAAAAGGTTAACTTGGTTTCATATCTCAGTGACTCATGATGCGTTCAGCAAACGCCTTCAAGTACAAAATGTAGCTTATTTCGATTTTTACAAGGCGTTCGATCCCGTCAACTTTGATGTCCTGATGTGTTGATAAAATTTAGCATGTACGATTTCGGCCAAAACTATTACGATTCTTTGCCAAGTATACCTACCTGTCTGATTGAAAACAGTTTCACGTCTAGGGTGTTTTGACTTTTTTGTATAGATACTATACTCTAGATCTGGAGTAAGCCAAGGCACTCAATTGGGCCCCTTCTTTTTCTATCATGATCATGCATAACATAGCTTTTTTTTCTCACCAGTTCGCAATGTTTTATAAAAAATATGCAAATGACATCAAATGTGGAAATCAAATCAACACAAGATTGATTTGCGAACTGCTGCAAAAATTATTAACACTATTGGTACCTTCAGGCTTGGAAGTATGGAAGTGGCTACACCTCAACATCTCAAAATACCAGCTAATGAGTCACTTCACTGACTTTTCACTCCACGGAGAATTAATAGCTAGGTGTCTTTCAAATACTTCGGTGCTAATTTTAACACAAAACTATCATTTCATGAGCACATGCGATAGCTCAGAGTACCCAGCTTTAAGAGGTTGTATATCTCGAGACTGCAAACATTTGAACATCTTTATGCATCTTAACTGATAAAAAATGTTCGAGTTGATAAACACAATTATGATCAAAGTTTTTTGTTCAACTAATTTAATAGCTGACTGTACATATCTAATAGATAACTATAAATCAATCTTCCTGCGTTTAAGAATAATTAACCGTTCTATTTTTAAAACAGATGCAAGCAGTCTATGGTAAAAACGGTGAAGGTAAAAATGAATTTATTTATGTTGAAATATTTCTTAACTTGCATTTGTTGTTGTTGATATTTGCACGCATTTGGTACTTCAGCAACTCAAATGATAGACGCTGGTTCAGTTCTAGCTACTTCCCCAACGCGTTTGTCCAGAAGGGTACCAAAACCACCGTAAATGATCCCTTAATCCAATCTAGATGCAAAAAGTCTCAAAGCAGGTTGTCAGTATAGAAAGACCTTTATTTACTGGTCGTGTCAGTTGAGTGCGTTTATGAATAGGCCTTGCTTTGTCGAGTCCAGCCAGACATAAAGAATGGTTTCTATAGACAATACTGAGAATCGATTCGCATGAGTGTGCAATGGAAATTAGAATTATATAGCTTCATTTTACTAAATTTAACAACAGATTATGGAGGTACATATTACATTGTGTTTAGACATTGATGAAGTTTATTACAGATGGATAGGTACCTTCTACCTTGTTATCTCTCTAGCTAGATAGTTAATAAATCTTAGATTCATATAAGTCTCAAACCATTTGAAGCCTCTTCAATTATGTTCTGTGATAAGCAAGACAGTTTTTGAGTCATGTATTTCAGATGAAATCCACTAAATATAAATATACAAGTAACAAAGCAGTAAAGAGAAAAGGTCTCCTTTAGACCATAAATTAAAGATAGAACCCTATAGTTTAACCGAACTTACTTATCATGGAATCTCGGAAAGTACAAAGCCTAGGAACTGAACTTTGGCTCAAGCACTCTTGACTTTTTTGAAAGTTCTGTTCCTGGTTGTAAAGGGGAGTCATTTATTTTTCTTCTTCCTGCCCTCATCTTACTTTATGTGGGGTCGGCACAACATGTCTTCCTACTCCATTCCCCTCTGTCAGCCGTCATCTCTGCATTCACTCCTCTTTTATCCATATCATCTTTCACACAGTTCATCCATGTTTTCTTTGGTCTACCTCTGCTCACATATCCATCTACAGCCATTCTCATCACTCTCGTAGTCACAAGACTTTCTTCCTTCCTCATGACATCAAAAAAAGAGAGTCATTTTTGTATTCGGAAAATAGCTTCACGTGAACGAAGTCGTGGGATTCCACTAGGAAAGATATAAATTAGTGTCAACAGTAAAAGGTGCTCATCATAGAGACTCTTCGATTTCTAGATTCAAATTGTTGATTTATTTTAATCGTACCTTCGAGACGCGAAACTTGGAGTACATAAATTGCGCTTTAGCTAGTTTAAATATTCATTCAAGTTGTAATGAGGAGTTCCTCATTATATCTTTATGGTAGTTGCCATAAAAGACCAGGCAGTAAACGTCAGAGTGGCTTATGGAAGAACACATCTTGAATGCACTTCATTTTGAGTCTGTCTAGGCTTTTGTTTGCCCTACGTGCCGCTCTATTGATCTAGTTCAGAGGGGCGTGATTGAACCATGACAAGCACCTACCTAGTAGGTATACATACTCAGTTATTCAGGATTATGGTGTTTTACCATTTTTTTTAAAGGTTACAGTGTTTTTGTCTTTATAAAAGCTAGCAAGCGCATCAATATTCATGCAAGTTGTGCCGAAGCCGGACTCAAGAGAGGCCAGGTGTCAAAGTGATCATCCTGACCGGGGTGATCCCGACATCCTTGTATCATCCCCAAGGATGATGATGATGAAGGATGATGATCCTAGAAGTTTTATACGGGTAAGTACCTATACATTTTCAAATCACTCTCTATCACTCGCTCCTTAATTTTTTTTTTGGTATTATTTTTTTAATGTTTTGCTTTATGTTATATGTACTAATGATTTCTGAATTTATTGATTTGTGTTGTTTTGATAAAACCTTGCGCCAGCTAAGCGTTCTGCAGTGGCGATCAGTGAAACGCTGTCAAATATCGCTGTCATATTTAACAGCGTTTCAATCATCTACGTAAGAAATTGATTAGTTCATTCATGAACTACATACTTCGGTACCTATGCAAATAAAGAGTTGAGCTAGCAATCTTAACCATGGATAAGAAAGAAGGGAATACAGAGATGACGGCTGAAGAGAATGGAAGAGGAGAACATGTTGTGCCAACCCCACATGAGGTGGGATAAAAGCAGGAAGAAGGAGGAGACACCTTATGACCTTACCCAAATAGTAAGCATCACGAGGGGAAACACTCACGGTCAATGGACCATCTCATCAAAATCAAGAAGATTAGGTAGGTACAGTACTAACTACTAAATCCAAAATAACCTGATGTCCGGAGACATTCGTTAGTGAGCCTTATTTATAACTGTGCGTGTGATACCAGATCTTGCTGCCTTTTATGTTGATTAGTTTGACGATGTGATTGGCCTGTTTGCAAACAGTTAGATAGGTACTAGATATCAGATCATACGATCAGGTAGAACAGCTTCAGATCGAAGTCAAATTGGCAAACATCGTGGCGGTTTTAGGGAAAGTTGGAGTTCCCACGACGGGAGAATATCCCCCAAGACTAACGACTAGGTACGAATTGACCAGAATCTTCCAAATCAGCCGTGTATTCAAAAGGTTGAATTATGTGAGATTCGAAACTTGAGAATCAAAACATGATTGACAGGATTTTCGAAATTTCACATGTAGATAGAACAGCTAACATAGTAGCTATTGGTAATAACGCTGTGACTACTAAGGTCAGGTCTTCATCCTGTGTTGAGTTATCAATGCTAACAATGCCAATGATGTTGTATATTTTATGCAGAAGAATGACATAGACTGTCGATTTGCTGAGAGGAACATAAGTGGCACTACAGGCAAATCTGTTTTTATCTTAAGACCTGTGGCCTTCTTTAAACATAATTTGTATGTAAAAAGCACACCAGTGGCAATCATTTACGCTAGGTAAGTACCTATACCTATATTATGTGCTATGCTGCAATATAGTTAGTATCAATTTATCCTATTGTAAAACAAATCCAATATTAGACCACTTAGCACTCGTTGACGCCTGCACGAAGTGTATAGATACGAGTAGTTACATTATTGGATACAAACCTGATGTTTGATCAGTCAAATAAAACATAGGTAGATCACATTACTATACACTCTGAATATTGTGGCTGGATTGATAAAAATGCGGTTTCACTTTCACTGACATCTTTAAAGTAAGAATTTCCTCGACAAGATAGTTATGTTAAACTTTTCAAAACACGAGAGATGAATCCCGAGAACTTTACGAAGATAAGTGCCGTTTATAAAGATAAATAATAAACTTACCGGAGTGCTATGTTTATTTTTCCACCCACAGATGTTGAAAAGCCCGCATTTGCGTACCAACGCACGCAATTCCGTTAGGTTCGGTGTAAAGTTTGCACTGTTCAAGTACGTAGGGGATATGGGGTAAAATTGATCACTGATTATATTTGAGTTGCGGAATTTTGTAAGAAACGCGCAGCGCGTACGGGCGTATCGCGGCGAAGCACGCGCTTGACTGCTGGCGGTCCCTCCAATGCTGGCGGCGCGCTCCCCCGGCGCGTTGACGCGACGATACCGTCTGGCGTCAGGTTGCCAGGCTGCCGGTTAGCGAGACCATGAAGAAGGGACAAAACCCGCTTTTTTATCCCATCTGTGATTAGCAACAATACTTCATTCAAACAAGGACTAACCGAGCTCGTTTGGCATCGTTTTCGTTTGATTCATGATGTAGGTAAGTACTTACAATAGAATGTTTAGAAAAGTTAGATTTGCAGCATTTAAATGGACATTTACTGAACAAGAAATTTGAGAATTTATCAACTAATCTTTAAGTCTTTGAGTTTTTACCCTATGAAAGAACCAGTCGGATGTTGTACCTATTAGGTCAGACTAAAGATTTGCATTACAACAGAATCCGATGAACCCACCTAACATGGCTATTGAACACCCATTCAATGTTATACTATTAAGAGGTAACACTATTATGTTGTCCACCAAATCATTGTTTTCAGTAAACATTTCAGACTTTAAGCTTTCATTAGGCATTCCAATTTTATATCATAGAGAATACAATGAAAAATCCAAAACATTGGGGAACGATCCCGAAAACAGACAAAAAATAGTCTTAAAAAATGATAAGATAAGACATAAGACATATAAACCTAATTAAGGTGCTGCAAAATGAAACCTAACACACATTGATTTTAACGAAGTAACTCAAGATTTCAATCGGAAACGTTTATGAAATATCCTGAATGAAACAGTAGTAACAGTTGTTGCATATTTTTTAATATTGAAAAACAAAGTGAATCTCAATAGGTTGATAGTGGAAATTAGGTATTACATAATTCAGATACAAATGTAAGCTACCTATGTGGATCTACGGGGTCTGGTTGACTTCCGGGAGCGAGTTGATCAACTCACAGGGGAGAGAAAACCGTTGGCTCACTTCAAACAAGTGCCTTCCCTCGAAGAAGACTTCGTTTTCTGAGAAGTTTCTTAGCTGTCTTTGGTAGAAATCGGAGCAGCCGTCTGCTGTCCAGTACTTAATGTTTATTTATTGGAAAACCAATTGATGGTCCAGAAACTAGTGATCCAAATAAAGGTTTTAATGGATACAAAACATTCTAGCAGAAGTTACTGTGAACGCCGTAAGTGGACATAATATTGAAGAAGATGAAACAGCGCATACAATGTTTTAATCCAAATAATTAGCATACTTATAGTTCTAACCGACTGCCAGGCGTGGATACAACGCACAACCTAATCCTAAACAGCCAAAAGCAACCATATTATATTTTTGGAGCTTACAATACATGCATGTATAGAAAAGCACTTATAACTTGGTTTCTGTCAACGTGGAGCCAGCGGTCCTTCTACAGCCATGTCAGTAGCAAACTGTTATGTAATAGAAAACGTATTGCACAATTTCCTGATCAGAGCATGGAGCTGAACCAGATGGCATTTCATATTCCACTGGATTCTGCTGTACCTATCCTTTTATGAATGACTTGCTTCCGCCTAGGTCACGAATTGGTTGCTCTTACAATGTATAAATCGCAAATCGTAAGTTTTATAGTAGTGTCGCCGAATTGCAATGAACATGGGCAAACAAACATTCAGAGGTCATGAAATCAGTTAAGCTCCTTATAAGCGCACAATTTTTTTTTTGTTGATAGCGTAATGTTTGACGGCCATCACACCTGATGGAACGTGAGAATGGAGCCTAAGGTGGAGCACGCTTAGCTGTTATCCACTTGTTCACTCTTGACTTGAAAATTCTAAGGTTGTAATGCCGGAAATATTCACGACGGTAAAGAGTTCCACTCCTATACCTATATTATTCGGTATCTTTAGTGTGAATGGAACTGCTTTAGAGGGAAGACCTCAGCGCATGTATCGATCAGATAGCAGAATTTTTAAAGAAAAGACAGGTAGATACTTCTACCTGTCTTTTCTTTAAAAATTCTGACCCTAAATCGACGAATATGAAGAATGTTATAAGAGTGAATGAAGCGAAGGAGGATGTCAGGATCGTAGCAAGTGGAAGTGTAATCTCTGCCTACCCCCATGGGAATGAGGCGCGATATTATTTATTTATGTATTAATTTTCCTAGGTTCTTCATAAATATAACACATACCTTCACGAATTTGATAGATGCGCTCCCAAGCATCAGCCGTCATCCCCTCAGAACCCAAAGTAAATTGATTTCTGCTACGCATAAACTTTATAGCATAAAATAAAGTTTACTTATTTTATTGAAACTGATGTAACTATACAGCGATGAATAATTTGACGGTGACATTTCACGGTAAGTACGGTAAACGGTAGGCTTGCATAGGGCAATTATTGATACGCTGACCCCAGGCGAATAGGTCATACGATCGATGTGACGTCATCATCAGTCAAGTCCACAGCTAGATGAAGGTAAGCCCCCATCATTTTTTAAACGACTTCAAAAACCGTTTCATTCTCAATTCAAATGCATTTTTGTCTAGATCTAGAACTACTGACGGAACGAGCAATAGCCCACCCCATAGGTTATTTTTGCAACAAGCAAGCCAATGGCCCACCTGATATTACACTGTCTATACTATAGTATATTAAAGGTACCGAGGTCGTGCCCTATGTGGTACACTCCGTTCACTAGGAAATAGGTTAGGAAACTATTTATTCTACCTACAGACACAATAATAAATAATAGTCAGCCCTATTTCTATTCATAATTGTATTTTCTAGGCATTCCATTGAATACATTACTAAACTATGAGATCATCAGAAATCCTCATTCTTGATAATAACGTAACGCAGTCAGTGGCATCATTTTTCAGTACTTAGCATAGTGGCGGCAAGATTATTTTTGTGTTGACTCCCCAAAAATAGACTTTAAAAACTCCTTGCTGCGCAGGTATCAAACCTTCTTGGCAAAAATAAAGATGGAGTAATTTTTAACGACAGATGGGATTACTCAGAAAACCTCCAACAATTTTCAGAGGGCTAGGAAAAAAATACTTTTTATTTGCAGAAGGTTAAACAAGTCCTGAGACGTAATTATGGTATTCTGTGGTATCAGGTAGTTTGTTGATACCACGACCGATGACGTAAGGGGCCGGATCCTAGGTCTTCGCCGTCACGAATCTCTAGCAGATTTGTTTGTGGTTGGGGTTCCAAAGATAAACAGAAAACCCATAAGGCTTCTGTTAGTATGTCCTTAGTCGAGCCCTTTTACTCGTGCAGTGCCCATCATCACGTTGAAATGCTTGTTCTAAAACAAATGTTTCGAAACTCCGTTCCGTTTTGAAGTATATTCACTTCGAACCCTTTCTTCTGCGTGGTGTGATACGCACTTGGTATTTTTTTATGTTCATCTAATTGGCCATCATCAAGCTGTTATGAATGCTGACTCAGACCTCAGTAAACTGCGCATCCATTCTTGTACCATAGTTGAAGCCGACGGAAGCAAATCAAGATGGATACTTACATTTAAATACTACTGTCCTCTAGGCATTGTAGCTTCCTGAAATAGGGGTATGCAGGAGTGAAACCTGAAATTGATCATTTAAAATCAATGTAGGGGTTTTATTTTACTTTAGCTCACTAAGTATTAATGCCCTCTTTTGACTTGAGTGTCGAGTCATCGATTGCATCGAACCTGAACCTGAAATTGATCATTTACAATCGACTGCATCGATTGTAAATGATCAATTTCAGGTTATATTAAAGATTCTCGTTGACTCAGGATTCGATAATGAGCCCTTGACGTACCTACGTACTATATTATGTTTTCTGATGGATAGCGAGCGTCTGTCACTTAGATAATATGGTGAAGTAAAACAGGTAGTATGAGTTCTGCCATTTCAGAGTATTCTTGAGAAAAAAAAATCGGTTCTAAATTTGAACTTTTAGAGATGGAACTATCTTTAACCGACAAATAGCTTCAACCCCGTCACAACCCCGGATCTCGGAAATGGCACCAACGATTTTCATGAAATTTAGTATACAGGGGTTTTCGGGGACGATAAATCAATCTAGCTAGGATTTATTTTTAGAAAATATCGGCGTTCGGAGTTAAGAACAAACAACTTTTTCATAATATCATTACTCCTAGCGCCATCTGTTGCTCAGAAGCAAAAACTAAGCTCTGTGAGAACCTGAGAACTCAAAGGTTATGTTTCACAGAGAACGCCATCTATTGTCATCATTCATAAGTACGTTATCAAAAAAATACCGGTCACTTACTGCTAGTGTATATGAATATGCCGTTCTATATTGCATATTACGGTGTTGATTTTTTTTTTTTTTTTTGAAAAAAATTCGGTGACGTCATAGAAGTAGGCTATATAATTATAGCTGCGTGTGCGGTCATTTGAATATTTGTATATAAAATTCATCGTTATACGCCTTGCTATATTTTACTAGCTGTGCCCGCGACTTCGTCCGCATGGAATAATGTCTGTGGGTAGCATTTTTAAATTGTAGCGGAAAAAAAAACGTAGGTAGATCATATTCGCGTGCACGTGACACAGTCGTCTGCCCTCTTACTAAACTTAGACATATTTCCCCACCTACACAGCGCCGTACTACGCCACACTTTCTTCTCTCCCCGCATTCCCCTCCAAACTCTCCCCAGACTCCCCTCCACAATACCCCTGTACTCCCTCCTTGCACTCCCCACCAAACTCTTTTTTGTATCAAATCAACAGACTAAAAAATAAGTTTCAAGTTTCTAGCTCTAAAAATGACGATACTTCCATACAACTTTCAACCCCCATTTTCAACCCCATTACAACCCTTTTTTCGCAATAAAAAAAGTCTATGTCCTTTCTCAGGCTCTACACTATCTGAGTACCAAATTTCATTTCAATCGGTTCAGTTGTTTTGGCATGAAAGCCGGACAGACAGACAGACAGACAGAGTTACAAACGAATTTATAATATTAATAAAGATTATGTAGCTACGTGTGTGAGGGACTTTAAGATAGTAAAATCCGTTCCAAGTCAAACACCATTTCGTGGCTAAGCTTCCTCAATTTACGCAAAAAATAATAATCGAAGGCTAGGTACATAAGTATGTATGTAAAGTAGGTAAACATAAGACTAATTTGAAAAAATCATGCCATGAGTGAGCATGACCCTTGTTTGAATTTCCGTGAGTTCACATCACGGTTTTTGAACACGATTCGTGGACATACTTGCTTCCGCTTGCATCTTCACGCGTATGTTATCCAGTTAAAATAATACATTATGGATAGTAAACTAAATATAATATGCTGAAAGGAGCTTACAATAGTTATTTGTTATACAAGAGTGCAAAGCTGCTTTTTAACCGCGTGCTCAATTTTGATGACCGAGCAAGCGCAGGATTCTAAAATTTAACCACGAGCGGAGCGAAATACAAAAAAGAACATGGCGCGACTAAAAGTAACACACCAAGAAGGTTCCAAGTATGAGTTTTTAACAAATTTAAAAAGGTTGTATGATAAATTCGGCACCATGCAGGTAGAAGTAATTAGGTTTAATGATGTTTTGAATTCGCAAATACACCAAGAAGGTTACGAGTAGGAGTTTTTAACAAATTAAAAAAGGTTGTATGATAAATTCGGCACCGTGGAGGTAAAAGTAAATAGGTTGTGTATTCACAAACTTAGTGAACACGATATTCTAAATTCAAATTCACTTTATCCTCTAGCGGATAAAAACGGATTTTCCATTCAGATATTGAACAGCAAAAACCCACTTTCAGAGCTGGTGGGATGAAATAGTTATTTGTTATACAAGAGTGCAAAGCTGCTTTTTAACCGCGTGCTCAATTTTGATGACTGAGCAAGCGCAGGATTCTAAAGTTTAACCACGAGCGTAGCGAGTGGTTTAAAAGTTAGAATCCTAAGAGTCGCGAAGGAATCAAAAGAGCACAAGGTGAAAACCTTTGCACTCGAGTGCAACACGTAACTTTTCATCCCACCTCAGCGAGGAAATGGCTAAATGCAAAAAAGAACATGGCGCGACTAAAAGTAACACACCAAGAAGGTTCCGAGTATGAGTTATTAACAAATTTAAAAAGGTTGTATGATAAATTCGGCACCATGCAGGTAGAAGTAAATAGGTTTAATGGTGTTTTGAATTCACAAATACACCAAGAAGGTTACGAGTGCGAGTTTTTAACAAAATAAAAAAGGATGTATGATAAGTTCGGCACCATGGAGGTAGAAGTAAATAGGTTGTGTATTCACAAACTTATTGAACACGATATTCTAAATTCAAATTTACTTTATCCTCTAGCGGATAAAAACGGCTTTTCCAGTCAGAAATTAAACAGCAAAAACACACTTTCAGAGCTGGTGGGATGAAAAATATATTATTTTAAGAGTTAGAAAAGTTATAGAACTTTATCATAGAAGGTAATGACCCCTTTTCCAGATAAATATACCTACTTAGAAAAAACTATAGGTAGGTATTATAAATCAGTTTACATGATGGATTACTCCTATCACATTCACGAATGGATTATAATAAACTAGCTGTGCCCGCGACTTCGTCCGCCTGGAATAGTGATTGGGTAGCATTTATAACTTCCAACGAAAAAAATCTGTATTCGAGTGCATGTGGCACAGTCAGGGTCGGGCAGACGCCGGGTAAGCACAGTTAGGCATATTTTCCCCCCATTTTTTTCTTGTCGCAAGCTTAAATAAAACATTTATACATAAACCTTACATATTTCCATGCAAACTTTCAAGAATAGTCTTATTGTTATTTTACACCCTTTGTAATACATTAATTTGTGGGGAAGTAGAAAAGAAGACAGCCGCGACTGATACACACAGTGTGCACAGTCGAACGGGACCTGGCTTGCCAGAGGTTACGTCCGCGGCTTAAGGCGAAAACATATTAGGCGGACGCGTCCGACGGACGCGGCTGACAGCCGCGACTGATAGATATCTAGATAATGAATGTACACTGAAGTGTGCAAACTATCGGATGCGTCCGACGTCCGCGGCTTACATCCGATAGTTTGCACACTTCAGTGTACATTCATTAGCTAGATATCTTCAGTCGCGGCTGTCAGCCGCGTCCGTCGGACGCGTCCGCCTAATATGTTCCCAGCTGAAATATCGATCTTTTCAATCCATCGACACTTAGGACTATCTGCCACTGGCAACACTGGTCGGCAATCAGTCAGTCATAAGGACTTGGCGAAAAGACTTTGCATTCCCGCCAGCACAAAAAAAAAGTCAGTCAGTCACTTAAACAAACAGAAATTTCTCGATCGAAAGCCGTCGCAATTGTACAAAAATGTGTAATTCTCATGAAAAATGGTGTTTTCAATAAGTGGTTTGCAATAATACGTTGCATAAATGTCCTTTCTAATGATTTAACCTATCTGTGTACCAAATTTCATTGCAATTGGTGATTGGTGATCGTCGGAGTGTTTTGGTGTCAGAGTGAGACAGAAACATCAATGTGATGCTCTTTATAACGTTTTAAAAGGTTTGTAAACCTTTTTTTACAATAAAAATTAGCCTATGTCCTTCCTCAGACCCTGAACTATCTGTGTACCAAATTTCATTTCAATAGGTTTAGTAGTTTTGGCGTGAAAGCCAGACAGAAGGACAGACAGACAGACAGACAGACAGAGTTACAAACGCATTTATAATATTAGTATGGATTAAAATAGCGTTTGAAAACTACCGTTTTAAGTTCTATGACACTAGTCTAAAGACACATAAAGTAGGTATTATCTGTTCGCTTCCAGTTATGATATTAATTGAATCAATACCTTTTTTTATTTAACATAAAATATGTAGGTATGCAAATAGGTATTTTTTTTCTTTGAACCGGTAGTAAGCACAGCAAGTATTGAAAATTACCTACTTACTGCTACTTACTGTTAGCTACGCTATCATGTGTTTTTTAGGGTTCCGTAGCCAAATGGCAAAAACGGAACCCTTATAGATTCGTCATGTCTGTCTGTCTGTCCGTCCGTATGTCACAGCCATTTTTCTCCGAAACCGTAAGAGTTAGACTGATGAAACTTGGCGAGTAGATGTATTCTTGACGGCATTAAGATTTTGACACAAAAATAGAAAAAAAAACTATAAACTTTGGGGGTACTTTTGGGGATACTTGAAACTGAAACTCAAAAAATTTTTTTTCATCGGACCCATACGTGTATCTATGGGGTATCTATGAATAGGTCTTTAAAAATGATGTTGAGGTTTCTAATATTGTTTTTTCTAAACTTTTAAAAACCTTTATATTATGTTACTTGATGCTACGGAACCCTTCATGGGCGAGTCCGACTCGCACTTGGCTGCTTTTTTGTTTATACAACTAGCTGATGGACCAAGCTTAAAGTGTGGTCCATACCATCGCCTATACCAAAGCATTGCCTCGTGGTCACGCGCGTCAAGAAAGGCCCTACGATGCACTGCCCTGCGTCCATCAACTTGAGGCATACGGATGTTCAGTCTCATGTCTTTGAAATTTCATCTGCACCCACAACCCCATCATACCGAAACAATGAATGAATTACCTATATTATTTATTAATTTTCAGAGTAGTGTGGCAGCATTGCTATGAAATAGTAGTGTGGCAGGGGCAAATGCTGAAAAAATAAAATAAGTAGTTACCTAGGTACCTAAACTTGCCAACTGATACCGTGTTTTTCCCCCGGTTAGTATTAAGTTATCTGTGCCCCGGTAAATGTCATTTGAAATGCTGCCACCGTAGACAGAAAATCTATTATTTTAACTATTATTGTATCGAGACATTTTCTATCCTAAATATTTTAAGCTATTGACATATAATATAATAATAATATAATATAACTATTGACTTATCAGTATCACAGACAGATGTAATTGTAATACTTAATATTCCATATCGGTCCGCTTCTACTGTATTGCAACACCCTTGCAGGGTAAATTATGTATTGATTCTAAACTAGTTCTAAGATCTGACTGTTAAATTTACATGCATAATAAGGCAATAAATATACTGAATACTGAATACTGAATCTAATAGACGCTGGGGTCGCGTAACCACTATAGTCCCTTTCACTCTCTCACAGCAGTGTTTCCACTGTGGGCTATCACCCACAAAAAGGGAAGGTTCTTGTATGTGAAGCGTACGTCAATAATTGGACTTATTTGCTTGTTGTTGATCAAACCCATGACCTACGACGCAGAAGTCAGAGCTACTACCAAGTACCCACTGAGCTGAGAGGCCAGTCAAAAAATTCTATTTAGTATTGGTATTAGTAGGCGGTGGTAGCCTAGTGGGAGAAATCAAATCCCAGTGCAAGCATTTACCTATTTGTTTCTGTAATAGTAGATTGTTACACAAGGGCAGTAAGTGAGCTATTGCGAACAAGATCCTGTTTGGCTAACGGATCGAGTGCACCCAGGATATTTAGACGCCTGAGCGAGCGAAGCGAGAAAAGGCATTTATAGTTCGAGGGTGCAATAGCTACTTACACCCGAGGTAAGCATTCTGCTTTTCATAATTCATGCGAGGTAAATAAAACATTCAAATAGGTATAACAAAAAATTTATTATGGAAAAACAATTATTTATTAAAAATTAATTGTAAAATATTTGCAACGGTATATCTGCTAAAATAGGCGCAAACGCGTATAACGGTAAAACAGACTGTGTGAATCTGCAATTTTTTTATCAGACTTAAGTTTTCATAATTATCATTTTGTAAGAAAAGAGATTGTTTCAATCAAATCAATTCAAATCAAAAGTGTATTTATTCAGTAGGATTACAATAATCGCTTTGAAACGTCTTAAAGCTAGGTGAGTCTAGGTGCCAGTTCCACGCGACCAAGCCTAGAAGAACAGACAACAAAATACGGCTCGGTTTCTACCGTTTTTTATAATTATCTTTTTACAAATCAAAAATAATCTAAAATGATAGTCGTGAAGTTCCAGTGTAGTGCCACTTCACTTAGTGAGACGTATGCAATAATACAAAAGCAAAAGTTTCGCTTCAAAGTATATAAAAGTACCTACACAGCATATAAAAATAAGATAAACCGAAAGAGTGAGATACATAACAGGTTTTGTAGCAAAAAAATGGACATACAGCCTTAAATAAGAAGAATGCTTGCTTGCATTGCATGCTGATGATAAATATGACATTTATATTTTTAAAAAAGATGAGGGTGGTCTTATTTATGCTTCAGGTGACATGGTTCCTTTATATTTGTGAAAAAATATTCCGGGCGAAGTGTGCAGGCGAAGGGTTAGGTTTTCTTAAGGAAAATCATATTTTACCTGAAAATAAAAAAAAATGTATGTTACATAGTCGTATAGCCACTAGTATACGAAAACAATTCAACATATTATAATATTTATCTATTGTAAACAATACACCTTACAAATCCTGCTATAATAATTTGTAAGGGAGGTCGGGCCTCGAGTAATTATGAGACTTTGCTGGCAACACAGTTTTGAGGTTATCATTTAAGCAAAAGTTTTATAATTTGAAATAAATGACCGTGAACCTCATAATACTTATAATAAGTATCCATGTATATCATGAGTAGTTCAGGAATTCCAATACTTAGTCAAGAATTATGTTTACTTACGCGTGAAATGTAATGCCTTCAATTTTTCGTTCACCTCGGCTTTTACATCTATTAACACTGCACGACACCATGTTATAATATAAAATCAAACAGTTTTCTAGCTTATACTGCAAAATATTACCGAATTTTAATAGCGTAAACTAATGAAAATCAATAAAACACTCCGTGACAGTCGCATTATTTGCCCTCAAAATAGAGGACAGGCAAAAAAAAGGTTGTACGGAGAAAAGGCCAACAATAAAGTAGCTACATCTCTATCTTACAAGGGCTATTATGATATATGCATCCTTTGCTGAATGAGTGAAGGAAAATATATCGCGCCGTCTTTTAGATTTTCTGTCTACGGCTGCCACAATACCTTCAAAGTTCAAAATTGTATAAATTCTAGTGTAGAGACTAGTAGAGACCTAGTTTAGCCAGATTTGTGCTTCTCCGATGCCTGCGCCGGAAACAAAATCATACCTGTACCCTTATTCCGAGTTTCACTCGATCAGTTTGAACAATTCGTTTCGCCTTACGTGTCTCTCTCTTTTGTATATAGAAATACTAAGGCCCGTATTATGAAACAGTGATTGGGTCTGTCTGAGTCGAGTCTCAAGCATCGATTTTTACACTTTTCAATAGTGAACTTTTTTAAAATCTTGAGCTTGAGACTCGACTCAGACTCAAGCACTGTTTCGAAATAGGTACGGGCCTACGACAATAAAATACGTTACGTTGAAACGATCTTAACGAGTCTCATCTTAACACCATACAAAAAGAGAGACATACGTGTCTCTCTTTTTGTATGGTTTTTGTTTTGTCGTGGCAAAACGAATTGTTCTGACTGATCTAGTAAAACTCAGAATAAGGGTACTGCACCCACTTCGCCACACTTATCGTGATAGATCAAGCAAAAAGCGTTTCGCTTTGACAAACAACTTGGAAAAAACGTATTAGCCTGAATAGACGTTGAATTTCAATTAGATTACAGTAACGAACAGTACATTGCAATGTCGAGTCGAACTGACCACAATCAATTCATGCCGGAATCGAAATAACAGGATAATGCTAAAAATGGAGTTATTTTGAAACACGTTTTGATAAAAGTTTTCTAGGAATTGAAGCAGGTAAGTAGGTCAAAACCTATATACCTGTTTTATCAAAACGTGTTTCAAAATAACTCTATTTTTAGCACTTTCCTGTTATTTTGGGGAATTTATGGGGATTATCCATTTTTATGGGGAACACTGTACGCTTCTATAATAAACTTCCGGAAAATGCAACTAAGCTTCCTATTCGGAAGTTTAAAGCCTATGTTAAGAATAATTTAATAAAGAAAGCGTACTATACTCTAGATATATGAATGATAAAACTGCGTGGCCCGATGTCCCGGTCACTCTACCCATAGAAAGCTAACATGTCAATTTGCAATGTCTGTACCTACTATTTCGTATCTTATTTTTATATAAGCTGTGTAGATACTATAGTATAACATTGAAGCGTAGCGTGTGCTGTCTTTGAAAGTTTTGCTTTTGTATTATTGCATTGCATACGTCTGACTAAGTGAAGTGGCACCACACTGGAACTTCACTGCTATTATTTTAGACTATTTTTGATTTGTAAAAGGATCATATAAAAAAACGGTAGGAACCGAGACGTAGTTTGTTGCCTGTTCTTCTACGCTTGGTCGCGTGGAACTGGCACCTAGACTCACCTAGCTTTAAGACGTTTCAAAGTGATTCTTGCATCGTACTGAATAAAAAATTTTTGAGTTTGAGTTTTGAGTTTGTTTTAGATACCTATTATGCTTGACGTCACTCAACATCACACAAAGCGCTTCGCTTTCACATTTTTTCGTGCAAACTGCCAAGGAGTAGAACTCTTTACCGTCGTCAATATTACCGAAACACACCTTGGAATTTTCAAGTCAAGAGTGAACAAGTGGATTAAAGCTAAGCGTGCTCCACCTTAGGCTGCATTTTCACTTTCCATCCGGTGTGATGGCAGTCAAAAGTCTAGATTGAGCAATTTAAAAAATAAATAAATACGGGTTGCACTCCGGGAGTGCCGGCAGAAGTGAAAACTTGATTATTAACGTTGAGCATGTTTGATATTTTGGAATGGTTAGGGGGGGCTTGTTTGTTATTTGGCACGCTGTAACATACACGAACATTCGCGCAAGCGCCCTGCGCTGCCTAAACGAAACAGTAGGCCCAGGCATACATTTTCGCCGCGCCGTAGAGAGGGGATAGCTGTCTACTCTCCATCCGTCTTACGCTTTTTCGATCAGGTCACGTGTCCTGACGCGCTGACGCGAGTTTAAGATTTTATACCCATTACAGAAAAAGTGCTCAACGCCGCTAAAGAAGTTTTCACTTCAAAAACCTACGTATAATATAGATCGGTGTAGGTAGAATCTTTGCTAACGTACAGTTACTTAACCCACATAAAGCTAACCAGAGAGCTATTTGCCAGTGAATGAAGCTGAGATAGCACAATTTCTTCGCTTTGCTCTGGACTGGTTTTTTTGCATACAAGAATTGGACTCCAACAGTAGGATAGGATAGTGACTGGAGTTAAAATAAAGCTTGTAAAAACCAAAGCGACTCATGATAAACTCATACTACTTATAAAAATTATGAACGACTTCCTTGCCTTCACAAATGAACATGAACATGTCTTGATGACGTATAGTGACAGATGAGCTTTACACCTAAAAAAATTATTGTACACTTTACAAAAAACGAATTTCAATTTTAAACTTATAAGAATAACCCGGCAAGAAACTCAAAAAATGGCAAGAGCAACGCGAATAGCATTGGATCTGGCTTTAGGTTTGTACAATACAAAATCCATAAATAAACTACTAAGACTGCGACAAAACAAATGTAGAATTTTGCCTTCTTATAGAGCCTCCCTGCACTATGTTCTAATTTGTCCCATTTTCATTAACCAGTGTATCTCTCAAGCTCTATAAACATGAAGTTCTGATTATACCTTTTCCATCATTATCAATTATCAAGAGTAATAAATCTGCATTTGTTTTGTTCGCAGTTTCATTGGCCACGGTTAGACCAGTCATCTCAAAAGTTTGGAGCGCTACTAAAAATATGGTCACAAACACACCAGCTAAACCACTTGTCGCTAATCCAGTAGTATCAAAGGTTGAAACAACACTGGATAAAGTGGCAAATATGCTAGTGACAAAAATGACTGTATTCAGAGATTATCAGTTGCAAGGAGAAGAAAAATACCTTGAAGCTGAACTAGAAAAAGTTAGGAAAAAGTTGGGGGGAGGGGGGTATGGGGGTCAAGGACAATGTAGCTGATACCGTTACCAAATAAGTTTTTGTACTTAATAAATTATGGTTACTGACAAATTTCAGCATTCTTTTTCAATGTATCTATTGTACTTGAATTGTACTTGTATGAATTCACGAACAAAACGCATTGAAATAATAAAGTACTTACTAACCTTTATGGCTACACGTTTAGAAGACGTTTTATGTGAGAGTCCAAATGCTCTGGAGTCCAATACAAGATACGAACAATTTGGCTAGTCATGTTAGTCAGGTTGTGCTTTTTAGTCATTATAAACGATGTAATTGACAAATATTTTTATTTTAGCAACAGGTAAGAGCCTGAAACCAGCCCTAGGGATAATGTGGCAATACGCAAAAGTGGAATGTGTACCACCTATGACGCAAGGTTTTTTCAATGGTCCTGGTGGACAGAAGCTGGAAAACTCCGTATCAGCAGCAGCTGACAACGCCATTGCGGGAATAGAATCTAGAATAAGGGACATGGACGCAGAAGTGGAGAGGGTCAGGAAAGAAAAAGAGAACGCAATCAAGGCAGCACAAGATAAAGTAATAGCTGAAGCAGCGAAAAAAGTTCAGGAAGCTAAAATGAAAGCAATGGAAGCTCAAAAATCGAAAGAAAAAGAAGCACTAACAAAAAAAGCTGAAGAGGATAAAAAAGCAGCATCTGAGAAAAAACCTGAAACGGCGGAAAAGCCTAAGGAAAAGTCAAAGCCAAAAAAGAAACCACCAGCGCCGAAGAATAAAAAATAGAATGAGGGCTATAACAATAACGGTGTTAAAAGACTCTTGAATAGTTTCATAAAGTTATTTTTCTAATATTTAATTTTCTTTCCTATCATAATGTGAAGTGCAGCATATTGCAGTTGCAGAGGAGCTACATCAAGTATAAAGGTCCCAGGTACCTTACTGATCAGTCAGTGTGGGAACGCATGTTTAGTGTCTCTTTCAGAACCTCGACAATTAATAAAAAAAAAATTACACCCATAGATTTTATTTTTTTGGGAAAGCCTGTGATTTTTCAATCATCTCCAGACTGCAATATTATGTTGAGAAATAGTGGAGAAGGTCTGGCGCGTTTTAAGTCTTATTTTTTCCTTTTACAAATTGGTGCATATGCAAAGTTCTTGTGTTTTTAAAACGTTTCGAACATCATTTCGGAAAATGCAGTTAAAATGTTACCTACCTAGCTACCTACCTACTTGTTCAATAAACTCCTTGAAAACAACTTGCCAACCAGTTGTCAAGACCATATATGGATACCTGAACTACGTCAATGTCTATCTCGACTTGTTTCTTCTTGTCATGAATCTACATACTTTTGATTTATGTTGTGTTGTGTGTGTCGTTATAAATTAAGTGTGCTAATTAAATTTAATAAGGCTGAAACGATGACCTCTGGCGCTAATGCTGTGAAAAATATAATAAGCAATTTATTCCGTGAGTATTATAGAACGACATTTATAAGTTATATTATGTTCTTCAAGCTAACGTGCTTTTATCTCCATGCTTTTAGCCACAAGGAAAACTACATAAATCGCGAAAATAGTAGCCCCACATTTAAGTAGGTACCTATTATAATAAACTACATCTATGCTATGGTACTTAGGTAATAGTTAGCATCATTATTTTCTTTCTTTTCTCTCTATTCGGTGTAAGTTTTCAAGGTATAATTATTAAACCTTAATTATTAAGGTGCCTCTTAAAGCTTTTAATTTTTAAGCTACTTACTCATAAACATACGAATTAAAATCATATTTTACAGGCAACAGATCGACCATAGCGTATGAATTGTCTGAACTGTACAAACCATCACTAAACAGGCACAAGGCCAAACTGATTGAATTATTAAAAGGTGAGCAAATATCAATAAGAACAAGCACATTGAATTGTTTGGCATTACGCAAACACCGATCAATAAACATTTTTTGATGTATACTTACCTACCTACTACGATTTCAGAAAAGGCCGAAGAAGCATCGCAATCGAAAATTGCGCGAAAAATGCGAGAGGCCAAAGGCTTTTACACATTGGAGATGGCACCTCCATCTTACAACGAAATGGAAGTAAGTTTGAAAATGAACAGTCAGCAGCAGGTAGTTTTGTGATGAAACAAGCAGATGGCTTTGCCGCACCTGTCGCCTATAATAGGCATCTACAGGCTGAAGGTGCAAAGCAGTAGACCACGTACGCTATGAATCTACCGTACGATATGCAAGCACAGCCCTCCGTCTGCCAGCGTGTGTGCCTGTAATTTAACCACTCTTCAAACCAAAACAGCAACAGCTATGCAACAAACTCTTCAAATCGTATTACAGAAACAGCAACGCACTAGACTATTCAAAACAGAAACACAGCCACACAACCGCACCACTTTACAAACAGAAACAGAAATTGCAACCCACCAGACTCTTCAAACAGGAACACAGCATAGCAAAGCAATATACCTACCTACTCTTCTAACAGAAACACAGCAACTGCAACGCACCAGACTCTTCAAACATAAACACAGCAAAGCAACCTACGTAACGGTAGAGCCGATAGCAGATTCTTCAGCGTAATCTTCAGATCCACTTATCCAACTGTTGCCTATAACTTTAGGCAAGTGTAATTTTCGTTTACAGAAACTGAAATCGGATCTGGGTTTAGTTAAAGAGTTCATCAAAACCGGCTGCTACAAGCACATCACTGTCAAGCAAGCCTGGCTTCTGTTTCTCGTCGGCTGTGAGGTAGGCCTATGGTTCTACCTTGGGGAGACCATTGGGAAAATGCATATTATTGGGTATCAAGTTTAGATCCAGTCCAGCGTGTAAGATATCTAGTATCGCAATATTATACTGACTGGTTTTTAAGACATCTTTCATTTTATGACATGTGAGTTACGTTTTATTTCTCTAGTTTCCCAGTATCAGCCGGCATCTCAGTAGTCGCTCCTTTCTTTTTCACGTCATCTTTTCGCATTCCACCCATCTTGAATGATTACTAAACAGGCTTTGATTAGGTAGAATTACGTCTTAATTTTATTCTTCTTGCCTTGCAATTTTATAGGTCTGCAGCGGTATAGGCTTGTCCTAATATTGCGAGGTTTAGCATTACGACCCAGAATCATAGTACTCATGAGTGGACACTACATCCGAGTGATTCCGAGTAAGTACTCAAATGCCCGGGGAAACCGAGCACCAATGAGTTAAATCTGTTCAAAAATGAATTAGCATAATGTACCTACCAATTTATTTCGTATACCCATTAGGGTACCCTGTCTTGCTTATGGTAGGAACTTTTTTTTTTTTGGCGAGGTAGGTTTACGAGGTACGAGGTAGGTAGCGGCGAGGCTTACCTTACATAACTGTACCCAGAACGAAATATTTAGGTAACAAGGAGGTTGGATACCCCGTCTTTCTGCGGCATTATGGAGTCCAAAAAGTCTATGTTAGGTTAGTACCTACCCAGCGGCGTCTTTACCTATTGTGCAGGGTGTGCGGTGCACACGGGCGCAGCGTCCTAGGGGGCGCCGAGCGCCATCATCGGCGCTCGGCCACTCAGCAGGCGCGTTGACCGGACGCCGCACTTTCAATGACCAACGTAAAAAGCACTCCGCTCTGCGTTCGGCGCCCCCTAGGACCGCTACGGAGCTCAACTTGGCGGGCGCGTTAACCGAGCGCCGCACTTTCAATGACCAAAGTAAAAAGCGCTCCGCTCTGCGTTCGGCGCCCCCTAGGACCGCTACGGAGCTCAACTTGGCGGGCGCGTTAACCGAACGCCGCAATTTCAATGACCAAAGTAAAAAGCGCTCCGCTCTGCGTTCGGCGCCCCCTAGGACCGTTACGGAGCTCAACTTGGCGGGCGCGTTAACCGAGCGCTGCACTTTCAATGACCAACGTAAAAAGCGCTCCGCTCTGCGTTCGGCGCCCCCTAGGACTGCTACGGAGCTCAACTTGGCGGGCGCGTTAACCGAGCGCCACACTTTCAATGACCAAAGTAAAAAGCGCTCCGCTCTGCGTTCGGCACCCCCTAGGACCGCTACGGAGCTCAACTTGGCGGGCACGTTAACCGAACGCCGCAATTTCAATGACCAAAGTAAAAAGCGCTCCGCTCTGCGTTCGGCGCCCCCTAGGACCGTTACGGAGCTCAACTTGGCGGGCGCGTTAACCGGGCGCCGCACTTTCAATTACCAACGTAAAAAGCGCTCCGCTCTGCGTTCGGCGCCCCCTAGGACCGTTACGGAGCTCAACTTGGCGGGCGCGTTAACCGGGCGCCGCACTTTCAATTACCAACGTAAAAAGCGCTCCGCTCTGCGTTCGGCGCCATCTAGGACCGCTACGGAGCTCAACTCAACAAAACAATTCTTTCTAAAAATCTCCAAACAATAGAGTTAATTTCCCCATTGGGGAAATTTGTCAGTTTGTGGTAACTTGATGTGCTGTTACTTGTACTTTGTATCCATTCCATTTTGAACGCGCACTTACCTACTAGGGGGCGCTTGGGTAATGCTTGAACACGGGCGCTACATGGGCTAGAGACGCCTCTGTACCTACCTAGTAATGCATACAGTGAAGCGCTAACAGTAGGCGCAGGAGAGGCCGCCGGGCGGCGCCGCCCGGCCGGCCGTGCTCCTAGTAACTGGAAACAATAAATGCAAAGATTTTATAAATTCTTACGTAGGTACTTACGCTGTACCTAGTTTATTAATTTCTTATTCATATAATCAGCGTAGCATAACAGCGAATACAAAAATCCCATTACCATTGTCCAGCCCACTGCTGAAATCCAGAATAATGCTAGCCATAAATTATCAATTTATTTCTTCCTGCAAGTGAAAAAGCTCAACACAACACACACGGCAGAATAAAGCTTATAAAGCAGCTACCGTCCAGTGTGTCCCGGGCCTAAACAGCTTTTTGTTTGACAGGTACATAGACTTTTGACAACTTCGTTGATTGAATTTAGTGATGTCGATAATAAATCGATATAACTTAGTTCGATGGTTTAATCGATTTTCGTCACATTTGTTTCTGCGTGTGATAATCTCAGGCCACGGAGGTTGGAAATGTATCTAATACTACGCGAAAGGAGATTCCTAAGACTAGAACGGCATACGTACAAAACTAATAAGTGGACTACATACTCATAAGTTAGTCCCAAATAATTATTTGAAAGAAATAGAACACTATGTTCACGACAGTTTTTCTATTATGTAGGTATGAACAATTTTGGAATAGAAATCTCATTAGGGTGGCTATTTTTTGGCTCAACAGGCTAATACTAATATCCTCAAACTTTTTTTAAGTACATCATTGATGAGTATTTTTTTATACAAATAACTGATGAAACATGTATTCATGGCCCACCTGATGTTATGCGTTAATCATCACCTAATAAAAAACATTGCCTCGTAGGTCAGGAACGTGCCCTACTATGATCTTCCCTGCGTCCATCAACTTGAGGCATAAAGAATATGTTCAGCCTCATGTGCCAGTAATTTGACCGGCATCCACACCCTTCAAACCAAAACACAGCAATGCTGCTTCACAGTAGAACTAAGCATGGTGGTAGTACTTCCTCGGACGAGCCGAGCCCTTCACAAAGAGTTCTACTATTAAGCATACTGACGAGTCTTGCTGCGCCAAAATCCCCGCGACTACGGCCCATAGTATTTCGCATCAAATCATAGATTTATCAGCCTGTATTCCTATGTAAAACTAACAGAGCGTAGTGAAATCTAACCTTACCGTTAAGGAATGAAAGGCTATTTTTCATAATCGATTACTATTTTCTGTCATCTTATGTTCGATTATTGCCCCAATCGATTACGACTAATGCCTTCACTATTTGAGTTGAATCAAAATGGTGTGGAAGGTGCAATGCGGTGTTTCCGCGGAAACCCAAAGCAAAGAATCATGCTTAGTCCGCAGTCCGAAAATGTATGAACTATGATAATTTTGGAGTCTATGTAGTGCTTGTGTTGTGTGAATTAACTCCGGCATTATAGGTTCCTCTTTAAGTTTTGCGGTCGAGTGTTGTCGTAATGCTGCGGCGAGTAAATTTTTATTCAATATGTTTCGTATTCGGTCTCAGTGTTCTACTAATTCTTGCTGGAAGTCGATATACAGATAACGTAAATTATCGTCCGTCCACCGAAAATCACAGGAATGCATGGACTTACGTGAAAACTGAAGATGGAGAAGACAGTCTGCTGCAACCCATTTCCACGGATCCGGACGATGGCTCGCCAAATATTGACAAAATTCTAGACAAAACTCGCTCTAAAATTAGACTTGAATTGTGGAACTGCAACTTAACAAATTTTGGAGTAAATAAATTGGAAGATTTAACTCTGGAAACCAACGGAAAACCTGTACGAAGTGTCATCATATCCACATGGAGGTCCGGGACAACATTTCTTGGTGAGGTCTTAAATGCTATGCCTGGTAACTTTTACCACTATGAACCCCTTCTGAAATACAACGTCACCCAAATCAGAGGGGCTCCAAATGCAAATGATGCCCTGAGGACTATCAAGAAAATGCTCAAATGTGACTTTAGTGGGATGGATGACTATTTTAAATATGGAAAGACGCATTTGTACCAATTCAGCCATAATACAAGAATATGGGACCATTGTAAATATAATAAGGAGCTGTGTTTGGATGCCAATTTCACAGCAAGATTTTGTAAGCTGTTTCCTTTCCAAAGTATGAAGGTTGTACGTGTGAGGTTGAGTCTTATTGAAGATGTTTTAAAAGACAAAGAGTAAGTAGACCGATATCACATAACTTATCTGCTAAAGCTTTTCTTTAATTTATTTTGTTTTATTTTATTTGGGAAACAGTACAGTATTACAACAGCTCCTTACTAACAGTACTTACAAGTTTCCAACCATTAAATTTTTCATAAAAAGTGTGTTAATAGACAGACAATTTAAATCAGCTTCCTCAAATTTGAATAAATTCATTTATATCCTAAATTAAATGAATTCCAGGCTTAACACAAAAGTGATATTGTTAATACGGGATCCTCGGGGTGTGATGCAATCTCGTCAGCATCGCGACTTCTGCAGACCAGCTCCAGACTGCTGGAGACCCGAGCTACTCTGTGCCGACATGATCAGTGATTATGTAGCTGCTGGCCGGCTAATTCAGAAGTACCCAGACCGACTTATGTAAGTATCTGTAAAGCTTCAAAAGGCGGGTGTATCACTTCTTGAAAGGCCGGCAGCGCATCAGCACCACCTCTGGTGTTGCAGGTGTCTATGGGCGACGGTGACTACTTTCCATCAGGTGGCCCGTCTGCTCGTCTGCCAACTATGGCATAAAAAAAAAAAGCTTACTATTTGGAGTCGAGCCAATGAGACCAAAACCAGATCCAATGAGAATGAAAATAAATGAATCTGAATCTGATACCCAAAGTAGTCTAAACTCCCAGGGGTCACCAGCACCACTGAGGTAGGGGTCACACAGGGCTACTATGAGTCTATGTGTGCAAAAAATATTGGAAGTCCATTAAATGTAAATGGGGTCTCGATGTGACCGTCATGGCAGTTAATGTGAGCCATGCCCCTTAGAGCTTGTGAGTGACCAGGAAGTGTAACTTGCAAGAAGCTGGTTTACCAATAAGCTATTTTTTTGTTAAGAATGATGTGCAGTGCTCATATTTTTCTTAGTTAAAAATACGGAAATACAAGATACCTAATGCAATTAGCATGAAAAAGGTTACACTAAAACAAAATGTATATAATGTGTGTATAAAAACTGTGAAGTTTTATAATTTACTGTTTTTTAGGGTACTCCGTTATGAAGAACTGGCCTTGACACCGAATGAGACAACACATCAATTACTCAAGTTTTTAAGGCTGGGTGCCACTAGGTCTGTGGATGAATTCCTACACACGCACACTAATGTGGAGGTGGCTGGAGTCAGTTCTACATTCAGGGTCTCCAGAGATGTGCCTTTCAGATGGAAGAATATACTCAAGTACACTTATGTTGAGGAAATACAGGTAATATTACTATTTATAGATTATGTAGGGTGTGTATGGAGTAAATACAAACAGCTTCAAGACTTGGCATGATCACCCACAGGTCTCTTAGGCTTGTATTCCGAAACAACTACAAACAAAATACTACAAGAATGTTATATAGTGGACAAAGTGTCCAGTAAGTATGTGTTTATGTGGATATAAAGTAAACCTAACCTTATCTAGACTCCTTATATAACTTTTAAGTATAGAAATTATTATAAGTTGCGTCATGCCGCCTTTTCTTGTTTCAAGATATTCTCATAAAGTGTTAAAATAATCCAGTGTGTGTAGTGTACTGCAGTATTCCTCTGCACATGCCAACTCAACAAGCGGTTTACCTTGAACTGAGTTAGCGCTCTAGCCTAGCTATTCGTCAATCACTTGGCCCTCTGTCTCTCTGTCAATCAACAACATATAATTATTATCATTTGTTCCAAGGCAATTTTAGTAGTAGGGCTCTTTGTGAAGGGCCAGTCTGCAGAAATACTACCATCACTGACGTCAAGCTGCCATGCTGTGTTTCAGTTTGTGGGTGCCGTTGACATTGCAATCATATGAGGCTTAAAACCTGTGTGCCTCAATTTGTTGGACGCAGGGTAATTGTAGGGCACATTCTTAACCTGCGTGTTACAGGTGATACATAAGTTTGTTCAAGCTCCACCTAGTATAAAAAAATCAAATACTCGTACTAAACTATCAGATATAAAGTTGATTGAACAAAAGCAAGCGTCTTCGTTTCAGCTGGGGTAAAACTGCTTTCTGTGTGTCTGTCCATCAGGTGTATGCCTAATGTTGAGCTGATAAACAAGAAAAAAACATCTCACCCAAATCAAAGATTTGTGATGTCTACAGCTCACAGAGCAACTAGTTATTGGAAGGATAAGAGATGAATTGATTTCGTGTATTTTTCCAGGAAGTGTGTAAAGAGGCCATGTCTCTGTGGGGATACAAACTGGCGAACAACGCAACGCATATGACCAGCAAAGAATACAACCCTTTGGAGCCGTACACCATTACTCAGTGATTCTACTATTCTTCAATGAACCCGCTGACCGGTTTCACCATACAATTGTACAAGATTTATTGCATTTACAACACGTAAGTATTCCTTAAAGAAAAACTATAGTTAGATTAATTCTATAGCCTAATCTTACCTACGCCGTATTCGTTATACATTTCACTATTAATGACTTTTGCGAGGTATCATTAAAGTCCCTCCATTTCAATACTAGATAATAGGATGTCCGTTTCCTTGAATTATTACCGGGCTGAAGCTGTAATAAGCATTCAAGATTTATGATCAGTTTCTTGAAAGTCATAACAATAAACTATGGTTGTAAAACATAGTCGGCAACATCCGTTGGATGCTTCGAGACTGTGATGAGCCTGAGAATACGCGTTAAACTTCTAATTTGTTTTTAAAGCTAAAAGAATAGGGCGACCCTTTTGGATTAGCAAAGTATAGGTAACTTTAGCGCTGACCGTTAGGGGGCTAGCGGAATGAAGGGCGGGCATGCGTAGCGCTGATTGGCTCTCTAGTCGCACTCCGCTCTCTGTACCAATAGGACACTCTGCACACATCCACACATCCAGTGTGCGCGACATGCGCACACTACGACGCATGCGCAGCTATCCCCTCCGCGTATCGCTCAGCGCTAAAGTTATGTGCCGCTAGTTATAAACCGACTAAACGCAAAACCACACAACATTATTGTAATATACTACGCATAGAATGGGCACGGTGCTCCCCCCACCAATCGAAACTTCCGCACCTCACCGCCGTTTCAAATCTTGACAAGGCTCTGATTAGGTACAGTACGAAACTGGTGCGTTTCGTTTTGTTTTGTCGTTTTTTACAAGCACACACGCGTGCGTGTACAAAATACGACATTATGTGTAGGGTTTGTGTAAGAACCGCACACAAACGCGCGTGTGCTAAACGATTTGTTGCCTGTTCTTCAAGCTTGGTCGCGCGACACTGGCACCTTACTAACTCACACAGCTTTGAAACGTTTTAAAGTGATCCTTGTGATTAAATTAATAAATTTATGATGTTTTTTGTGTGTCTGTTATTGTAATAGATAGTTAGGCGGTTTTTGTTTGGATTTTGATCAAGTGTCCGGGGGAAAAAACGTGTTGACATCGTAAGCTATCGTCGTTTTCCGTCAACCTATAGTCAAAGCCGTTTTTCCTTTTGTTTCAGATGCAGTTAAATACGGTTGCATCTCTATATATTCTGGCAGTTTAAATATTAAGGTGTCTACATCTTAAAGTCTCATTCCTCCCAAACTTGAAGACTTAGAGTTAAAAACAAAAAATATGGTAAATCATATTGCGAGACTTTAATTAACAAAAACACAATTGCAAGGTACTGTAATTTTATAATTAGATTTTTTAGTGTTCATTTTTTCCATGACTTAGAATGCTCAGATATCGTGTATGTTGCATGTTGTATGTAACATCGAATTCTCTCACTCAGTATGTAATATTATTTTTTATTATTATTTAAGACTGAAATGTTTCCATTACTCCAAAATGTACTTCCATGTAAGTAATAATCTGCGCTTGAATGTTCGATCTATAATCATAGTGACGTTTTGAAATCGAGGTTGTGTGCTGCACATATAGTGTCATTATATCAAATTGTAAAAGATGGACCATTTATTATAGCGGTCAAAATTGCTTGAGTCTTTTCGACTTCATAACACAAAGACCGAACACAGCACACAGTCAAGCAATTTTGGCCTCTAACTTAGCGCGTTTAATAAAGCTTAGGCGGATATACTTAGCACTAAAGGAATTGACAAACTGTTGATGCTTCCATTATAGACACTCGAATAACATAGTTTAGAAGTGCATTATTTTTACATTATACTAAGGTTTAAGTCAATTGTGTACATATAAACGAAGATAATCAATGTATAGAGCAATGTCGATTCAGTCCAGAGTCACAATTTATACAACTTAGCGTACAAGTGCATAGAAATGACCAAATTGTCGTGCTGTCGACTTATAAGTAGGAATTGGAACGTAAAATTTAAATTTTGGACTGGTGACGTTGTTTTGGTCGGATCCATAACAAATCAGACGAGGGGTTTGAAAATTAGCAATTTAAATTTATCGCGTTTATGAGGCTTTTAGGCATCGGCCTACTGTGATAATTAAATACAAATAATAGTGCATAAAACACGCACACCATTGAACAACAATTTTATAAAATAATTTGTATTTATAGCGATTGCATTCGCGTTCCTCACAAAGTAGTTTTACAAAGTACATAGCTGTCAAACTATTTTAGTGGACCGAGAATGTATGTGCAACAAAAAAGGAATTGAGAGCGGGCTGAATGAAATAACGAAATAAGTTCCTCTTTCGGTCAACTAAACAAGTTGGTGGCACTAATAGTAGAATGTAATCTCCGTCCATGAGATAATACCCTGTAAATCCCCAAAAGTTCACCAAAAAGGAGTACCTCGTGATTATAAAACAATAAATGCCCCATCTCGGTGGTGGCGCGACTTTACATCGCTGTAAAACTACCTAAACATTAGTCAAATGAAGCAATGTTATTCAAAAAATCGATTCAACCTCTGTTTAAATTCCCTATACTCAATTGAAAGGTAAATTTACTTTGTACCTACTAGCAGACAATCTCGCTAGTTCAAAGAACTGTATCCTTAGTCTGAGTTTTACTCGATCAGTTTAAACAATTCGTTTCGCCTACGTGTCTCTTTCTTTTTTATAGAGCAATGATGGGACAACAACTCGTTTCGATCGTTTCTACGTAACGTAACGTATTGTTTTTGTCTCATCTTTTCTCCGTACAAAATAGAGAGATACGTAAGCGAAACGAATTGTTCAAACTGATCGAGTATAACTACGACTTGCCCTTCTGATCAATTATTCACCAGACCGCGGGTGCATGAAACGTGCTGAAATACCGGAAGTCAAAACACACAAAATGAAATCAGGGTAAATATCCCGTTCTTCATAAAAATAGTGTTAAAAACAATGATAGTTTCAAAAGTATTGAACTGATGGTAATAATAGGTGAAAATAAGCTTTCGAACTGAAATTTTGAATAACAATGTTTTCTACTACAATGTTTTCATGTACACAAACAACACTTTTATTCGCTTTAAAATAAATTGGTAGATTCGAGTTTTTATGCTTGGCATAATAATAAGTCAAAAATAAGAAAATTATATCGTGCTCATATCGACTAAAGTATGACTCGTACATGCGTATACGTTTTTTTTAATTATCGCGATCCTAGTGCATAATATGGATTAAACGAGTATTTAACGCGATTACTCCATATAAAAAGGTAATCGCGATAAATACATATATTTAAAACATATAACTATGCATATACGTGATGAATTATTAGGAATGTTTCATGTAGAACATTCAGACTTTGAAATTGACTGAGAAAAAGCCCAAAAAAATACATTACAGAAAAGAAACTGCTTTGAACGAGAATTCAAACAGGGCTTGGTTTTATAATAAAGCACAAGCCAGTGTTCGTGTCATTGGTTCTTCCGAACCTGTGTGGTGAATGGATTTAAATGCCCCCAAAAAGGCTGCTTACGTGCACTTTACACATGTTTTTTAAATTTAAGAACATTTCCGGTTTCCTTACGATGTTCTTTCTGCACTGGCATAATTACTAGTCAGTAAAAACAGTGGGTTACCAATAATTCTCAAATAAAAACACAAGTTTTATAAAACAACGGGATATTTCGTGATCATGGTGCATGCAACTGTGCCGAAATATCGGAAGTCAAAACTCACAGAATGAATTCATGGTAAATATCCCGTTCATCATCATTCCCTTGTCCTTGTCCCACTTTATGTAGGGTCGGCACAACAGGTTTTCGTTCTCCACTCTCCTCTATTAGCCGTCATTTCAACAGTCACTCCTTTCTTACTCATGTCATCCTTCACACAATCCATCCATCTTTTCTTTAAATATCCCGTTGTTTCATAAAAATAGTTTTAAAAGTTATGATAGTTTCAAAAGTTATAAAAACACTAATATTATGAACCTGTTCTTTTGCAATGCCTAAAGTCCTGATTTTCACCCTTTCTCTGTATATTCTACATGAATTATTCCACGTGTGGTAGATATAAGATGGCTAAAAACTCCAACCAGTGAAACGTAGTGAGATTCATTAAGTGCACTTGACTATAAGGTAGAAAACCTAGGATTAACATTTTACTACATTTTAATATAACGTAAGTTTGAATGTATTTAGTTCTTGCGGTGTTTTGAGTGTTCTAATTTTAAGTTAGTAACTAATCTTAGTATAAGGAGTACCTTACCTATAGTAGTAGGAAATAAATATTGCACATCGGCTAATTTCGGCTTCAGGCGAGTACGTCAGAAAGAGATAGCGCTCTACAAAGCCGAAAAGCCGATGTGCCATGTTTATTGCCTACAACCGTACGTACTCGTTGATTTTCTCTCTTATTCATATTGGTCTAGGCGCTCAATAGCTTATACGGACGCTAAGTCTGCTGCCATCTCTTTTCGTAGACATAGATAGTTAGTTACTAGATAGTTTTGCGTGTGACAGATGGCGGAAAACATGAATAAAATGTACCATCCGTGTTCGGAAAATATATTTCTAGTCCATTTTATTCATTTGTCAGACGTCTGCATCTGCGTCCGCGATCAAATCCTCACAAAATCATGAAAATGTAACCATTCTTTTATCAAGAAAGCATCAGATTATAGGTAGAATAACTTTTCGAAACAAAAGTATCAAACCCTATTTAGAAGCTGGAAACACATGCGGTGTTTCCAAATTTAAATGTTTGTATTCCACTACTTTTCGCAAAATGCTATACTTGCGAGGACTCTATAGCCGTTATAAAGTGTCAGGGACTATTAATAAAAAGGGTTACCCCCCTCATTCATAAATGCATGCGGCTCGCTAAAAGTCTCTTTATCACTGTCACTCTCATGTCAAAAAAAAGAGATGGCAACAGACTTAGCGGCTTGCTAAGCTAAATGCTATAGAGTGCCAATAAGAATAAGCATTTGTGTATAATTATTATGTAAAAGGCTAATCTAAAGTTGTATTCGACAATGCAATATTTATAACAAATCTGCTGATATAAGTGATACTCGCAAACGATCTGTGTATTGGTTCGTTATTATTGATATTATTTTTAAAATACTCTAAATTATTTTTTATTAACTGTACTTATACTTGGTTTTTAACATAGAATTTAGCAAAATAAAACCCGTGGGTATTTTCTCTCCAAAGTTCTATCCGCACACATCCGTGGCGTGTCAGGGGCGGAGCCGGGCCGTGGCGGTATCGTCAATTGAATTTGAACCCTATATTTGTGCAAATTGAGTGGAATTCTTGTATTTGGCTCCGATCCAGCCAGAGCTCGGTCGAAGGGATATCACAAATGAATTGCTGTTCGTTAGTCTCGCTAAAACTCGAGAACGGCTGGACCGATTTGGCTGATTTTGGTCTTGAATGAATTGTGGAGGTCCAGATAAGGTTTAAAAGGTGAATAAATATGTTTTTTTTCAACGGGAACGGTAACGGGGCGAGCGAAGCCGCGGGCGGCCACTAGTTGTCTTACATAAATTCAACTCATTGAGTCGACTCAACGGTTGCCACGTCCCTGACACGCCACGGATGTGTGGGGATAGACCTTAATCGGATATTATAGATTTAATTTGGGACAGTGCTATGTTTTTAGCAGTTTAAATAAACTGTAATTGTATTTTTTATTTGTATTAACATGTTTTATTAACCTTTTGTTTATGCATAATTTCTGAACAAGATACTTAATTAATAAAAGGTCACTATTTAAATAGCATATTTAGTACATAATAATACGTTTAAGGATAATCCTTTTGGTTTTATACTGAAGAATAATTAAGAATTCAAAACTGCCGCATATACAGGGTTATTCATTATTAGCTGCAAATACTCAGGAATTAGGTTCATCAAATAAAATAAAAAATATTTATAAAATGTTTTTTTTTTAAGTTTTGTTATGAAAATTCCGAGAAAATCGATAAAGGAATCATTGGCGCCTGACCTATTTTGATCTTTGATCCGCGCCCGCGCGCCGTGAGTGACACTCTGCGTTCAGTCACCGCCTAGGTGGGTCATCGTCCTGTTCTCCATGGCAATCATTATGCAATAGCCGTAAAGAAATTAATAAAAATAAAATTTTGATACAAAAACTTAAAAAAAAAATTGATCAAAATTTAAAAAAAATAATTTAATAAATATTTTTTATTTTATTTGTTGAACCTAATTCCTTAGTATTTGCGGCTAATAATGAATAACCCTGTATACTACTTAAAGATTGGCAAATTTGTGGTAAGCCAATGCTTCAATTAAAAGCAAACAATGCGGATACAACGATGTAATTAGTTTTTACAAATCTGTTTAGAACAGACGCAGGTGCTAGATAGTTCTACCTTTATTTATAGCACAGATTGACAAGCTATAGCTAACTTGACAAGCAACGTGATGAAATTGATACTGTATCTGAATTTACAGAATGTATTACGGTTTACGGAATGGAAATAATAGTCATCAAAATGTTGACGATAACTTTATCAAATTAATATAATTATTTTATACATTTATCATTGTCGGGCTGCCTCAGTTGAATCTTGGTTTTTGTCGAGTCAAGAGTAGAGATGGAAATATTTTTGTTTTATAACTAAATAATAAACAACAAATAGATTTAGAGAGCCAATTAGAGGTTCTCACGTGTAGGCTATGTAACATACACAGTTAGTATAATGTAGCTATAATGCAAACTACATGGTGTAAACTAAATATTCTTTTCATAATCCTATTTGGGGAAAAACCCATTGATAAAAAAAAAAGGTTGTCTGTAAAGTCGGTTTACTGACGATAGTTGAACGTGATAACGTCATAAGAAAATACTGATGGAATGGTTGCATTTTTCAAAAGAAAATTTTAGTTTTACTGAATTGAATTGAATGTGAATGAAACTGAATGATACTGAATGAAACTGAATGAAACTGAATGAAACTGAATGAAACTGAATGAAACTGAATGAAACTGAATGAAAATCCGGACCCGGACCCGGACCCAGACCCGGACCCAGACTGAACCCTTACCCTCATTTACCCTTACCCATTACCCGACCCGGGCTCGGGCTCAGGTAAATGGAACGACGAAACGACGTAACGACGCATGAGTCATGTTTTTTCGTGCGTGCAGCCGGCTCCATCGATTTATAAGACGTTATCACGTCAAAAAATATTTAAATCATAGTTTTTGACAAGTCTAAAGTAAAGACTGAAAAAACTGATTAACTTTTTTACATAACAGGTTGTGTTACATAGAAATAGTAAAACAGACATTGAAGTCCGTATTCCGAAACAGTGCTCGAGTCTGAGTCGAGCCTCAAGCATAGATTTTATGACAGTTCTCCATAGAAAAGTGTCAAAAATCTGTGATTGAGGCTCGACTCAGACTCAAGCGCTGTTTCGGAATACGGGCCTTAGATCAAAACATGCTGCTTTTTTACAGTGTTTACTCGAAGCTAAAGTTTGTCAATTTGTACGACCATTGGGTCCTCTCTAAAATATCAAACATAAAAGTATGATATTTTAAAGATTATTATTTACCAAAACGAATGTACGGACGTATTCTCGTCTGTAAGCAAATATATTATGTTTAGGTAAACTGTCTCACCGCTTGCTTCAGTAAAATTCAGTAGATAATGCTGAAGCAAGCTATGTTTGACTCCGAGAAACAAGTCAATAAATAAATCAATTACTAATTATAAGAAAACATGCTTCCTGATAGTTTTGACAATATGATAAAATATATTCAGTTATAAATGCCTTATTCGTAATACTGGTAGTGATTTAGGTAAGGTTTACATTATAAGGCTCGTATAATTCTCAGAAAACACATTTGTGAACGTTCTACGCTTTAAAAATATGAAATCAATGAAAAAAAACTTTTTGGTATTTGTTTTGTTTGGTTGGTTATTTTTTATACTGGCAATATTAGAGAAATTTGAGTGAAGTTTTGGACTAAGAACTGCAGTTTGCTCTTCCCTCATTAATTGAGGTCTAACCATGTTGCTTTTTGACAGAGCTTTGAATAAATTACATTGCCAACTATATCTTTCGTTTCATAATTTTGCAATGGTGGTGCCCCTCTCGCTGTTGGTGCACTGTACCTGTCACTTTAGGCAATAGTACAACAATGCTAGAGTGCCGATAATTTGTTCAGATAAAGAGGACCACCATTAAATATTATGAAACAAAATATTAAAATATTAAATGGCAGCACTGAACTTGACGATCAATTTCCTCTACGGTCAACTGAACAGGTGGCATTGTAATTGACCGTTGATGCATTAGTAAATTGTGCTTTTTTAGATTTAGAAATTATTTAATACATTTGGGTGGCTGGCTACCGGTGTAGATTTTTTATCATATCATTAGCATAGCATATCATAAAGTGTATAATCGTGGAAAATTTTACTTCGTGAATTATTTGCTTAGAACAATCCAGAAACAGCGGTAATTTGAAGATAATGTTGCCATGATAATCATTCTCATTACTATAGTAATGTGTTTCTTATCTGTGGAAAAATTATCATAGCAGGCAGTTCTTCAGGCAGTTATTTGATTCTAATCTGTGGTATATTTTTTTTTTAGATTTCTATAAGGAGGATTTGTTATGTATTAGTCTTCTTAAATTGATTAGTCACGCTATTATTATAAACTGTAAAAGGTTGTGAGTGAGTGTGTACTTTGTGTGCTACCAGTCATATCCATGACGGCTGAACGGATTGGGATTGAACATAAAATATTCTTAGTTATTTTGGTCTAAACTGTGGCAATTTTTTTTTATTATTTTTGAGATTTCTTTATGGAGGAATTTTTAAAGTATTATTGATTAGTCACGCTATTATTATAAAATGTAAAAGGTTGTGAATGTGAATGAACACACTCAGTGTACTTTGGAATGTGTGTTACCAGTCATATCCATGACGGCTGAATGAATTTGGATTGAATATAATATAACATATCGGGTTAGTAAGGTACAATCACGCAGCGATTGAAAAAAACATTTAGTTTTTGTTTATTTACACTTTGTTTTTTTTGTCTATGCCTCTCTGTGTTCACATAGAACCCCTGATTTATAACACAAATAAATTCAATAAATGTTGTGGACAATCCATAAAACACTATCTGGCCCCAAACTAAGCAGAGCTTGTACGCTGGGAACCATATAGGTAAATAATACTATATGCATTTTTTTTTTGTATTTTTTTAAATGCATACCTAATATTTGCTTTTGCATCTATTTTTTGTTTATTACGTCTTGTCTATGACGTGTAAATTTAGAGCTCTCTTATAACTCCTTAAACATAATACTCATAATTAGAAACGTTTAATTTCTGTGTTTCCTTTTGTTAGTGCATTTTTTTATTGCAAGAAGAAACTACTTCTCAAAATCATGTTTCTAAGACTGCTATTAGGCAACTGTAGGCTGTACATACGTTGTATGTCAATCAGTTACATTGGTAACAATTTAATGTAGGTATGTTTTATAATTTATATAATATCTGCATTGAAACACGTGGTTAATGTATCCTCAAATTACCGATGGCTGGATTTATAATATATTTTTGTCAATTAAGTACGATTATATTTGTGACTTTTCTGTAATTTTATTTTTACAAATATCAAACTGAAAGTTATTCATTGGAGCACCAAGTGTATGGTGTTGCCATATTATAAAAAAAATATGATAATAATTATAAGTGCTTATTGAATGTGGTAAACTATACTCTTTCATAAATGTTTATATATTTTCATCTGTTTTATTATGTCACAGGCTCTAAATTTATTTACAAAGTTATTTGTAAATAAATTATATTATGAGTTATCAATTACTTTAATAATTATGTTTGTCAATGTATCCGTTTGGTTCAAAGTCCGTCATTTTATGTAATAAATTAATAATATTGTTATTGTTGGGTCTAAATACATTCAATTTGATTGGCGCGCGGCTCAGAATATAATTGAATGATATCCTGGGAGCGAGAGTTTACACTACGTAGTTTTTTACACATTTGTAAATTAATAGAACATAAAGTAGGTTTAATCCGTAAAACTATGGAAAAATGAATTAGTGAACGCATAAACGAAATCTACGAGCAATAATTAATGAATAGGGAGCATGGCCAAGAACGAATTCTAAAGGTGTTCCTAGAGTTCGGAAATTTAGAAGCGCAGTCCGCGTTTACTGGTACAAAGTTGCACAACTCATTTCTCATTACATTCTTCTTATCGTGTCACTGATTCTTTCGAACTTTTGGTGAAAGGATTTTAAGTGCGCCTCAAAGAGGCTCCTTTCGTGCACTAGACACATGTTTTCAAACTTTTTGGTTCTACGACATGCCCGGTTTCCTCACGATGTCAATTATCACTAACACATTAAAAAGTGATAATTCAATTCTTCTTCCTGCCCCTATCCCACTTTTATGTGGGGTTGGCACAACATGTTCTCCATTCTTCAAATGATTGAATCGTAATATTATTATGATAAATATAAAAAAAAATTGCTGTTAGTGCTGGAAACGAGTGGATGAGGCTCGCAAAGGGCTTAAAAGAGTGGCGTAATAGAGAGCCTTATACCCAGCAGTAAGTGCAACCGGAGTGAAACTATGATGACAACTATTCAAAATTCCTGTAGCGACATTCAAACGTTTCGAAAAGATTAAACCCCTTATTGTAAAAGTTTCGTTCATTCAAAGTGCCTAAACCAAAAAGCTAGGCTAGAACTCTGCTTTTATAAATTGAATTCCGTTGAACATAGTACTAAGAAATCTGATGGGATACACTAGCGGTGAACCTACTAATACTACCATAAACGGGTCCATATAGAAATTCATCGTACCTATATGTAATTAATAAATAGTGCAATTTGTACCGGTAAACGCAGGATGAGGCCTGAAAAATGTGAGCGGTAGAATTTAAGGGTAGCCTTATTAGGAATAAGAGTTACAGTTGAATGAATAAGGATGTTGAACTTTTTATTAGGATAGGTATAGCACGGCCGGCGCGTTTTTATTGCAAACATTTATGTATTGTATTATCTTTTATTTCAAGTTAATAAAGTTACATTAAATAATACTTAGTCTTTTTTTTATCTATACAATTCTGAAATATCCACACACGCACGTTACAGATAGTTCATAAAATCAGAGAAGGTGGCGCCACTGAGATGCAAAATAAATGAACACCATATTTATAAACGTTATTTAAATTTAATCATTGCTTAAAGCTAGCCCTATGTCACTGTTTGACATTAACCCAACGATAAGAGATGGCAATTGTTTAAGCACTGTTTATCTTTTGACATATTTTTATAAGTAAGGTCATTAAACTAGTCTCAGAATTCCACAGCTGGAGCTCCCATTATACACTCCATGGAAGAACGACTTATTGGAGGAGCTTATCCACCGGCTTTTACAGTGTCATTGGTCTAAAAGGAGGTAGCTGCGCTCACCAAAAAGGCAGGTGACAAAAAGGTTGATACACAAAAAGCTAAAAATAAAATGAATATCTATTTTGTACCTCTCTCAAATTAGTTAAATACTTACAGTGGCCGTTCAACATCATGGAGAGTAAGAAGCAGACAACAGATGAATTATTTCAGGAAGTGTGCAAAGAGGCAATGTCTCTGTGGGGATACAAACTGGCGAATAACGCATTATCAGTGATTTTACTACTTAGATACTAAGACGTATTATAGATTATACAGGTATTTTGTTAATATAGAGGTATTGGTAGTTTATATTGGCAGTTCTCACATAAAGTTCAATAAATCTTTGTAAAAACCGCGAAAATAAAAACTATAATCACGAACACAGTGAGAGTTAGAATTGACATGTTGAACATGTTCCTCATAATGTTGGAGTAGTCTGCAGCAGAGTTGTTTGGCGGATCCCATGCCCAGTCTTCAAATCCTGCAAAGAAGATACCTATATAAATAAGCTGCAATCGCTGGTTTGTCTGATGTTTTTTACCCCCACAAGATTGAGAACTGAAGCAACTGGATGGAAAAAAAAACGATATAAATACACGGTTTCTGTATGCTATCCCATAGAAACCGATCATTTTTTCGGGATTAATATCATTTTCCGACCCTTGACTTCTATGCAAAAAAACATGTCGATCCTTTGCTCAATGAAAAATTAAAATAAACCCATCCCACGGGAACCATACATTTTACCGGGATAAAAAAGCTTTTGTGGTATTCCAGACTCTGTCTCTGTGCCAAATTTCATCCAGATCTGTTCAGCCGTTCTGGCGTTATTGAGTTACAAACATCCAGCATTTATATTATAGTAGTAGTAGGATGGGGATTAACCTCTGGGTGGTGATTACCTATCTAGCTCAACGTTTAAGAACAGCATTGCCTTTAAGCGCGGCAATGCCGCCGGAGAACGTCTTGGAGATGCTTCCTAATCCCTAATGGCTCGGATCTGGATGGCCCTGATTCGGACTTGTTGAGCTATCTAAATCGCTTGCAATGAGTCCGCAGAGAGCTTGACTTTGTTATTCTTGGAGATGTTTCATAGTGGCTCGGATCTGGATGGTTTTGATTTGGACTTGTTCAGCTATCTTGAACTTCACTGCTATTATTTTAGACTAGGTATTTTTGATTTGTAAAAGGATCATATAATAATTATAAGTTTAAAAAACTTGAGAAACCGACTTCATTGCCAAACGGCTAAACCGATTTTAATGAAATTTGTTTGGGACAATCTGGACATAAGAATAACCTTCCAAATAAAAAAATAATTTTCTAAATCGGTTCATAAACGACGGAGGCATGCAGTTACAAACATTAAAAAAATTATTTTAAAAAAAATGGCAACACCGATTTTAATAAAATTAAAATGGGACCAATCTGGAAGCAGTACCTTTCAGATAAAAAAATAATTTTTCAAATCGGCTCACAAATGACGAAGTTATGCGGTAACAAACATTAAAAAAAAAAAAAAAATAAAAAAAAAAAAAAAAAAAATACAACCGAATTGAGAACCTCCTCCTTTTTGATTGGAAGTCGGTTAAAAAAACGGTAGGAACCGAGACGTAGTTTGTTGCCTGTTCTTCTACGCTTGGTCGCGTGGAACTGGCACCTAGACTCACCTAGCTTTAAGACGTTTCAAAGTGATTCTTGCATCGTACTGAATAAAAAATTATTGGTCTTTGACTTTGACTTATCTTTAGATCGCTTGCAATGAGTCCGCAGATAGCTCGTCTCTATTGTGTAGGTAGGTATTTGTAAATACTTATAATACCTAAGTGTGATTTTCTTTGTAAATAAGTAACTTAGGTAAAAACATACCTTGAAATGCATTTTTCAACATTGTAACTGGCTTGACACTCCTTATCCGCTTCGCTAAGCCCTACTGACACTCGGAAAATAACGCTTTTACGAATATTGATTTAGCTTATCAAGAGCAGATAAATAATTGAGTTTGGCTCTTCGGCACCAACACGAAACAAATTACTGGGTTTATTCCATAGAGGGCTTTGTTAGAAGTTGGAATAGGTAGGTATAAGTAGGTAAGTTTATCATGAAAGCAATTATTTGACGTACATAGGTACCTCAAGGTTCTTAATTTTATTTAATTGTTTGAAGTCGAGGACCGCTGAATTAAATTAATGAAGCCATTCTCTGACTTCCTTTTCCATCCCTACTTAGCGGATGCAAAATGAGATCTGCTCATTTTGCAACCGCTTTATGTAGGGATCCATCCTTTTTTCGATAACTCTATTTTTGCAAGTTCATACCTTATTTATAATATTTACCTACTATTGGGTTTTGTAAAAACAAAAAAACTCGCGGCTCGCGTCTCTCGTCCAAGATTCGACTGGTAACGCCTATTTATGAATCTGGTCATGACCTTTAATCTAAGACCACCAAGACGCACGTGACCTGCCAGTTGAAGGAGTGCGATATGTGTGAAGTTTTAAAATTGAATAACATTTTGTAGGATACTCCGTTTTGAAGAATTGGCCTTGGCACCGAATGAGACAACACATCAATTACTCAAGTTTTTAAGGTGGGGTGCCCCCAAGTCGGTGGATGAATTCCTACAAACGCACACTAATGTGGAAGTGGGTGGAGTCAGTTCCACATACAGGGTCTCCCAAAATGTGCCTTTCAAATGGAAGAAATTGCTTAAGTACAGTTATGTTAAGGAAATACAGGTACCTACTTACGAGTATTTATTGATCGAGTGAGCGAAGCGAACGAAGATCTTTTAAACAACTTGGGCATATTGGCATTTTATGTATGTATGGATGTATGTTTGTCCGACGATAACTTTCTAACCATTGATTGATTCAATCTGCATAAAATTTGATGAGTCGATAGCTTGTAGGTACTTGAGAAATTTACTGGTAAGTTGTAAATGAGTAAAATCAGATGAAAGGGTTATTAGGATATGGGGATTTTTTAAGAGTGCAAAAATAATAAAGTGACACAAAAAAATCAAGTAACATAATGTCATATGAAAGAACTTTGTTTAGACATTCCAAAACAGTTTTTACTTGTTTTCTAGAATGCTTAGTTTTTGCTACACAAAAAAGGTTAAATTAAGATAACCAACGATCTGAGAGCTCCCATCTTTAAGAATTTGGTTGATATCAAGGTTTTTCTATTGGTTGGTCAATTCGTTTGCTTTTTCTTATTTTTTAACCGACTTCCAATCAAAAAGGAGGAGGTTCTCAATTCGGTTGTATGTTTTTTTTTTTTTTTTTTTTATATTTTTTTTTTTTATGTTTGTTACCGCATAACTTCGTCATTTGTGAGCCGATTTGAAAAATTATATTTTTATCTGAAAGGTACTGCTTCCAGATTGGTCCCATGTTAATTTTATTAAAATCGGTATTACCATTTTTTTTTAAATAATTTTTTTAATGTTTGTAACTGCATGCCTCCGTCATTTATGAACCGATTTAGAAAATTATTTTTTTATTTGGAAGGTTATTCTTACGTCCAGATTGTCCCAAACAAATTTGATTAAAATCGGTTTAGCCGTTTGACAATGAAGTCGGTTTCGCAAGTTTTTTAAACTTATAATTATGTATTATTTAACCAACGGAACTCTTCAATCAATTGGCCAACTGAGCTAAAACTTATTTACCATACAAAGTTAAAACACAATGCGATGGTGGCACATTTTTTTTCTGATTACCATCTACCTATAATGTACTTAACTTTTCGGAGCATTTGGATCGCATCACGAGATCTCAGTTAGGGGCGAACAACTAGTATATATAATTTTATAAATACAGTGGCCGTCGTATCATGGTCGTCGCATCATTATACCTATACAGGGTTATTCACAATTAGCTGCAAATACTCAGGAATTAGGTTCAACAAATAAAATAAAAAAAATTTATGAAATGATTTTTTTTAAGTTTTGATTTAAGTTTTGTATCAATTTTTTTTTCTTTTAATTTCTTTACGGCTTTTGCATAATGATTGCCATGGAGAACAGGGCGATGACCCACCCAGACGGTGACTGAACGCAGAGTGTCGCTCACGGCGCGCGGGCGCGGATCAAAGGTCAAAATAAGTCAGTCGCCAATGATTCCAAAGGATATTCTTTATTGATTTTCTCGGGATTATCATAACAAAACGTAAAAAAAATCATTTCATAAATATTTTTTTATTTTATTTGTTGAACCTAATTCCTGAGTATTTGCAGCTTATTATGAATAACCCTGTATTACGAACATTATAAAAATCTAGTAGAAAGAAGACAAGAGATGAATTATTTTCATACTTTTCCAGGAAGTGTGTAAAGAGGCAATGTCTTTGTGGGGATACAAACTGGCGAACAACGCAACGCATATGACCAGCGAGGAGTACAACCCCTTGGAGCCGTACACCATTACCTAGTGATTCTACTACTAAGATAAGATGTATAGATTATATCCCTGGGTATTTTTATGAATGTATTTAGGTAATAAATTAACAGTAGTTCTCACATAAAGTACAATAAATATTTGTGAAAACTGCGAAAATTAAAACGAAATATAATCACAGAGTTGAGCATTACTTAAGTTGACAATGTTGATGTTGAGTATGTTTCTCATAATATGAGAGCAGTCTGCAGCGGATGGAGAAATCTTCAAATCCTGCAAAGAAGGTGAAGTACCTAGCCCTATTTTGTGACTAACAGAAACAGACCAGAAGGACTGTTTCAGCAGAGGCTTCTCGTATAGAAGCACCGTGGGAACTTTTTAATCAATCTACCAAAGATAGCGCAATCTGGTTTAAGCCAAAAACGGGACTAATTTTACTAAAATTGGTCCCAAAATACTTCACAAGTAAACCTCGTTGAAAGCCTTCACAAGGTTGACTTATGAAACGTTTCCTAGTAGGTAGTCAGTTTCAAAAATATATTAATACTTAGCGGCCGCCCGCGGCTTCGCTCGCCCCGTTACCGTTGAAAAAAAAAACAAAAAAAACCTTTTAAACCTTCTCTGGACCTCCACAAATCATTCAAGACCAAAATCAGCCAAATCGGTACAGCCGTTCTCGAGTTTTAGCGAGACTAACGAACAGCAATTCATTTTTGTTCAGCGGTTAAAAAGACTCATCAACTCTTTCGCATTTTTTACGATTTTTATAACGATATCTCGTCGCAGATGCTGCAGAGCCTCAAGAAGATAGTCTATAATTAGTGTGTGTTGCCAGTGATGACTTGGCTTCATTCACCAGCCTCGCACAACGGGCTATCGCTCTCCAACAGTTTTGTTAAGAGTTCTACATGATTTTGCCAGATGTATTAAGAGGAAATCCGTAGAAGAAACAAGGTCATCGACATAGCTCGCAGAATTAGCAAAGTTTATGTGGCAATTGGTGGGTCATTTAGGTCGAAGAACGCACAACAAAGTATGTGTAAAGTTTTTGAATGGTGACCAAGAAGAACGAACAAACCTGCCATTCCAGTGACATTTTAAAAATAGCGTAAGTCAGTGAATGGAGAGGTCAAAATCGCTCTTCCTGTAAACTGTTGACTTGTTCAATCTGGTGGTGATGAACTGTTCTCTGAACCAAACGAATTGCTTATCTTTAATTGTTAGAATAAATGTTGCCAAATAAAATTTTTGTTCTTGGTTGACTTCGATGTGTAGTCCGTGAAGTTTCTAGTAGGAGTAGAGCTCTATAAGAAGGGCTTGTTTGGAGAAGTACCTACTACCATGACTATTTCAGCCGTGAAGCAGCTTTGCTGTTTCGGCTTGAAGGGTGTGGGTGCCGGTGAAATTACTGGCACTTGAGGCTAAACATATTTAGTTGATGGACGCGGTCGTCGGCTCTTTCTTACGTGTGTGACCTACGAGGCAATGCTTTGTAAATAGTCGACGGATAACATCAGGTGGGCCATTATGCTTGTTCAGCAAAAAAGTCAGAGGCAAGTAAAAAAACAGCTTCAGGTTAGGTTCATGTTTATTAGCTTTAATCTTACGATAGTTTTTAAAAAATCGTCGTCTATTGCATCCCACATCCTTTCGTTTGTGCCTGCCTGTCCCCATGTAGACTTGTTCCTATCCCTCATCAAATTAATGTACCTCCATAAGACCTCCATATAAAACCTTCAGTGTCTGGTTCGGGGAAAATGAGACCTGGAATAATTGAGAAATCTGGTAAAAAGTCAAAGCCAAAAATGTATTTATTCAATGGTATCCCAAGGATCACTTGGAAACGTCTTTAAACTATAGGTGAGTCTATAGGTGCCAGTTTCACGCGACCAACCAAGGGAAGAAACTACGTCTTGGTCACTATCATCGCTTCATAGAACCCAGTCCCAGATAACACTACAGCCAACCCTGGCGGCAGGGTTGAAGACCCTGCCTCCCCCCCTCCTGGGCCAAGAGTCTCTAATCTATACCATGGCAATAATCTAAGCAGAGGTTCAGCGCGAGGGAGAGAGACAGAGTGCCGTCTGCTCTCCCCAGTAATCTGCATGGTAACGCTGTCTGCAATTTACTTATTATACCAGCATTTGTCATTCGGACACTCGGCAGGCAAATTGGTGACTGCAGTACAGGGTAAAAGTCCAGGAAATGCTGCTGCTCATCTCGTGGTATACGTTCACCGCGTCTCCTTTATCGGAAAATCGATTTACTAATCGGCTCGCACGACCAAGAGCGATAGTAAGTACCTACCTAGTGTTACGATTCGTTTAATCAACAAGCAACGACGCATTGCTGCTATTTTGCAATTATTTAGCTCAGATACCATTATTGTCTATTAAATCAAAAGTGTATTTATTCAGTACAATCGCAAGGATCACCTTGAAACGTCTTAAAGCTAGGTGAGTCTGGGTGCCAGTTCCACGCGACCAAGCTTAAAAGAACAAACTACAACTTGGTTCCTACCGGTTTTTTAATATGATCCTTTTACAAATCAAAAGAAATAATAATAGATAGACATGAACATGATCGAAGCTGTGGTAAGGAAGCTGGTAACGTTTGCTGTTGTATATAGCTGACCGCAAGCCTGCGAACGGCCTCTGCGTCAGAGTTGGTCAAGTTCTGCGAACTTAATCGGACTTCTTACCAAGAGCCCACAGAGTGAGCATGATCATCATGCACACGCAGCCGACCACGCCCACTATATTCAAAGCCGCAAGCAGCACGTAGGTATGTGCGCTTGCACGTACCTTCACTGAAACAATCGTCTTTATACATAAATAATAAACTATTTAAAACTTAGCACCTAGCTTAAAAACAAAAGTAGAAACAAATTTTACATAATCTTTCTACGTACTCCGTAATAAAGATTTAGAGAGATATTATCTAATGCGAGGACATTCCAGAATAAATGTAGAGCAAGCATCTCAACAAAACCAACTCTTAGGAAACCCCAAACTGCGCGGGGCGACTGTGTGACACACGTGTGTGACTGTGGTTGCGCCAAGCTAGCGCCACCCCAGGGCGCCGGCGCCGGCCTGTTTATTCCATCCAGTCCTACTGGGCAGAAATATTCCAATCTGCTTATCCAACATGTTCGATTAGTCAGTCTAACAATTTGGAATATTTCTATCCGAACAGTAAAATAGTCGAACTACTAGTAGGACTGGGTGGCATATACACTATACACGCCGGCCTACCACCGTCGTCGTCGCGTCGTTAACTCCTTATGAATGGTGGAGAGAGACAGATGTCGAATGCCGATTGTGCCTCTTTGTCGCTCGTTCCGCGCTCTCGCTTGCACTATGAAACGCCTCAGAGCGAGGTAACGACGCATGAGTCATGTTTTTTCGTGCGTGCAGCCGGCTCCATCGAATTATAAGACGTTGTCACGTCAAAATAGTCTAATATGTAGGTAATCCTTCAAATCAAGAATAATCTAGCAACTTACCTACCTTGTAGCTATGCTTTGTTCCATATCATATACCTCGAATAAATTTTTATTACTTGTATGGAATACTTATTTAGGGCTAAATGTTGATTTTACTAGTGTAAAACACAAGACACGTTAATCCTTTTTCTTTTTCTAAAGATATCTCAGAATAAAGACTAAAGCCTTTTTATGATAACCTCCCTTCATTTTTCCTCTGCTATCAATACAGTGATGCTCAGTGATGTTAAAAAATTGGAAGAAACTTCTTGCTTCTTGCAAAGAGATTTTATTTTTATTTAAAATAAATCTCAGCATAATATTTTGATCCAACTTACTACATGCTTCCATGGTCTTCGATCACATAGAAAATCTTCGGTCGTTATTGTATGTCGAAAATAGAAAAAAGCAGCCAAGTGCGAGTCAGACTCGCCCATGAAGGGTTCCGTAGCATCAATTAACATAATATAAAGGTTTTTGTAGTTCGTCGAAAGGTAAATTGCGGTTTACGATTTATGACGAATAAAAAAAAACTACTGACTAGATCTCGTTCAAACCAAATATCGTTGGAAGTTTGCATAGTAATGTACAACATATATTTTTTTTGTATTTATCATTCTCTTATTTTAGAAGTTAGAGGGGGGGGGACCAACTTTTTTCCACTTTGGAAGTGTCTCTCGCGCAAACTATTCAGTTTAGAAAAAAACGATATTAGAAACCTCAACATCATTTTTGAAAACCTATCCATAGATACGCCACACGTATGGGTTCGATGAAAAAAAATTTTTGAGTTTCAGTTTCAAGTATGGGGACCCCCAAAATTTATAGTTTTTTTTCTATTTTTGTGTAAAAACCTTAATGCGGTTTACAGAATACATCTACTCACCAAGTTTCATCAGTCTAGCTCTTATGGTTTCGGAGAAAAATGGCTGTGACACTGCCGGACAGACAGACAGACAGACATGACGAATCTATAAGGGTTCCGTTTTTGCCATTTGGCTACGGAACCGTAAAAAATACTGGCCATACTGCTTGTAAAATTCGTTATAATACTAGTGATGACAACTAGTAGGTAAAGTGGTTAGCGAGGCTACGGTAAGATATTCATAAACCACGGTAATAACATTAACAGCTTCCATCCTTTATTGGAATATTATCGTTATTTTAGTTTTTATGATTATCCATATTTGTTCGATACTATAAGTTTTATGAAAGACTATTTTTAGCAATAAATTAAAAAGTTAATCATAATATGATCTGCATTCATGTCCATTCAATTATTATTATATTTCATGACCTCTATGTTCCTATAAGACAAGAGATTTTATCTTAGATATGTCTTGTAGTTTTTTATACAGGGTGTAATCGTTAAGTGTGCACAGGCGATTATTCCGTAACTATTGCAGATATCAAAAAACTTTAAACTGATATCGAAAGTACTTTACCTAATGAGTAAAATGACATTAATAACTTTTTAAAAATAAAACGAGAAATATCCAAAAAAATTACATTAATCACTCCCATACATTTTATTTCTTAGTAAGTACAAAATTTGAAGTAACTAGATAAATAAATAAGTAAATATAATCATACTAAATTTATTTTATTAGTTTACAAAATTTGAAGTGGTAAGATAATTAATCTACACGTGTATCTACTTGAAATTCATTAATACCTTCATATCGTACATAATTATAAAATGACAAGGGTAAAATGAGTAGGTACTATTCCACTTAAAATAAGGAAACTAAAACCTTTCTACTATCTCATACTAAATGTATGGGAGTGATTAATGTAATTTTTTTGGATATTTCTCGTTTTATTTTTAAAAAGTTATTAATGTCATTTTACTCATTAGGTAAAGTACTTTCGATATCAGTTTAAAGTTTTTTGATATCTGCAATAGTTACGGAATAATCGCCTGTGCACACTTAACGATTACACCCTGTATAATTATTATAGCTTTGGACCTCAACCTAAACTCCTCACCTAAACTCTCCAGACATTTATGCTATGTTCACAACTAGGTACCTACCTACTTGCGTAAGCCCGTCTCAATCTCTTAACCACGAACCTATAAACTATTATTATAATCTGTGACCCGGGACTGATAAAGTTTATCAGTCGAGAAGAATCATGCATGTTTAATAATAGTTTCACTGAGGGAGCGACAGTTGCACGGTTGTGGTTGTAAGGAGCAGTCACTTGCATTTAGTTGCTTTGGGATTGCGCTTGCGTTTGGCCTTCGTGCGCAGTGTGTTTACAAACAAAGCGATTTATTGCGGCTTTGAGGTAAGACTTTCGGTCAATATTTTGTTAGAAATTTAAGGATTACAGTGCCCTAAAGACTTTATTATTAGATTTATAACTTTCATTGTATGGACGAATTGTATCATAGCTGATGCTTACGTCGCGTCAAATACCTGCTTACAAAGTACCTCATGTCCTTGTTCGATTAAAATGCGTAGAATTTCCACGACAAGCTACTAGTCTAAGTACACAAACTAGTCATAAGTAATTTATTATAAAATCATCCAGCGGCTCCCATTCCCATGTAGAGTTCGATATTTATAGAATACCGAAATATTCTGTGCTGTTGCCTATACAATACAATATTTATGTGTTAATTATGTTTTTTTTAACCTATCGGTTATTTGGATCCCATAAAAATGGCTTTGCTTATTTCGGGTCTAGATGGTGCTCTATGAAAATTAAATATTCGCCTATATTTTTTTTCTTAGTAAATCAGATACCCACACATGACCCATAAACTAACTGGCAATCAGCTCTCTGGTTCCCATATTACAAGCTCTGCTTAGTTTGGGGCTGGGTAGTGTTGTATGAATTGTCCACAATATTTATATTTATATTTATCTGACGACAGTGAATTGTGAGTTAGATTGGTAAACAAAAGCGTGTTGGCTGCTCTGTGTTGGTAAAGGCACCTAGTACTTCACGTTCTACGTCTCAAAAATAATTTGATTCCAAAGTTTGTTTATTTTTATCGAAAATCACTTACTTAATAAAAACAACCGTTGCTAGCGTCGCATTTAACGAGGTATTAAAGAAAATGTATACAGCAGGTGAGTTGTGAGCCTATAAAAAGTGGTTACGCTCTGATTCGATGGAAACTTGATTCTCAACAAACACGTTTGGGTAGGTAGGTAAGGTACAGTTGCAATGGACATTTATAGGGCAAATGTTTAAAAAAATAAGTGAATTAACAGATTTTTTTAGTTTTTTCCCTTTGCAAAGCTGCCTTGAAAGAAACGAATTGTATACATTCCAGTTCAGCTGACTGTACAAATAAATAGGTTTAGGTAAACGAGTTTTTTATACTTTAAATGCGTTGACTTGTTGAATGAAATAGCCTTTATTATTGTACAAGGCGTCCCACGGGTATGCCACATGGAGGGAAAGTACCTTTAATATTGTAGATAAAACATTTTACTGAAAGAAGACATTATTTGAATTTACAAAACAATTTAAACTGCTTTCATAGTTTTTTTTATTTTCCTTACCGCAATGTCAGCTTTTAATTTTTCTGAACAAAACATCACATCAAATGTTAAAATTCATGGTCTTCCTTTGATTTCTGACACTATAGAAACACATTATCCTTATTGATGATGCTTTTTGATTGGTATGATAAAGTTACAGGTTGATTTTTTTTCTAGTGTAACGGGTTCGACTCCCATGTAATTATTGAAATATCTATAAATGCAGTTTAAATAGTTTTTAAAATTCAAATAATGACTTCTTTCAGTAAAAAGTTCCATCAAACATGTGCCATACCCGTGAGACGCCCTGTATATTATAAACGAACTTCGATTTTATCAGTAACTGGATTAAGGAAGCATAGTGCGTACCAATACCAACAATAGCTTGGTAATTAGGCATGCTATTGTTATTGCCTACGAAGCAAGAACCTTGAGTTTTTGCGCATGTGTCTGGCACAGTCTCTTTAATATAGGTTCTTTTTATGCAGGTAATGTTTGGTAAGAAGGAACTTAGCTGGCTTTACATTTTACATCATAACACCTTACTTTTGACAAATTTATTAAAATTACTTCTATAAATGAACTGTGTGAAAGATGACATGGATAAAAGAGGAGTAAATGCATTGATGACGGCTGACAATGGGGAATGGAGGAGGAAGACATGTTGTATGTGCCGCTGGCGACCCCACATAAAGTGGGATAAGGGCAAGAAGAAGGAGGCTTCTAAAAAATGAAGAGGTTTTTTTTAAATAGTTTCAAATAACTGGAAATGGTTGTTGAAGTTGAAGTCAAGTTTCAAAGTTTTTAAATTCGTCGGCATTATGTATTAATTTTTCACTGCATATTATTATAAATTCAAAACCTATTTAATACTAAATACTATCTATAACGAACAGAAAAAAATGCTGTAGAGCAACATTTAAAACGGTTTTATTTATATCTAAGTATGTAAATTTATTTATAACCTGTTAAATAAATATAGGTACAGAATTTTTAATGTGTGTATAGCGTATTTCATAATAGCCTGCGTGTGACGATTGAATCCTTTTTAGGTGTTATAATATATGCTAATACTATCATTTATATTATTAGTAGGTATTATGTATTTATAAAAAAGTATTATGTAAGAATAAAATACATAGGTATCTGATCTGGTTCTCTTAGTGAACCCTTCACATTAAGTTGGGGCAGATAGTGTTGTGTGGAATTTCCACCAATATTTAGTACCACATAAGTATTATAGGTAGATATTATGTCCCAAAATAGAGGAAAAAGACAATTCAACAACTTAAATCAGACGAAGGTACCTACAAATGCATAAAAAAAATTGTCCATTGACCTAAAACAGCCAAACGATTTTTTCCATTCTATTTCAATTTTACAAGGCATAAGAATTTGTAGTGTGGGTAGGTTAGGTATGGTTTGAGAGAACTTAAATGGAAACCAGTTTTATTGTAGTTTTACAGTCAGCGTCAGAAGTTAAATGAGTTTTTTTTTAATTTAGAAATGGAATAAGTATATTAATTTATGTAATGAATATCATAGGCTCTTTTAATAGTTTTTTCATACATAGTATTCACACAATACTTTTTATTTTTCAGCAGGTAGAGTTTATAGATATAATATTTTTCAAGAAAAATCCCTAGTTTCATTCATAAACGGAACACGTTTGTCTGATCCACATTTACTTTTGGTGTTGGCTGTACCCCCACGAAACTAGTCGGAAGCTATAATAAAACCACTAATTCACAATTTATTATCACATTAATAAAGCGTCGTGGAATGTTCGAATACTCATCTAGAAAAACCACTGATACATGCTGATACCTATACGTACCTGATCTTTTATTTGATAGCTTTAGCAACATCGGTAGGTATACATCGGGAGACGAGAAACACGTGATGCCTAAGAAAGAGCTCCTTCTTCTATGACACCCTTGCAAAGTTCCATCTAGGTAGCTGTTCGGTGGTGTAGATAAGAAAGCTCAACATACAGAATAACACACAATAGAGTAATCATCTAAATGTAAGAATGGATAGATTTGTGAGTTTGGCTCCGGTAGGGTGTCAAGGTCTAAATTAAGTAGGGTAGGTACCCTATACATTTATTTAGCATGATTGATAAAAATTACAAAAAAAAATTGATGCGCAACAGTCTAGCGTGGTACAGGCATTTCATGAGGAGGGATGAAAGCCAAGAGACTAGTAGAGTGATGAGTATGAATGTAGATGGATATCTGGGTAGAGGTAGGTCAAAGAAAAGATGGATAAATAGTGTGAAAGATGGCATGGATAAGAAAGAAGTGAATACAGAGATGATGGCCGATAGATGAGAATGGAAAAGGAGAACATGTTGTGCCAACTCCACATGGGCAGAAAGAAGGAGAGAGCTTTCTAAAAATACGAAATTGTGAAAAAAGTTATTTTTGCGTAGCGCGTTGAAGTTTTTTATATGAAACTACTTTATCAAAATTAGTTACAGTTCAATAATTTTTAATGATTGAACCTGAAAAAGATCAATCAATTAATGATTGAACCTGAAAAAGAATGGGTCACAAATGCGATCTCTGGACTTGTCGTTGTCTTGATTTTTTAAGACTCCTTATTTGGTCGCCTCTTATAATGTGAGCGTTGGAGTGGCCCCATTTTATGTCAGACCTTTGAATACCAGGCTTATTCAGATTTTTTATGTTCTTGTGTCGTCTAGAAAATACTGAGATCTTAAAGATACTACCAAGGTCTATATTTACCGATGAACGTGCACTTACAAGACTGTACACTTACATGACAGCCTGCCTGACCACATTTCGATAGGGATTGAGTGTCGTGTACAGGTCGTATTTCTATATCGATTGCGTTGTAGTACCTTACCTACTTACCTTAAGAATTAGATATCTTTAAAGTCTTGATGGTTTCGCTCCAAAGGACTTCTGTGCGTCTCCACGTGAATCGGTGTTATCGACTCGCTGGCACAAATGTGTGCACTAATGCTTGCTGGTTTTGGGAATAGGACATCCGTACAGAGACCGGGCGAGGAGACATAATTATGACTGGTCGGGAGAAAAAATAGATGGCGTCGTAATGCGTAGATGATTTTTTGCCGGGTTATAAAGATAAACAGAGATATAGCTGTATTTAATGGATATTTTTCGCCATAATACTAAGTAAACAAAGTCACTTCTAAGAACTGCGTTGGATGACATGAACAAACACCCATCAGTTCTTTGTTTTTCGGTACGATCCAAATAATTATTATCTCTGTCTCAAACAACTTATAAATTAGTGTTGTAGTTAAACCGAAAATAAACTAACCGATCTGCATCGTATTTTGTTAATCTGAAAATTTCAGATTCAGATTCATTTATCCAGTAAGATAACAATACATAATATACGCTTGAAAAAGACATGATTAATATTTTTTAAATGATGATATTATGATTATTATGATTATGCAATAGTAATGACGTTCGACAATAATAATAGAATTTGGAAAATGCTGTAACGACCCGTTTTTATTTAATTGAAAATGGTAGGACCACAGCCGCCCTAACCGTAAAAAAAGAAAGGGGATAAGAGGCATTGGCCCTGCATGCCAATGCTGTATGCGGCAAGAAGACGCAGGTTAAAAATAATAATAAGCTCCCGTTTGATTTTAAGAGTTTTTGTTGTATAAACTATTTTTTTTTCAACTACACTACGTGGTAGGTTATTGTTACACGTTGCAAATATTGAGATGTCTCGTTTTAGGGTGAAATACTAGAATAGTTCAACTTATTTAAAAAAAAAATTCCAAGTCAATATGGCATTTATTAATCTCAAATTCTTCTTATCGTGTCACTGGTTCATTAAAATCAAGTGTGGTGAATGGATTTGAAGTGCGCCTGATCGAGGCTTCTTTCGTGCACTTGACATATAATTTTTCGAACTTTTTAGGTTCTATGCATAAAATTGTTGAGAGCAAATAGTGCACATACATTTTTAGACAAAAAACTCATTGGGTCTCGACTGGATTGGAACCCACGACCTAATGATCGGAAGGCGAGGCCACTACCACTAAGGCCACCAGACAAGGACCACATTCAAACTATGGTGAATGTTGAATCTCGTGAACCGAATTCTGAATGTAGAATCTCGGCGCGTAGGTATTTCACCTACGCGCCGAGATTCACGCGTCTAATCATAAAAGTGCCTACTCAGAGTTTTTTTGGGGCATTAAACACGTGTGTGCTAGATGAACTCGTGTTACTTTTTTATTTCATTTACTAAATTGTTTTAGCCCGGGTTCCAAAACTTCGATACACGCGTTTATTGAAAAAATAATAAATATTATAGACAACCCACACAACAATATCTAGCCCCAAACTAAGCAGAGCTTGTACTATGAGAACCAGATATCTGATATAACTTTTATATATATTTTTTTGTAAATAGATACCTACTTAGAATACAGTATAACACCCCGACAGAGAACAAACATCTGTGTTCACCGCGCAAATATTTGTTATCGGTAGGGATCGAACCCACGACCTACGGCTCAGAAGGCAGAGCTACCTACTACCAACTGAGCTGAGAGGCCAGTGGGAGTGCGAGGAGAAAAAAATTTAGACTTATCAGACACCCTCCAGGCAAGAAATTTTCGGCTTAGTACCTAGTCTTTTTTTTGCCACGAGAGAGCATGCGTTAAGTGGGTGTTGGTGGTCCAAGGGTCATTAGGGTCGGTTTGACCGGTTTTAGAAACAAGGTTTTATTACATTTCGTGTTCTTTGTTACCTACAAAACATTTTTTCTTGATAACTATTATTATCGGTTAATATTCTAAGAAATAATTTTAAATGTATATTTAATTGATTATCGTCAGCTAGGTCAGTCCAGATTCAAGACCATTATTCATAGATCACGAACCTATTAAGCATTGAAAGGTATGAAGTAATACGTAATACATGACCTTCACAGCTTAGTTGGTAGTGCTCTGCCTTTTGAGCTATAGGCCGTGGGTTTGATCCCCATACAAACCAACAATCATGTGCGTGATTAACATATATTTTTGTTCTCGGTATGGGTGACAATATATTATTATGTAAATTTGCAAACAATATTATTTAAGTAGAGATAGGTAGGTATATCAGCTAGTTTCCATAGCTTTGCTTAGTTTTGGGCATAGAAGTGGGCTTGATAGTGTAATAGACAGATAGATGGAACGTAGATAATGTGGAAGGTCCGCCAGTATTTATTTTAAAACGTCTTCCTTATACGTTTACAGGAAGAACGGTTCTGAGTCCTTTCTTGGCTTAGCCTGGTATATTATAATACCCAGCAGCAAAAGCTAAGTCAGGGCCTATTTGGCATAGCAATTTTCACGGGCCGAGTCTATACCTATATGTAGTTATTTGCTTTTAGGTACTTCTGTTTTCTAGGTAATTCTATTCTGTTTTCTTTCTTTTTGTGTTATGTGCTCTGTTTGTGCTGTGTTTATGTGTGTTGTGTGTCCAAAATAAATGTATTTTCTTTCTTTCTTTCTTTCTTACTTTCTTCATTATGTGTTTGTTTTTTCGTGCCTATGTTTGCCAATGTCTAAGTCGTTCTGTGAATGTTATGTCCAATACATTTTCTTTCTTTTTTTCCATCCACCAACTTCTCACATTCATCATTCATCTTTATAATGTCGTCGGCCAATCGGGTGGGTGACGTGGTGGGTTTATAAGTTTATTATTGAAATGTAATAAAAACATCAACATTAATAAGATAAAATTGTAAATCAAATAATATACCAAACCTAATAATAAGATGGTCATTAAAATGTAAAACCTCCGATCCGGTTCTTGTGGCATGTACTACGTACCTACAACCGTGGTGGAGCGCAGTTAAATAACCTGCCACTTCCTTATTACTTGGCGCGTGGTTTGTATATTTATTATTTATTTGTGAGCCTTCTATGTCCCACTGCTGAGCATCGGACCTCCCCCAATCCTCTCAAATAGTTTTTTTACTGCAAATTTTGTAGTAATCTTATTTACCATCATCATCGGCCTGAAGAAGTCCACTGCTGGACATAGGCCTCCCCTACACATTTCCAGGAAGAACGATTTTGACCTCTTTCATCTAACCGTCTTCCGGCGATCTTAACAATGTCGTCGGTCTATCTGGTGGGTGGGCGCCCTACTTTTCGTCTTCCGGTTCGTGGTCGCCATTCGAGAACCTTTATTCCTCAACGGTACTTATTTTACTTACCATCAATATATCACTACGATAATTGATAAGAAAATCTACAGTTGCCGAAGGCCTTCCCATACATTTTTATCGAACAAGCAATCTTGAACCTTATAGACTTTCCACGAACTCCACAATATCGCCAGTCTATGAAGTGGAAAGCCATAATCTATGATTGGTCTTCTGGTTTGTTGTGGCAATTGCAAAACCGTATTTGTCCGTATCCGTAGTTGCTCGTAGAACTCTAGAGTTACTACTCTAGTTTTACCTTCCTCTTGTAGCTAACTCTGGTCTTTCGCACCTGATCACTATCCTGCTCGAACAAAAGAACTCAGAATAAAGACAAAAGCAGTATAGATAACACCTTTTTCTCGTGGGCAATCCATAAATATCATCTGTGAAAGGCAAAAAGGTTGCAAGCCTAATATGCAAGGAGTTTCCCAAGTTTTTGGACAGAGGGGAAGTTCATGCAAAGAGGTAAGAAATCCATTGCGCTGTAGTAAAGAGTTTTGAAGTCTGTGTCTGTTTATTTATTGAAATATAATAATATATTGTTGAGTAGAGAGTCACTAGAAAAAAAGTTTTAGAATGGATATTCTCAAAAGTGACCAGCTACTTTTTAGTTGGCTCACTTTTGAGCCTCTTCACGAACTGTTAAAAAATGTATGGGTTAATTTTATTGGTGTATAGGTCAGTATAGTCCCTAACACAGTGCTACAAATATATTAAAACTAATATAAAATCCACAGTTATGGTCATAAAGTACGATTTTATTATATTTACCTACCGTCTAATGAGCTCGTATTCCATACAAATAAAGTTAGGTATATCTAACTGACCCCTAAATAGGACATTTCGATAAACTAAGTAGTCTTTTGTTTATATTTACCATCTGTGAAGTGACGCTTCTGATCTCCTTGTCTCGTGTATATATTTATCTATCTTATCACATAAAATTGTAAGGTTCTTCACTAACTGTTCTTTAAATAGCACATTTGATAAAATAATCTTTAGTATCAGTGAAGTCGAGTCTGATAGTGAGATTGACAAAAAATATTATGGAAACAAAACAATATAGAGTCCGCTCCACAACAAGTCAAATAGACCCGGCGCTGCTATCGTAGAATCTTTAACAAGTATGTGTATTATAAACTGATTTTGTACGTAAAGTAGCTTATTTCCCACTTTTGACGTAAGTTTGAATTTGAATTTTTGACTACGATTGTGGCGCGAACTCTAGTGCTTGTCTAGTCAGTATCCGGGTATGTCGACACCTTGCTAGCGGAAATCAATGTTAAAACTGTTTATTTAGCCGCTTGGACAAAAGTGTATAGATAGTTCAATAAGTTTTACATTGGCAAAAATATTTGTAGTGCTTGTGCATTTACAGTGTGAAGTGTTTTCATTTTTTCCGCGTTGAATTGGCAACTTGCAAACTTAAAATGCTTAAGTTTAAGTCCAAAGTGTTAAAAATTATGAAGCATCAAGATAAAAAGCATCAAAAAATAAAAAAGGTACCCAAACTATGCATACTTTAGATTCAAATGATAATCATTGAACTTTGAAACTCAATATCATGGTTTTTTATATGAAATACATTAAATAAATATTTAACGAACTTGATCACGACTTTGAACAATATTTTACTAACAAACTATAAATAATGGTAAATATCATGTTGATAATAAAAACATTGGAAGCATTTTTTTTGCATCACAGTTGAAAAGGTCAGAATGTGTTATTTTATGATATTTATCTTATGTTCATTCTTATGTTACGTACCTACTTAATATCTAATAAAGGTAGTTTATAATATACAGACACACAGCAGTTTTTACTAAGAGATTATGAAAATGCATTTACAATTTCTTTGATATCCGGTAGATCTGTTGATATTGGTATTGTTTTTATTCACTCACCTATTCTAATATTATCCTAACAAGTATATAACATTGGTAAGACGCATAATGTGTCGACAGATTTTTATAAGTAACTAGAGCGCAGCCCAATTTAGAAGGACCTTTCAACCCCTCAATCAGACCTTGACCTCTCAATCAGACTTATAAGAACGACTTCAAATTGATTGGCCAAACTCGAATTCAACACCATTCAATCACAGTTTTTTTTTATCACAGGACGAACCCCCGAGCGAGCCAGTCATGTCGGTGATCACTGAAGGCATGGACCTGGAGAGACAATACTCTCCCAGCATGTGGTCGGAGCGGTTTCCCACGCCACAGGAAGTTCTACAGCATCATGTCCAGTTCGTTACTTCAGGTGAGATCTGGTGAGAGTCTGGTAGCTCGGATCGCAAAGTATTTATGGGAAAAAAATGCGTTAAAACATTACTTAGAGTCTAAGATGATGATGGGATGATTACATGCGCCTTACAGGGTACCATGTACTCGCCTAACAGCTATTAGAGACCTAAGCTATGTAAATAATGTATGTGCATGTTGGCAATAAGTAAATCTAAATCTAAATCTAGAAACATTGCTTATGAATGTGGATGGATATGTTGGTAAAGGTAAGGCAAAGATGATGGATGAATTGTGTGAAAGACGACATGGATAAGAAAGGACATCTGATAGAAGGGAATAGAAGAAAAGAACATATTATGCTAACCCCAAATAAAGTGGGAAGATAGAACCAAGACATTACTTCCGACAGATGATTTCGATTGTTATCTACGAAAAAACACGCTCATAAACATTTCTTCCGACCACAGATAACATTAGTACTTCCAACAGATGGTCGAGATAACATAGATTCAAAATAGATTAAAATTCAAGTTAGATTGTGCGATACAAAAACAGGTAGGTAAGTTAAATTTATTTTTTCCAGTGTCTAAGAAGACGTTTGAATATGAGTATACCTCGAATGTGTAATACGAGAAATCTAGTCTTACCAACTATTACCTTATCTTCTAACTTTAATATATTTTTATGTTAAAAATGAATACCTTTTTTGAATCAAAGGAATCTCATTAATTTTAGCTAATGAGCCTCAACGTCGTCGTCGACCCTACTTCATTAGACACTTGAGCACTATTCAATATTCATGCAACATAATTTTATCCACCAACTTCTAAAAAAACGCAGGGAGTTCTTAGAATGTGTCCTCAGAGAAAATACGAATAAAGTATGAAAGATGAATGCGTCGCGTGGTCGGTGTTTTTCCACGGCTAAAATATTAAAAATAAAAACATTAACCTACATTTGAATTTTTACTGGTCGTTCCCGTGCCTACCTGTATTAAGTATATTTTTTGAGTTCAGTAAAGATATCTTAATTAGCCTGCCAGCTACTTCAAAAGGATGTTAAACTGTGTACCTCTTGCTACAGAGAAGGTGCCTACAGATGCCTACTCTGGATTCTTTGTGTCAATACTGTCGTCCCTCGCATTTGAGAGATCGTTTATTTGAGAGTTTAGGGGAGACGAAAATCCACGTTTTATTTTATTACCTTTACCTACTTTTTTCGTTTCTATTTACATGTATAATGAGATTTGAAAATGAAAACATTTTGATCCTAAAGTTATTTACTGAGTGAAATTTCTGATAGTATTTATTTAAATATATTCTGTTAATTCAGTTTCTGTCAAACAAAACAATACGGTGCTAGGTTTTTTTGGCTACTAAAATTCTAAGCTCAGCTATACCCATGATCAAATCACGAAATCTCCTAAGATTAGGTTACTAGATCTAGGTTTAGGTAGGTACTAGGTCTTTCACGTGAAAACTTCGCCATGATAATGGCTACTGCAGACCGCTGAGATACTATCCAGCCTTGAACTCTTTAAATTGAGTCCCCAAATTGAGTCTCCAAATATGTACCTATATAGGTACTTGTTCATAATACCAACCTATGTAGCAAGGTTAGGGAAAAAATATTTTCGTCGCGTTGCAGACATGCCTGTCTTTACAGACCCTAAATGCCCACATTGCGCCATTCACACCCATGCCTTTCATTTCAGTCAGCGACACGGCAACGAATAACATTCCACACAAATTGGAGATAGAATATGGTACCACACCGGGACAAAAGCTGGACATACTTGGGACAGACCTACCAGACGGTAAGAATTTCATAATAGATAGTAATGTATAAGTATTATGATGAAATAACATATTAGCAATGTCAATTTATAAGTGTCAGAAAAAAATGTCAACCAGTTTTTTGTTCCCATTAATTATTTACAAAATCAATCACACTTCACACTTGTTTTCTTACGTAAGTCTGACAAAAAAACTTAGGTAGTAAAATACTGCCCTCATATTAAGAAAGGCCGTAACTTAGTCAAAGTTGATTTCGAGATAATCGAAGTTTTGTCCAAAATGACGGCCGGCGATTTACTAAACGTTTTTTGTTATTGAATTTTATTTTATAATACGTAAAAAAAAAATGTCTTTGTATTGAATCCTATTTCGTTTTGATTTTTAGTTTCGTTCACTTCCTTATCTTATTTTTTCTTTTTTAATTAAGCATAAAAATCATATTTAATAAGCAATACTTCACTTAAAAGGCCTAATTTCATAGAATGTAATTACGGCATGCATGTAAAGCCGTAATTGTGCAGTTATGACTTTTCTCGCCAGGAAACTAACCTTATCAAAGTTTTTAAGGCTGGTATTGTAAATTAAAATCACTGAAAATGAAGAACCAAGCCTTTGATTAAGTAGGTATTAAATTATATGATCATCACATCAGGTATGAAATCAGATACAAGCAATCAAGCATAGATTTCTATAGTCAGATAAAGAAAATAAGTCGCTAGTTAGATACGAATTTTACGTTGATACAAATGTGACCCCAATCCACGACCTGGAAGCCTTAGCAAATAGATGGCGTGAGTACTGTGAACAGCTGTATATCCAGGCACTTCCCGTAACTGACTCTCCGTTTTTTGACTGGATCTTATTAGAACAGGTACCCTCCACCCTGCACGTAGAGATTGAGACTGCCATTAAACGACTCAAAGATAAGAAGGCGCCTGACCAGATCACGGTGGAGGTGATCAAGTGCTTGGACGACAACGGAATTGATGTTTTACACACGATCTGTAATCACATTTGGGAGCATAGCGACTGGCCCAGAGACTGGACAGAATCAATTATACTCCCGCTACACAAGAAAGGTTCTACCCGCAAATGCGACAACTACATTTGACTTATATTATGAAACAAAAACAATTCTAATGTAACAAAAATATCTTTTTCTAACATGTAATTATTATTTGGTGATCAGTCTTCATTATCTACCAATAGGTTTGCAGCAGCATTGTTTGTATGCAAATTTTCCCAAAATAATTTTCGGTTTCCCAAAATAAAGCGTATCTCAGACATACATAATCACTTAAAAATATGCTCGTGCGGTGGATTTTTGAATTCTAATACTGAAGGTATCTTGGTAATTAAGGCTTTTCATGTTGCGAACATAAAGTGATTTTAAGTTGTGTCAATCTAAAAGGCCTTAAATCAGGGAATAACGGCCTTACAGACAAGCAAGATGAGAATACTTAAACAAAAAGCCGTAATTTTGAAATTAAGCCTTTTCAGACAAAAAAGACTAAAATTTTGACGTAGTTACGACGAATATCTTTAGGGTATCTTTGAATTTATTAGAGATACAGCTTTATAAGTGAAGCCATAAGGTAGCATTTTGTTTGCTGATTCCGAATCTGTGTCTAACTCATTTTTGACAAAACTGTAAGTTAAGACCTTTCTTGGTATGACGGCAGAATACTACTGTAGATTATAAATAAAATGATGCATGCATGAAATATGTGTGTTGTATTATGAAATCGTGCAATCGTGGCTAGCCAGTTAAAAATATCGTGTCAGGTTTAATGATAATTGCATTAAATTTAAATCTAGTTTCTTACGTGGTTCAAATAACCTATACTACATGCATAGAACTGAAATATACAGATCTAAGTAATTAAATACAGGTACCTATAGTATAATATTGCTTGAGCCCAGTTTTACTTTATGTAATATAATATGCAAATATGATTAAACTTACCGTTGTATAACCTAATTATAATGTTTGAGTAATGATAAGTGTGCAATCTAGTATAGTCTAGTACTTTGGTATATAGGTATATACTTACATTTAAAGTATTATACCGATTGAATTATAATATTAGCACACGAGTTACAAACGACGTTTTTCAACGATTTTGAGAGAAAAACAGACTTGTATCAATATTAATCACCGCTGGCGATGTGCACGCAGGTCAGAGCAAACTCTGTGTCTCCAAACTACTTGGTTCTAGCCCGTACAGCCTGCTCCAAGGAGGTTGGAAACCTATTGCAAGTAGTTTCCTAAGTCTATGGCCTACGCCCACTAAGGGCCGATGACTAATCAACCGATTAAATATTTGACAATTAAAAATATTCGGGAAATCGGCCATAAACTTATAGCTTCTATAAAAACATAGACTAAGGAAACTCTATGCTTACCTCCTTTACAAAAACTTTTAGCAGTGATAAAAAAGCAAACTCTTAAGGCGAAACAAACAACAAAACGCGAAACTATAAGGATTCCTAAAAAAAGGTTTGGATTATCAAACCACAAATTAACTCGAAAATAACTCTACCTATTGCTCAGTCGACTTACAATTTGAGAGCCTCCTCTTTTTTTTTTTTTTTTTTTTTTTTTTTATACAACTAAGTTGACAAACAAGCATACGGCCCACCTGATGGGAAGCGGTTACCGTAGCCTATGGACACCTGCAATACCAGAGGCATCACAAGCGCGTTGCCGACCCTTTAAAACTTTCAAAACGCCTTTTTTGAAGAACCCCATGCTATAGTCCTTAGGGAAAACCTCAGCAGGGAGATCATTCCATAGCCTGAGTGTTCGCGGGAGGAAGTTCCTCTGAAACCGAACGGTGCGCGACCAACCAGGCTCTAAGGTGTGAGGATGAACTCTCTGCCTATGGCGAGCCGTGCGATGATAGAATGTAGCTGTTGGCATGATGTCAAACAGTTCTTCAGAGCATACCCCATTATACAAGCGGTAGAACACGCACAATGAGGAGAAGTCTCTCCTCAGACTTAAGGGCTCAATACCGCTTGTGAGCTTGGGATCGTCAACAATTCTCACAGCACGTCTTTGGATCGAATCAAGGGGTCCAAGCTGGTATCCAGGTGCTCCTGCCCAGAGGTGACAACAATATTCCATGTGTGTGTGACTTATAAAGAAGGAGTCGCTGGCCTGCACTGAAGTATGACTTCGCTCTGTTCAGCACACCGAGCTTTTTGGATGCCAGCTTGGCCTTATCTTCCAGGTGACGACGGAACTGGACGTCACTGGAGATGTCGATACCCAGGATCCCAATGCTCGTGGAAGTTGTGAGGGGCATGTCTTGGAACTGCGGAGCTATAGCAAATGGGGTCCTCTACTGAAGTTGGTCAAAAGCATAAATATATCGGAAATTGCCAGCTTTTGCGGCACACGTCACACATCGCATATAAAAAGATGTCGTAAAACCAACAATAAGAAAACACACATCCTTCTTGTAGTATATCATAGAGAATATGGACTTTTACCAACACCTCTAAAAATATTCCTTTCTGTTACTGCGAAATCATAATTTTGATGGGAATCAAATACTTTTAAAAATATTAACAATTTCTAGAGGACGTTATGAAGTTAAATAAAAACGAAACCCTAGTTTTACAAGGTTTGGATACTGCCAGCCAGGAATGTAAAAATGATTATCGGTTTCAATATTTTTATTTCGTGCTATGGCAGCATCTTTTACAAAATAAATATTTTCAAAATACCCATCATCAGACAAACCATAATTATGTAAATATGCGTTTCTTTTAGGGTCGTTTCACGGATCACTAATTGGCCAATCTAAATATTTTATTTGACGATTAGCCTTCCGGAAAACCGGCCCTAAGTTCTTCTTTTACCCAACGACCTTTTTTCAAAAGAAAATAAACCAACTTTCTTGCGTCAAACCTTTGCTTGTAGGCCATAGATACATTGCTGCAGCGGCCATCAAGAGACGCATTGATGGATGGACGACAATGGACGTCTAAATGTGGGCCTAGGCTTGTATAGTACTTTTCTCAAATAATGCGCGGAAATTAAGACTAAGTAGAGTACTCAGGCACAACTTTTTATTTGAAAATAAAACTTTTGCTAAGTTACCTTTAGTTTATTCTTGATAGGTTGCCAAGTTTCGGAGTAAAAGATCGTTCCATTTTTATTAAATTACGAGACAGAATATGAGTTTTATGTAATTTATTTGGCCGCTGAACACTACCACAGATATGAATTTTCATACAACTTTTTCCGGCCACTGCTAGCATGTATTTGGTCAGTACAGCAATTTTGATTCAGCTCGAAGAAGGTTGTCAAAATGATGCTCAAATTTCCAAGCATGTTTGAGAAAACTTTTTTTTTGGTTGGTAACCAATCGGTTACTGGTTTTGCTAGGGTTTTGGGCTAAACCAAAGTCAAATGCAAATAAGTGATGAGTGACGTTTGTTTTATTTATTACATACTTTATAACTAAGGTCAAAAAATAAGTAAACAAGAACTCTGACCATTCTCAGCATAAAGGCCCTATAGAACATGAAATCAAGGATGACCCTTGAATTTACGTAAATTAGAAAACGCTTCCTTATCTGCCGTAAACTAACGATTAACTCTTTGGTTACCCTTGAATTTATGGATTGGACGGTATCGTTCGTTATACTACCTAATAAGTACCTATTTTACTATTTTCATTCAATTTTGTTTTACAAAAATATTCATATCTTTCTAGAGTGTAATACAGAATAGAATAAAAACTTTATTGTACACCAAAGTGAAAGATTATAAAAACAAAACAAAAATACAAAAAAAAACTATAAGTACAAAATTCGGTCTAATCGCTAAGAGCGATCTTTCCAGACAACAAGTGAGTATACCTTTAAGGTACGGCCCCATCTATAGGCGATAAAGCTGCTATATTTGAAAAGCAACGAAATATCGCAGCTTATCGCCTATATATTATGTGACCATTTTGGCTTAAGGTTGTTCGATTCCGATACAAACTGAATTTACACAACTATGGGCAAACAAAGTATAAATGTACACTGAAATAGCTGTAATAGAATTTTACAGAGTGGTCTTTATTGCCGGCCAGTTAAATAAAGTTGGAGAAAACTGTAGGATAACAGAAATATTAATAAAAAACCAAAAAAGTAATTTTTTCGTCATTCTTTCTAACGGGTACTCGGCATTGAATACGTGAATGAGCTTAAAACATATGTCTCAAAATAGTCGTAAAAGTCTGTTAGTTTTTTTTCTGAAGCCCCGTGTGCCACGACCAACGGCTGACACTCCAACTTTATACAAGGTGCAGTTTTGAACCTGCAAAACATTTCAGGAGGTTGTTATGAGACTCGTAAATAATCATATAACAATACGATACCAAGTCAATAATCAATAATACTTTTTCTTTTCGATTTTTCAATTTTATTGATTTTCAGAATAACCCTCTTCAAAAAAACAGAATCACCCATTGCGATGTATCGCGTGTCATGTCACTGTGTGCGTGAATGCGATGACCAGTGACGTCAGCCTGTACGAGTCTCCGTCCACATTTCTATGAAACGAACGCGGCACATACGTTAAACTAAAATGAAGGTCGTTGCTATGGTTACGGGGAACCCCGCGATTCTCGTCATACCGCATTTCGATTTAGACTCGAAAATCTGTTACTGCGCATCGAAGGTTCAACCAACGTGCCGCGACCTGTACAAGTTGTTGTAGCTACAGCAACTTATAGCAAATAATTTTACCTTAGATGTAGTTCGAATTTTTAACTATATGCAGCTCACTGCATGGAGTGCCAGTGAATCACGCAGGGCGACTGCGTATCAGACCTCAACAAACCAGTTACTTGATAACACGATACCCATTTGTTATTTGCTAATTGTCTGACTTTCTGGCTTTTGACTACCCGGAACCAACGACCGTACGGCAGGGCTGTAAGGTCGTTGACCCGTACCGACCCGTGTGGTACCTAACGACTGTCCGAGAGCTACAAATCAGTTCGAACCAAAGGCTTTAATTAAGTGCTTACCGAAACACGGGATTTCAATGATGACGTTGCCGATTGGGGAATAACTCCGCGAACATTTCGATGGCTCGAGATACATTGTCTCCACTGATGGCATACCTACAAGCGGACCATCTCCACCAACTCTACATTTGAGTATTGGTCCGTCATCTTTACAATTAGGTAGTAGGTACCTATCCCGACCGTTAATCGAAGGCGCACTTGAGGGGCGGAATTTGCAAGCGTATGCACATACCGGCGTCATCAAATACACTAATAAATTGACCCGATTGATGCGTTTGCGATGGCCGCGGGGGCGTGGCGGGGTGGCGGGGGGGAGGGAGCGGCCGGTGGTTGGTGCTTTGGTTTGGATTTATGAAAGAAATGTCGGTTGCGTTTGTTTGTGTGTGTGAAAGCGCAGTTTAAGGACACGTACAGATTGGTCGCGTTTTAAAAAGGGGAGTTCACACTTACCGATTTACGTTAATAAGAATAAAATGAAAAAAAAATACCTGCCCATTTTATTGTTGATTCGGGTCGAGAATCACTAACATAATTACCTCCTAAAATGTTTTGCAGATCCAAAACTGCACCTTGGCCGGTAATAAGGACCACTGTAAAAGCCTATTACAGCTATTTCAGTGTACATTAATACTTTATTCGCCCATAGTTGTGTAAATTAAGTTTGTATGGAAATCGTAGGTACCCCCTTAATAGCATACATAATTATACATATTTTGGTTACTGTCGGTACCCTTTTAGAACATAAGATTATATTGTTAACTTACTCGTCTCTGTTATTCTTGATAAATGCTTTTTATTTTTTTATTTTTGTGTAGCCGTATTAGTTGTTCTTCTTTTTCTGTTGTGAGCCAAATAAATAGTTATCTATCCATCTATCTATCTACCTATACCTACTTTATACAGAGATAGGTACGGTTTTTTTTACTTTTCAACGCTGTGATCTTCAATTCTTTGAGCACAGTTCTGAACAAATATCTATTGAATGGCATATAAAAACACTGATAATAAATTGATTGTATCGTTTTTGTGCACTCGCAAGATCAAACATCGCGCCGCCCCGTGGCAAAGCTGTTGGCCTACTACAAGCTCTGTCTGGCTCTGTCTCTGGCTCTAGTTTTGAGTCTGAGTTAGTGCTCATCGGTGTATTATACTGTGTGTGTGACGTTTCGGCGTAGAATTTATTTAGTCAACACTTACATAGACTCAAACCCAGAGCCAGACAGAGCTTGTGGTAGGCTTACTGTTCTATGTAAAGATCCATAATGGAGTCAATGATGAGCAAATATTCCTTGAAATAAAAGACTTAAGTATGTTTTGGTATTTTTATTCAGTTCACCTAAAAAATCTAAAAATACAGCGTAGGGTTTATTGTTTTAGAACGACCTCTACTTATGATATAACTTTTGAAACTATCATGGTTTTTAACACAATTTTTATGAAACTACGGGATATTTACCATGATTAAATTTTGAGTTTTGACTTCCGATATTCTTCTGATCATGGTGCATGCAACTGTGCCGAAATATCGGTAGTCTAAACTCAAAATTTAATCATGTTATAACCCGTTGTTTCATAAAAATAATCTACTTATGAGCTTAACGTTTCTCAATGTCTTTCCTACTGTACGTGGAGGTTATCTTAAAAACTCTGTAAATACTGTGCATTTATACATAATAAATAAAAGGAATAGCACAGCTGAACTCATAGCGGAGCGTAACCTTGCTACGGCAAATATTATTATGACTTTAAACCGATGACTAACACAAATAACAATAGTTTTGACTACCGCGTGCTATACAACTCAAAGTGCACACTTTCGAATAATAATTATAAGTTTAAAAAACTAGAGAACCCGACTTCATTGCCAAACGGCTAAACCGATTTTAATGAAATTTGTTTAGGACAATCTGGATGTAAGAATAACCTTCCAATAAAAAAATAATTTTCTAAATCGGTTCATGACGGAGGCATGCAGTTACAAACATTAAAAAAAATATTTTAAAAAAAATGCCAACACCGATTTTAATAAAATTAAAATGAGACCAATCTGGAAAATGGGATCAACCTTTCAGATAAAAAAATAATTTTTCAAATCGGCTCACAAATGACGAAGTTATGCGGTAACAAACATTAAAAAAAAAAAAACGGGTTGCACTCCGGGAGTGCCGGCAGAAGTGAAAACTTGATTATTAACGTTGAGCATGTTTGATATTTTGGAATGGTTAGGGGGGGCTTGTTTGTTATTTGGCACGCTGTAACATACACGAACATTCGCGCAAGCGCCCTGCGCTGCCTAAACGAAACAGTAGGCCCAGGCATACATTTTCGCCGCGCCGTAGAGAGGGGATAGCTGTCTACTCTCCATCCGTCTTACGCTTTTTCGATCAGGTCACGTGTCCTGACGCGCTGACGCGAGTTTAAGATTTTATACCCATTACAGAAAAAGTGCTCAACGCCGCTAAAGAAGTTTTCACTTCAAAAAATTACAACCGAATTGAGAACCTCCTCCTTTTTTATTGGAAGTCGGTTAAAAAACTGGAATAAAATGCATCTTACGTCTCAGGCTTATGAACGTAGAGAAAGTCCTAAACATGCTTTTTTCTATGCAACTAGCTAATGAAACAAGCATAACTATAACCCACCTGCTGTCAATCGCCTATAACAAAGCATTGCCTCGTAGATCACGCACGTCGGGAACGTACCCTACGATGCCCTGACCTGCAGCCTGAGGCATACAGATGTTCAGCCTCACGTGGCAGTAATTTCACCGGCACCCACATCCTTCAAACCAAAACACAGCAATGCTGCTTCACGGCAGAAGTAGGCATGGTGGTAGTACTTCCCCGGACGAGTCGTTTACAAAAAACTCTACTGCGCTCTGTGAAGTACTACAATAATAAAGACTTAGGTAACCGCTTTTCATGAGTCTGGCCACGCTTCCATCAATTTATGTCATAAAAAAGACTGCACCAGAAAATTCAAAAAGCTACAAATTAATTCCAGATGCACCAATCCTGGTATACGTCCACGGTGGGTACTGGCAAGAGCTATCTCGTGAGTTCTCCCGATACCCTGCCTTGCCGCTGCATCGCTCCAGGGTGAAGACCATAGTGATTGGCTACGACCTCTGCCCCGCCGCTACTCTGGCGGAAATCGTCAATCAGATACAGAACGCGGCGAGGTTCGTCTTCGAGTATGCTGACAAGATGTGCTCAAGGTGAGTTTTCATAACTTTAATTTCAAGGTTCGTATCAATAGGACAGGTAATCTTTTCAGCACACTGGTTCGAAAGAACCAGTGACACGATAAGAAGAAGAATAGGACAGAGGAGGCTGCCAAAATATGAAGGAGGCCTATACCCAGCAGTGGGTGATACCGGGCTGAGGTGATGATGATGATGACCAATAGGTTCACTAGTTTGAGTGCACTGATGGGCTGGTGGCAGTAACCCCCGCCTTCCGATTCTATGGTCGCGGCTTCGAATTCAGTCTGGGACCTATGGATTTTTCTTTTCGGAAAATGTATGTGCACAATGCTAGTGCTGTTAAACGGTGAAGGAAAACATCGTAAGGAAATCCATGGCTTAGTCGGGATGGTATAAGTGCTAAGCAAGACTATTCCATCTAAATTTCCCTGGCACTATAGCGTCCTGCAAGTAGTACCGTATGCAGAAACAATGCTTGAGTTTGTCTCGAGCCTCATTTATGTCACTTTTCGATGGAGAACTGTCAAAAAACCTATTTTTGAGGCTCGACTAAACTCTACTCAGGCTCAAGTATTGTTTCTGCATTCAGGTCTAAGTATCAAATTGGACGCGGACTGTTCGAGTTCCGAAGCTGACCAACGAACCCCGTTTGGAGACACGTGGTGGAGGTTCAAAGCAGTTCTCGTAATTATCATATCACGCAGTTCAATTTGGATAACTTATTTACAAAGAAAATAAATGGTATTGTATAATGTTTACAATATCCAAAATTGGCAAAGGTTATCGGTATCGCATTCGGTCGAACCGACGCAATAGTTACGAATATCTGTAGTCATTTCAACGCTTCTAACCGAGTTAAATATGATCACGAAACTAAAATGAGAGCAGACCTATCCCACAATAGATAGTTGATAATAATGAAATCGTATTGTTTTCCAGAGGGGTTTACTTCGCTGGACATTCAGCAGGCGCTCACCTCGTCGCCAAAATGCTCTCAAACGCTGACTTCCTAGACAGCTGTCCTGGCTCCGACCGCCTTCAAGGAGCATTCCTCGTCTCCGGAGTATACGACCTTCGTGAACTAGTCCACACAACCGTCAATCATGCCGTCCAGCTGCCGTCTGAGTGGGCTGTCCCTCTCTCGCCCATGTTCGACTGCTTCACGCATCTCCAGGCGAGAAGAGTGCGACTATACATCCTCGCGGGACAGTACGACAGTCCGACCTTCAAGAAGCAATCTAGAGAGTTCTACGAACTCCTTCACAACACGTGTCTTATGCAGAACATGTATTTAGAGATAAAAGATAACATGGACCACTTCGATATCGTCGAATGTTTTGCGAATCAGGATAACTTTTTGAAAAATTTGTTAGTTCATGATATTCGGAAGCATTTGTAGATTCCTGATTTGTTACTAGGTAGGTATGACCCGCACCAAAACAGAAGCTAATCTTAAATATCGTGGCAGTACAAATCTATAACCTCTCACAAGTAAAGAAAAGCTGTAATTTTTGACAGCGTTTCACTGCTCGCCAACTCGCCAACGCAAAACGCTTAGATGTGCGCAAAATGTAACTATTGTTTAGCAATGTATGAGAGAGAGAGAGTGAGGCAACGCTGTGTTATAGGCGACGGTTACCGCTTAACATAAGGTAGGCCATAATGCTTGTTCCACCAGCAAGTTGTATAATAAAAAAATCGGTTGTCTGTAAAGTCGGTTTACTGACGATAGTTGAACGTGACAACTGACAAAGTCATACAGTTGTCTATGCGGACGCATTGCTCACTCAAGTAGGAGAGAGACAAATGTCGAACGCTGCCGAACGCGGAGGCCGATTGTGCCTCTTTGTCGCTCGTTTCGCACTCTCGCTTGCCCTTCAAGCTTCAAGTTTAAATGGAACACCTCAGAGCGAGGTAACGCCGCATGAGTCATATTTTCGTGCGTGCAGCTGGCTCCATCGAATTCAAGGACGTTGTCACGTCAAAATTGTGAGAGATTTTGGCCGCCATTTAATATTCTTATATGATGCGGGTTTTAAGTAGGTAAAATGTTAAAACTAAACTAAGTGACTGAAAGCTGTGTTCATTTTGTTCTGTAGGCCTACCACAAGCTTCGCCTGGCTCTGTCTCTCGCTCTGGTTTTGAGTCTGTGTGAGTGCTCACCAGTGTATTATGCTGTGTGTATGACGTTTCGACGTAGGATTTATTCACTCACACAGGCTCAAAACCAGAGACAGAGCCAGACAGAACTTGTGGTAAGCCTACTGTTGTGTCTATTCAAGCACATACATAGAATAAGTTAAAATAAATATGTTGAAAGTAATGTGAAAAATGAGGATGCTTTGATCATGTAATAATTTTATTGCTAAGGTTAATTTTATACAAGTTATTATTCATAAAAAAATAACAAGTTATTTTTAAAACTGCCTTTTTACTCTATTTTATACCTATATGGTTTTGGAAAAGGTCCGGCCGTTCTTGAATTATAAATCTTGTACTTAACTAACAAAAAACAAATCTCTCCCACGGGACCATACATTTTACCGGGATAAATAGTACATTGTTACCTGAGTGTTGAAAGTCACGTTTTTTGAGTCCCGAGACGGGTTTGGCGCCAGAGCGTAAGCGAGGGCGCCAATGGAGCTTGAGGGACTTAAAAGACTTTCACCCGAGGTAAACACTGTGCTTTTCATTACGAATACAAGGAAAGTAAAAATAAAAACATGAAAGAAAAATTTGTGAAAATGAAGATTGAATTGCCGCCTTCCCGGTTTTTTTTTTCTTTTTCTCTGGCGGGCCTTCGGCTACGGATGCGTGTGAACTTAGCAGATCATTGTCCAGCAGATCAAAAAAAAAAGTGAGTTCTATTCGCATGCAGCATAGTTCTACAGTTCCTGATACTTTTCAGGAATAGTTCTGGCCCGAAAACCTGAAAAAAACCAATTGAAAAAATGCTCTGCCAACTTCCCGTAGCAGATCATTTTTCACCAATAAAATAAAAAAAAATATGTTCATGTGCCTAAAGCTCTGCTCTACAGTTCCTGATACTTTTCAGAAATAGTTCTGGCCTGAAAACCTGAAAAAAGTGATTTGAACAAAAAATAATAATATTTTTTTTATGGATTTAAACAGTTTGCAAGAGCTAGAACTCTTTCGTCTCTCATAGATCCATACTAGAGCTACTACCTAGAACTTGAATCAAGTCTGGAACTCACGCAAAAAAACCAGCAGAGCAGGGTTGAAAGTTTAAAATATTTTTTTTATAGTGTTAAGGGGTTCGTACAAACTAGCACTCTCGCGTTTATCATAGGTCCTTATAAGCCCTATAACCTACAAATTGAATCAAGTCTGGAACTCACGCAAAAAAACCAGCAGAGCAGGGTTGAAAGTTTAAAATATTTTTTTTATAGTGTTAAGGGGTTCGTAAAAACTAGCACTCTCGCGTTTATCATAGGTCCTTATAAGCCCTATAACCTACAAATTGAATCAAGTCTGGAACTCACGCAGAAAAACCAGCAGAGCAGGGTTGAAAGTTTAAAATATTTTTTTTATAATGTAAAGGGGTTCGTAGAAACTAGCACTCTCGCGTTTATCATAGGTCCTTATAAGCCCTATAACCTACAAATTGAATCACGTCTGGAACTCACGCAAAACGTTCAGCAGAGCAGGGTTGAAAGTTTAAAATATTTTTTTTATAGTGTTAAGGGGTTCGTAGAAACTAGCACTCTCGCGTTTAACATAGGTCCTTATAAGCCCTATAACCTACAAATTGAATCAAGTCTGGAACTCACGCAAAACGTTCAGCAGAGCAGGGTTGAAAGTTTAAAATATTTTTTTTATAGTGTTAAGGGGTTCGTAGACACTAGCACTCTCGAGTTTATAATAGGTCCTTATAAGCCCTATAACCTGCAAATTGAATTAAATCTGGAACTCACGCAAAACGACCAGCAGAGCAGGGTTGAAAGTTTAAAATATTTTTTTTATAGTGTTAAGGGGTTCGTAGAAACTAGCACTCTCGCGTTTATCATAGGTCCTTATAAGCCCTATAACCTACAAATTGAATCACGTCTGGAACTCACGCAAAACGTTCAGCAGAGCAGGGTTGAAAGTTTAAAATATTTTTTTTATAGTGTTAAGGGATTCGTAGACACTAGCACTCTCGAGTTTATAATAGGTCCTTATAAGCCCTATAACCTACAAATTGAATTAAATCTGGAACTCACGCAAAACGACCAGCAGAGCAGGGTTGAAAGTTTAAAATATTTTTTTTATAGTGTTAAGGGGTTCGTAGAAACTAGCACTCTCGCGTTTATCATAGGTCCTTATAAGCCCTATAACCTACAAATTGAATCACGTCTGGAACTCACGCAAAACGTTCAGCAGAGCAGGGTTGAAAGTTTAAAATATTTTTTTTATAGTGTTAAGGGGTTCGTAGAAACTAGCACTCTCGCGTTTATCATAGGTCCTTATAAGCCCTATAACCTACAAATTGAATCAAGTCTGGAACTCACGCAAAACGTTCAGCAGAGCAGGGTTGAAAGTTTAAAATATTTTTTTTATAGTGTTAAGGGGTTCGTAGACACTAGCACTCTCGAGTTTATAATAGGTCCTTATAAGCCCTATAACCTACAAATTGAATTAAATCTGGAACTCACGCAAAACGACCAGCAGAGCAGGGTTGAAAGTTTAAAATATTTTTTTTATAGTGTTAAGGGGTTCGTAGAAACTAGCACTCTCGCGTTTATCATAGGTCCTTATAAGCCCTATAACCTACAAATTGAATCACGTCTGGAACTCACGCAAAACGACCAGCAGAGCAGGGTTGAAAGTTTAAAATATTTTTTTTATAATGTAAAGGGGTTCGTAGAAACTAGCACTCTCGCGTTTATCATAGGTCCTTATAAGCCCTATAACCTACAAATTGAATCACGTCTGGAACTCACGCAAAACGTTCAGCAGAGCAGGGTTGAAAGTTTAAAATATTTTTTTTATAATGTAAAGGGGTTCGTAGAAACTAGCACTCTCGCGTTTATCATAGGTCCTTATAAGCCCTATAACCTACAAATTGAATCACGTCTGGAACTCACGCAAAACGTTCAGCAGAGCAGGGTTGAAAGTTTAAAATATTTTTTTTATAGTGTTAAGGGGTTCGTAGAAACTAGCACTCTCGCGTTTATCATAGGTCCTTATAAGCCCTATAACCTACAAATTGAATCACGTCTGGAACTCACGCAAAACGTTCAGCAGAGCAGGGTTGAAAAATTAAAATATTTTTTTTATAGTGTTAAGGGGTTCGTAGAAACTAGCACTCTCGCGTTTATCATAGGTCTTTATAAGCCCTATAACCTACAAATTGAATCACGTCTGGAACTCACGCAAAACGTTCAGCAGAGCAGGGTTGAAAGTTTAAAATATTTTTTTTATAATGTAAAGGGGTTCGTAGAAACTAGCACTCTCGCGTTTATCATAGGTCCTTATAAGCCCTATAACCTACAAATTGAATCACGTCTGGAACTCACGCAAAACGTTCAGCAGAGCAGGGTTTAAAGTTTAAAGTATTTTTTTTATAATGTAAAGGGGTTCGTAGAAACTAGCACTCTCGCGTTTATCATAGGTCCTTATAAGCCCTATAACCTACAAATTGAATCACGTCTGGAACTCACGCAAAACGTTCAGCAGAGCAGGGTTGAAAGTTTAAAATATTTTTTTTATAATGTAAAGGGGTTCGTAGAAACTAGCACTCTCGCGTTTATCATAGGTCCTTATAAGCCCTATAACCTACAAATTGAATCACGTCTGGAACTCACGCAAAACGTTCAGCAGAGCAGGGTTGAAAGTTTAAAATATTTTTTTTATAGTGTTAAGGGGTTCGTAGAAACTAGCACTCTCGCGTTTAACATAGGTCCTTATAAGCCCTATAACCTACAAATTGAATCAAGTCTGGAACTCACGCAAAACGTTCAGCAGAGCAGGGTTGAAAGTTTAAAATATTTTTTTTATAGTGTTAAGGGGTTCGTAGACACTAGCACTCTCGAGTTTATAATAGGTCCTTATAAGCCCTATAACCTGCAAATTGAATTAAATCTGGAACTCACGCAAAACGACCAGCAGAGCAGGGTTGAAAGTTTAAAATATTTTTTTTATAGTGTTAAGGGGTTCGTAGAAACTAGCACTCTCGCGTTTATCATAGGTCCTTATAAGCCCTATAACCTACAAATTGAATCACGTCTGGAACTCACGCAAAACGTTCAGCAGAGCAGGGTTGAAAGTTTAAAATATTTTTTTTATAATGTAAAGGGGTTCGTAGAAACTAGCACTCTCGCGTTTATCATAGGTCCTTATAAGCCCTATAACCTACAAATTGAATCACGTCTGGAACTCACGCAAAACGTTTAGCAGAGCAGGGTTGAAAGTTGAAAATATTTTTTTTATAATGTAAAGGGGTTCGTAGAAACTAGCACTCTCGCGTTTATCATAGGTCCTTATAAGCCCTATAACCTACAAATTGAATTACGTCTGGAACTCACGCAAAACGTTCAGCAGAGCAGGGTTGAAAGTTTAAAATATTTTTTTTATAGTGTTAAGGGGTTCGTAGAAACTAGCACTCTCGCGTTTATCATAGGTCCTTATAAGCCCTATAACCTACTACGAACCCCTTAACACTATAAAAAAAATATTTTAAACTTTCAACCCTGCTCTGCTGAACGTTTTGCGTGAGTTCCAGACGTGATTCAATTTGTAGGTTATAGGGCTTATAAGGACCTATGATAAACGCGAGAGTGCTAGTTTCTACGAACCCCTTTACATTATAAAAAAAATATTTTAAACTTTCAACCCTGCTCTGCTGGTCGTTTTGCGTGAGTTCCAGATTTAATTCAATTTGTAGGTTATAGGGCTTATAAGGACCTATTATAAACTCGAGAGTGCTAGTGTCTACGAACCCCTTAACACTATAAAAAAAATATTTTAAACTTTCAACCCTGCTCTGCTGAACGTTTTGCGTGAGTTCCAGACGTGATTCAATTTGTAGGTTATAGGGCTTATAAGGACCTATGATAAACGCGAGAGTGCTAGTTTCTACGAACCCCTTAACACTATAAAAAAAATATTTTAAAGTTTCAACCCTGCTCTGCTGAACGTTTTGCGTGAGTTCCAGACCTGATTCAATTTGTAGGTTATAGGGCTTATAAAGACCTATGATAAACGCGAGAGTGCTAGTTTCTACGAACCCCTTAACACTATAAAAAAAATATTTTAAACTTTCAACCCTGCTCTGCTGAACGTTTTGCGTGAGTTCCAGACTTGATTCAATTTGTAGGTTATAGGGCTTATAAGGACCTATGATAAACGCGAGAGTGCTAGTTTCTACGAACCCCTTAACACTATAAAAAAAAAAAATTAAACTTTCAACCCTGCTCTGCTGAACGTTTTGCGTGAGTTCCAGACGTGATTCAATTTGTAGGTTATAGAGCTTATAAGGACCTATGATAAACGCGAGAGTGCTAGTTTCTACGAACCCCTTAACACTATAAAAAAAATATTTTAAACTTTCAACCCTGCTCTGCTGAACGTTTTGCGTGAGTTCCAGACGTGATTCAATTTGTAGGTTATAGGGCTTATAAGGACCTATGATAAACGCGAGAGTGCTAGTTTCTACGAACCCCTTTACATTATAAAAAAAATATTTTAAACTTTCAACCCTGCTCTGCTGAACGTTTTGCGTGAGTTCCAGACGTGATTCAATTTGTAGGTTATAGGGCTTATAAAGACCTATGATAAACGCGAGAGTGCTAGTTTCTACGAACCCCTTAACACTATAAAAAAAATATTTTAATTTTTCAACCCTGCTCTGCTGAACGTTTTGCGTGAGTTCCAGACGTGATTCAATTTGTAGGTTATAGGGCTTATAAGGACCTATGGTAAACGCGAGAGTGCTAGTTTCTACGAACCCCTTTACATTATAAAAAAAATATTTTAAACTTTCAACCCTGCTCTGCTGAACGTTTTGCGTGAGTTCCAGACGTGATTCAATTTGTAGGTTATAGGGCTTATAAGGACCTATGATAAACGCGAGAGTGCTAGTTTCTACGAACCCCTTTACACTATAAAAAAAATATTTTTAACTTTCAACCCTGCTCTGCTGAACGTTTTGCGTGAGTTCCAGACTTGATTCAATTTGTAGGTTATAGAGCTTATGAGGACCTATGATAAACGCGAGAGTGCTAGTTTCTACGAACCCCTTAACACTATAAAAAAAATATTTTAAACTTTCAACCCTGCTCTGCTGAACGTTTTGCGTGAGTTCCAGACGTGATTCAATTTGTAGGTTATAGGGCTTATAAGGACCTATGATAAACGCGAGAGTGCTAGTTTCTACGAACCCCTTTACATTATAAAAAAAATATTTTAAACTTTCAACCCTGCTCTGCTGAACGTTTTGCGTGAGTTCCAGACGTGATTCAATTTGTAGGTTATAGGGCTTATAAGGACCTATGATAAACGCGAGAGTGCTAGTTTCTACGAACCCCTTTACATTATAAAAAAAATATTTTAAACTTTCAACCCTGCTCTGCTGAACGTTTTGCGTGAGTTCCAGACGTGATTCAATTTGTAGGTTATAGGGCTTATAAGGACCTATGATAAACGCGAGAGTGCTAGTTTCTACGAACCCCTTTACATTATAAAAAAAATATTTTAAACTTTCAACCCTGCTCTGCTGAACGTTTTGCGTGAGTTCCAGACGTGATTCAATTTGTAGGTTATAGGGCTTATAAGGACCTATGATAAACGCGAGAGTGCTAGTTTCTACGAACCCCTTTACATTATAAAAAAAATATTTTAAACTTTCAACCCTGCTCTGCTGAACGTTTTGCGTGAGTTCCAGACGTGATTCAATTTGTAGGTTATAGGGCTTATAAGGACCTATGATAAACGCGAGAGTGCTAGTTTCTACGAACCCCTTTACATTATAAAAAAAATATTTTAAACTTTCAACCCTGCTCTGCTGAACGTTTTGCGTGAGTTCCAGACGTGATTCAATTTGTAGGTTATAGGGCTTATAAGGACCTATGATAAACGCGAGAGTGCTAGTTTCTACGAACCCCTTAACACTATAAAAAAAATATTTTAAACTTTCAACCCTGCTCTGCTGGTTTTTCTGCGTGAGTTCCAGACTTGATTCAATTTGTAGGTTATAGGACTTATAAGGACCTATGATAAACGCGAGAGTGCTAGTTTTTACGAACCCCTTAACACTATAAAAAAAATATTTTAAACTTTCAACCCTGCTCTGCTGGTTTTTCTGCGTGAGTTCCAGACTTGATTCAATTTGTAGGTTATAGGGCTTATAAGGACCTATGATAAACGCGAGAGTGCTAGTTTTTACGAACCCCTTAACACTATAAAAAAAATATTTTAAACTTTCAACCCTGCTCTGCTGGTTTTTTTTGCGTGAGTTCCAGACTTGATTCAAGTTCTAGGTAGTAGCTCTAGTATGGATCTATGAGAGACGAAAGAGTTCTAGCTCTTGCAAACTGTTTAAATCCATAAAAAAATATTATTATTTTTTGTTCAAATCACTTTTTTCAGGTTTTCAGGCCAGAACTATTTCTGAAAAGTATCAGGAACTGTAGAGCAGAGCTTTAGGCACATGAACATATTTTTTTTTATTTTATTGGTGAAAAATGATCTGCTACGGGAAGTTGGCAGAGCATTTTTTCAATTGGTTTTTTTCAGGTTTTCGGGCCAGAACTATTCCTGAAAAGTATCAGGAACTGTAGAACTATGCTGCATGCGAATAGAACTCACTTTTTTTTTTGATCTGCTGGACAATGATCTGCTAAGTTCACACGCATCGGCTACGGCTCGCCAGCATTATTCAGCCATTGTTTTCATTCTCATAATTTAAAAAATGGGAAATTGTTTGCTCAAATCTATGTTATTTTAAATAAATAGTTGAAGCTATATATTAATCAAGTAATTTAGAAGATATATTATTTATTTATATAATATCTTTACGTTATTTACATTTAAATTTTACATTGCGCTCCAATTAGACTTTTTAAACTTCTTACCGTTGTAATGGGTTTCCAACCTACTTGCTGAATAAAAAGTTGGAATTTGGTTCAACGACCTCTTTGCAGTCAGAAAGACTTTAGAAAGTTGGAACATGGTTGAATAAAATAGAACTTGTTTTTTTTATAATTTGACAGCTGTCAGTAGAAAGCGATTCTCCCTAGGGCTGAAAGTTTTACTTTCAATTAGGCCCCACAGGCAACTTCAGACCTACTTTCAGAGTATGAGTAATGAAAAAGTATTATATGTGCTATTTCAGACTATAATCTATATCTGTGCCAAATTTCATCCAGATCTTTTCAGCCGTTCTGGCGTTATTGAGTAAGAAATCATCCATACATCCAATACTTACAAACTTTCACGTGTCTGATATTATAAGTAGGAATATAGCATATAATTGAAGCAAACACTAAAATTAATAATAACTAATTAAAATATTTCGCACTTGCTATTTACGATGATTTTACTTTTATCTCTCTACCTCGCTTTTATCACAAATATTTTCTACTCCACTGTACATTCCTCAAATTCCTTATAAATGGGCGCGTGAAGGAGGAATTTGGCCGACATTCCATGTTTTGTTGCACAAACAAAAGCCTACAAATTCATTCCTCAAAGGAAAATTAGGCTGTAATTGCGCAAACTTTGGGGAGAACGGTAAAAAATAGCTTCTTTAGAAAATTTAGGTAATCTGCACGGATGAATAGAATAAAATGTCACTATAACATGTCACTTTGATGAAGATTAACGTTCAATGTTAAAAGTAGGCTTTTAATCATTATTATCATCATCAACATCCCAAAGATATAGGCCTCCCCTACACATTTCCAAGAAGAACGATTCTGAGCCCTTTCCATCCACCGACTTCCCGATATCTTTCAATAAAATAAAGTCTCTCATTATTAGGGTTTCAATAAGATCGAAATAAAAAAGCATTTTTTGTAGCGTCATAGCCAAGTTCAAAATAAGGTATTATGTAGATCCACTTCTAAGGAAATATTCCGGCAAGCTTGCTTCCCATGTTCTGCTTGATATCTTATGCTATAACTGTTAGTGAGTAGAGATGCTACGCGAAGGAAGTATGACGCATCACAGCATATTGGTGACCCCGACATTATTCGTCACAAGTGTATACGGTGTACGAGCAAATGCAATGCGGATGCGAGATGTTTGTTTTCTGTCTGGGTGTTATATTGTATTCCAAGTATGTATTTACAAAAATTGATGTCCTAATGTCATATTAGCTGTCTCTAGGCCCACCAAGCTCTGTCTAGCTCTGTCTCTGGCTTTGGTTTTGAGTCTGTGTTGACTAAATAAATCCTTTATCGAAACGTCACACACACAGTATCTTATACCTTTAAACGAGAAAATCTTGTATATATATATGTATATATATATATTTAGGATCTCGGAAACTGAACCAACGATTTTCATGAAATTTTGTAAACAGGGGTTTTCGGGGGCGATAAATCGATCTAGCTGGGATTCACTTTCAGAAAATGAGTCTGTTCGTTAAAAAAAAATTAAAAACATAAACTGAATATGTAACTGCTCCTGCCATCTATTGACGATTGTGAGCAACTAACTGCAAGCATGTCCAGCAGATGGCGTGGTTCAGTAAGAATAAACCAGTAAAGATAATAATATGACTCATATGATTTCTTAAAAATACAAATTAACGAAAAAAATTCCGAGCGAAGCTCGGTTACCAACTAGTAATACACTGGTGAGCACTCACACGGACTCAAAACCAGAGCCAGAGATAGAGCCAGTAGAGTTTGTGGTAGGCTTACTATATACAGGGTGTCCCATAAGTCAACGTCCAACCGAAAACGGGTGATGCGCCAAGTTATGACAGTTATCAGAAAAATATAAAAAAAAATATTTGTTACGTAACTTTCGAGTTATGAGTATTTAAAAAAAACAGAAAAAACTGACACCCTGTGATGATCTTTTAAGTCCTGTGACTACAAATATTAACTTTTCATGAAACTTTTTTCTGCAACGTAAGCATGAATAATCTTTCCGTAAATTACAATTCAAAATTAAGCCATAACTGCCTCAGTTTTCAATGAAATCGTGGAGTTTTGGCCAACGTTTCATTTCAGATAATTACATCACCCAACTTTAACCGTCTGTACCGCAAAAAAAATGTACTACACTATCATGGCATGTAACTTTAAAAATTGGCGCATTTATCCAGAATTCCAAAATGGTATAATACTTGTTAGAGTACTTCTTAGTTTTGGAAATAAAAAATGTTTTTTCAACTAAACCGGATTTCCAATCAATTTTATTTCAATAGATAAAATGTTTGTACCCTTTAAATGATGGACTTAAAATGCCTACGCCGTGTTTTTAAGTGACTCACAATTCAAGTAATACCATTTCGACAATGCAAGTAAACAGATACACCATCTTGTCGAAAGATTAATAACCATGGGTTTTCAAGTAATTTGATAGGTTTAGGTAAAAGTTTGAAATAAAATTCAATCATAGGATTACTTCAATCGTGATTTTAATCTAAAGTTTGCCTTCGCCCGTCGCCGGTCTTATTACATGGTTTTTGACGTCTTATAATTCGATGGAGCCGGCTGCTCGTACTAAAAAAACATGACTCATGCGGCGTTACCTCGCTCTGAGGCGTTCCATTTAATACTGGAAGTGCAATGAGAGCGCGGAACGAGCGACAAAGAGGCACAATCGGCCTCCGCGTTCGGCAGCGTTCGACATCGGTCTCTCTCCTACTTGAGTGAGCGATGCGTCCGCGTGGACAGCTGTCTGACGTTGTCACGTTCAACTGTCGTCAGTTAACTGACTTTACAGACAGCTGTTTTTTTTTAAGGAAATGTAGAGCTTGCATTACTGCTGAAGGCTAACAGTTTGAACATTTGCTGTAAATCCTTGATGTAGTTAAATTAAAATCACGATTGAAGAAATCCTATGATTGATTTTTATTTCAAACTTTCACCTAAAACTAACAAATTACTTGAACACCCATGGTTACTCTTACTCTTTCGACAAGATGGTGGCTCTATCTGTTTACTTGCATTGTCGAAATGGCCTGTACCTGTAAATTGTGAGTCACTTAAAAACACAGCGTAGGCATTTTAAGTCCATAATTTAAAGGGTACAAACATTTTATCTCATGAAATAAAATTGATTAGAAATCCGGTTTAGTTGAAAAAACATTTTTTATTTCCAAAACTAAGGAGTACTCCAGCAAGTATTATACCATTTTTGGATTCCTGGATAAATGCGCCAATTTTTAAAGTTACATGCCATGATAGTGTAGTACATTTTTTTTGCGGTACAGACGGTTAAAGTTGGGTGATGTAATTATCTGAAATGAAACGTTGGCCAAAACTCCACGATTTCATTGAAAACTGAGGCAGTTATGGCTTAATTTTGAATTGTAATTTACAGAAGGGTTATTTATGCTTACGTTGCAGAAAAAAGTTTCATGAAAAGTTAATATTTGTAGTCACAGGACTTAAAAGATCATCACAGGGTGTCAGTTTTTCCTGTTTTTTTTTAAATACTCATAACTCGAAAGGTACTTAGCAATTATTTTTTTATATATTTTTCTGATAACTGTCATGACTTGGCGCATCACCCGTTTTCGGCTGGACGTTGACTTATGGGACACCCTGTATATATATATATATTTTTTTTTTTTTATTATTTATTTGCGAACCAAAACTCACACTTACAATATAAACTTAACAACTTATCAATAGACTACAGAAGTGAGCTTTGTATAGTTTATATAGTTTCCATAGTACAAGCTCGTTAAATAGTGTTGCGTTGATTGTCCACAATATTTATTTATTTTATTTATTTACTAGTGGCAGCCCGCGGCTTCGCTCGCCCGTTCCCGTAACACCCCGTTCCCGTTGCTTTTTCGGGATAAAAAGTATCCTATGTCCTACTCCCGGTTCTAAGCTACCTCCCCACTAATTTTCTGCCAAATCGGTTCCGCCGTTCTTGAGTTATAAATAGTGTAACTAACCCCCGAATACTGAAACGCAACTCAGATTTAGGCACGTCTCAAGCGACGAATATTTGACAGATTTTCATTGAAAACTGTCAAATATTCGTCGCTTGAGACGTGCTTAAATCTGAGTTGCGTTTCAGTATTCGGGGGTAACACGACTTTCTTTTATAAATATAATTTTAAAGATAATAGATAGATATAGATAAATATGGGCTTTACCTTTTTGATTGCTTATTTTTATGTTGTGTGGCAGCGCAGTGGGTGGGTATAGTCGGGCCTACCTCTAAAATAATTTTTCATAAAGTCCTGGATAAAACAACTCAATTTCTGAAACAAAGCAAGATTGTATCGTACAGAGCTCAATGGTTAGATAAATCAGCTTTTCATGAGTCCAAATTGATTTCAACCAACAAAAGAGCATACGAGCTGTAGGCGCGGAATTTCACGAAGGGTCTACGTGCCAAAGCAAACAAAACAATATATTAATGGTGACCTTTGTTCGCGGACCCTTATTTATTTTCAAACATAAAAGACTCGTAAAAAATTGACAGGCTCGATGTCTTGGAATATGTCCGTCGTTTTCTTGGCGTAATATAATCTTCCTTTGTTGGAAGCAAATTGAACAATTATGTTTATGAAAAAAAAAACATATAGGTGCATTTTTTGATAAAACAATTACCTACTATGGAGCCGAAATTAGCGGATGTGCAATATGCGTGCCATAATGCGTAATAAAATAGCTTCCGTCAGGCGCAGAATGTTGGCTAGCTGGCAACAGTATACTTAGAGTACTGGCTGGCAGATGGGACAGCCCACTACAAAACTACTGGGTGGCTGCCTTAATCAATCCCAATGCCAGTCAAGTTTATTACATTAACTAACCATTCGTGTGAACTCCTACTGTAATGTTCTCTGTTTATTTTATTTTTTGATTTGCTATTGTATGTGTTGTGTTAGTTTTAGGAATGGATCTTGTGACATCTGAATAAACAAATTTTTAATTTTAATTTAATTTAATTTAATATTTGTTTTAAGAAAAAAACTTGTTAAATTTATTTACACAAACAAACTTACAATTAAACAAATATTTACAAAATGTACAAAATACACAAGAAACAGTTGAGCTATCTGCAGATCGTTACAAACGATCTAGAGATAGCTCAACTGATCCAAATCAGTGCCAGACGGAAGCGTCCCCAAGACGCTGGCGGCATTGCCACGCTGAATAGCCATAATATAATAATAATATTTGTTCCATTGCTGGCAAATAACTTTGGCTGGGAAATAAAGTCGTGAGTATGCTTCTTTCTTTTTTGTTTCGACTGTAACTTTTTTGTAAAACTGTGGCTTTCAATGCCTGTCGGTGAATTCAAAGTGGGTATTTGGGATGGGCTGTTAATCACGCCGTAAAGCCAATTTCAATTATATTAGAATTCTTCTAATTTTCAATCGTTTGGGAATAGCATTGATATAAAAAAATACTTAAGGATTAACACCACCTTGTAGGCCTACCATGCACAAGCTCTGTCTCAGGCTCTGGTTTTGAGTCTGTGTAAGTGCGCACCAGTGTGTATTTTACTGTGTGAGTCAACACTCACACGGGCTCACAACCAGAGCCAGAGACAGTGCCAGACAGAGCTTGTGGTAGGCCTACTGGTCGATCCCTTCACTAAGAGCGCTCTAATCTATTCTACTGTTTTAATTAATGTAAACCTGTACTGCGTTATCTTCCAATACCAGCCGCCAATAAAAGCAATCTACAGAAAACAGTATTATAACATTTTGACAAATAACTTATAGTATAACAATTTAATTTACGCTAAACAAAAGTGAGACTCAATCGAATTGAAATCAAGCCAACCGTTAATCAGGCAGGATTTCATTGAAAATAGAGTAATCGATTCATTTGACATTTTGGCAATTTAATTTCCACTTGATTGGTTGATGAACTTCATGACTGACTAACTGTAAAGGGCTGTTGAGTGATGATAATAAATAAATAAATAAATAATGTAAAATAAAGTAAAGAACATAATTATTTTGATAAAAAGAATATACATTGTACATGATCGCAAAACAAGATGGGCCGCTTGATTTCCAAGATAAGTAAACATAGAAGTACCTAAATACAGACAAGTCATGTCAAAGTCAAATATTTATTTATTCAGTAGTATCACTATGGTTGAATAGCATAATATAGCTTTTTCATATTTTTCATTTTTTTTTTTTAGATCGCAGACGTTTTAGAGAAAGACTAGGTTAGGATAACCCTAAACCGACGAGCATGTATGAAGAATGTTATGAGAGTGAATGAAGCGAAAGAGGTGTGTCAGGATCGTAGCAAGTGGAAATCCAGTGGTGATCTCTGCCTACCCCCATGGGAATGAGGCGTGGTTTTATGTATGTATGTTTTTCATTTTAATTGTTTTTCTGGTGTTATTTTTGAGTTTGATGTGTAATTTCAGTGGTATTTTAACCAACATTACTTGAGGTATTAGACCAAAGTGTTAGCTGTTGAAATGAAAGTGTATTATGTGATATTTTGGTTTGATCGAAAATGTTTCTAATGGTTTTGAAAAAACGGCCACCATTTTTTTTCAAAGCCAATTAGGGCCGACTTGCGCCTATTGACTGACTTGACTAAAAACTATTTTATTTATGTAGTATGTGATTTGTGACTCACTCGACACTGGCAAAATTGATCCAAAATGGGCAGATGCCATTGATTAAGAAGAAGAAGGATTGTAAGTCTGGACTGACCACTAGAACACTAGTGCTTTCACCCTAAGTAGGTAAGCTAAGTACATGTTAATTGGTTAGGACTGCTATTTGAAATGCCCTCAACACGCCCTCAAGTGAGTAATCATCTGGAACACCAAATTGGTACTCGAACACGCTGTATACTAGGATGAAACTCTCCTCGAAATATAAATTTCCGCTTTTCAACATCTGACCATGAAAGCTTCCAATTATTGCCAGAGAAAATAAAAGCGTCTGGAAATACAGGGTGTTTCAAGACTTCTGAAAGCTAAAACCTCGTTTCAGTTTTTTGTTAGCACTTTCATTCATTTGTGTTAGTGTTATAGACAATGACTTAATAAAAATTAAATAATAATAAGTAAATAAATATTATGGACAATCCACACAACACTATACAGCCCCAAACTAAGCAAAGCTTGTACAATGAGAACCAGATAGCAGATATAATACTTAAATACATTTTTTTGTAAATACATACTTAGAATACATTATAACACCCAAACAGAGAAGCAACATCAACGTTCACCACACAAATATTGGTTCTCGGTAGGGATTGATCCCACGACCTACGGCGCAGAAGGCAGAGCTACCAACTGAGCTGAGAGGCAAGTCAAAAAAGATATACCATGATAACAACAAATAATTAGGTACTATAACTTTGTCTGTGTCTGTTCAGCAGGAAGTTTGCCCTACAAAACAATAAACCATTAGTTTCAGTAAACAGTAACAGTTAACAGTTAGCGTGGCAACGAGAAGTCAACGGCGCGAAACGGTTACCTCATAGTTGCCGCGAAGTTTAACCCAATTATTGAGTTATACTTCGAGAGATAAAACATAGGGCCTTATTAATAATCCTGGCGCAACGCTGGTGTAGTTAAATCGTGTTTTGTCACATTTGTTCGAGTTGACAATTGCATGTCAATGCAAGAGACAAAACACGGATCAACTAGTCCAACGCTACGCTAGGATTATTAATAAGACCCATATACATTGACAATTACTGTCAATTTATGTTTTATTATATCCGTTCACTGATCCGTTCCGCTCACATGTCAAAATCACATTTATCCATAAGAAATGTATGTGCTACGAGTATACAAAATCCTTGCATTTGCAATGCAAAAGATATGAGTAGGGAGAGCTTTCTTTTCTTAACGTGCCGGTTGATTGACATTCTGGAGGTGTCAAAAATAAAAACACCATTATACACTTACTCGTAGGAAGAATAATATGGTGGGTACAATCAGGCAAAGTACAATATGCACAGTTTTCGTGGGAGTTTTCACACTTAAGTTATATAAAGTTAAGCAAAGTTTTTCTGGTGTTATTTTGAGTTCTGTTGTTTAATTTCGGTAGTATTTTACCAAACATTACTTGAGGTCTTAACACAAAGTGCAAGCAGCTGGAATGAAAGTGTAATATGTGATATTCTGATTAGAACGAAAATATTTCCCATGATTTTGAAGAAAACCGCCGTCTTTTTCTTCAAAGCCAGTGACAGCCGACTTGTCTATTGATGATTCGACTTGACTAGAAACCATTTTATTTATGTAATATGGACAGATACCAAAAAATTGATTTGAATTAAACCAAAGAATTAAGAAGAAGAAGAGTTTGCTATGTAATTTATCTGACAGATAAAATATGGCACATAAACAAACACGGCAGTAATGGATTTACCACTTTTGCCGGCCGCTGCTCGCGAATTTCGATTTATCTCGAGGAAAGGTTGTCAAAATATCGCTCAAATTTCCAACCATGTTTGAGAAAATGAAGGTGTCTTGAGTGAGGTTGGGGGTTTTCAGGTTATTCATAATAATATAATCCAACCTCTCTCAAGATACAACTGTAGGCTCACGTGACACACACACATTTAGTGATGTTAGTGATCGATAGGTCGATGTAATGAATTGCAAGAAATTGCTCAATTACTCAGAGTAACCAATTATCACTACGTCTACTAATGGTTCTACGAGCTACGCAGAAAAAGTTAGCGCGCTACGGCAGAACGCTACGCGACACCGCCCAGGCTCTACGCGCGGGCTCTATGTAACCCTCAAAATGACGATAAAATGAACTTTCGAAAATAATCCAAGATATTATCTCTATAAAATATTCAATTTAATACTTCGTGAGGCTGTACAGCAATATTGTAGTTCACAAATAGTTTTAAAAAGTTTCAAAGTAGTTTCTAAAAAGTTTAAAGTTGATGATAGATATTTTCGACGTGTTTTTAAAGTAAATGCTTTATTGTTCTTGTGCTATCAGCTGCTGTATTATTAAAGGTAAGTTTGAACTTATCTTATTTTATATGTTATAACTTAAAACAGTTTAAAATTAAACTGATCACTTCGTTGGTAGGTATCTATGACTTAAATCCACTGAGACCACATGTTTTTCTATTTGAGTTTAAAGCTAGTAAGCGGCTCAGTAGGCCTACCATAAGTTCTGTCTGGCTCTTTTTCTGGCTATGGTTTTGAGTCTGTTTGTACCTCAAACAAGTATCTTTAATAATCGTTATCGGTTGAACCTTAACACGGCACAAACGCTTAGGATCACCAACAGTTTTAAACTGGGAGGAAGGTCAAGTGGTTGACTTCTACCTATGTAGAGCTCTAGAGCCTATGCCTAGAGGTTTTAAATTTTCCAATTACAGGACCACTGAAGTAAAGTGGCAAGCAGCAAAAAGCTGAGTCGTGGCCTATTTGGCATTTTTATCTACCATTTTCTGTTGATAACGTTAACCTATGTATGTATGTAAAATGTATTTTCTTTCTGAAGTATTGACCTTAGACCAGCCGTAGTTTGGCATACCAGGTCAATAGTTCAACTATCCTACCTAGTCCTTTACTTTTTAGAGCTATCGTCCATCACCCTGTCTAGTTCACCGCATCTCAGTTAAATTAATACAACGGCAGTAAAGTGAACTTATTATCATACCACTTTGGACATCTAGATTTTACGGCAGTTGTGGTTCACATTCTAGGCCAAAAGCTGAAAGCGTGTCAAGGCTCACAATGACATGAACACAAACGGCAGGGAGCCGACGAACTCGAAGCCTCACTTATCGTCTAAATGATCCATTAATCTACGACTATCGAATAACCTGTGGTTTTACAATAGTACTTTTTAGTCCAACTGGAGAATAAGAGAGAGACGAAGCGTTGAAATTCCCATGTGGACCGTCGATAATGTACAGACCGCAGGGATCGAGGGAAAGATGATGTTATATTAGGCTTCCTCTCTTGTTTATGTTCTGTTCTTTTCATCCTAAGGTTGCTGCCTGGTAGAAATCCCTGTTAGCGATAAGGCCGCCCATTTTATTTCAAATGTTGAAAGTTGTTAATCACTTTAATAGTTGCCGGGAAAACAATTAGTACTATAAAGCGTTTAAAAATGTTTAACTAATACTGGATCCCGCAGGCCTATAACTTTTAGGTTATTTAAAATAAACTTCATTAAAAGCTCTTAGCGATAAGGCCGCCCATTATACCTTTATTCGTAATGGTTCTTTTAAATGTAATCTTTTGTGTACAATTAGTATTAATCTATCTATCTAAAGTCAACCTTGATTTCGAAGGCCTATTGTTATTTTAGTTTAAGGTAGGTACTGTACATGTATTATGATTATGATAACACCATTCAAAGATGGCTATATTATACTATGTATTATGTAGCTAGCTTAAATGTGTTAAGTGCACGACAGGAGCCTATTTTAGGCGCACTTAAAATCCTTTCACCACACTTGGTTTGAAAGAATCAGTGACACGATAAGAAGATGCTAGCATAAAGGTCACTAACTACAAATAAGGACAAAAATTATTCTGAGAAGCTGTTTTGTATCATCTGACACCAAATTGTATGTCTTCATAGATACAGCTGAATTTCAGAGAAAATGTCAACGATATAGTCAAACGCCTCTCAAAAATTCAGGATTAATAAATACCTCCCTGCCTACGCATTGAAAACACCCCAGGGAAATTTCGACTCAATACATTTGATCTTAAAAATGAAGACATTTTTTTACAGGTACACGCGGTGTGTAAATAGGTCCACAATAAACCACACTTTGTGGAAGAAATACCTCATTTATTTTTATTGTCTGTCTTTTTTACGAGCTTGTGTAGCCGCGATATCACCTCATCAACGGTGTAACCATAAAATACTATCTGAGCGTATTTGTATAAGTTCACTTTCAGTTTATTTTTAATAATTAAAAATTGTATTCTACTACTTAATTCTAGTTTTTAATCAAAACTTTGAAACAGCAGGAAAAAGAATCATTATTTCGGATTACACAAATCCATCGTAAACACTTCAAAAACAGCAATCACGTAAAAAAATATAGTTTAAAAAAACTAAAAAAACACGCTTTTATAGCTAATCGAACTAAAAAGAAGAAAATAATTTTTAATTGCCACGTTTATTAATGTGCATGTCTCCAGCTTCCTCATATGGAAATTGCGAATTCTGAAAACGCCAACATTTAAAGCATAATTGGAGCAATCATTGATTTGAAGGAAAATTTAGCAGCAAAAAAAACAACGACTCTATGAGACTTTATAGGTGTGTTAGCTGGAGAGCGGCTCCACAGCTTCCTCATTCAGTGTGGGCAAACGGCTAACGATAGAGCTATATAGTAAACGCCAAATTTTAGAGCATAATTAGAGCACCCGGCATAAAAAAAATCAAGTCTCTAGCTCGAAAACTCTTTGAGTTAGAAGACTATAACAACGTGTTTGCTGGGAAGCCATTTCTCCAGCTAACACATGTGGATCTCAGGAATGGCTATAGCTAGAAAGTTGCTTGATATCTCCAAATTTAGAGCAAAAAATATCATGGATGCTCCAAATATTTCAAGTGTCTAGGTTCAAAACTCACCGAGTTAGAAGCTTTGATGACTGTGTTAGCTGGAGACACGTTTGTCTGGCACGCACATGCTACATCTGAGGATCTACAATAGCTACAGATTCGGTTGACGTGTCCAAACCGAGCTATGAATTAGAGCACTCGGCTCCAAAATTTTGGACTCTCTAGGACAAGTTGTTTCCTAGTAATCAACAAAAGAACATTTTGCCGCCAGAATTTTCAAATATTATGTTCGCACCCGTAAAAATGCGGCGTTGCCGCTCTGAAAGTATGGTATCAGCGTAGGAATTTGAACGTTAGTCGGATGGAGTTGTGTGTTGCCCGTGCCTGGTAAATAGTTACCCTAGGATTCATGTCTTAAACACTCATTACGTAGCTCAAGAAGCGGAATATAGGTTAAAATTAAACAAAAAAACACCAAAGAAAAGTTTTATAATGGTTAGTTTAAGTTTAAATATGTATTTATTAAGAAACCTGACTTCAGATTTTTTATTTTTAGTTTTAAATATCATGAAATTATATCTCTAACCCCCGAATACTGAAACGCAACTCAGATTTAAGCACGTCTCAAGCGACGAATATTTGACAGTATTCAATGAAAATCTGTCAAATATTCGTCGCTTGAGACGTGCTTAAATCTGAGTTGCGTTTCAGTATTCGGGGGTTAGTCTCTCAACTAACCAACAATGTTTTCAAATCATGAGTTACCTACTCTTGTCACACTAGGTGTAAATGGCATCGTGCGAAACTATCATTGTGTCTGTGAGTACGTACATAACTATAGATAGTGCAATTCACGAAGACGCGCCCCTCGCGGGGTGCGGGGAGTTTGCTCCGAGCGGCAGTCGCCAACCGTAGTCTATTAATTGTAGTGTGCGTGTGCACTCATAGGTAATTAGTGTGTACCGATAACACTCAAACATTGACGGAAGCTTGCACACATATACTATAAACGGTTAGGAGGAATAGTGGGGCGCGCCTTCGTGGGTTGCACTATCTATAGCGAGCTGCAGTAAATACTCACGGGAAAGCGAAAGGAAATATTATAAATATAATAATTATGAAGAAAAGTGGGGGGGCTCTATTCCGGAAAACGTTTTATTTTTTTTCTTCAAAAGTTGTTAACGTAGATACCTATTGTTCTAAAGGTTTTTAGTGGCTTCATTTTTTTTCTTAAATAATGGATATGGGTATCGTTTAATAGGTTTTTGGGGGCTCTGATTGTGAATTCAACATTAATTTTTGAATCCAAGATGGTGGCTTCATTTTTTTTTCAAAAAATGGATATGGGTATCGTTTAATAGGTTTTTGGGGGCTATGATTGTGAATTCAACATTAATTTTTGAATCCAAGATGGTGGCTTCATATTTTTCTCAAAAAATGGATATGGGTATCGTTTAATAGGTTTTTGGGGGCTCGAATTATAAATTCGACATTATTTTTTGAATCCAAGATGGCAGCTTCATTTTTTTTCTTAAAAAATGGGTATGGGTATCGTTTAATAGGTTTTTGGGGGCTCTGATTGTGAATTCAACATTATTTTTTGAATCCAAGATGGCTGCTTCATTTTTTTTCATAAAAAATGGATATGGGCATCGTTTAATAGGTTTTTGAGGGCTCTGATTGTGAATTCGACATTGTTTTTTGAATCAAAGATGGCAGCTTCATTTTTTTTCTAAAAAATGGGTAAGGGTATCATTAAATAGGTTTTTGGGGGCTCGAATTATAAGTTCGACATTATTTTTTGAATCCAAGATGGCAGCTTCATTTTTTTTCTTAAAAAATGGATATGGGTATCGTTTAATAGGTTTTTGGGGGCTCTGATTGTGAATTCGACATTATTTTTTGAATCCAAAATGGCTGCTTCATTTTTTTTCTCAAAAAATGGATATGGGTACCGTTTAATAGGTTTTTGAGGGCTCTGATTGTGAATTCGACATTATTTTTTGAATCCAAGATGGCTGCTTCAATTTTTTTCTCAAAAAATGGATATGGGTATCGTTTAATAGGTTTTTGAGGGCTCTGACTGTGAATTCAACATTGTTTTTTGAATCAAAGATGGCAGCTTCATTTTTTTTCTTAAAAAATGGTTATGGATATCGTTTAATAGGTTTTTGGGGGCTCTGATTGTGAATTCGACATTATTTTTTGAATCCGAGATGTGGGCTTTATTTTTTTTTTCTTAAAAAATGGATATAGATATCATTTATATCTTATAGTCTTATAATTCAATAGAGCTAAATGCACGCAATGCAAACGAGAGCGTGGAAAGAGTGCCAAAGAAGCACAATCGGCCTCAGCGTTCGGCAGTGTTCGACATCTGTTTCTCCTTTTTGAGTGAGCGATGCGTTCGCGTGGACAGCTGTATGACGTTGTCTCGTTCAACTATCGTAAGTAAACCAACTATACAGAAAACCGTTTTTTTAAGAAAAAAATGTAGCCGCCATGTTGGATTAAAAAAATAATGTCGAATTCACAATCAGAGCCCCCAAAAACATATTGAACGATAGCCATATCCATTTTTTGAGAAAAAAAATGATGCCGCCATCTTGGATTCAAAAAATAATGTCAAATTCACAATCAGGGCCCCTAAAAACCTATTAAACGATACCCATGTTCATTTTTTAAGAAAAAAATGAAGCCGCCATCTTGGATTCAAAAAATAATGTCGAATTCATAATCAGAGCCATCAAAAACCTATTAAACGATACCCATATCCATTATTTGAGAAAAAAAAGCAACCATCTTGGATTCAAAAAATAATGTTGAATTCACAATCAGAGCCCCCAAAAACCTATTAAACTATATCCATATCCATTTTTTAAGAAATAAAATGAAACTACCATCTTGGATTCAAAAATTAATGTTGAATTCACAATCAGAGCCCCCAAAAACTTATTAAATGATACCCATATCCATTATTTAAAAAAAAACTAAAGCCGCCATCTTTGATAAAAAAATAATGTCGAATTCACAATCAGAGCCCCCAGAAACCTATTAAACGATATCCATAGGTATCCATTTTTTAAGAAATAAAATGAAACCACCATCTTGGATTCGAAAATTAATGTTGAATTTACAATCAGAGCCCCCAAAAACTTATTAAACGATACCCATATCGTCGTTTATACTTCAACACCGCGAATGTGCATTTTTGTCGTTATTCAGTTTTAAATGCCATTGGATAAAGAATAAAATCCCGCGCTTAATGCGCCAATCGCGATCAAGAAAACTAGCCAATCAGAGCTCAGAATTCAAAAACTGTATCACCGCGAATGATGGTCATTGGTTAATTTTGACATAAACACCGCGAATCTACATCAGTCACCATACAGTTTTCGCAGAGAAGTTTGGGTAAGCGTATTTTTAATTGTATTTATTAGATTATCAGAAATAACTTAATGAAATAGCACTTTATGTGATGAAAAACACTAGTTTATGTATAATACACATTAAGTTTTCATATTTTTATTCAGTTTGTTGTACAAAATTACTGTAAAGTCGCGCACACGGGTTTGCGGTGTTACATTGCAAATTTTATTCACATTCGCGGTGTTTACCTACAGGTTCGACTTAGAAGACATGGACAGCGACGTCGAAACATCTTCAACAGATTATGAGGATGATTCTGAGGTCGAAGATTTGTGTAAACTGGTAAATGTCAAATACAAGAGGCGTCAGAAAGTCACGAAGCAGTCACCTTTAACAATAATGGTTCCTGAGTACAGCGATATGCAGGCTGAAAACAACGAAGAAAATAGCGTCCTACGTTTGACACAGCAGTCAGAAAGTAGAGCAGAATCGGTGGCGGGTGATACATTGTATAGTGGGATTATCAGTATAGATGACATTGAAGTTACGGGTGATTTTAACGTGGTTGAGCCTGGAAATGAAAATGAATTTGTTTCCAACGCGCAAAACAATATTCTTGATGAACTAACTCCTAGTACGAGCAACAAAATATCAACTCCGACGAAGCAAAAAGTAGTTATACTGGAAAACATCCTGCTACCAAACGAAAAAATATTTCACGGAAACCCTGAAAATAAGAGAAAAAGACAAAACAAAGCAAATAAAAATTCTAAGATGTGGCAAAGAAATATTAATAAAAAATTGAGAGAAGAAGGAAAGTCATATTTAGGCTATAGGCGCGATAGAAAAGTTGACCAATACAATCCGAATTTCAAAGTTTTACATGACACTCTTAAACCAGCTAAAGAAATGGGCCTCCGTTGTGAATCCACTGCTTGCCTTAGATCTAAACTCCGCGGATGTCATGAAGTTACTGAGACAGAACGGCGAAGCATGTTCGATAATTTCTGGGGAATAATGAGCTGGGAACAGAGACGGCAGTTTGTTTGTTCAAATGTTTCAGTAGCGCCATGTAAACGAAAAGTAACAAAGAGTGAAACATCGAGGAAAAATGAGAGTAAGTCTTTTTACCTATTGGTATCTAGAAATTCAAATGTAACAAGAGTACAAGTTTGTCGAGGAATGTTTCTTCGCACATTGGGAATATCCGAGTGGTTCCTAAGGTACTGGCTTGATAAAACTAAAGAATCAAACGGCATAGCGCCTAAGATAGGAATATCACTGCAAAGACGAACCTCTCCAAAAAAAAAGGAAGAGACACAGGTATTGACTGCTTTCTTTGACAAACTAGCTAAGTTGCCATCGCACTATTGCAGACAGACGTCTAGTAGACTCTATCTCGAACCCACGGTTAGAAATATTTCTGAACTTTATGAGGCCTATAAAAAAGATTGCCAAGGACAAGATAAAGGCTTTCTATGTCGTCGCTCTTTTGACAATGAGTTCCTTAAAAGTAATCTGAGCTTATACATGCCAAAAAAGGATCAGTGTGATTTTTGTTGCTCACATAAAGTAGGTAACGTAACAGAAGAGGCCTGGAAGCAACACATAGAACTTAAAAATCGTGCCCGAGCCGAAAAATCTGCTGACAAAAGTTTGGCTGTAGAAGGCGCTTATCATGTTTTGACGCAAGATGTTGAAGCTGTGAAAATGGCACCAAATCTGCAAGCAAGTGCCTTGTACTTCAAGACCAAATTATGCGTCCACAACTTTACTACGTATAACTTAGCTAACCATGACGTAAGATGTTATTGGTTTGACGAAAGTAATGGAGGTCTGGAAGCTTCGGTGTTTGTCTCTTGCATTGTAGATTATATTTTACACCTGTTGAATGAGAAAAATGTGCCTGTGATATTATACTCTGATGGATGTTGCGCTCAAAATAGAAACAGCTACCTAAGCAATGCTTTACTTAGAGTAGCAATGGAAAACAACGTCGAGATCACACAGAAGTATTTGGTCAAGGGCCACACACAAATGGAGTGTGACTCGGTACACAGCTCCATTGAATCGAAACTGAAGGGTCAAGAAATTTACCTGCCAAGCCAATATTCTGCACTAACAAAGATTGCAAGAGTTCACCCAAAACCATACGAAGCCATATACTTGGATTACAAATTTTTCACCGATTTTTCAAAACCCGAAGATCAAATCTACAAGTCTATAAGGCCTGGAAGAAAAGCTGGAGATCCAACAGTAACTGACATCAGTGTACTTATCCACAAACCCGACGGCACCATCTGGTACAAGCTAAATTTCGATGACGACCCAAAGATATTGCCGCAACGTCCTAAGCTTCCCAAAAATAAAATTGATACCTTGCCGAAACTATACAACAGAAGACTACAGATCACCGAACGAAAGTGGCAGCATCTACAAGATCTCAAAAATGTGATACCAAGTGATTGCCATGGTTTTTACGACAGCTTGCCTCATTAACTCTTTTATAGGACTTCATTGTTCACTCAAAGTACTTACAACGGTGTTTTTTCACTGCTGATTTGTTTGAAAGCTTTGATTATTTAAATTGTTTATTTTATTTTAGTGCAATGATGTTTCGTTTTTAATTTTCATAGTTTTGTTTAGCAATAATTGATTATAATTTTATAAATACTGCTAGTTACAGTTTTTAAGTTCCTGTGGTAAACACCGCCTATGTGCTAGAAAGTGCCATATTTATGTAGGCAACAGCGCCTAAGTCTTCTATCTATTTAATATATAAGGATATGACTGATTTTATCTCTTAATAATTCGAAGAATACTAATAAAATGTTAATTAAGAAAAACCTTCTTTTATTTTATGAAATAAATTGAAAATATACAGTTTTTTGTCGCTCCTGTAAAGTTAGGAAAGTGCACATCCGCGGTGTTGTAGTATAAACGACGATATCCATTATTTGAGAAAAAAACTGAAGCCGCCATCTTTGATAAAAAAATAATGTCAAATTCACAATCAGAGCCCTCAAAGACCTATTAAACGATACCCATATCCATTTTTTGAGAAAAAAAATGATGCCACCATCTTAGATTCAAAAAATATTGTCGAATTCACAACCAGAGCCCCCAAAAACCTATTAAACGATACCCATATCCATTTTTTGAGAAAAAAATGAAGCCGCCATCTTGGATACAAAAAATAATGTCGAATTCACAATCAGAGCCCCCAAAAACCTTTTAAACGATACCCATATCCATTTTGAAGGAAAAAAATGAAGCCGCCATCTTGGATTAAAAAAAGAATGTCGAATTCATTTTTAGAGCCCTCAAAAACCTATTAAACGATACCCACAATCAATTTTTTGAGAAAAAAAATGAAGCAGCCATTTTGGATTCAAAAAATAACGTCGTATTCATTATCAGAGCCCCCAAAAACCTATTAAACGATACTAATATCCATTTTTTGGGAAAAAAAATGAAGCCACCATCTTGGATTCAAAAAATAATGTCGAATTCACAATTGTAGCCCCCAAAAACCTGTTAAACGATACCCATATCAATTTTTTGAGAAAAAAAAGGAAGCAGCCATTTTGGATTCAAAAAATAATGTCGTATTCACAATCAGAGCCCCCAAAAACCTATTAAACGATACCCATATCCATTTTTTAAGAAAAAAAATGAAGCTGCCATCTTGGATTCAAAAAATAATGTCGAATTCACAACCAGAGCCCCCAAAAACCTATTAAACGATACTAATATCCATTTTTTGAGAAAAAAAATGAAGCCGCCATCTTGGATTCAAAAAATAATGTCGAATTCACAATTAGAGCCCCCAAAAACCTATTAAACGATACCCATATCCATTTTTTAAGAAAAAAAATGAAGCCGCCATCTTGGATTCAAAAACTTATGTCCAATTCACAATATAGGAATATAGTTGAAAATGAAACAAAAAACCCCAAAAAGTGCTTTTTCTTCTTCCTGCCCTTACCCACCAGGTGGGGTCGGCACAACATGGTGAGATGCCCCCCCTATCACTTGCCATCTGGTGAGGTGGCAAGTGATAGGGGGCAAGTGTGCGTGAGTACGCACACAACTAGCAAGCCGCAGTAAATACCTATTTTCCGTCCGCCTGGTTTACTCGATACGCTCATAAAAACCTGACTGAATACAGTAAAACACAGAGAACAGACGGCTAACAACAGGCAGAGTAGGTAGAATCATCAACACTGGCCTAGCAGGTACCTATTTACAGAACCAAATAAAGTTTTTTTTCTAAGAATACCTAAAAGACACGCATTACTAAAGAAACTATAAAACGAACAAGAACGGGCAACACACAATTCTCCTATAGATAGAGAGAAAGAGAAAATATGAGTTTGAGGTTTCAGAAATCAAAACCGCTAAGCGCATACGAAAATGACTCGTATCGCGATCTCAAATAAACCGAATAACGTTCAAATTCCTACGCTGATACCAAACTTTCAGAGCGGCAACGCCGCATTTTTACGGGTGCGAACATACATTTGAAAATTCTGGCGGCAAAATGTTCTTTTGTTCATTCTTCTAACTCAAAGAGTTTTCGAGCTAGAGACTTGATTTTTTTTATGCCGGGTGCTCTAATTATGCTCTAAAATTTGGCGTTTACTATATAGCTCTATCGTTAGCCGTTTGCCCACACTGAATGAGGAAGCTGTGGAGCCGCTCTCCAGCTAACACACCTATAAAGTCTCATAGAGTCGTTGTTTTTTTTGCTGCTAAATTTTCCTTCAAATCAATGATTGCTCCAATTATGCTTTAAATGTTGGCGTTTTCAGAATTCGCAATTTCCATATGAGGAAGCTGGAGAAATGCACATGTTTATTACCTACTAGTAGAAGATTGAACAATCAATAACTAATTACTTCAAAATTTATGAGATTTAGGAGAATACCTAATTCAATTAAGAGTAAAAATCTTGATATAACAATTATTCTACTTGCAACTATCTATGCGCGAAGAGTTATAATATAGAAAATAGATATAGAAAACAAAGTAAAAAGTTATGAAAATATAGTAAAATGCGACGGGCGACAGATGCGCGGGCGAGTGGCTAGTGTTTCATAACCTACCGCCACCATCATCTTTGTAACAGCATCATGTCGGTTTTATTTTCCTTAGTAGCCCCAGATAAAACAGAACGCCGCCCGGCGCCTCTCGAATGAAAAATTTCATAAGTACACATAATGTGGTTACTTTTTTTTAAATTAAACATTTCATTAGATATTTTAGCAAAATTACTAGCACCTGTAGGCCTACCACAAGCTCTGTCTGGCTCTGTCTCTGGATCTGGTTATGAGTCTGTGTGAGTGCTCACCAGTGTATTATACTGTGTGTGTGACGTTTCGACGTAGGATTTATTTAGTCAACACTTACACAGACTCAAAACCAGAGCCAGATACAGAGCCAGACAGAGCTCATGGTAGGCCTACTGGTTCGAAGTGAGGCGGTTTTTTAAATGTCAAGGTTGGAGCGTCTTCAAGCAAATTATATACATCTTTAGAAATTTTACTCGTAAGCCTATGTTTTATTGCCAGTTAGTACAGCAGCAAAACCATTATTTATACCTCAAGTTGATGGACGTAGGGACACTGAAGATATATGTATAAGGGTGGGAATGGGCATTATAGGCCGCAGTTCAAACTTACGCGTCCATACTTTGTAACATAGTGATATAGTAATGGGCCATCTACTTGTTCAAGTGGAATAAAAATTGCATGATTTCAAAAAATACTTCTTATTCCTGCCTTTATCCCTCTTTATGTGCGGTCGGCACAACATGTCTTCCTCCTCCATTCCCCTCTATCCGCAGTCATCTCTGCATTTACTCCTCTCTTATCCATCCACATCCATACTCATTACTCTCCTAGTCACATGACTTTCATCCCTCCTCATGACATGCCCGTACCACGCCAACCTATTGCTCTTCAGTTTTTCAGTCACTGGCGCTACTTTTAAACTTCCCCTGATATACTCATTCCGTATCCTTTCTTGTCACTCCACACATCCATCTCAACACAACATTCGCATCTCTGCCACATGAACCTTTTTTCATCCGCCGTCCCTTTTGCTGCCCAACACTCACTCTCCGTCACTTTTGCTGATTTCAAAAAAGACTAAGCACTATAAAGTCAGCAAAACATGCTGGCCTACCATGAGCTTTATATGGTAATGGTTATGGCTGTCGAAATTGTGTCAACAGTGTCAACACATTCAAACCCAAGAAGAAAATGAATGTGTGGGTCAGCCTATCTATACACAATTTGTCAGCCATAGCCATAACCATATGGAGCTCGTCGTAGCCCTGATGAAATGGCATACAAATAAGACATTATTAGTTATTACGTTAAGAATTGGTGCTTTGGCGAAGAACGGTGATGTACTAGTAAGAGCCAGTTGAAATGCCAGCCTTGTAACGCCTCGCCTCGCAAATGAGTTCCCCAGTAGGCCTACCACAAGCTCTGCCCGGCTCTGTCTCTGGCTCTGGTTTTGAGTCTGTGTGAGTGCTCACCAGTGTGTTTGTGACGTTTCGACGTAGGATTTATTAATAAAATAATAAAATATATATTGTGGACAATTCACACAACACTACCCAGCCCCAAACTAAGCAGAGCTTGTAATATGGGAACCGGATAGCTGATATAATACTTGAATGAATTTTTTTTGTTGTAAATACATACTTAGAATACAATATAACACCCAGAAAGAGAACAAACATTTATGTTAACCACACAAATATTTGTTCTCGGTTGGGATCGAACCCACGACCTACGGCGCAGAAGGCAGAGCTACTATCAACTGAGCTAGAGGCCAGTCAATTATTAAGTCAACACTCACACTTACTCAAAACCAGAGCCAGAGACAGAACCAGACAGAGCTTGTGGTGGCCTACCAGGAGTCCCGAAATGCCAGGCCAAGCAATTACCAGAGACTAATGGCTGTCTTATATTGATCCCAGCTTTTCTCATTAACTTCTTTTCTACCCATAATTTGAGCTGTTAAATGGTATTTTAATTTATTCCCTGTAGATTTCTGACATTAATTAAATTAAGATGGAACGGTATTTTAATGTTGGCATACTACTTTTCATCTTTTTGGACGCTGTGGCTTTTTTTGGAGTTGGTGCTATCTAATTAAAAAGTATGGGCTTTATTATGACGCAGAAAATGACGATTACAAAATGGGTCCTACTTCGCGACTTGGCATGTACCAATAAAGTGTTGACTGTTGAGGGATATTCAATAAATTAGGTACATACGAAAAGATTCTGTTTTTGGATTTGGTGCTAGCTAATTAAAATGTTTGGTTTTTATTATGACTCAGATAGTAGCGATTACAAAATAGTTCACGCTGTGCGACTTGGCATGTACCAAAACGCTAGTGGTAAAGGAAACGCTTTACTTTTTTATACAGGGTGTCCCATAAGTCAACGTCCAGCCGAAAACGGGTGATGCGCCAAGTCATGACAGTTATTAGAAAAATATAAAAAAAAATATTTGCTAAGTACCTTTCGAGTTATGAGTATTTAAAAAAAACAAGAAAAACTGACACCCTGTGATGATCTTTTAAGTCCTGTGACTACAAATATTAACTTTTCATGAAACTTTTTTCTGCAACGTAAGCATGAATAACCCTTCTGTAAATTTCAATTCAAAATTAAGCCATAACTGCCTCAGTTTTCAATGAAATCGTGGAGGTTTGGCCAACGTTTCATTTCAGATAATTACATTACCCAACTTTAACCGTCTGTACCGCAAAAAAAATGTACTACACTATCATGGCATGTAATTTTAAAAATTGGCGCATTTATCCAGGATTCCAAAATGGTATAATACTTGCTAGAGTACTCCTTAGTTTTGGAAATAAAAAATGTTTTTTCAACTAAACCGGATTTCCAATCAATTTTATTTCAATAGATAAAATGTTTGTACCCTTTAAATGATGGACTTAAAATGCCTACGCTGTGTTTTTAAGTGACTCACAATTAACAGGTACAAGTAAATACCATTTCGACAATGCAAGTAAACAGATAGAGCCACCATCTTGTCGAAAGAGTAATAACCATGGGTGTTCAAGTAATTTGTTAGTTTTAGGTGAAAGTTTGAAATAAAATTCAATCATAGGATTTCTTCAATCGTGATTTTAATTTAACTACATCAAGGATTTACAGCAAATGTTCAAACTGTTAGCCTTCAGCAGTAATGCAAGCTTTACATTTCCTTAAAAAAAATCAGCTGTCTGTAAAGTCAGTTAACTGACGACAGTTGAACGTGACAACGTCATACAGCTGTCCACGCGGACGCATCGCTCACTCAAGTAGGAGAGAGACCGATGTCGAACGCTGCCGAACGCGGAGGCTGACTGTGCCTCTTTGTCGCTCGTTCCGTGCTCTCACATGCACTTCAAGTATTAAATGGAACGCCTCAGAGCGAGGTAACGCCGCATGAGTCATGTTTTTTCGTACGAGCAGCCGGCTCCATCAAATTATAAGACGTTATCACGTCAAAAACCATGTAATAAGACCGGCGACGGGCGAAGGCAAACTTTAGATTAAAACCACGATTGAAGTAATCCCATGATTGAATTTTATTTCAAACTTTTACCTAAAACTATCCAATTACTTGAAAACCCATGGTTATTACTCTTTTGACAAGATGGTGGATCTATCTGTTTATTTGCATTGTCGAAATGGAATTACTTGTACCTGTGAATTGTGAGTCACTTAAAAACACAGCGTAGGCATTTTAAGTCCATCATTTAAAGGGTACAAACATTTTATCTATTGAAATAAAATTGATTGGAAATCCGGTTTAGTTGAAAAAACATTTTTTATTTCCAAAACTAAGGAGTACTCTAGCAAGTATTATACCATTTTGGAATCCTGGATAAATGCGCCAATTTTTAAAGTTACATGCCATGATAGTGTAGTACATTTTTTTTGCGGTACAGACGGTTAAAGTTGGGTAATGTAATTATCTGAAATGAAACGTTGGCCAAACCTCCACGATTTCATTGAAAACTGAGGCAGTTATGGCTTAATTTTGAATTGAAATTTACAGAAGGGTTATTCATGCTTACGTTGCAGAAAAAAGTTTCATAAAAAGTTAATATTTGTAGTCACAGGACTTAAAAGATCATCACAGGGTGTCAGTTTTTCCTGTTTTTTTTAAATACTCATAACTCGAAAGGTACTTAGCAAATATTTTTTTTTATATTTTTCTAATAACTGTCATGACTTGGCGCATCACCCGTTTTCGGCTGGACGTTGACTTATGGGACACCCTGTATATAAATCGCCAAAATCTTATCATTGTGGTTAGCATAAAAAGTCACTAAAGACCTGCGCACATTTAGGTCCTGGCGATGGCGATCAGTGGAACGCTGTCAAATATCGCTGTCAAATTTGACAGCGTTTCACTAATCGCCATCGCCAGCGACCTAGGTGTGCGCAGGCTTAAAGCTATACCAACTCAACTTGACGAAACTGCGGTTTATTCCCTATAACTGTAAGTAGGTACTTATCAACAGCTTTCAAAATCTTCTTCTTTGGAGCGAGATAAAGTTGACAGTTTGATAGGTACTTATTGTACTTACCTTAAAATGCCAAAAGTTTCGAGATCAATCACTTGATCGGAATCGGAATTGTGGATTGACGGGATTGACTGATGGATTCTCGGGCGACTTTGCTTAGACAAAAACTGATATAAAACTTTTTTTGTGAATACATTCTTAGAAAACAATATAACACCCAGGCAGAGAACAAACATTATTGACACACAAATATTGTGGATCGAACCCACGTACTATCAACTGTGCCGTGACGTCTGTCGAACAATTACTTACTTCTTCTTCTTAAATTTAAGAGCTTAGCTCTTTTCGGGGTTTTGATGCAGTTTTCTCTAATTTAGTCTTTCGAATGCGGCCTTCTTGACTTCCTTATACGACATGAATATTATATTAATGTAATAAAAAAAGTACATGTAATAATTAAAGGTCAATTAGGTCCCAACTCATCAGCCTGTCAGCCTGTCAGTCAGTCAATACTTTAACCTTTATAATATAATAATTATAAGTTTAAAAAACTAGAGAAACCGACTTTGCCAAACGGCTAAACCGCTTTTCATGAAATTTGTTTGGGACAATCTGGACGTAAGAATAACCTTCCAAATAAAAAAATAATTTTCTAAATCGGTTCATAAATGACAGAGGCATGCAGTTACAAACATTAAAAAAATTATATTAAAAAAAAATGGCAACACCGATTTTAATAAAATTAAAATGGGACCAATCTGGACCTTTCAGATAAAAAAATAATTTTTCAAATCGGCTCACAAATGACGAAGTTATGCGGTAACAAACATTAAAAACAAAAAAATACAACCGAATTGAGAACCTCCTCCTTTTTGATTGGAAGTCGGTTAATAAAGATAAGCAAACATATAAAGATAGAGCAATAATTGATTTAAATTTCATGTAAATTAAATTTCGTACGTGAGTAATTTACTGAACTTTAGATACTCAATTTAGATCGTAACTTTTGTTTCTAAAAATAATTTATGCTTTATCTTTATGAAGCATAAATTGTTTTTAGAAACAAAAGATACAGCAAAGCCAAAGCTTTGTTGTATCTGCGAAATTTAAAGCTAAAATAAAGTGGCTTTATCTTAGCAAACATCAAATCTCCATACGATAGGGGTCTAAGCGAGCTCTAACGGTCTTAGACTACAAACACGACAAGAAGAGATAGGACAAAATCGTCTCCAAATCACCTAAGACCTACGTCACGTGCCAGCTAGTACAATCCTGTACTAAATTCTATACCTGTACTAAAATACAAATCATTGTTACACGACTGGATTTGAACCCACGACCGTAGGATCGGAAGGCGGGGCCGCTACCACTATGCCACCAGCATCCATGCATTTCGGAAGAGAGCACTGGTGGTCTAGTGGTAGTGGCCCCGCCTTCCGATCCGAAGGTCGTGGGTTCGAATCCGCTCGTGTACCAATGAGTTTTTCTGTCGAAAAATGTATGTGCACTATGCCAGTACTCTCAAAACGGTGAAGGAAAACATCGTGAGGAAACCGGCGTGTTGTAGAACCTAAAAAAGTTCGAGCAACACGTGTCAGGGGTCACGCAAAAAGGGCCCACTAGCGGCCTACTTGCGGAAAAAACCTGCCCGCACATCAAGTGCGCATGATAAAACTTGCCAACTTGTCGTAGGATCGGAAGGCGGGGCCGCTACCACTATGCCACCAGCATCCATGCATTTCATGGTAGCCGAGGTACTCAATGTCGGCTACCATGTTAGTAAGACGTAGTTAGAGAAATTTAGAGAGCCAAATACTGTGTTTGGACTCTCCAAACACAGTATTTGGCAAAGTTGTTAGACTGGAGATATCGCGATGTCTTGGTTCAAGGCGAGGTCTAGTGAAATGGAGTGAGGTAGCTGCCCCGCACTCCCTTATGTGGTAAGCTCCCAACGACAACACTTACGGGTGCGTACGGTTTTTAAAAGCACTTATAGATAGCAAATGCCTTTACGTTACGAAAATGTTTGCTCTGAACACTTAGCAAGTAAAAAGATCATTGCTAATATTTCGGTATATTTTTCATTCTTCTCATCGTGTCACTGGTTCTTACGGTAGTATTATGCATTATCTGCATTTCATACGCGACAGCCTGCAAGCCCGTCTGTGTTAGTATTACTTTTCTCACAATTACTGAAACAGTTTTTTCACGGTGTATTTCTTCTCCGTTTTATTGTTTTCATAATATAAATATAAATATTGTAGACAATCCACACAACACTATCAAGCCCCAAATTAAGCCGAGCTTGTACTATGGGAACCAGGTAGCTGATATAATACTACTTAAATACATTTTTTTTTTGTAAATACATACTTAGAGTGCAATATAACACCCAGACAGAGAACAAACATCTGCGTTCACCACACAAATATTTGTTCACTGTGGGGATCGAACCCCCGACCTACGGCGCAGAAGGCAGAGCTACTACCAACTGAGCTAGAACTGAGTTATCTTGGGATCATAGCTAAGTACAAAACACAGTCCAAATCCTAACTTATCTGAAAAAACTATTCAGGCGTTACGCACATGGATGCGCCATAGCAAACAGCTATAGCACAACCTGAAAAAAAATACACTTATAGTTAACTAGATCTGCGTTCAGTTTCAGTTTTGTACTAAATGTTTTTGATATTTTGATGATAAACGAACTATTAAAATCCAAACAATTTCTCACAAGTAGATCTTTTTCCTTTTACAACTTTATATTTATTTTGCTGCTCAAAATGCAGTAAAATGATCACTTTTTGTATGTTTGTGAAGTCTGCTTTTCAAAACCACTAGTTTATAGTTTTTGTTTAGTTGACGCCTATTCAAAGTATCGAAAGTACATACCGGAAATTACCGGTTCCAAGCCCAGTATTGGCCTAAAATTACCGGTTCTGAGAACGATACCGATACTGCATGCACAGTTCTAAAGGCAATGTAAATTCAATAAAATTGTAAAATTGTAATTGTTGTGTTGTTGTTAAGTAATTCCAAAAAAAATATATTGCAAACTTATCCAAAAATTTCCACAAGACCCTCATGAGAGAGAGTAAATACTTACTTAATGACAAAGTAAACACAATCGAACGACCGCCCGCTATTTACGTAGAGATCGCTTCGATAGATTATAGGATAATTAATTATTGATTGTGTTACCAACAACAATCGCAACAACAAACCTACCCTATCCCTATCGTACCCTACCCTGCTTATCCTTTAAGTATGGGTAGGCATGTACCTATTATCCATCTCTATATTATAAAAATGTTATGTGGGGTTGTGTATATACGCTTCAAAAACTAAGTTCTGCACCGAGCTGAAATTTTAGCATGGTTAATTATAATCCGCATCAAGGATTGTTTATTTCAGTCACAATGTGCCACAGCAAAACGAGGCAGGGAACAGCTAGTTTATAGAAATATGTTAACTATTTTTTATGAACAACGGGATACTTACCATTTTGTGAGTTTTGAATACCTGATATCTGGAGTTTAAAAATTAAAATAAAATTAAATCATGGTAAACATCCCGTTGTTCATAAAAATTGTGTTCATAAAAACTATTTATTTATTTATTGAAGATAGCCAAGACAAACAAAGATTACAAATTACAAAAAAAAAACAAATATGGCAGCTTAGCGTACTTTCAACTATACGCTACCACGGTATGTAACTACAATTATTATTGTCTTACATACTAAAATATGTACATATTTCATTTTATTCGTTTCTCTTTGTTTTTATGGAAAATATTTCACCAACAAAAAACCAGGGAATAATTTCAGCTACCTCTTTATTTTAGTCGTGTTTTTACAGAGTTGCTAGAGAGACGTTTAAGGAATAACCGTTTCCAAAATGTCATGTCAACAAAAAATCATCCAAGCAAGCCAACGTATCGAAGATAAATATAGCCCAAAAGGATCGCACTACGTTTCAATCTAACAAGTTATTTTACAAAGCTATTCATTGTTTGATGTACAAACCGCTGTAAATATGACTGCATTAGTTGTCACGCACATTTTGCTCACGAGCTTAATTAAGATGCTAAATAATCCAAGACTTTTGGTATTTAAATGCACGTAATCTACGACAGGAGGAGACTACACAAATTGCGGTAAAAGTAATTAAGTTGGTAGAATGTTTTCATTATGCGAGCACGTCAAATAAGGACGAGGTCGCATGCTAAGTTTTAACCTTTTTCAGCCATATACTTTGTCTAAGTCAACTTGTAATCGACATCGGCGTCATTTTTAGGGTTCCGTAGCCAAATGGCAAAAACGGAACCCTTATAGATTCGTCATGTCTGTCTGTCTGTCTGTCTGTCTGTCTGTCCGACCGTGTCACAGCCATTTTTCTCCGAAACCATAAAAGCTAGACTGATGAAACTTGGTGAGTAGATGTATTCTGTAAACCGCATTAAGGTTTTTACATAAAAATAGAAAAAAAACCATAAATTTTGGGGGTCCCCGTACTTGAAACTAAAACTCAAAAATTTTTTTTTCATCTAACCCATACGTGTGGGGTATCTATGGATAGGTCTTTAAAAATGATGTTGAGGTTTCTAATATCGTTTTTTTCTAAACTGAATAGTTTGCGCGAGAGACACTTCCAAAGTGGAAAAAAGTTGGTCCCCCCCCCTCTAACTTCTAAAATAAGAGAATGATAAATCCAAAAAAAATATATGTTGTACATTACTATGCAAACTTTCAACGATATTTGGTTTGAACGAGATCTAGGCAGTAGTTTTTTTTTTATACGTCATAAATCGTAAACCGCAAATTTTTTTTTCATCGAGCCCATACGTGTGGGGTATCTATGGATAGGTCTTTAAAAATGATGTTGAGGTTTCTAATATCGGTTTTTTCTAAACTGAATAGTTTGCGCGAGAGACACTTCCAAAGTGGAAAAAAGTTGGTCTCCCCCCCTCTAACTTCTAAAATAAGAGAATGATAAATCCAAAAAAAATATATGTTGTACATTACTATGCAAACTTTCAACGATATTTGGTTTGAACGAGATCTAGTCAGTAGTTTTTTTTTTATACGTCATAAATCGTAAACCGCAATTTACCTTTCGACGAACTACAAAAACCTTTATATTATGTTAATTGATGCTACGGAACCCTTCATGGGCGAGTCCGACTCGCCCTTGGCTGCTTTTTTTGACATTAAAACCTAGCCTAGACTTTAACTGTCACTTTCGTATTGTTTAACCATCTGACATAAGCAACACCACTACCACCGAAATTCAAACCTAGTGAATGAATGGAACTTGATGGAAATTCGTATTTTTGAATTGCGTAGTTGGATACTTTAGACATCACAAACAAAATTCTGACTGGGTTGACCAGTCGGCTTAAAGTTCACTAATAATGGATTTCAAGTTAGACAAGGCTGCCGATGAGATAAGGTAGTTGAAAATATCTTACTGGCCCAATTGTGACCCAATAATATTATGCGCCAACAACGCACTAAAAGCAGATAAAGAAATATCTCCCGTATATGACAATTACAGTCTGTTTTACTGTTTCCAATATTTATAAGTAGGCCTACCATGAGCTCTGTCTGGCTCTGTCTCTGTTTTGAGTCTGTGTGAGTGTTGTCTAAATAAATTCTACGTCAAAACGTCAGACACACAGTAAAATGCACTGGTGAGCACACACAGACTCAAAGCCAAAGCCAGAGACAGAGCCAGATAGAGCTCATGGTAGGCCTGGCCTACAGGTACCAAAAGTTACAAAATTAAAATAGAGTAGCTCTAATTAATTCTATTCTTAACTAAGTACAAACGTCTTTTAAAAACTTTTACTCATTGAATTTACTTTGCTTCATGCCTTGTTAAGAAAGTCAAGAACAAATCCAAGACTTATAATTCAATCGGGACCCGTATAATCCGGTTTGCTCGAATGTCATTGAATTTATAATTTGTATTAGGAGTAGGTACATAAGAAACTAGTGGAATTCCCTGTGACTTTATAAGGTTTACTTAGTTTTTCTTTTGTTTGTTTTGAGCTTCACTACTATTATTATTAATTTTGTTTTGTTTAAGGATTATATAAAAAAGCAGCCAAGTGCGAGTCGGACTCGCCCATGAAGGGTTCCATAGCATCAAGTAACATAATAAAAAGGTTCTTGTAGTTCGTCGAAAGGTAAATTGCGGTTTACGATTTATGACGTTTAAAAAAAAAACTACTCACTAGATCTCGTTCAAACCAAATATCTCTTTTCTCTTCTCTTATTTTAGAAGTTTGAGGGGGGGGGACCAACTTTTTTCCACTTTGGAAGTGTCTCTCGCGCAAACTATTCAGTTTACGCGAGATCAAGTATGGGGACCCCCAAAATGTATAGTTTTTTTCTAATTTTGTATAAAAATCTTAATGCGGTTTACAGAATACATCTACTCGCCAAGTTTCATCAGTCTAGCTCTTACGGTTTCGGAGAAAAATGGCTGTGACTTATGGACGGACAGACAGACAGACAGACAGACATGACGAATCTATAAGGGTTCCGTTTTTGCCATTTGGCTACGGAACCCTAAAATACGGTAGAAACGAAGCCGTAGTTTGTTGCCTATATATTCTAGGCTTGGTCGCGTGGAGCTGGCACCTAGACTCACCTAGCTTTAACACGTTCCAAAGTGATCCTTGCGACTCTACGACGATAAAATACACTTTTGATTTTGATCATTTAAACTATTTTAAATTTTTTTATATAAAACTAGCTGATACCTATGGCCCACCTGATGTTAAGAGGTAACCATCGCCTATAACAAAGCATTGCGTATGTCACGAAACTGCAGGCATTGCCATTTCGAACTTTCAGGCCTTGTTTTTGGAGATACCGTGATAATAATGTGGACTTGTCTTTAAATAGCTATGGATTCATGCAGTAAAAAAGTAGCCAAGTGCGAGTCGGACGCGCCCATGAAGGGTTCCGTAGCATCAAGTAACATAATATAAAGGTAAATTGCGTCATTTCGTAATTGTGTGTAGTTCGTCGAAGGTAAATTGCGGTTTACGATTTATGACGTATAAAAAAAAACTACTGACTAGATCTCGTTCAAACCAAATATCGTTGAAAGTTTGCATAGTAATGTACAACATAGTATATTTTTTTTAGTTTTATCAATCTCTTATTTTAGAGGTTAGACAGACAGACCAACTTTTTTCCACTTTGGAAGTGTCTCTCGCGCAAACCATTCAGTTTAGAAGAAAACTATATTAAAAACCTCAACATCATTTTGGAAAACCTATTCATAGATACCCCACACGTATAGGTTCGATGAAAAACATTTTTTTGAGTTTCAGTTTCAAGTATGGGGACCCCCAGAAGATAATCTTAATGCGGTTTACACAATACATCTACTCGCCAAGTTTCATCAGTCTAGCTCTTACGGTTTCGGAGAAAAATGGCTGTGACATACGGACGGACAGACAGACAGACAGACAGACAGACAGACAGGCAGACAGACAGACAGACATGACGAATCTATAAGGGTTCCGTTTTTGCCATTTGGCTACGGAACCCTAAAAAATTGCTCTATGAACCGAAAAATTCAATTTCACCTCGCTCTAGAAAACCAAAAGAGGTGAATGCAAAACAAAAGCAAGCAGCTTGCTTAGTTGAGATATTGTCCTAAGCCACTGAATCGCGGTCGCTAATAAGCTAGACTGCACTATGAAATTGCTGGAAATTCATTTAGGCGAGATTGCATCTAACTGCATTTATTGAGATGCTGCCGAGACGGCGACCGACTCCACTTTCACGGAACTTATTTGACTTCTATCTGTAGATACCTTGGTATTATACAGCTATTGGTGTTAGGAAAATATCGTGAGGCATGAAGAACTTATAAAATACAGAAATGAGAGTCAGTATTCAGTATATTTATTGCCTTATTTTATGCATGTAAATTTAACAGTGTATCTGAGAACTAGTTTTGAACCAATACATAATTTGCCCTGTAAATAATGATATAATATAATCATGCAGATTATAAACAGTTTAATATACAATAGAAAAAGGTAAAAAGAGTCGAGAAAACTAAGTGAGTTTTTCAGAATTTTCGTGACGACCTCTGATTTTCTTTTCACTTAAAATAAAGCGAATTTGTCTTAGTTCCATGGTGACTTTCGAAACAAGTTCTACAATTTACGTATAGTCGGTTTTTCTTGCGTCAAATACGGAAAGGGCTGCGGTGCTAATTGAAGAAGTAATATGTCCTCACTCGACACTGTCAAAATTTATCCAAAATGGACAGATGCCATAACTAAAAAGAAGAAGATATTGCGTCAAAGTTTGAAACTTAATACCATAAAAAAACTATGCTTGTTATAGGCTTGCAACGAGTTATGCTATTCAACCAATATAATTCCGACAGTATAATATTACCACAAGTAATTCAATTGAAGAATGAGAGATAACCCTCTCAATGGTAATGCTTTAATGTTTGTTTACTGACGTTTAGGCATAATAAATACTTAGCAAGCAATATCTCGATCAAAATAGACGTTTTTCGATAACCTTCGCACTTGAAGCTTTTAAAATCGTGGCAAGGGTCGCGTCGAGTGTTGAGCCGATACCGATAAGCCTTTCAGCTAAAGTACCTTTTACAAATATTTCGGGATTTATATTTACGACTGGGATCCCGGGCTACGTTCGCGATAAGCTTTTTCCATACAAACTTCAACTCCCACCGCACCCCTATAATTTAATAGTGCATTCGTTTTTAGTTTATTTATTATTGCACCACTATAACATCAAGAATCTACAAGGACCATTCTTTTTACCGATATTCTTGTTTGAATAACTAGTACATAAACCAGTTAAGCAAACTTGGGGATGTTCGCTGCCTATTACTTAGCCCGGCTATCAGTAGGTATAAGAATGTTGTAGGCACATCTACATATTCATCAGCTCATTTTGAAATCAGGAAAGTATTTCCCTCCCAAAAGTTCTGCGCGTACAATATAAGTTAGTAGAAAGTTACTGAATATTTAGAAACGTTTTTATCTTAACTGCCGTGGAAGACTTAGAAATTGGGGACAAAACGACATTTGATTTTATTTACTGCATAAATTATTTTTAACAGAGCATGTTATTTTTGCAATTTTAAAGATTCGAGAATCTTTCAAATCAAAAACGATATTTATTACAAAAAGAAACACAAATCAACAACAAAAAATTAAAAATACACAAGAAACAGTTGAGCTTTCTGCAGACCGTTGCAAACTATCTTAGATTGTTAGGATCAAAACTATGTATGTTTTGCTAAACTGTGTGAAATGTATTACACACAAGATAGTAAGCTCGCGATTTTGGATAGATACCTAAGTCAGTGATTTTATATTTTTCAAAGGGTGAAAAGGTGCGTTTGAGATCGAAGTCTGTCTTCACCATAGATGTACTCGTATTAGTTGCAGGAAGGAAACAACAGCTATATTTCCAAAACATCTCATCATTGTTTTCATCTTCATACATGGCCATACTAAGGAGGCGCTTTGTAGGATTGGTGAAATAACATCTGTTGTTTGTAGCAAATAGAAAATACATTAGAAAACCCATAAACTATTCCACCATCATTGTCTTTATCGTTGTTTTATTCCTTTGAGGATTTTCTTAGTACTCTCGAAATAGCTTGTTTAAATAGCTTTGTTTACTCCTATCTTTTATAGGCATTGAATTGTTGTTGACCCTCTTGTGAGATGAGCAACTGAATTACTCTTTATTTTATCTATTCTTCAATAAAACCGTGTTTTAAAATAGATTCTGTAGGCTCAGTAAAAGTTAGATGAAGACAAGCAAAAATGTCTGAAAACCAAAAACAAAACATAAAAATCCGGTGTACGTACTGTGTATATTTTACGAGCTCCAAAATAATACAGGAAATTAAACTATCCTAGAACTGTACTGCTGCCGCTAGGCCTGTGGTATCTAGTTGAATTTATTCAATTCAAATCAATGTATTTATTTTCAGATTTAAAAAGAACCAATTTGTTAGTATTCATATATAAAAATAAATACTGATATGTTGAATTCAAGCTTCAACAGATGCTTGCCTCTCACTGGGTCACTAACTGGGCGACCGGTAAAAATTTGCCATGCAGTGACTGAAAAAACCTGAATTCAACCATCAGCTACCACGGCTAGCATGCCCTTCATGCAGCAACGCGGTTCTGCTGCGCATGATTGCATAAAAATCATCAATCCGTGCGTCCGCGAACATGCCTATATTTGTATATCTCATGCCTGACAGCGTAACAATGATCGTCACCGCAGAACGCTTAGATGTGGGCAAGAATTTGCTTAGAACTTGAACAAGGACTTGAGGTCCAGTGAAAGTTCTATCTAACGGTGTATGCAAATAGCATGAGACTAAATGCAGTGCCTGAATCCTAGCTAGATCGTTTTATCGACCCGAAAACCCCTGTATACTTAATTTCATGAAAATCGTTGGCTTAGTTTCCGAGATCCTAAATATATATAGAGTTTCTCGTTTAAAGGTATAAGTTAAGATAAGACTGAAAGGTTCAGTTTTATTTTATGCTTTTTAGAGCTTTTGAAGAAGTAAACTTTTTTGCCCAACCAATCAATCCCTTTTTAAAATCCTCAAGAATAACTGTAAGTATTGACATCCAAACTACAAGAAAAATAATAAAATGACCCAAGCCCTTATCATATTTTAACAATTTTATTTGATGAACATAATTGCTTAGGAGCGGTATATCAAATACGGGCTATGAGTTCAAAGGGTTTCTTTTATCGCTCTCTAATTTTACATTTTGTGTTCTCTGTTTTATTCGCTTACCGTCAGTTTTTTAATTTGTGTAAATATCAGAAGGGATCTAAAATAAAAATCATCTGTTTTAGAGAAAAGGTCAATTGTTTCAATGAAGGTACGAAGGGTTTAAAATTTTTAATACAAATGTCATTTTATTAGGTACTAGGTACTATATTGTTTAATAACGGCCTAAGTTCAGGCCGTTACTGAAACTGAAGTACCTTTAGGACACTTTCAGATTGTATAATGGTGCCCCTAAAGCCTAACATTTTTATTAATTGAATATTTTGATATTATAACGTGACCGTACCACAACCTTGCTTATTGTGGGAATGCAAAGTGGACCCACATCAAAGTAATACATATAGGGTTCGAGATTATTGTCCTTTACTTATTTCCATATTCAAATAAACTCTTTATACCATTTCAATTGGATTAACTGCTTCATAGCAACTTTCTGTTAATATATTTTAGCTTAGACATTTGAATATAAAACAAATCTCCAACTTTTTTTGTTTTTATGGTGACTACAAACTGGAAGACAAATAGGATCCCCCACCCGATGTACCGATGATGTTGTAAAGATCACGAAAGGTCAGCAAATGGGTAGAGCTCAAAATCGTTTATACACTATCTTCCATTCTATACAATACATGTGTGAGTTTGTGTAGTGCTTTGTTCCTACTGGATTTGTCCTGCTTTGGCAGGGACGTGCTTCTTCAGCCTGATGATGACAAAATAATAATAATTATTAAGCTGCTAAATAGGAATCTGCAATTCAGTTACACTGTCGATCTAACTAAAATAATTTAGTCTGAGCATAAACGCAATTTTAAGCTTGGAAGGCAGTCTTTTTAAAGCAAGTTATGACAGATAGTACACTCCATGCAACGCATTAGGTATTTTGTTGTTCACGCTTTAAGAAGGTAACCTTGATCTTTAACTTAAGGCCTGCGCACACCTAGTTCGCTGGCGGTAGCGATCAATGAAACGCTGTCAAATATCGCTGTCAAATCACAAATCTGACAGCGATATTCGACAGCGTTTCACTGATCGCTACCGCCAGCGGCCTAGGTGTGTTCGGGTCATTAATCAATAACATCTGAGTTTAAAAAAAAAGTGATTGTAAATTATTTGATAAGTGAAGCTGACAATCGCAGAAAAAGTATATCAATAATTAAATACCTACCCTTCATAGTATTATCATGTTCGATTTGTTCCTGCAACTAAATTTTGGTCTAGCGTAATAGGCAACGCTACATAGTTTTACAGTAGCTCTGCCTTTTGGCCGCCGTAGGTCGTGGGTTCGACCCACCGAGGACAAATATTTGTGTAGGGAACGCAGGTGTTGGTTCTCTGTCTGGGTTACATCGTATTCTAAGTATGTATTAACAAAAAAAATGTGTATAAGTATTGCATTAGCTGTTTGATTCCCATATAGTACAACCTCTGATTAATTTGGGGCTATAGGGTTTATTAATGAGTTCATTTATTTTTCACTGTACCTTGAAGCCGTTGCCGTGCACTGATATAATCATCAAAGTTAGTAGTTATTTGAGAGTGGACTAGCTGTTTTAATTTTCATTATGTTCTCAACCCCTATAAAAAGACCGAAACTGCAGTAAAACAAATTGAGTTTGGCCGTCATCATTTTCAAGATAGCTTCATCGTGATGAATATTTTTCAAAAGGATTTTACATACCTTCTGGAGCTCTCAGACGAAAAGTTATAGAAAAATTAATTGTTAAGACGCGTTATTTAGAATAATTGCTACAGCTTTTGTTCTTCTTCAAATATATCATCATCATCAGCCCGAAAAAGTCCACTGCTGGACATAGGCTTCCCCTACACATTTCTAGGAAGAACGATTCTGAGCCCTTTTCATCCACCGACTTCCTGCAATCTTATAAATGTCGGCGACTACGGAATTGGGCGACGGCGATTGGGGAATAAATTCCCCAACAGGCTGTCGGTTCTTCGTGCTATATGACTTCAATTATATCTTCAAACCCAGTTACGTAATTAAATAGATTGCTTGTTCTTAATTTCCGATCGGCACGCGACCGATATCCTCAAAAAATATGATCATGTGCGAGCGACAGCAACTGACAATACCTACCTACATCATACCTTTCTTTTGGCAGTAAATCAATATCCGAGAACAAACATTTATATAGTCAACTGATTCTTCAGTGAGTCTGTTCCTAGCAGTTCTGGTTGGCCGAGCTCCTGGGATATTTTCTCTTACTACGAAGAAAACACTCACTATATAATTATAGTATAGAACTACTGGGATATTTTTTCCCTGCATGTTTTCACTTGGTGTGTGTGCGTAGGTGTATAGAAGGTAGTTCCTAAGATATATTGCATCGGTACCAGGTGGGCTGGCACTGAGTTCGTAATCCCTCCTAATAACGGTCCCATTCAGTGACAAACGCAGGCTTAGTGGAGGTGCTACCTAGGGACACATTCTAGGCTCTATGTAATTGTTGCGTTAAAAATGCCAAAAAATATTTTTAATTTAACTTTAAAATGGGCAGTCTGAACTGAACCATAAAAGCTCAAAAACTGGGTACATTATGCTTTGATGGAGTTTCATACGAATAATTCATCAAGAATGTTTAGGTGCATGACTGTGAATGATTAGTCAATCAAAGATGGGGAGATTTTGTATTATTGTACTACGCCCGCGTGAAGCCGGCGGGTTGCTAGTATAATATAAGAATAGGTCTACGTGACAAAGAGGGAAAATTCAACACCAAAGTTTTTGATTAAGGTCGAATATAGCATTTCTCTGCTATTTTTAGGCGGCTAAGTGTTTCTAAAATTAAACAGAAGGAAGAGGTCCCTCATGTGCTTGAGAAAACCTTTATTTTTCCACGTGGAAAAATGGCTGTCTACGGAACCATAGCGTAAAAGACAGGTTGATATTCTTGTAAAAGTATGTTATGTAAATTCCGTATGCCAGGAGTAACATTAAAAAAGCTCGACAATGGAGTAACATGGGCATATTCCATCGCATTCGAGGCCTTTTATTTTAAAAAGAAAATCTTTGTAAGTAGTAAGCTCTTTGTGAAAGAGTTCGCCCGGGAAAGTTCTACGACCGTACTTTTTATGCCAACAAAAAGTTTTGCAAACATAATTCTTTGTTCCGATTTGACGGGTATGAGTGCCACTGCATCATAATTTTAGCCCTTTTAAGACCTAAAATGTAGACCTAGTAAATGGTTTTTAAAGCTGTTTTTTATTGTGACCGCTAAGTCACCCTGGTCCTAGATTTACGCAATTAGGGTGATCTACGAGTATGAATGAACTTAATCGTTATACCCGTTTCAGTTCAGAAAACAATAAAATAAACATAAAAACAAAAAGATAAAAATAAAAAAGAGCAAGTTCTATAAAAACAGTGTCTAAATAAAATATCAGGTGTACGAAATAACTGCGATGAAGTACCTATTCGGGATCTAAATGCCACTGAGCGACGCCTCCAATGAATACTTTACGAAAATTACTCCAATTTTGTTTATCGTTGCAACACGTCTTCATAATTTGGAACGTTTTATTGTAACGGTTACTCGTGACTTCGCCCGCTTCGACTGGTAACGCACGGTAGTGGTGATAACCATTTTGTAGAAAAGTATTCTACAACTTCAACCTACCTTCTCGAACCTCGTAAGGTGATTTCCAAAGACAGCGTTTCTCTGATCGCCACCGTAAAACGCTTAGATGTGTGCAAGGCTTTAACGAAATATAAATACTTCATTCCTTATATTATGAGGCACACCCTGTGCCTACATAGTATAAGGAACTCGTCCCTCTAACTTTTAAAATGGCCTCCGGAGCAACGGGACCTATTTCGCAGCTGGACAGATTCTCAGCTGGACAAACCTATATTAGTAGCTGGACAGATTAGCAACATGACAGAAAGTGACACGTTGCTAATCCCAAAACTAAAAAATATGTAAATTTGCTAAAAAATATGTCATGAACCCATGACATATTTAAAAAGTGATTGATTACCAGTCAAACAGTGTATACTGATTTATGATTACTTTTTAGGGTTCCGTAGCCAAATGGCAAAAACGGAACCCTTATAGATTCGTCATGTCTGTCTGTCTGTCTGTCCGTATGTCACAGCCATTTTTCTCCGAAACCGTAAGAGCTAGACTAATGAAACTTGGCGAGTAGATGTATTCTGAGAACCGCATTAAGATTTTTATACAAAAATAGAAAAAAAACTATAAATTTTGGGGGTCCCCCATACTTGAAACTGAAACTCAAAAATTTTTTTTTCATTGAACCCATACGTGTGGGGTATCTATGAATAGGTCTTTAAAAATGGTGTTGAGGTTTCTAATATCGTTTTTTTCTAAACTGAATAGTTTGCGCGAGAGACACTTCCAAAGTGGAAAAAAGTTGGTCCCCCCCCCTCTAACTTCTAAAATAAGAGAATGATAAAACTCAAAAAAATATATGTTGTATATTACTATGCAAACTTTCAACGATATTTGGTTTGAACGAGATCTAGTCAGTAGTTTTTTTTTATACGTCATAAATCGTAAACCGCAATTTACCTTTCGACGAACTACAAGAACCTTTATATTATGTTACTTGATGCTACAGAACCCTTCATGGGCGAGTCCGACTCGCACTTGGCTGCTTTTTTTATAACTTTATTTGAAGATCCGCTGTAAGTCGCACCTATTGCTCTAAACAAATCTTAGACAAATCCAAAGAAAATGGGAATAATAAACTGAAATTGCCAATCTACTTTTGATGGTGACTCTAAAATTCGGACTCCGAAAAAGCTAAGATACTTCTCGTTATATAAGGGACAGTAGTATCGGAGTATCGCCCAATAGTCCTGATTGAATAACGTTGGGGTAAGTGGATTTTAAACACTATTGAATTAACCCTAAAAGGAATGGGCACTTATACTGAGAGAGGGGTATTGAAAAAGATTCAGTGAAATAAAATGACTGGGTGCCGGGGAGAATTTTACATTATGCAGCTCCAAAAAAACAAGAAATATTTTCAACATGGATCAGGTGTTATTCAATATTATTTTATTAAACACAGGTATTGCTGCCTACGGGGCTTACGGACAAAACCCCCAACCCGAGTAAAAGTATCAAAGTTGCCAGAATAATGATTAATTAGACAATATGGAACCCGAATTAAGTAGCCATAAGCTTATTTTTGGGATTCTCTAAGGCTGACGGGTATTTTAGTATTTAAACAAAGCCAGATATTTCCGCGTCTCTCGTTTTCCTATACAAACTAAAACTCTAATGTTGCCATAAGACTTACCTACATAGCTAATTTGTATTTGTATTTATTGTTTTTACTGTTACAACAGCTTGACACCAATTACAGTAATTAAAGACATAATAGGTCAAATTTAGGTAAATACAATGTCAATAGTAAAAATATAAAACTAAATGTCAGGACAATAATCACTATTAAATTGGAAATTCACACACAGTAGGCTTCTTCGGCTTTAGCTTCAGTAGTAATAGCTAAATAGGTATTTAGTAAACTCCAAGTAATCCCTAACCCAAAAACATTTCGTGATACATTTAATCAGATTCATGATGCCCGTCCAACATACCCGACTCAAGTCACCCAGTAATACTGTGTCACGTGTTACTTGACATCTCATCCATCTTTTAGGATGAGGACTTCATTTTCTTGAAACATCTTTGAGATCGGGCAAAATGCAAATGTAATATTGCTGGTATCTGATTGTACAATCCAATCGATCCCTCTTTTCACGCTATAATTATGGAAGCGAAATATCTTCAACTTTTCCGTTACATATCTATAATATAAAAAAATCGGTTGTCTGTAAAGTCGGTTTACTGAAGATAGTTGAACGTGACAACGTTATACAGCTGTACACGCGGACGCATCGCTCACTCAAGTAGGAGAGAGACAGATGTCGAACGCTGCCCGACGCGGAGGCCGATTGTGCCTCTTGTCGCTTGTGCTTGCACTTCAAGCCTTAAATGAACGCCTCAAAGCGAGGTAACGCCGCATGAGTCATGTTTTTTCGTGCGTGCAGCCGGCTCCATCGAATTATAAGACGTTGTCACGTCAAAAAGAAAGTCGTAACATTTATAACTCAAGCACGGCTGAACCGATTTGGCTGAAAATTGGTGGGGAGCACTCACTTATCTATTTAACTTTTTATCCCGGAAAAGTAACGGGAACAGCCCATTCTCGTTCCGACCGGAACAAGGCGAGCGAAGCCTCGGGCAACCGCTGTTGTTTCTGGGATCGGATTGACGGTGGCAGTGAGCTTATGGTATTTAAAATATGTCAGCTCTACTTATAAACGCAATTTAAATTTAATCATTGCTTAAAGTTAGCCCTGACACTGTTTGTCATTACCCAGTGGTAAGGGATGTCAATAGTTTAAGCACTGTTTATCTTTTGACATATTTTTATAAGTAAGGCCATGTATGTTTTAAACAAATAGAACTGGATTTAAACAGGTGGTCTACCTCAAAATAATAAATATGATGGACATTCCACAGAACGTTATCTAGCCCCAAATTAAGCAGAGCTTTTACGATGGGAACTAAATATCTGATAATATAATACTTGTTTATTTATTTTGTAAATACATACCTACTAAGAATACAATATAACATACAGAAAACCAACATCTGCGTTCACCACACAAATATCTTGTTCTCAGTGGGGATCGAATCCACGACCTACGGCTAAATAGTAGGTGTAGTAGGTAAGGTAGGTACTCAAGCGTTGTGGGGACCTATTGAAATATAAAGATGGTAAAAAGAAAGAAGGTTATTAATATATATATAGGGTCTGTCGTTTGGGGGACCGTCTACGTGACATTTACGTGGAATAATGATGTTTCCTACAATATCATCTACCGCGCCGCCCCAGAGAATGAGTGTTTTTGTTGTGACACTGAAAAATATTGATAACGCAATAAATACTTTTCAATTTCCTTAAGAGTGTTCTCTTTCCAAGTTCCCCGTCACTAACGACATGATTTATGTTCAGTACCAGAAAAGCTTGCTTACTAAAGGTGATAATGTTACGTTCGGTTAGCTTCAGGCACTTATGGGGAGGTTTAACTTAAAAGGTTCACTTAAATAACTCAGCTATCGACTTACACTTTTCAAGTTTGTTCATTAGTATTCGCAACGTAATAATCATGTAATAAAATAATGTTTTATTAAGAAAGGTTTCCTACCTAAAAAGGTATTAAGAAAGGTTGCCTACCTAAAAAGGTAGGAAACCTTTCTTAATAAAACATTATTTTATTACATGATTATTACGTTGCGAATACCAATGAACAAACTTGAAAAATGTAAGTCGACAAACTTATAATAACTAATAACTCATACAAACGGGGGGCTAATTCTCGGGCCGATCTCGATCATTTTGCAATTTTATTTTATTGCTTCTTTTCACAACCCCGAACTCTTTCTACGTTTTCCGTATATCGTAGCTGTTGAGGCTTTTATGATGAGGTTGTTGATGAATTACTCAAGGAAATCCGGCATTCTCTCTTCGAAAAGAAGCAATAAAATAAAATTACAAAATGATCGAGATTGGCCCGAGAATTAGCCCCCAGGGCGTCGATTCCACAAAAAAACAAATCGAAGCGAGTTATCACTGGTCGATTCGCGCTCAACTCGACCATGGGTTTCGCCTCACACACACATAAACGGCATCTGACATGGGTGATGCGAATTGATCATCGAATGTGAAAGTGCTTGACTCATTAAAAAAGTCTTTGAATGGAAAAATCGGTATAACCGGTTTTTACTTTTTATGCGTTTTTGACGTTGTGGGTTATTGTATTTGGTTAATTTAATTGCATTTAATTATTCTTTACATAATTACACTAAATCATTATCCAACAGTGCAAATACAATTTATATAAATGATAATTTCATTAAAATATTGATTGCAACACAGTCACTAGCAGGTAACCCTAAGAAAAACAAGCTGGTGGTGGCACCTGGTGGCGAGTAGCAGCGAGAGGAAGAAAGTTCGTTTGCCCACGCTCTATGGTTCCGGCGTTCACTAGTTTTTGACTTCCACTCTTTTAATCGGCTTCGCCACTCGGACAAACTCGGAACTTTTCACTAGGCCCGTTTATTGTACCACCAGAAAATTACAACCCTATAATTTATAAAATCTCTCTAAAATAAATTCAAAAGTTTTAAAAGTGGATTTGTTTTATACGGCTGTACATAAACTAACTGTGCATAATCGGTATGAGCATTACTGTCACGCGCAGTTAATTTTCAGCCAGTTAATGTACGATCTAAAATATTTTCTAGAGACAAACTTAGTTTTTGAATGTATTAGGCTACACTTATTTTAAGACCACATTCACCATTACCAAACACACAAAATATTATAGTATTAGACATACAGAGTATCAATCTAAGTATAGTGTTTGCACAATGATGTACTCGTACTATGCAAAAATAAATATTAACAATACGAACATAATAGTGTTGCTAAGAGAGTATTAAAAATTCTTCTTTCAGACATTTTTTTTATGCGGATACAACAACAATAGCCCTAAACTAAGCAGAGCTTGTACTATGGGAACCAAATAGCTGATATAATACTTTTTTTGTAAATACATACATAGAATACCATACAACACCCAGACAGAGAACAAACATCTGTATTCACCATACAAATATTTGTTCTCGGTGGGGATCAAACCCACGACCTACGGTGCAGAAGGCAGAGCTACTGCCAACTGAGCTGAGAGGCCAGTCTCTGAGCTGAGAGGCCTTTGAGAATAATGTCAGAATATTTTTTTTAGTGCCTGTTATTGCACGACTTAATAATTTAATTTACAATCCCTGAATTTCAACCAGTAATACAGATTAGTGGCGTTTGCATTACCAGGCCGCACAAAATAAAACCTTAAATTGTTATGGCTGTACATTATTGGTGTCTCGCTTCACCACTGGACTCGCGCACACAACGCGAAAAGCTTCGCCTCGATTTCGTTCGCATTCTATGAAAAGACGTCTGACAGAGCGAAGTGATGTGACCGGATGTGATTATCGAATGACTGGGTGATAAGTTAGTGCTTGAATATTTTGTAAATTTTGAAAAACCGGTAACACCGATTTCTTACATTTTATATGTTTTAGATACTTTGGGTAGGTTTATTTATACAATTAAGTTACATTTAATCATTTTTCACTTATTTGCACTGAAATAATAGCCAACCGTGCAAATATAATAGAAATAAATAGAAATTTCATAAATTTGGTAGAATGATGTTTTGTACTTTAACTTATTCCGCAAAGACGTTACAAAAAAAGTTGTTTGATGTTTACAAAACAAACTTTTTTTGAGGCGGATTGTATGCTGGGGATTTCGTGTTAAAAGGAAAAATCTAAATGAACAGACCATTGGCAGTCTATATTGAGAATGAGAACTGTTCTTGAACAAACTACTCAAAGAAACCAGCAAGCAGTGATGAAGATTCTCACCACCTTATAAAACCGATTAATTGAATGCTTTGTCTCAATAATGTTTTTATATTGTGTATTATAAAATGCAATGTACCTACAAATGCAATACATTTTCTTATCGTGTTACTAGGTTTTTCAAACCAAGTGTAGCAAAAGGATTATAAGAATATTTCGCACTTGGCTTTGCACTTGACACATGTCTTCGAACTTTGTAGGTTCTACGACAAGCTGGTTTCTTCACAATGTTTTCCATCACCGTTTGAGAGTACTGGCATAGTGCACACAAAGTTTTGTACAAAAAACTCGGTACGCGACTGTATTTGGACCCATGTCCTTGGGTTTGTAAGGTGGGGTCGCCACCAGTGCTCTCCAAAATATAAATTATGTTCAAAATTAGATAACATAATAAAGGTACGCATAAGTATGTGGTGTGGTACCTACCACCTACCTACTTCCACCTACCTACTTACCTAAGTAGGTGCTTTACAAGCTTTGTTGCAACTATAATTATGGGTATTACAAGAATCAAATTGGTAGGATATACCTATCACTGAGCAACGACCTCTATATTGTGTTCAGGTAAACCTATAAATACCTTGGTGCAGTTGGCTGCGCTAAATATAGGTATTTAGGTACATTTCGTAAATTTCAAGTAAGTATTGCATCGTTGCATTATTTGTGCATAATAAAAAAAATATCAAATACGACTAGAACGCAAGATATTATGAGAATTTTGAGTTGATTTGGGCGTATCGCTCACAAAATATAAGCTTTTAATATGGCAGTAGGAATCGAAATTTTCAAGTGATAACGAGCGCGAATTATGATTGTGAATACCAATTTTCTATGAAAAATTGACAAAATCTCGCCTAGCAATAGTTTGCATTCACTGACACACTCGCGCCGGTGGCGCTAGCGACGAAAAAAAGGCAATCTTTGGATTTTGCTGTTACCGTGGTGAATTTTGATGATTTAGAATGATAATTAAATTAGGCTACTTTATTTTTTGTGAAATAAGCCTAAAATACGGCTGTAATGCATTATATAAAAAAATACGGAATAGTTTTGAGCGTATCACCCACAAAATGACAATTTTAATTTGACAGTAAAAGTCGAGGTTCCAATTTCGAAGTGAGCGCGGATTTGCGTTTGTGAATGCGAAATCCTATGGGAAAACTTCAACATCTCACCTAGCTCTCATTTTCTATCACCCACACACGCGCGTTGCTGGCGCAGGTGATGATTGAACGTATTACGGAATGCCAAATTGAAAACTCACATCGATTTACGCGATCGCTTGAGCGTTTTGTGTTTGCAGAATTGACGCCCAGGTCCTTATGGATTTTTCAAAAATAATAGTTATCGGCTACGTTTCGGCAAATTCTAATAAGAACTTATGTAAAATTATCAAAGCAAAATAACGCGAAATTAAAGCATAGATATCATGAAAGTAACTTTTACCTTATCTTCTCAGTAAACCTTCAAGTTTATGTGCATATAATTATCTCTGTTTACAAGTCTACTACTCAAAAGCAATTAAATTATATCCACTTGCTTGAAAGACGTAATCTACGTTTGCACCCGAATGAAGAACAACTTTTACCGGCATGAACGACTAGCTTCAATAGCGAAGTAAGCATCCAGCGTATAGAATAGGACCATCTGTCATTTCCTACATGAAAAGGGCTATAACACGGAGAAGTAAACCTACCTGGAAAGGCTATCTGTGATTCTGTAGGAAAACCGCTGACGTCAAATTTAATTTTCCTCGTAACAGCCCAAAATGACCTATGCTGCTATACCGTCACTTAAAGAATTGTAATGATGGATTGCTAGTTTAAGAAGTTTTTTAATTTTAGTAAAAACAATAAATAGTTCGATAGTCAGGCTCTAAAGAAAATACCTACTTGCTATTCATCGCGAACGCAATCTATCATCGCGACGCCAAGGATCAATCATGGCTCCCGATGCTTTTAATTTCGCCATGTTTAGTCATAAAAATTAATTCGGAGACACGAAAACTTCGGCCTAATTTACCAGCCTACGCTTTCCAAACATGTAAAAAAAGTTTCCATGTTGAAAAGTTGGTTTGTCTTTGCTCAAAGCGTAGTTACCTACTTCCGCCTGCCCCTAAGTGGAACCACCAACTGTCCCTATTTATCTTGAGTGTTTGTGTACCCAAGCTTGCACATTAGGTTAACCTTTGGATCTCACAGTTGCTTTTTGTTAAAGATAAACCTACTAAAGTATCTAATTAAGTTATGAGTTTGCCTTGATTGCATTAGTTCAGTGTTTTTAAGCCCCTACTGAAATTAGTAGTGTTAAAAGCTTAAGGGGCCGGCGGAGGGCGAATTTTCATACAAACGTAATACCAAAATGATTACTAATTTAAGCAGATTTTCACTATATTACTGTAATATTTGTATTTGTATAGTATTTATCTAGGTTCCTGAACAGTTTTAATTTAAAATTACTAACCTCAAATGAAATAAACACCAATCGCATTTTACACATTTTTTTCATTGCAATTACGTTTACGTTGCATTGGTATTACGTTTGTATGAAAATTCGCCCTCCACCGGCCCCTTAAGTAGGCCTAACACAAGCTATGTCTGGTTCTGTCTCTGGTTTTGAGTCTGTGTTAGTGCTGTCTTATCCTACATCGTAATCCTACGACGAAATGTCACACACACAGTATAATACACTGGTGAGCACTCACACAGAGTCAAAACCAGAGACAGAGACAGAGTCAGACAGAGCTTGTGGTAGGCCTAAGGGTCTTTGTTTATTTGTCTGTGGCATCGTCACTCCGAAAAAGAATGCTTTTTTGATCCTTTCTAAGATAATTTTAGCCATGTTTGGTACAACTACAAATCCATGCAGCACCTATTTGTCAACGCGCTTAAAAGTCAGAGTTTTTACATTTTTATAAAATTGGTCACTTATAAAACTATATACCAACATTATAATAACTATGCCATTGAACATATTAAAAACCCGTTTAGCGACGCACCAAAGTAATTTAATATCTATTATTCGCCAACCATCCTCCTGAAACAGCCTGGGTATAATGTAGGTATGTAATGCTTTTAAAGTAGATCCCTGACGGAAAGCTACAGAGTTTTTGTATAGCTTTGTAGATTTCCGTCAGGGACCTACATTAAAAGCAAAGACGCGAACTGAAAGCTATACTGTAAGCTCTGGAATCGTAAAATCTGTTTTAAAAATTGCTTAGTTTAAAACCTGTCGCCATCATAAATGGATGTCATGAGTAGCTCCCCAGAATGACAGCAGCTCAGTTGGTAGTAGCTCTGCCTTCTACGCTGGAAGGCGTGGGTTCGGTCCCCACCGAAAACAAATATTTGTGTGGTGAATATATGTTTGCTCTCTGTCTGGGTGTTATATTGTATTTTAAGTATGTATTTATAAAAAAATATATAAAGTAGTATCAGTTATCTGGTTTCCATAGTACAAGCTCTGCTTAATTTGGGGCTAGATAGTGTTGTGTGGAACGTCCAAAATATTTATTTATATTTAATATTTAAAAATTTAGAATTTGTCAGAATTCTCAAGGATAAACTTGGTCTAACTGACCTAACAGAGTGCCCAAGAGAAAACCAATGTTCGTCGAACTTTTCATTTAATGTATATTTTCTATTTTATGTATCTTTGCAGAAACATCAGGGGTTTGTCGCAATGCACAAAGCTTGCTCTAAAGGGGTAATCTGATGGAAAATAATTTGTGGATGGATGAGTTTTCAGCTTAGCTTCAGCATACGATCGAATAAATATGGTGAAAAGAGCACACGTGAGCAAGATTACCAGTTAATAAACTCATTTTATGACGATAAAATTAATTTAATCTATTATGTACTCGTTTTTAAATAATAATAAATAAATTTAAAGACAATCCACACAACACTTTCTAGCCCCAAACTAAGCAGAGCTTGTACTAGCAGCAGGTACCAGATAGCTGATAACTACTACTGGAATACTTACTACTGAATACTGGGAATACTTTTTTTTTGTAAATACATACTTAGAATACAATATAACACCCAGACAGAGAACAAATATTTACGTGAACGTAGATATTTGTTCTCTGTCTGGGTGTTACCACACAAATATTTGTTCTCGGTAGGGATCAAACCGACGACCTACGGCGCAGAAGGCAGAGCTACTGCCAACTGAGCTTCGAGTTTCACGAAGTTTGTTAGACTAAAATAGGCTCCGAATGTGGGACAGTCAAGACAAGCACAAACATTATAATTGTATTTAGACCTACTATGTCTCTATTTTGCATTATTTACCTAAATATATACTAGCTTCCACTTATGGCTTCGCTCACATTAAACATGAATAAACAGTTGCTTGTATTCGATTGTTTTGATGTTGTTGTTGTTGGCTATTCTTTAAAACAAACTAAACTAATTTCTACAATAGGTGTGGCTCTTACGGCGTGTTTAAATAACACATTGATGGGATGGATTGGGATGGCTACTCGCAGTCCACTCGCAAAAAAATAGAACACGCTTCTATTCACTTTACAACACAGCCCACTAATCACTTGCACTAATCAGTCGCTGTCCACACCTAGTCACTAAGCACCTGTACTAATCACCTGCACTCGCACTAATCAAAGTGTAAACCAGCCTCTAAACTGAGTGTGTGACGTTTCGACGTAGGATTGATTCAGTGAACACTCACACAGACTCTAAACCAGAGCCAGAGCCAGACAGAGCTTGTGGAAGGCCTACAGGCTACGACAAATGTCCAAATGTCTGATTTATTATAAACCTTGCTAATATCTATATGAGTTATCTTCCAGGAAATTCTAAGCACACGGATTGAGTTCTAAGTCAAGTAATATGGAGGCTATCAGAGAAGCTTAAATGTTTCACTGAAGCTTACATACATACGTATATCAAGTATGTTTTAAACCGACTTCAAAAAAGAAGAGGTTCACAATTCGAATGTATTATTAAAAACAAGGTTTGTGGCTGCGTAACTCCGTTATTTATAAAAAAAATATATTTGAAAGGATGGTCCTATAAAAAATTCATCATAATCGGTTCTGCAATTTGGTTTTTAAGTCGGGTTTTCAAGTTTTTAAAAACTTATTAGATTTATTTAATTTTTGATTTTGTTCCTTCATCGTGTAATTGACGAGATGCGCGGCTTTCTAGAAGAAACTAGTGTATTTTTAAACTTATAAGGCAGTTAAGAACAGGGATCACTGACGTATATAAGCGCACCGAAAATAATTTGCTGTGTTATTTGCAAGCACTCAAGGCAGCGCCTTATGCTTGATTCTGATAAGATCCAATAACATAATTTCCGCTTTCTATACACCAATCTTATCATAAGCGAACGTCAAATATATCTTTGCGAAGTGAATCAAATCTTTATTCCGAACCCCAGTACCTTATCTCAAATGAAATTTAAGCGTGTGAGCATCATGTAGCTTGATATAAAGAATATTTTCAGTAAACGAATAAATTAAATAAACCATCATTATCATCCTTAAAATAGCCCTTACAATCTTATCAAAAACACCATTTATTATAGAATAATACTCGTAGCATACCACCCTTTATATTATGTCTGCAGTGGCCTCAGTTGTTAATTTAAAAACTTCGGCCTTCCCCAAAAGTGAAATCGAAAACGAATTTATTGAAAACCTGACCTCTTACCCTAGATACAAAATGTTCGGAATTAAATGTCAAGAAGTTTGTTTTCACGCTCAACAATCTTGAGCGTGCAAGGCGAAGAATATGCAAAGTAGGCGCAAGGTAAACCCTGTCACTCAAACTAATATTTGAATATTCAACTAATCAAAGTTGAATAAATCATAATTAATTACGTAGACATAATGTAGGTACCTTGTAAATCTACACTAATATTTTAAAGAGGAATTAAAAAATGTATAAACGAAAATATTGCACGAGAGAGTCGCTTTTATTTCACATAAAATATCACGCTAGACATGAAAAACAAATATTTAGAAGCTTTTCGAAAATACGAAACGATCGAGAAGTTAACTTAGTTAGAAATCAACTTCTCACCTATATCCTCTTTGGAAGTGAGATATTTCCGTACCAGCATAGATATTTATGAGCTTATTCTTTATAAGACCGCGTTTACACTGGCTTACATTTAATACCTACAATATGCACATTATGTAAATGTTTTTTTCTAACCATAGATATAGTACTGATATACGATATAGTACTGTAGAAACGAAATGCTCTTTTATACTGAAGAAATAACGTACTTAACAAAGTTTTCAGGAAATGGTACGAGTATGCTTGTGTGAATAAATCTGCTTGTCTTATTCTGTACGCTTAGATATGTCTGATGTCCTAATTAACATTTGTTTAATTGTTTCAGATGCGAAAAACATTGGTTCCTGTGCTACTTCTTGCGACAGTGGCGTTGTCTGCGAGTAATATACTTCCAATCCATTCCAAACCTGATCGACAGGGCTATAGCCAATCAAATGACAATATATTTAGAAATAAACAACAATCGAGCGATGATTTATACGACCTATTTTTTAAAATCGATGTGAACGACCAAAGACCATTGGACACACGTAAATCAATCGATGATGAGTATTCAAATGCTGACAATAACGCCGCCGATGAATACAATTCACTGAAAGACGATATTTACGATGTAAAAGGATTCCGAAAAGAACAATGGCACAACTACCCAAGGCGACTTGATCGACTTAATAAGTATATATACGAACATTTTAATCCAGACAAAAGAAACCTTGAACCCGACGACCCTGGCGAGTACAACGATATGGAAGGAAGTCCAGAAAATACTAATGATATAGCAACCAACGAAATCCATTTAGATGATAGCTTTGATTCTAATAAACCAGTAGATGGGGCTGACAAGGCAGCCGCAATAATGAATCCTTTAATAGTACTTAAATTACATTTAGCATGTCTCAACAAGGACTTAGATTTTAGTAAACTTTCTGATAGAACGCCAGATTTGGATAATGAACCGCTGGTTAATGAGAATGAAGATTATATTCTAAGCGAGGAAAACCCTAGAGCAAATCTGGTGAAAGTTAAGCGCGAGGGCGAAACAAGATGGGAAATAGCTGATTCAGCACGTGAGTATCAGACTTAATTCTTTTCGCACGCTTTACGCAAATCATTGCTGGGGCAATTCATTAGTTTATTTCGCAAAAAACAAATCTGATTATAGCCTTTAATTCAGCCTACGCATACTTAACTTCAGTCTATATTTAAATTGTAAGCTATGTACAACATATAGACATTCATCCTATACGTGAAGTATAGGTTAGGTATGTGTGCATTTTGCCAACTAATCTGTTTATTGTAACGAAGTGGAACTAAAAATTATGATTTCACTTCACCCGACTAAAGCAACTAAAGGTAGTTGCTCTTGTATTTTTTGACGTTAGAGCTCCTCTGCTCTTTAAAGACCTGCACACACCACACCTAGGTCGCAGGCGTCGGCGATCATTGAAACGCTGTTAAATTTGATAGCGATATTTGACAGCAGATTAGCAGTACTTGACAGTAGATGATAATAGCTATTTCTAACGAGTTTTTGGTCAAATGTATAAAAACGCTTTCAGAGAACGAACCCAGGAACCGGATGGTGAAGAAGAGGATATTCTCGTTATGGAGTCGTCTACAGAGCCTCAACCATAGAGGTCACGAGTTACACCACCGACGGCACCTGTACGCGTTACACGGCTTTCCAGACTCAGAGGGGGGTGGCAGTGGGGGGGTGCTCACTGCTGAGACCAGGGCTACTTTCATGCGACCACCAGGCTCCCCTCTTCGATGGGGTTGAATTGAGTTATAGAGAGCTTTACCTCATAATTTGCGGTTTTAGAAAGACGATTTCGTCGTAGCTTCTCGATCGAAGCCAAGGACGGTGGAAACCTTCGGCTGATTAAAATAGATCTTCGCTCTACCTTGTCGGTGGGTTTTTTCGACGGTTAATTATACAAACAGTATTATTTTGAATACTTTAAATTATTAAGCTTAACAGAGTTTCTTCGTGGCATAAAATTGGTGCCTACTATATAAGTTTTTATATTTCATTTGTTTATATAATTGTCTTAAATCATACTTTTTACATATCTAAGGAAGTAAAGAGTAGATTTTGAAATTCGAAGACTTTAATTTATATAATTATTATTGTTTAGAACTGTGTTTATACCACCAATTATTTTGTAAGCAAGTGTACTTTATTTTTTATTTGTTAGTAAGTATATACGCATTATATTATATATATATATAAATATATATATATTACTTTAAATAAACGTCAGGTAATTCACTATGGTAATTTCTTAGTTTCAAATCTAAAAAGTACTTAAAAATCTAAAAAACTTGTACTTAACCTATCGTGTATGTACTGACCTACTAAATGTTTTGTGTATTTAATAACTTTTTGAACGTAATCTGCTGAAAAGTACAATAAAATGACCAAAATCAAATCCTTAGATATTCTTGTAGTGAAATATTTATTGACAAGGAATTATATTGACTGTTTTAACATAAGATCCACAAAAAAGTAGATGATAGAATTAGTATAATAAATAATAATATACTTAGTGAACTTTATAAAAGGCTTTTGATGTCAAAATAACTGATTTCCTATTGGTCATTGTCTAACTACCTAAACCTAATAAATGTAGGTAAGGTGCCAGCAGAAGTTGCTTCACATATCAAGTGAGCAAATATAGATAAACACTTACCTACTGCAGTTATTTTGACATAGCCAAGTAATTTTATTCAGCGCTTTCAAATATAATACTAAGATAAAAAGTACTTCCAACTGCAAGTATTATAACTTTCGTAGAGTAAAAATATGAATAGGTATATTACCATTATTTACATAAATAAATGACATATATAATCAGCTGTCATGTTTGATTTATGAGCGATTTACCTAGAAAGACTTGTCGATTGACTGACTTGACTAAAAACTATTTTATTTATGTAATATATCCTCATTTCACATTAGCAAAATTGTCCGAATCAACAGATTCCACTCATTAAAAAGAAGAAGAGTAGGTATGTTAGTAGTAGTAGCACAAAGACACGCATTATTTTTTAAAATAAGTTACGAAAAAGAAAAAACTACTCTCTCTCGTACGTTCTATTACAGACTTTGATCCAATTGAATGAATGAAAACGCACCAAGCAAACAAAACACAGTGAACTTATACAAATGCCATCTGTGGAATGTTTATTGAATCAAACATTCATTTTTATCTCTTCAAAGTGACATACATTATCAAACCACTCAATGTCACGCTATGGGCTTATTTCACACACACGGGTATCACATGTATCAAATATGAATAAATCACATATTTTACTTCTATTATTGATTACCTACCTCAGAGCCTTACCTATTATTAATTCAAGGTAAAGATAACCTACAATCTACCCATATACTTATACATAGGCACTATACTAACCATACCCGTACAAAGTTCCCAAGAGGTTTTGGAAAATAATAACAAGTTTTTCATAAAAGGAGAACAGATGTTTCATATCTGTCTGAATGCGCCTTTATGCCGCAAATACTCTGTGGCGTAGTTCCACAAACAAACAAACCAAGTCATGATAAATTCATTTAGTTGGTGAAGTTTATAAAGTGATTAGGTGATTAGGAAGCGAAAATAGTGTTTTCCTACAAACATTCGCAAGTGTTAAGTGAAATATGTCGGTAAGTACCTACTTACTACGTTGTCAACATTTTGTCATAACTAGCTACAAATATCTGGTCTTAAATACCAATCAACATTTTGATAAATGATCACCGGTCGGCGGTACCTAAGGTTAATTAAACCATCATCATTATGAGCTCGAAATAGACATCATCAACTTAACTGGTTTGTTGATGAAAACATTAATAGGTTCTAACCTCAAAACAAGAACATCGTATAGTATCAGACAGATTCAAGTTGTTTAGTGAAAAATCGACACGATAAGAAGTATTAGAATTGTATTTACAGCTTATTGAATCCTTATTTAACATCTAATGAATCAATTGCATTTTTTTATTTAAAAATAATTAACGCCAAATCCATCATCTTAATAAAAAAACAATATCCTTAGATATGCCTGCCACATATTAATATACTTAGTACGGTTGTAGGCAATAAATATTGCACATCGGCTTTTCGGCTTTGTAGAGCGCTATCTCTCTCTAACGCCCTATGAAGCCGAAATTTGCCTATTTCACCATCTGTGAGTAAAGGCCTACGCACCTCTAGCGCGATAGCGACTATTGATACGCTAAAAACGTTTGAATAAATAAATATACAAATAAATAAAAGGAAATTAGGTTCCTGAGATGGGAGTATAAGTGACCTTTCTTTATTTTAAAACCAAGGTTAAAAAGCCCGCAATACTATACGCTTTCTGGGCCTCGTCCTGCTCTTGGCGCGTTCGAGCAGCGCTGCACATGAAGCAGATACCTTTCGAAGAGCGGCCAGTGGACATCGTCAAAGCTATGGACCAGCACACGAAGGTGTATCAAGCCATCAACCCATCGCAAAAGGTTCCTGCGCTAGTGATTGGTGAGTTAAGCTGGATTCACGTTAGAGCAGCATCTTTAACGCCATGTTTGGTGAATTTCCCTGACCATAGACAAATCCTGATTCCAACCTTCAAATTTTTTTTCAAGACCCGCTAATTGGATGGAATCAGTTGTCTATGCTCAGTGAACTTCACCACCTTGGTGGTAGGGCTGCAGAACCGTGTGTCGTGATGTCAACTGTCTCAGTTTTTTGTAAAGGGCAAGACAGAGACAGAGACATAATACGGTGACCCACGCGGGCCGCTTGTGTTGTCAACTCGATACAAAACGTATAGGACTGATATAATGGGCTTCTGATGCGTCACGGCTCTGCTCTTATGAAACTCTCAGCCTACGGTCTCACAGAGACAGTGTTTCGTGAACATGCGTGGGTATGGGGCAAAGACATCTATGACATTTCAATCATCTAGGTGCAATAAAAAAGAGTAGGCAAGTTTTAAAGGATAAGTAAAAGGATCAATAAACACATTTATTACGAGTCAAAGAATTAATGGTAAAATAATTTAACAGTTCTCAGTAGACACATTGAACCGTGACTTTGTTTGTGTGTCCGTACATTTGAGTATGATTATCGAAGCAATTATTTCTTATTTGCTACTAGATAAAAGCACAATATACATGTACAGGTAATTCCAATAAAAAATATAGGTACTCAATTTCAAGGTTGCTGATACAAACTTCGTGACTTTGATAGGATATTTTAAATTATTCGTGAACTTTATAACGAATTATTATAGTTTTAAATGGTGGTATTGAACAGCAATCACAATCAAAGTAATTGTGTAGAATATCAATTACAGTAGAGTTCTTTGTGAAGGGCTCGTCCGGGGAAGTATGTACTACCACAATGCTTATTTTTGCCGTGAAGCAGCATTGCTAACTTTCGCTTTGGAAAGTTAAATTACTGGCACATGAGGCTGAACATCTGTATCCCTCAAGTTGATGGACTCAGGGCAGTGCATCGTAGGGCACGTTGACGTGCGTGACCTACGAGATAGCTTTGTTATAAGCGATGTTTACCACTTAACATCCATCCTAACATGGAAATATGTTTATATTTCCATACGTGCCTACTGCACGTGCCTAGGTACTCGTAAAGTCGATTTTACCCAAGATATCTCTAAGGAGCGAAAAATAATTTCTCAAGGGCGAAGGAAATAATAAGGCTTATGCAAGATTAATATATTCTGGGTCCTGAATATGATAAGGTTTATTCACCATGAGTAGCTGAGCATTAATTCTTGCTTCTCGGCGCCATTCGTAATGTTGATAATCCTGTCAGGTGGGGATAAAAAATAAATATTGTGGACAACACACAACCCGAAAGCCCGAAACTAAGCAGAGCTTGCATGATGAGAATCAGATAGCCGATATAATAATTGAATACAATTTTTTTATAATAATAAATATTATAATTTTTTGTAAATACGTAATTATAATTTTTTTTTTAGAGTAGGTACAATATAAAACCCGTACAGAGAACAAACATTTACGTTAGGTATAAGATAAGATAAGATTAAAACTGCAAAGTCCAATGTTAGCACTAGGCATATTTCTATAACTTCTAGAAATCATACAAACGACGGGCACGTTTCTTACGTGCTAGACCTACGAGATAATATTTTTTTAAACAGGTGTTTTCTGCTCCTTCTATTTAAAAGGAACAGTAAACACCTAGCATTATGCAGCCATGATGTAAGGGCCTTATTCAATTTCACACGTTCATAAAATACTCCAAGTATACCAATATCCGTTCGATTTATACGAAGGAAAATGCGAAGAATATTCGGTTTTCTGATATGACGCTCTCAAATCTCGTTTAGGCTTTTTGTCCACTCTAGACAAGTTGCAAGCAGAGCGATTACGATAAAACGAATGAAACGAAAAAAATATTTTTTCGTATTATTTCGCCGTTCGTCTCTACTGTAGAGAATACTCGTACAAAGTACAATTTTGACATTATCTACCACTTTATTCAATGAAATTTCAACATCATTAAGAAAGTGCTTTTTCGTGCGCCGATCCGATATATGACTAGGTACTGGTGAATGCCTAAGGTTAAGGGAGTATACTTTCTGGAATGGGGCATACTGCATATCCCGGCAAAGTACCAACATTATTTCTAAATTCTATATAATTTCGTATTGACTATTGTCTTCCCTGTGGATTAGGCCGACTAAGCTGTCAGGATGGTATAGGTAGCGCCCAAAGTAGGATTTGTGTAATCACCAGTTGCCCCTGACGTTATTTAAATCACCTACAATAGATGCAGCTCAAATGGAGTTGGGCAGAACACCTGGCAAGGCGTGGTGACGACAAGTGGTACAAAAGATTGACGGAGTGGTGGCCGAGGACTGGGGCCTTATTCGCTATTACATTGGAGATTCCGTGCCCAAAACGTGTGACGTTACAACGTATGCCTCAAGACTAGTTGTCTATGCCCCACGTTTGATGTTTTGGTTATTTCACATGATTCGTTCAAAATCCGACGATTGCTAAGCCAATGTCTTAACGTGTTCACGTAACGCGCGTGGTTTGGCAATAGCGAATAACGGCCCTGGGAAGAGAGGCGTCCATTAGCACGATGCGATGGGTTGACGACATTGTCAGCATCGTGGGCCGCAGTTGGATGAGGGTAGCCCAAGAGCGTGGTGAGTGGCAAGAGCAAAGAGAGGCCTATGCCCAGCAGTAGGTTAAGTCGGGCTGTGTGAAGGCCTTTGCACTTTTTTTTACAATTTCGTTGAGCGTTTTTAGTTGCCGTTCTATTTGAACTTGTCTAAGGGGCCATAAAGGGGACTCGGGACGTGTTGACAGAGTATTATGCAAGTCTGTACAATTATTATGTAGAAACCCTCAAATAACTAGCGCTATTTTCGTAAGAGCTTTGGCTGGTAGTATTTATATAAGTTGGTATATAAACCTTAGCATAGCATCTACCATGTAATTGTTATAAATGATATTTTATATGTCATGTTTTATAACCCATTAATGAACAGAAAATAAACATCCGCGTTCACCACTCAAATGTTCGTTCGCAGTGGAGGTCAAACCCACGACCTGCGGCGCATAAGGCAGAGCTACTACCAACTGATCTGAGAGGCCAGTCCAGAAATAAAAAAAGTATTAAGTTCTATTACTTGGTCACGTGAAACTGGCACTTAGTGGCAGTAGTTGTAGTCTAGGGTTTGTATCGTCCGAGCTAGCGATCGTGCCTATTTAGCTCAATAATCGCTGATGTCATGACAGCCCATCAGAATTACAATGCCCCCTCGACTGACGAGCATCGAGTGCACTCCATGAGGCGTGTTAATAACCGAGCCGTCACAGATTAGACTACTGTTAGTACCATAAACCCTCTCACTCTCTCACCGCCATTAGTAGTAGCAGAGCTCTTTGTGTGTGGCTCGTCCGGGGAAGTACTACCACCATGCCTATTTCTCCGTGAAGCCCCATCGCTGTGTTTCGGCTTGAAGGGAGTGCCGAGGAAATTACTGGCATGTGAGGCTGTACGTGTATGCCTCAAGTTAATGGACTCACGGCAGTGCATCTTAGAAGACGTTCCGACGTGCGTGACCTACGAGGCAACTTTGTTGCGATAGTACTATTACTACTAACATCAGATGGGCCTATTGCTAGTTCTATCAGATAGTTGTAAAAAAAACACATTGTTGATGGCCGTAGACTCCAGTGCAATTAATTTGGGGCACTGCATCTGCAACCTTGATATTAGGCTGCTAGAAACGCTGGAGGCTTGTTCATAAACCACCATTTAAATAAGCTTTTAATTATAATTTTGTTAGTTATATTTCTGATGCAATATTAGGTAGGTGATTATAATGAAATGATGTAGAGCTTGTTTTGTGTTGTGAAGTGGTTGTTGGAATCTGTTTTGCCGACGGCGCGGTGCTTTTATCTAAGAACACGCAGATAAGCAATGGCAGGGGAAAAAACAACAAAAAAAACATGTATAAGTCTACATTATTAAAATTTTACATATATAAACTAAAATAAAAAGGGTGTAAATTCAGCTATCGCTGGATACTGGTACGTTAAATTTAAAAACAGTGCTGTATGTACAGCAATGTTTTTAAATTTAACCCTCTCGGTGAGATCGATCTCGGTGGGGAGGGAAATGAGTCGTTGCTTAACACATTTTTAGGGTTCCGTAGCCAAATGGCAAAAACGGAACCCTTATAGATTCGTCATGTCTGTCTGTCTGTCTGTCTGTCTGTCCGTATGTCACAGCCATTTTTCTCCGAAACCGTAAGAGCTAGACTGATGAAACTTGGCGAGTAGATGTATTCTGTGAACCGCATTAAGATTTTTACATAAAAATAAAAAAAAAACTATAAATTTCGGGGGTCCCCATACTTGAAACTGAAACTCAAAAATTTTTTTTTCGTCGAACCCATACGTGTGGGGTATCTATGAATAGGTCTTCAAAAATGATGTTGAGGTTTCTAATATAGTTTTTTTCTTAACTGAATAGTTTGCGCGAGAGACACTTCCAAAGTGGAAAAAAGTTGGTCCCCCCCCTCTAACTTCTAAAGTAAGAGAATGATAATACTTAAAAAAAATACATGTTGTACATTACTATGTAAACTTTCAACGATATTTGGTTTGAACGAGATCTAGTCAGTAGTTTTTTTTTATACGTCATAAACCATAAACCGCAATTTACCTTTCGACGAACTACAAGAACCTTATTATGTTACATCAAGTAACATATATAAAGGTTCTTGTAGTTCGTCGTGCTACGGAACCCTTCATGGGCGAGTCCGACTCGCACTTGGCTGCTTTTTTGATAAAGCTCCGGCGGCATGAGCTGAGCCGATGTCAGGTATTTCTAAAAAAGCGACCAGCCCGACGTGTGCACCGAGGCTTACTACTATCGCTACAATACATGTTCTTGAAAAAGAGCTCTCTTGAGAACAGATTCATTCCTCTCAAGTGTAATAGGTACGTCAATCTGCGTTGGGACGCCAAAAGCACTTGTACTTAATCGAAATGTCACTGAGTCATTGAATATCCATTGCAATTGGACCGAAGTTTCGATGTCCGAGTGGTTTACTATCCCTTGATAGACACACGCTCTGACACGACAAGCGTATCTACAGTTCCTATCAGCTTATCATCATCGTCAGCCTGAAGAAGTCCACACATGGCCTCCCCTACACATTTCTAGGAAGATTCTGAGCCCTTTCCATCCGCTGACTTCCCGGGATCTTAACAATGTCGTCGGTTCGTCTGGCGGGAGGGCGCCCTACGTTTCGTCTTCCGGTTCGTGGCCGCCATTCGAAAACTTTTATTCCCCAACGGTGGTCGGTTCTTCGATCTATAATGACCTGCCTATTGCCACTTCAACTCACTAATTCTACGAGCTATGTCCTATCAGCTACCAGCTACAAATCGAATTAATTTGAGATCGGTATAACATCGTAAGACTTTTAAAATAAGCGCATTAAGTGAGGTGTCAGTAATAATGAGAAATATGTATGCATATACATCACGAGAGAATTATATTGGCAAGCTTATTTAGCGTCCCATATTTAGGGAGCATTTAAGTTCCTGTAGTCTGTCAGCCATCTTGAAGTAGATCACTTACTTATGAACAGAATCAATATATTCCGCTGACGATAAAAACACTTAATAATAAAAACCATAGAACGAACACAAAATCAATTGCTTTACGCGGAGTCCTCGCGTGATCACTAAAAGGTGACACGCCGTCATTAAAGTTTCATTTGGCTGTCCGTTTGTTACCAGGCTTTTATTACCTCTTTTACTACAGGGAAGTTAAATGAATGGGTATGTAGGTCAACAATCTAACTGATGGCTTAAGAGGACTAAGCTGTTAAAATGTTACTTAATGTATCCCGTTATTCGTTTGTGAGAAGCTATACCAAAACAAAGTTTGCAAGGAGTAGAATGCCTTGCCGGCGTCTGTCTTTCCGATCACTTACAATTTGGACGTTTTCAAGTCAAGAGTGAATAGGTATCTTTTAGGTAAGCGTGACTGTCACAAATCACTATCACACTATCGACTGCATCATCACTTAACAGCAGGTGAGATTGCGGTCAAGCGCATGCCTATAAATCGTGAAACTCAACTCAACAACACTGGGGTCACCGAGCCTCAGTGCCAGTCAAGAGACTGGCAGCAGCATCTCTTCAGTCTTAACACCAGCTCTTCTATCTTTTCAGTCTCGTTAAGCCTTAAGTCCTTGTTTATGTACTCATGAGAGGTGATGAATAGATAAAATACATGTTTTGAACTTCTTAGCCAGCGCACTAAACGATTAAGGTCGGATCATTTTATATCATAGCTAGCGATCCGCCCCAGCTTTGCATGGGTCGTTAGTAGAAAATAGCGTGATGTTATATAACATAAAGCCTGCCTCGATAAATGAACTAAAATATTTTTTCAATTCAGACCAGCAGCCGCAGTTCCCGAGATGAGTGCGTTCAACCAAACAAACAATCAAATTCTTCAGCTTTATTATATTAATAATTAAAAATAATAAAGATAAAGATGGCAAGGATTATTATAATAAAGAAGCAGCAAAGATGACTTTTTCTTCGTATTCATTGCATTTCAATCACCTAATCGCCTACTAAGTGACGGAGGTTATTAGTTTTCAAAACAATGCCGGGTAAAAATAAAAACTCTACTGGCCCGTGCCAAACAACAAAATTGCAATTAGTCGTAATCCCACAAAAGAGCCATTTGATTTATTGGAGTACCTACTGTGTATTCTGTGGCGTTACCACTATTTGGTAGAAAGAAACTATAATTTATTCTATGGCGTAACTACCTAGAGTAAGAATATAGTCCGCTCATATTAAATTGCAGGTAGCAAAGTCAAACGAAAACATGCACCATGATTAAATTTTGTATAGTACGTACGATACAATATTAACTGTCCCTAAAATAAACACTCGGCACAAACTGGTCTCATAGAACAGTTAGTAATAGCTCTGCCTAAGCAGAGTTGAGTAAAAATTAAACCCTGCAGCTACTAGCTATTAGTATTAGCAGGGTTTAATTTTTACTCAAGACTAACTTTTTTCTCATAGATTATTGGTCCATGTCTTTGGTGTGCTATGTACTAAAAGACACAGTAGTGAACAAGTACCTACTCTCTTTTTGTCTCGCTGTCGTCTGACCAATCAGACGACGCAGAGAGACAGAAAGAGAGTACTTGTTTAGGCCAACCTCTCAGCTCAGTTGGTAGTAGCTCTGCCTACTGCGCCGTAGGTAGTGGGTTCGATCCCACCGAGAACAAATATTTGTGTGGTGAACACAGATGTTTGTTATCTGTCTGGGTGTTATATTGTATTGTATCAGGACTTTAGATCTCATAACTAAGCTCTGCTTAATTTGGGGCTAGATAGTATTTTGTGGATTGTCCACAATATTTATTTATAGCATGTATTTAATTTACCGAAGCTAGTGAGTTACAACACTTACCCCCGAATACTGAAACGCAGGGGTGAAAATCTGTCAAATATTCGTCGCTTGAGACGTGCTTAAATCTGAGTTGCGTTTCAGTATTCGGGGGTTATAACCATTATTTTCTTAAGTTGTATTTTTACTTGGCAGACCAAAAAGAAAAATGTGGCAAGGGTTAAACCCGTATTCTATAAATAAGCCCTTAATGTGTTAACAACATAAAATAAAACTGTTTCTAACATTGTTGATACAGCGCCAAAGAGCTCTTGAGCTCTGCAAGTGTATTGCTTTGTTCCTTTTGTTATCACATATATTTGAGTTTGTAACTAAATACATAAAATTCTTACGTTACTGACTGATTCTATTGAAAATCAACGCACCACCTAAACCAAATAGTCCTAGGTAGGAGCTAAGTTTGTGCCTCTATCACGCCATACCCACTAGGCTGAGGCCAAACGAGCGCAATTTTGTGAGTCGTATTTTTGGTCGCAGAAATTCTGCCTGGCAAAAATTACGCTCGTTTGGCTCCACATTAAAACTCTCTGGATGAAACTTAGAATAAATATCACTTACAACCTGGATTAGTTTCAGGCTAAAATTGGTGCAAACGTAACCACAGGACAGGAACGGCGTAAAAAAGCTACGCCAGCGAAGTCCGCGGGGTTCTACTTGTCTAGAATATTATACAATCAGAAACGTGCAGCTGGCATTAGAATGGAGAATTTTCAATCTCCAAATTATAAGCTTTTGTCTTCGCAAACCTATTCAAATAAATGGAGAGATATTAAAAGATTTCAGCCTCATTTCAATGTAACGTTGCGCTACGTTATCATCAAAGAAAAATATTTACAAAGAAAAAATTATGTACCTACGCAATGCCGGTGTTCTCAAACAGTGTGTAAACAAAACAGGTAATATTTTTGCAGTGGCGATAGGCTTGCTAACTGTCACCAAATACTGCAGATATTATGACAATTTAATTCTTTTTTTTCTTTGAAGTTAGGTAAATAATTCATTCATGCCTCTCGATAGGTGGGCGACCAAGCACACCGTGGGTCCCTGATGGGCGGACATGGGGTCTTGGGTTGGACGAGAAAACGTTGGCGGGAACTTTGAGAGGAAATTGTGGGGGTAGGCTTTAAGGGAGAGATAAGTCTTTGGGGAGACCTTTGCCCAGCAGCGGGACGAAATAAGATAAATAGAAATATTTAAAGAAATACATTTTCTTTTCGTATGGTTTATTATATTACCTACGTCAGACGTTCCACGATTTTTTGTTGACTTTATGAGTGGTTACTACGGGCACTCGATTATTCAAATCTCAATTGGAAATGTACAAACTGTAGGCCTACCAAAAGCTCTATCTCTGAGTCTTTGAGTCTGTGTGAGTGTTGACTAAATAAATGCTACGTCGAAACGTCACACGCACAGTATAATACACTGGTGACCACTCACACAGACTCAAAAGTAGAGCCAGAGACATAGCCAGACAGAGCTTTTAGTAGGCCTACTGCACTTCCACTACCACTTTTTTTTTAATTTATTTTTTATATTTTATTTTATATTTTTTTACTAGTAAATTGAAGACTGCATGAAGAAGCCAATTCCGATTACGAGCCCACTTGTTATTTAGACAGTGATACTATTTACTGCATGGAACGATTTGTCCGGTCAATAACACCGAATAGAATCAAATGAATGTGTCGCCATCCACTGGAGACATAAAAAGTTAAATAGAATTGGTAACTATTTAGGTCATTGAATCCTATAACAAGGTACAATGACTCTTTTAGAAGTCATGTGGTATTTATCTTTGTCTTAAAATTAATGTGTGTTCTAGTTTGAATAACTGAAATAAATTGCTATACGCACGTTGACCAGAATTTAAACAATCGGGCTTACAGAAGCATACCGTAATAAGTTTTTTGCAGTAAAATTTTGGTTCTACCCGCATGACCAGAATACGAATTATCTTCATCTAGCATCAGCCTGCGGCTTCAGTCGTCCCTATCTTGATTATGTTAACCTTTTTTTTTATACAATTAGCTGATGGAACAAGCATATGGCCCAACTGATGTTAAGTGGTAACCATCGCCTATAACAAAGCATTGCCTTGTATTTCACGCTCGTCAGAAACGTGCAACACAGCAATACTGCTTCACGGCAGAAATAGGCATGGCGGTAGTACTTCCCTGGACGAGCCCTTCACAAAGAGATCTACTACTGAATTTGATGTGTTATTTCAGTTCACACAAGATTGATTTAAATTTGTTCAGCATTTATGAAGATAAGTGGAAACAAGCAAAAAAAAACTTTTGTAAATAAGATTTACAGCAGCACTTCGCAGGCTGATGATGATGATAATTTTATGAACTAGGTTCACGTAGGTACTGTGTAGATTATGTTGTCGATGTGTTTTCTTTGTAGTTTCATCGACCATAGACGCCAGGTGCTTTCGAAACAGTGATCAAAGCCTTCGCTAAGGTATTTACTTTGCTACAGAACCTTCACACATATTCCTAGTACACTTAAGTTCAATTTACCGGATCAAGTTGTTTCTTGCGATTTCACCGGTGATATTTACCGGTTATATTTGCTAAGCCCTTCCAACCGAAAGCTTTGTATAGTTCGCTTAATTTAGTTGTTAATCGAACACAAGGCGAGTAAAGTGAATTATTTCAGTGTCTATTCGAATAACCGATCGCTTTCAAATGGATGAATGGATCTTTTGAAGGATCTTCGGTAAGAAGATCCTTCATCTCAAGACTCGCCTTGAAAGGAAATTACTTGGAGTCTAAGGGAAGTCAAGATAAGAAGATTTATTCTTTATGGCGCTCCATACAATTTTATAAATTCAATATCGTTGAAAGGGAATCGATTCAATAATCTAAGCGAATGCTGTATTCGCGGAAATGTTATACATTCTGTTTAAAATGATGCATTATGCTTATGCATAAAATATTGGTAGAATCATTCAGCCAATACACAATATCAATCTTCAATAGGAAATCGTCACAATAAGAATATCGATTTTAACGATTTCAAGAATTTTAAGTCTGCATAATATTTATAGGACTTGAAAACTGAGCCACATCATTACATGAATACAGTTCAAGCTACACAAAGTCAAAGAAAAATGACCCTAACTACAGCAACCAACATAAGAGCGTACAGTGTGTAGCCTGATACGTATCTGTGTGTACATTTTTCAATCATGCAACTGATTTGTTTTAAATCAAGTAAATAAAAAAATGCATATAAAAAATATATAATAAGTAACACAATGTAGGTATTTGTAAATATTTGTTTAATTATAAGTAACACATCAGCTATCTAGTTTCCATCGTACAAGCTTTGCTTAGTTTGGGGCTAGATAGTATAGTGTGAATTGTCAAAATTTAAACCTTAGATGGAGTGACAATAGTGGAGTCGATGGCCATCATCCAGTACCTCGAAGACACGAGGCCGAAGCCGCCTCTGATGCCCAAGTCGCCGCTTCTTCGAGCCCAGGCCAGAGAAATCTATGAGGTGAGAAAGTTCAAAATCTAGTTTACCTACATTGTCCCACTGTTATGGCAGCTCTCTTCAAACCCAAAGCACCAACTTGCTGGCACGGGTGGGTCACTGTTCCAAGGTGAAGGAAAACATCATCATTTTCTTGTCCTTATCCCACTTCATGTGTGGTCGGCACAACAAGTTTGCGTTCTCCACTCTCCTCCATTAGACGTCATTTCAGCAGTCGCTACTTTCTGACCATGTCATTTGTCTTTCTTCGCCTAACTTTTTCATTAATTCACCTGGTTACGCCGTAGAGGCCGCCTACGGCGTAGATGTCTACACTAAATTAATAAAAGTAGTAGTAGTACTAGTACTAGTATTCTGTGCGAATACTTTTCGATTGGATAATTTCACCTTTATCTTTTCTACTACCTTTATTTATCTTTATCTTTAGTTGTATGACACATGCTCTAAATCATATATCTAAAATAACAGCATCTTTTGAGGAGTGCTGAAGACATTCCATACAAATTACCGTAGTGTCTGTTGAGTCTATTTAGGCTACACAGACTTAGCAAAACCTTTGTTCAGACTATCAGCACGCAGTACTTATTCTGTTCTATGCCATCGATGTATTCAGTTAGTGCAGCCACTTACATAATACAATCGTACAAACTGTCTCAATAGCTGAAGTCTTACTAAAATAAATGACACTACAGTTAAACTGGTAGGTAGGTATAGATAGTGCAATTCACGAAGACGCGTTTTATCACAAGGATCACTTTGAAACGTCTCAATATTATGAGGGACCGCCCATTTAAGCCCATGCCGATTGATATTAATTTTTGATGGGTTTTCAACTTATAACAGGCACGGCGATCACAATAAGTCAAAATACATTTTCAAAGAATATACTTTTTCAAATGACAGTACTTACTACTCGAGTGCAGATTGCTAAATTGATTGTTGAACTTAGTTAGCACCAGACACAAGAATTCAGTGGAACAATTCAGTTAATTCTCGAAACTCCTCGTTGCATAAAAGGTCGAGCACTATCGTCATCACATATTTTACGCCCACGGGACAGAATCGCGAGCGGTCATTTTAAGCCTTTCCATTCTGTGGGAGTGTGATGACGAAAATGCTTGACTTTTCTAAACATAGAACTTTTATTGACCCTACCCATTTAGAAGAATATGAAGTTACAATGTTATTTTCTTCGGTTAAGGTTAACAAATATGCATATCTTCACGCAAGTAAAAAAAGACGTTTTCCATATAACTTTCCAAATAAATTATTTGGAAAGAGGTGATTTAGTTTTACTAAATCACATTTTTTCAAATCACACGTCATTCTTGAGTTATTTCAATTGGATTTATCATTGGCCGTGAATCCACTAATGCTAAATAAATCTAGACCAATTTATTTTCAGACAATAGTATCCGGCATTCAGCCGTTACAGAACATCGGTCTTAAACCCCTATTGGAAACAGACGAGCAGTTTCTGACATTTGCAAAGCACTGGACGAAACATGGACTGCAATCTTTGGAATTCTTCCTAAAGAAGTGTTCTGGAAAGTACTGCGTTGGAGACGAGATCACGATAGCTGATTTATGTCTTGTGCCTCAGATATACAATGCAGTTACAAGGTAATGCTAATGATAGCAATCAAAACCGCGTGCAATGCATGTGCGCTCAAACAATGAGATAAATTAACTCTAGTTATAATTTTTTTATTTTTTGTAATCTGTAGTGGTAGTTTTTATTTAAAAAAAAATTGTCATTCGATAGAACCTTTTTCGAACGTTCTTATTTTGTTCCTTTTTTGAACGTTGATCGATCATCATTTATTTTGACTGTGATTGTTGGCAGGTACCTTGAGTGTAGGTACCTACATCCAATAACTAAACCATGATTTGCAAAACTCTAGTCTAGCAATAGCGTTCCACATGTGAGTCACAATTCTTCAACGCTACAAATCTTGCTAGTCATGAATTGAAATTGTAAGCTATTCTTTTGGCTTTAGCTTTGGTTTTTTTTTATTTTGAACAATCCACGCACTGTCTAGTTGAAATAATACTTGTATATTTTTTGTAAATACATACTTAGAACACAATATAGATACCTAGATAGATTAATAATTTATTGTACACAATAGAAACATAATAAAAGAAGCATTACAAATATAACTGCCATACAGAGAACAAACATCTGTGTTCATCACACAAATATTTGTTCTCGTTGGGGATCGAACCCACGACAAACGGCGCAGAAGGCAGAACTACTACCAACTGAGCTTAGAGACCAGTCTAGATATATATTGGGGCGCCGGGTGTGCCTGGTAAACTGAAAGGGAGGCCTAAGTATGTCTAAGCAGTAATAAAGGCTCAAAACTTGGTGGTGAAATCATGATTACAATTTTGGGATTTATCAAATATTATGTGAATAAATAAAATAAAATAAATAAATAATGTGGTCAATTCACACAACACTAACTAGCCCCAAACTAAGCAGAGCTTGTATTCTTCAGGTACGATACGCCCGGATTGTTTAAGTTGCAAGGAACAGAAGAAAACACCACACAAACCTGGAGGTGAGTTTTAAACGTGTGGTGCAGCATTATGTGTATTTTGCTGTATGTAGGATTCTTAATTCTTTATTGCACACAATACAAAACATAGGAAAAGGACAGAAATAGAAGACGTACAAAGGCGAGCTTTAACCCTGACCGGAGTTTTCTTAACGTTTGAGGCTAGAGAGAGGTGACTATATAGGCAGATTTTTGTACATTAAAAATAAAAAAGTGAATTTACCATTTTATGCATGATAAATTTATGTAGAATAAAGTAGAAGTTGAACTATTAATTCCTATTGCCTATCAAAGCTATTCTACCCGTAGAAATTGGATTTATTGAATACGCGATAAGATAGGCTAAGCAAAAAAAGGCACGCTCTTCAACTCAATGTTTTTACCTTTTTCAGACAGATGCTGGCTGAAAAATATCCAACCGTTTCCAAAGTTTACGACAATTTGCTGAAGGAGGACGTCTTCATACAAACTCATCCAAAAAATATCAAAACTAAAATCAATCAGTAATTTCAGAATGGTAATGCAGTATTCAATCAAATCAGAGCCACCTGGCGCAGTATAATTTATGTGAAAACTTTAGTCATTTCATACAACTGCTATTGGAAATATTTACTAATGCTCATAAACTTTGGAGAAATTGATATTCAGTTTGTATTCACCATAGATAAACTTTCGGGATAACAGAATTCTGAACCAGACAAATTACGAGGCATTTAGGCAGGTGCTTAAAACTCAAGTTACTAAGTTTAGGGACCCATACAGTTTTTTTACACTGTTTATAACTTTTGTTTTGTATAGATCACAGGATATTATAATCTGTTACATTTTTTTCTGATAAATAAACTGTTCTATGTTTAGTTTTTATTTATTTCCCGCTAAGAAATCATTTAATAATATTTTTTTTAAAGTGAGAAAGCGACTTCATGGCCAAACGGCTGAGCCAATTGTTATGGAATTTCCAATCGGTTCACAAATGACGAAATTATGTAATAACAAACATTATCTAAAAAAAAAACTTAAGAACCTCCTCCTTATTTATTTGAAGTCGGTTAATGAACTACGAGCTCGATTTACTTTTTGTTTAGGCTATTCCCCATTTTTTTCCCAATATGAAGAAGAAATCGCTACGGTCAACTATTCTATTATTAATTCTACGCTACAGTTTCCAATCAATAATTTGAAAAGCTTCAATGATGGCTGGCCAAAAACATCACGGCAAATAAAACGTCGTCACCATAACTAATTACCGTAGTAGGTCCGCTATATAGAGAACCCTTTGGTACAGCTAATTGCAAGTTCATTTACACAAATCTACTAATACAAGTCAAGGCTGGCTTACATTAGGCACAGGCAAACCGCTTTTGAAAGCGGCTGATTGAATCGAAAACATTTCTATTGGGAGAACAGGGTTACCTACAGCAAGTTTCCCTGCTGTGTATACGGCTATACGCGTAGTTCATATTGTCTTCACCTTGGGACTTCTCAATACAAACGCGTTAACTCCTCAGAAATGAATAATCAATTTGCTTGGCAATGTTCAACTCGATTCGTATCAACAATTTTGTTAACCAAAATTTGAGACTTTTGAAATAATCTGTGGTAAACGGTGTTGATACCACAATTTATAAAATGAGATGTTTCATGGATACAAAATAAATCAATTATTTATCAAATGCTCTAAATGAGAAAAAACTAAGAATTCAGTTTAAATTCAAATAATGTCTTTCAGTAAAATGTTCCATCTACTCTACAAAGGTACTTTCTCTCAATGTGGCATATTCGTGGGACGCCCTGTATAATGGCGTATATTCCCGTCTGCTCCAATCAGAGTTTACAAAACCCTTTCAGCCAACAGAAAGTTGTATGAAAACTTTTACGTCACACTCATTGTGTTGTCTTCAGAATCTACTCGTCGCGATCTAAGCGAAAGTAACTTATCGCTCGAAACATGGTTTTTGCTAACACGGCGCCACAATGTAGGTTAAATACTCAGTAGCTGTATATAGTTGTAGACCTTATTACATGGGCATAAGGTAGAGATAAACAAGTCGTTATTTTTCATGAGGTTACCTATGAATAGGCAATACCACAGCAAAGAAAAACCTTCATTAGGTATATTACTGAAGCAATGAGTCGGTGTGTTACCTTGCCATATCTATAAGTCAGTTATAATGATTTACGGGTCGGCCGACATATTATAAATGGCTTTTTTTTTGTATAGAACTAGCTGATGAAACAAGCCATTGGCAATCTGATGTGAAGGTGACCATCGCCTATAACAAAGCATCATAGGTAAATACACACTTAAAATACAATATAACACCCAGACAGAGAACAAAACTCTACATGCACCACACAAATATTTGTTTTCGGTGAGGATCGAACTTACGACCAATATAACCAACTGAGTGAAAAAATAGATGCGAACATTTGCTAGGAGGCAGAAATAGATGGTAGTGCGTCTCTCGAACTCTTTTACAAAGAGTTCTACTGCTAAACGTTTCGAACATCAAACGTAAACGACGAATATTAAACATTTATCGCTAATGTGCAGCTGTGTGACCTACATGTGCGGAGTGTGTTTATTCAACGATTTACGACTATGACAGCGATGAATAGTTCCGACTAGTTACTACTTCTTAGTAAAGTCATTGTTGCAGGAATATCGTTATAACTGATTGTGACGAGCCGCCGATCAGTTAGATGCGAAACTCATATTACTAGAAACTATACTTGATAGTGTTTCATGTCTAATGCCTTGCGCACATCAAGAAAGAAAGAAGAAAAAGGTAGAAAATGCATTTATTTGACGTAAAAACACAGAACGGATAGCTGAAGAAAGGCAGAAAATGTAGGTACAACATTATCTGTGTATCGGTACGGTGGCGATCAGTGAAACGCTGTCAAATATTGCTGTCATATTTGACTGATCGTCACCGCAGAACACTTAGATGTGCGCAAGCCTTAAGGGCGGGTTCTATCTACCATCTCAGGCTACCGTCCGATAAAAATATTTCCGAAAATTGTTGATTTTTTATCATATTTCTAAGGCCATAGAGTTTCGCATAATGCTTGGCTTGAGAAGATAATTTGAATTGGGCATTTTGTATCAGAGTTGCGCTTCTGTACGCCTGCCACAAACTCTGTTTGGCTCTGTCACTGGCTCTGGTTTTGAGTCTGTGTGAGTGCTCACCAGTGTGTGTACAGTGTGTGGGGCGTTTCGACGTAGGATTTATTTCTTTGTTAGCGGTCAATTACTTCACTGAAAAAAAAACAATCCTCAAAAAAAAAACTTTAATCATATTAAAAAAATAAACTTCAATCTTTTTTCATACACTCATAGTTAAAGCTGATAGTCAGTCAGTGAGTCCGTCAACAATTATATCTAGATAAAGACTGAATGAATAGCCAGTTCATAAAGTATAAAATGAAATTATATCTGCCGTTGTCCCTAATGATCTTTGCAGAACTGATAATGGCGCTCTATAGGCTCCTTTGTCTCTGCATGGGTCATGGTAACTACGTTATGGACTAATTATATCTGTATAAGTAAGAACGAATCTTGGAATATTATTTAAATTGCCTACCTTTACTTGATTCCTTTATTTAATTTGTCCTATAAAATTAAGCAAGCAGTAAACTCCAGTCGTGGACAAACTATTGACAAAAACTACTTGGATTTTTTTATTTTGATTCGAGAAAATTGTGAAAAAAAATCTGTGTCTGAAAAAAAAACCTTGTGAGGAACACAAAAAAGGAGAACTAACATAAAAAAAGTTGCCTGGAATTGACCGCTTTCAGTGTTGAAGAAAAAGTAATTAGTGTTAGAAAACTTTTGAATGTTTATACCTATTAGTTTCATACAGTTACGATAAATCCTTATTTCTTGGTTACGAACATAAATACTGGCAAGGGTAAAAAGCCTTGCGCGTATCTTAGCGTTCTGCAGTGGCGATCAGTAAACGCTGTCAAATATCACCGTCATATTTAACAGCGCTTCAGCTGTAGGCCTACCAGAAGCTCTGTCCGGCTCTGTATCTGGCTCTGGTTTTGAGTCTGTGTGAGTGCTGACTAAATAAATCTTACGTCGAAACGTCACAAATAAAACATAGTATAATACCCTGGTGAGCACTCACACTCGCTCAAAACCAGAGACAGAGCCAGACAGAGCTTGAGGTAGGCCTACTGATCGCCATCGCCATTGCCATAGATGTGTTCAGGCCTGTAGATATGCGAGAGGCTTAAAAGAGTTTTCATTTTCGTAATGGAGCCTGAAGGTCGGACGGCATGCCTCATCGAACAACCCCGGCTTTGGTTTCCGTTCTGCTGGACACACACTCGGATGATCACTGGAGTGGGGTCTTTGTATCCTTACCCGAGTGTCTCCAACTTCAGTTAATCAGTTTAGTTAGGGCAAAAAAATATTTTTGGACTTTCGAATTTCGAATGTCTTAATAGGTCGAATTCCTTGCGTACATTACGGAAAAAGAAGATCAAGTGAGGGTAGTTAGTGATGCTGCCTCTCAGCGACGGTAGCACTCATGTCAATCGAGAAATGAGTTTTGCACACACCCTTATTGCGTATAATATACAGATTAATTATATGCTGGTATACAGGGCGATTCAAAATATACTTATGTGGATTCACAAGAAAGAAAGCAACTTTATTTAGACCTAATTAGCAATAATTTTCTGAGCTTTTTAAAATAAGACTTATAATTATATGCTGGTATACAAGGTGATTCAAAATACTTATGTGGATTCACAAGAAAGAAAGCGACTTTATTTAGACCTATTAATTAGCAATAACTTTTGTTGTGAGCTTTTTAAAATAAGACTTAATTTTGTGAGAACTCTATGCCTCTTTAACACAAATAGGAACTTTATAAGGTTTCTGCGAGGTAAAATACACAAAAAACTAATTACGTAAGCCTATTTTATAAGAACAAGCTAAGTATAAATATTTTTTTACATTCGCGAGTCAATGACTAGCGTCTGTCTATATTTAGAGAATACAAGGTTTTGTGCTTTAAATATAGGTGGGCAAGCACAAAACAAGCTCTGTCTGGCTCTGTCTCTAGCTCTGGTTTTGAGTCTGTGTGAATGTTGACTAAATAAATCCTACGTCGAAACATCACACGCACAGTATAATACACTGGTGAGCACTCACACAGACTCAAAACTAGAGCTAGAGGCAGAGCCAGACAGGGCTTGTGGTAGGCTTACTGCTTTTCGTTAGGTACCTATTCTCATGTCAGCCTTCAACAAAGCAGAACACGGAAGCCACTGTACATACTTTAATGTAACTTTCTTGCATTTTACAGTTGTAGCGTCTCGCTTAGAGCCGTAAATATATTCTGCTACGGCAAATTGCCAGAACGGAATATAAAACGTTCAGTTTAATATCTGAAAAGTCTGGAACGATTTAGCCAGCGTCGCCTTTATGAGGGACAGGCGGATTTGGCGGGATCAACTCTACATGCATGGACGGCGAATTCTTAGACTGGGATAAATGGAAGGGTGACTTTGCCTAGCACTGGGATCCAGAAGGTTCTGTAGTCAATCCTTGTTTATATCTGTTTTTCACCTATAATCTGTCATCACTAGCCAAGAGAAAGAACATAAAAAGTTATCTCTTGCAGAAAAATTGCAAATCCTTACATATTTTCCATGGCCACAGTAGTCCCACGTTTTACTGGAGTTGGTGAGAATAGATCAAAATATATAAGTACGCAAACTCGTAGTTTTAGTTTATTTTCACCAAACACCAAGGGTGTTTCATGCCCCAGATGTAAATCCCTAGTTTCGTCTCTGGATACAGCAACGGACCGATTCATTAGAACGGGCAGGAGTATACGAGGCAGGTGGCGCCAACATTTTATAGCGACTACAATGTTTTCATAGCACAGAAAACGGATCATAACAAAGTAAAGCGTGGTAAAAGGTGGGTCACTCACTATTGAGACATGGTTCGAATTATGAATATAACATACTCTAAAATAACTCTGCAGGTGCTTTTATGGAACATTTTCTCAAAGACAGTCTGCGCGATGAAATAAATAAAGCAATTTTTGATACTGGGATTCTAATTTGTGCAATATACAATACAATAACTTGCTTGGTTACGAATCTCTGGAATCTTCATTGATCATCATTATTTTGACACCAATACAATATCAATGGTGCGTTGTAATTGTATAGGACGCAGCTTCATCAGGCAGTATCGTCCGTGCCTCCGTGGGTGCTAGGACATGACCTGCCGACCATCTCAGGCAGGCTAAGGGCTGCCCAGCGACCCAACGCATCGGGATGGACCCTCATACAACCACTCTTCAAACATATTTACCGCCGAAATGGCTCCGCAGTCAAAAGGGCTCCTTCTTTTGTTTTTCATCGCCACGGCATACGCAGATAGTAAGTAAACATTTTGTTTCTGTTTTGCCGAGACGCATGTCTACGCATATTTTGGTGAATTTGAGTAATATTTTATGCTTGAATACGGGTGTATATGGAGATGGATGAATACAATTTAAACATGGCAACTCGAGTCGCTTAAAGTGGATTACGTTTCCAAGACGCAAAATGAATGCCTGACTCATTTATGTACCGAGTAAGAAAATGCAGCACACGGAAAAAGCATAACATTTAGAAGCGAAATTGGAAAAAGAAAAATTGATCTGATAAACTGTCAAGCTCATGAACGTACTCCTAAGGCGAAAACACTTCACTGAATATCTTAGACAATCTAGATAGATTGTCTAAGCTGAATATAGCTAGAACTCTGTTTTACTTTGTTACACGGCAAACAATTACAAGACGCCATCTTTTCCCACTCTAGAGATGTGATCTGATCCTTGATCCGATTAGGAATGTCCTATTCCCAAAACCAGTTGACAGTACCTACTAAGCATTTTTTATTCGTTATTTCCACTTAGATGCATTAGAAATCTTCGATGTGCTCTCCGCGGTGCGTGACGGTGAGCTCCCAGATGGAGTGTCCAGGACTCCAGGACGATGCCAATCGCCCACGGTGCCTGAGGAGGATTACATTGCGTACCGCTTCAACGAAAACGGCACCTTACACCAGCTGTCGGCCGGAATGTTCTACAACACCTTTCCTGAGGATTTCTCCATTTTAACCGTTGTCAGGCTGTCAGGTTTGTTTTAATAAAAATGCTTCTTATACGAATAATACTGAAGATAAATATTGTCAAGGTGAAACCAGAAACTTACAAGAAACAAGGCGTCACAACCCTTAGATCGAACAGTTTCAGTGAGAGAGCTTCGGTTTCAGTGAGTGAGAGCTGAAACCCATTTTCATCTTTTGAAGATTTTATATATTCGTTGTTATTCTCTCTCTCTTTTAATCTACTTTTGAGTAAGAAATATAAGTCAAAGTTAAAGATTTATTTATTCAGTATTAGTATCCCAAGGATCACTTTGAAACGACAGACATTTTATAAAAATTAAACTTTCTCCCAGTGACGGACGAAGACCTACAGAATCCAATATTCGTACTTTACTCTGATGCCGGGGATGAACAGCTCCAACTGGTTCTGGGCAAGATGGTGGAACTGTACTACGAGGATTCAAGAGGCGACCCGCCTGACAACGAAATGCTGACCTACCGCGCTGACATCGCTGATGGAAGGTAAGTGCACATACAGGCTGGCTAAGATCATGTTTTAATGCACTTGTTCGAAAAGTTTTCTTAAACAACGAGCCTACAAAAACGAAATTTGTTCAGAAGAAGAATAATTGTATTCATGAATAAAGACTTATAGCGTGTGAAAATCCTGACACGCGAGTGATTCATAGCCCTCGATAGAAATCCGAAATTGATTTTCAATAATTACATTCTTATTATCTAGTTTAATTATATCATAAGACTACGAGAAAAAGAACACCATACGGTTTTTATTATAATACCTACCCAACTCCTTGTCGAAAATGTCGACAAATCAAATCGCGAGAAGTTTTTGCACAAGGAGTTTTGTATGTAAAGTAATCTTTGTGCAAGTAGTTTGTATACCTAGAGCATTTTCTGCGCAAGGAGGTTGTAGAGCATTTAGTGGAGGTTGAATTTGGTGGGTTGTTCTAAATTCAAACACCAAAATCGAGATAAATTGCTATTGTTCGCTGATTTCAGTGAATTAAATAAGCTTTTTAGAGGAATGTTATAAACTACTTTATTATTTTTTTTGTAGCAACGAGCCCGAGTCTACACAAACGATATAGTTTTTATTCACATGTAAAAATATTATCATGAAATAAATAAAACCTCGAATTTATTACTTTCGCACGAAAAAAAAAACTATTTTTGAAATTAAACTAAACGTGAATATTATCTTAATAATATTCAAATGCCGCAACGCAACCGTTGCGGCTGAAGAAGAAATTAAAAAAGGTATTAGCATAAAATCTTGAAATTTTTCGCTAATTGCAAATTGAATTTGTGACCGTAATTTATTTTTCTCACGTATTATTTTACTCTCAATTTATTATACTTTCATATCGTAGGACTTTTACACGTCCGACAATCAATGCCTCTTCTGCTGGCCTATATCTGAAATAGCATTCGGCTGTGTCGACCTGCAAATGTCTGGAGATATTTAAAAATAACCGAGCGTGTCCTCGAATGTCGTTCAAAATTCATGGCAAAATAGCACAATCATTATTATTATCGTGTACGCGGTAAAGTTAGCTAGAAAATGTTAGCTTAGTTTTTAATTAGATAAAACAGAAACAGCAAGTATGTTTAAGCGAGTTAGCAGCTAACTTCGATTTCGGAGATCTTAGGCAAGCCTTAAGGCATACGCACATCTAGGTGATAGCGATGGCGACCAGCTAAAACGCTGTCAAATATCGCTATCATATTTGACAGCGTTTCAGCTGATCGCCATCGCCATCGCCTAGATGTGCGCAGGTCTTTAGGCTCTCGGCATAGTTTGGTGACGTAATCAAAACGAACATAGGTAAAAGTTTATGTTCGTATTAAACTCGAGACATGTCGGAAAGTTTAAATATCAAGACAAATTATGTACGCAGGTACGCACTACTGGATAAACATAATCTCTTCGTATTAGGCATAGAGTCTAGGCACGTAGGCCCAAAACTCACCTGAAAGTTGAGGGGGACGGGAGTTTTGATGAATGAGGTGCCAAAATCATGACACCAACTTGGAGGAGCATTCGGCTTTACGTTTAGAGAGTTTAATTGAAAACGGGGGGATCCACGTCAAGTTTGTAAATGTTTTGAGGGTTTATACGTCACGGTTTCTTAGCAAACTTTCAAATTGAATATGTTCTGAATCGGTTCTTATGAATTTTTACGTTTATACAAAATATATAAACCTGAATAGGTATGAAATCATTATACTTAGGTACCTACAAAAAAACAAAATCTTTATTTCAAGCAATATTAGGACAGACTTGCATTATGAAAACTAAATTTGATTTAAAATATGATTGTATGGGTCAACGCAGCGGAGAGGATTTTATTAAGGCACTCAAAAATCAACTTAAAATTATTGGAATAATAGTGTATTTATTATGGATCTGATGGAAAAATGCTCGCAGACGCGGGAGCAATTTTTGACAGGTTCAAGTATGCACCTTATTCCAATAATCTTAAAATAGATTTTCGAGTGCCTTAATAAAGCCCTCTCCGCTGCGCTCCTCTCTGTCTGTGCTGACCCTATGACGCGAGGAAGTTTTCGAAAGCTATAAGAAATAAGTTTGTTTATAGATGGCATCGACTGGCTATAAGTATCAAGGGTGATTCTGCAACGTTGCTGGTTGACTGTGAAGTCAAAGAAACTTTGTTGCTCAACCGGAAACCTGGTAGCACCTTCAACTTAGCCGGCGCTCTTGTAGTGGGCGCGCAAATAACACCTGATCAATACTACGATGTAAGTTCTAAATTATTTTCTAACTTCATCAAGGTATTATCAGACATTGTGCTCTTTATTCTTTAGGTATACATCATTACCGCCGATTAAAGGCTTTTAAATATCAATCATTTAAAACACTTCCATCAATAACAGTTAATTTTAGTAACTTCCTTGAACCAAATTCACTAATTTGCATGGAGCTACAAACATATCATTTAAATTGAGGGTAATTTACAGGGCGACATCGAGTTGCTTCAATTCGCCAACAAACCAGACGCCGCTTACGAAATGTGCTCAACTATTGCCCCCAATTGCGGTGGAATTGGAGACGCCCAATTTATTACAGGCAACAACTATGTCGCGGAAATGGAACCGATATACAGACCTATTGATAACTTTCCAGTTGATACAGGGTTGAATAACTACGCCACAGAACCAGAACCCATATACAGGGCGGTTGAGAATAACGCTTATGATACAGGGTCACAGTTTGGAACTGAACGTGGACCTGTAGACGTAACAACTTTGAATTCTTTCACGCTGGACAGTGATGGAGTCAGGCAGTATGGGCACTATGGTAGGAACAGGTCTCGAAACAGGTCAGAAATGTGGGCTGCTGGAAGCAGAGACTTAGTGACTGAAAGGCCTAACTGGAATGTCGCTAGCCAATACGCATTTTCTGGATCTAGTGATAATGGTAAGGCAAAAACAAGTTATCAAACAGGCAAAGTAGGTATTCGGGCTTGAAAATACTACATTATTTACAAAGGTTAAAATAAAAGCTTTTGTGCACTATGCCAGTACTCTCAAACGGTGAAGGAAAATATCATGAAGTATGTCGTAGAACCTAAAAACGATGAAAACATGTGTCAAGTCAAAATAAATAAAAATACGAATTGCACTAAAAAAGCCTATTTAAGGCGCACTTAAAATATTTTCACCAACCAAAGGACACAATAAGAAGAAGAATAAAGTCACAATCATCACAGATAAACCTCATTTGTAACCCATCCGATGGAAACACGTAAAACCATAAATTATTATGGTTTTTCAGATGAGAACAGTATTTTTGGAAGGTTCACCGATGCTGACGAGTATATGCCGGTGACAAGTGTTCCCGAAGAGACTGTAGACGCTGTTGATGTGACTACTCCAAGAGTAAGTATATTTTGCTCTATCATCATCCTCAAACGCTTGAAGAAGTTCACCATGGAAGTACTCTCAAACGGTGAAGGAAAACATCGTGAGGATACCGGCGTATAAGATCTAAAAGTATCTAAAAATTTGAAAACATAGTGTTGAGTGCAGAAAGGAGCCTTTCCGAGGCGCACTTAAAATCTTTTCACCATCACACACATTCACATCTTTTTTCCCCTGAGTGACTTGTTTCGTTGCCCGATCTCAGTAGTAGATGTTCTATTCCTAAAAACGGCTATCAATATGTTTATTAATTCTAAAACTACGAGTATTTCTACGTGTTTCATCTAACTAATAAAATCAACTCTGATGATACACCTTCGCGTGATATGATAAAACGTTACGGTCATAATAACAGGCTATTTGTGAAACGGGTCAACCCTCATTTTCCCCAGAATTAAAATTAACTAGTAGAGCTTCTAAGCGTATGAACTTTAAGCAAAAGCTATGAACACTTGCACAATGCACACACACATATAGGAGTCAGCATCGTCAATCTATATCAGTCCACTGATGGATGTAAATCTCTCCCAAGACGCGCAACTGAGCCCGGTCTTCGGCTCTTCTCCTTCAGTGCTTGCCAGCTGCAGCTAGGAGTATCTAGAGACAAGCTAAGTCAAGCATAGAACTACCTATAGGTATACACACGGTGTGTGGAACTATCATACTCCTACTTTTTGTAAGAATCGAGAGTCGCATTGAGCTAAGTAGTGTGGGAAATGTGGGCTACTCCGCAAAGATCCCAGGTCCATCCATCCCTAGCTAGTCTCAGCTCAGTTGGTAATGGCTCTGCTTTCTGCGCCTTAGGCCGTGAGTTCGATCGCCAGCGAGAACAAATACTTGTGTGGTGAACGCAGATGTTTGTTCTCTGTCTGGGTATTATAGTACAAGCTCTGCTTAATTTGGGGCTACATAGTGCTGTGTGGATTATCAACAATATTTATTTATTTATTACCCCATGCAGCTAAGCTTTTGAAAAATCATGGAATCAAACTTTTGCAGGAGAATTCGCAAAATAACAGACGAAACCGCATTTTTATAACTACTACCTGCAGACAATACCTTAGTTGGAGCTCTCTTACTCTATGAACTAACCTTTCGATATCATTATAGCTTCGGCGGAGGGACGACGTACCGGAAGAGACGCTCACGACCACCGAATCTGCGTACACACCTATGGCCACGACGGAAGACACCGATTGGCTGACGCATCCACCGGAAGAGGCCCAAGTGAGACCCTCTTTAGATAATGTCCGTTACCAAAAATATGATCAACCTTTTCTTTGCAATCTTTTCTGTTTATAGAATTAGAAAATGAAGATCTATTATTAAACTAAAATAATGAACATTTTTAATCTGAATAACAGCGAACTTTCTAGTGTTCTTAGCTAATTGTCTAGAAAATATTGATTAGAAAATAAACAGTGCAAACATTCTAATTGTTTATGAACTGCAAAGCAAGCAATTTCAACGCTTTTATTTATTGTTTAAAATCACAAAGAAGATCAAATCATCTATAGAAATAATTAACCAGCTTTTTTAATTACCTACTTTATATAAAGGGGAATTCTTCGTACGGTTCATCCGAGACGTACTATGACTACGGGAGCTCTGGCACATATATGGGTCCCCGAGGGTATCCTGGTCCGCCAGGGCCCCAGGGACCTAGGGGCCCTAAGGGGGAACCAGGGAAGCTCGGAGCGGAGGGACAACAGGGGTTCACTGGACCACCGGGACATGTTTTTGTTGTGCCGGTAAGTAACATGCTGTATAAAAAAAGGTTTTACTAAAACATAATTATATTGCTGGTTAGTTTGGCTAGCCTTAAGTTTTTTTACATACCTACCTTAAAAAAAATATTAATTTTGACATTTCGTCCGAAACAATTAAACTAATTAATTAGGTATACTAAATTCTCCATCTACGGAATAACGCTATTTGTCTAATAAAAAGTGTCAGCCCTTGTTTTTGACAAGCCGCCCGTCACTAAGACCGAGATTCATAGACGTGACTTTGCTTTACAGCAAAGGAGTCTTCGCAAATCTTTTGATTATCGAAGTTTCCTATCAATATTTTGAATAAAGAAGAGCTTGACAGAACTATGAAATATAATTTAGTCAAAGTTCGGTCTATGAATCTCGGCCATAGACCGCACTTTGACTTTACTTTGATGGAAAGTTCTACTTTTAACCAAAAATATATTTCATAGTTCTGTCAAGCTCTTCTTAGTTCAAAATGTTGAAGGTAAAATTCGATAAACAAAGCTTACTTTGCGAAGACTCCTTTGCTGTAAAGCAAAGTCACGTCTATGAATCTCGGCCTTAGAGATGTATATTCAGACGCATACATTTTTCTATTGATGGAAAACTAGCCCTGAGTCAGAGAGATAGTAGAGTAGAGCTCAGTGAAGTGCTCGTCTGGGGAAATACCACCGCCATGCCTTTTTCTGCCGTGAAGCAGCATCGCTGTGTTTTTAGGTTTGAAGGGTGTGGGTGCCGGTGAAATTACTCGCACGTGAGGCTGAACATCTGTAAGCCTCAAGTTGATGGACGCAGGGTAGTGCATCGTATGTCACGTTCCTGACGTGTGTATCCTACGAGGCAGTACTTTGTTATAGACAGTGGTTACCACTTAACATGGTTCCATCAGCAAGTTGCATAAAAAAGATTGTTATGCTCAACTTAAAACTCTATAATTGTTGACAATAACAATACCCAAGGGTTTAAATTATGTAAATCCGTGTGTAATTACAGCTTCATCAATCGGGAAACGATAAAGGACCAGACGCGCAATCAGAGGCTTTGCGCCAGATGCTGACACAACACATGGTATGCATCATCATCAATATCATCAGTCCACTGCTAGACAAAGACCCCTATAAATTTCCAGGAAGAACGATTCTGAGTCCTTTCTATCCATCGACTTCCCACGATCTTAAAAATGTTAGTCCATCTGGTGGGTGGGCGCCCTAATTTTCGTCGTCCGTTCGTCGCTATATATTCGAGAACCTATAGTTGGTATGCATACCAAGCATTTATATGGATTTGCCCAAAAATCGAAGACTCTCAAAAACAAATACTCAACAGATGTTTAAACCTTTATAATTGTTTAATTTTAAGAACTAATCACAATTTATGTCAAAAACAAGAATGGATGAAAAGGTACATTAGAAACTCAATACGTCTTTGAAAGCAATTTTGAACAGATTTGAGCAAGTCTTTGTCTGATATTGATGATTTTACAAAAGGTAATAGACAGCCCTTATTATAGCTCAGTTAGTATCTGTGCCTTCTGGGTTGGAGGGCGTGGGTTCGATCCCCGCCGAAAACAAACACTTGTGTGTGAACTTAGTTGTTTCAAATCAGATCATAACATTATCTATTATTTATTAAAAAAAGTATTATAAAATCAATAAAATCTAAATCAAATAGGTGCCAGTTCCACGCGACATATAAGTATAATCAGCTATCTGGGTTCCACAGTACAAGCTTTGCTTAATTTGGGGCTAGTGTTGTCTTCAATATTTATTGAACAAATTACTTGGGTGGTTCACCACCCAAGTATTTGTTTTGTCTGTTCTCTGCCTGGGTGTTATATTGTATTATTTTCTCAGTATGTATTTACAAAAGTAACAGTAACAGTAAGTAAGTAAAAGTAAAAGTATGTATCAGCTATATTCATAATTACAGGCTGCAATGCGAGGAGCAGAAGGACCAATGGGTTTGACTGGTCCATCTGGACCCGAAGGTGAAACAGGACCAGAAGGAACGAAAGGAGAACAGGGAGAGATTGGTGAACCGGTGAGTATCGACAAAAGGATTTATGCAGTAGGTACATGAATACAGCACTGACATGACGACTGATAGAGATGAGTGGAGGAAGAAAACCTGTTGTACCGACCCCACTTAGTGAGGGATAAGGTCAAAAAAGATGATGATGATGAACCACAGGGATCACTTACGTCTTAAATCTATGTGAATCTTGGTGCCAGTTCTAGAAGCAGACCATAACACCACCAAACTCTTACAGTTTCTTTCATTATTACAGATTTCCGTCAAATATTCTTTTGACTAGAGCAAAAACGCATGTGTCAATGTGCACGAAAAGAGCACATTTTAGGCACACTTAAATTTCTTTCTCCACACTAGTTTGAAAGAAATTAGAGAAGAAGAAGAAAGAAAGAAAATACATTTATGAGACACACATACATAGATGTAGGCGTCAACATTAGATTCTCCTCTTCCTCGCGTCGTGCTCCTCACTGCTGATGGTCGTGACCCCCCCCATGGATCAATTTATCCTTGACAATGTTTCGCCACCTGGGTCTGTCACCACCACCACCTGGATTCATGGACCTTCACGTTGAGAGTGGAGCGGATTTGGTCGGACCAACGTATCGGGCTTCGACCTCGTGCTCTCAATTTTGCCCGTGATGACAAGATTTTCCATAGATAGTGATTGATAAAATATGCCAAATAGGCCCTGACTCAGTTTTTCGCTGCTTGACAAGGCATTATCTACTAGAGACACCATAAGACGAGGTGTAAACTAGTAAGATTTGTTTTGTTATTAGCATCTCTTCTGTTTTAGGGCCAGCCTGGACCAAGAGGCATTCAAGGCTCCTCAGGCCGATTAGGACGTCGAGGCCACGCTGGCAGAGATGGAGAAAGAGGCTCGCCTGGCGCCACTGGCGTAAAGGGAGAACAAGGCTACCAGGGCTTACCTGGCATGCCTGGGGATAAGGGCGAGAGAGGAATGATTGGAATGCAGGGAGAGTCGGGTGCAACGGGACCAGATGGACCGCCGGGGGATGATGGACCGCCAGGACCGCCGGGCTTTCTGGGAGAAATTGTAAGTACCTTACTTACTACTTTCAGTTGCTAGTTCATTCGAGCGCGTAAAAAGTAGATGATAAAAGGGCCATACAAATATTGCATACAAAATAGACATTGGCCTTTCATATTGGCACTCTAGCTCTTCTAGCTTAACAAGCTGTTAAGGTCTGATGCCGTCTCTATTTGTTGACATTAAAGTGACGTAACAAGAATATTAAAGCGAGCCGCTTTTGGGAGAACAAGCTACTCGAAAGTGTCCGAGACACGGAACATTATTATCCTGTGGACCGGGATTAAGAATGAGGGGAGGCAATGTCTACCCAAACTTTTTATGAGACACAAGATAGTACTATATCTTACAGCTTTTCAACTTATATATAAATAAGTTTTCAAAATTATTGCTTCTTCAACTTTCAGGGGCCAAGAGGATTCATGGGACCGAGAGGTTTCCCAGGGCTGATTGGTTATCCGGGAATGCCCGGTGTGGAAGGACCCCAAGGGTCTAAAGGTGCGCCTGGTCAACCTGGTCCACCTGGACAACAGGGGCAGCCTGGCACGATGGGGCCAATGGGATCCACTGGACCACAAGGACCTATTGGTACACCAGGCATACAGGTATATATTTTTTTACCTCGAGTTCCTTTCAACAAGCCTATTCCATCTAAAATACTGACCCAGGCACTATAGCGTCCCGCAAGTAGGGCTTGTGTAATCACCAAAAAAACTAAAAAAAGGCCTATTTACTTTTAAAGTAAAAGTAAATAGGCCTTTGCATCTATTGTAGATGCTTTATATACAGCGTCAGAGGCAACTATGGTGATTACACAAGCCCTACTTGCGGGACGCTATAGTGCCTGGGACAGTATTTTAGATGGAATAGGCTTGCAGCCTTGCACCTATACCATCCTGACAGCTTAGTCGGCCTAATCCACAGGAAAGACATGGTCAATACTTGCGGAGCTGACTAAGCCACGGGTTTCCTCACGATGTTTTCCTTCACCGTTTGTGAGAGCGAATATTTCTATGTGATAAAGTTCATTACTCTAGAGATGATAAATCAGTCCCTAGAGAAATAAACTTATTTGGCCACCATCTTGACTTACAAAAAGAACATATTTTATTGATATCTGTATTATTGTTAAAAAAAAAAACATATTTCAGGGTCCCCAAGGCAAACCAGGAATGTCCGGGCTACCAGGACCCGAAGGTTCGCCAGGCACTCCTGGTAACCCAGGACAACAAGGCTCGCCAGGAGATTCTGGTCCTTCAGGACCTCAGGTAAATGGGAATTGCATTAATTTAAAGGACACTAATTGTTGATTATTATTGTTCTTGCGGGATGCTGTAGTGTATCGAAGAGCTATATTTATTACAATAATACAAACTCAAGTGAAAGTAAATTTGTATGTTTCTAAGTTTCTTTTTGACATTTTCAGGGCATGTTAGGTTTTCCCGGAAGCCGAGGTACGAAGGGAGACGATGGACCACGAGGTTTACCGGGTGATAAGGGCGACAAGGGAATTAGAGGAATTGAAGGGGAAAAGGGAGAAATAGGACAGAAAGGGGATCGTGGCTTGTTGGGAGAACCTGGACCGCCTGGTGTAGAAGGACCAGAAGGAATAAAGGTACACTAAACAGGACGACTGTAAAAAAAAAAGAAGACCATAAATTTTAAAATTTGTAATACAAAATTTATCAAATGCTTATTTTTTTTAATATCTATGAATGTAGTATAAATTGTTTTTTAAATTCAAATAATGTCTTAGTAAAATGTTCCATCTACAATATTCAAGGTACTTTTCCTCCATGTGGCATATCCGTGGGACACCTGTATAACAATAACAGACGCAATGTTTTTACCAAAGTGCTAAAATTATAAGAATAACTTTCTAAAGTAAATTAACTGAATGATTGTTTCAAGATGGATGGCCGACTTAGTCAGGGTCGCAGGGCGGCAATGGTTTAGACTTGCACAGGATCGATTTAGATGGCACTAACTATGAGAGGCCTATATACCCACAAGTGGGTGAAGTCGGGCTGTGGATGATGATGATGATGAATTATTTTTTCAGGGAGCTGAAGGTCCCAGGGGAGAGACTGGACCTATTGGTCCTGGGGGTGAAAAAGGTGCAACTGGTCCTCAAGGGCTGGCAGGGTACCCTGGGAGCCAGGGAGAGAAAGGCGATAAGGGTGGTTCAGGGCGCAGGGGGAGAAGAGGCAATAAGGGATCTATGGTAATTAATCAATGGAACTATATACCTACTATTTGATGAACGCATGGAGTGCATCGTACGGCACGTTCCTGACGTGCGTGACCTACGAGGCAATGCTTTGTTATAGGCGATGGTTACCACTTAACATCAGGTGGGCCATATGCTTGTTCTTTCAGCTAGTTAAATAAAAAAAATAAAAATAAGATTTGTTCTCTTATGAATATTGAATAACGTTTAATTTTTGTACAGGGTTTGGTGGGCACTTCTGGAGATCGTGGGGAAAGTGGGCTACGTGTGAGTATTCTAAGATTGATTTTTATAATTTTGATGTTAAGATTGTTTTAAATGTAAGTAACAACATTTAAAAGTTTTAAAATTACTTCAAATGCCAAATAACGTAAAAACTATTACTATTAGCTCGATTGTAGAAAAAAATATTACAATCGAGCAAAGATATCGATCCAATACCATAACAAGGAAGTTTATCTAGGAAGCTAACTTTAGAAGAAAGCGATAACAAAAACTAAAACTTTTAAAAAGTTTGCAAAAGAAAGAAAAAAAATCAAACTGGCTTTCCATGGATTTTCCTCAACTGGGGGGTAGTTCACATATTTTATCTGACAACCGAATTGAATTGAGAACACTATAATTGAGTATTTTATGAAATTGGACTGCAATTTACGGCTGTTTGACTAGGTTTTTAGGTAAAATAACCGTAATTTTGAACTCTATAATAAAAAAGGAAAGAAATACGTTTATTTATCGCTCACCTCCAACGAGGAACATTATGATTACTAAAAATAAAACGCTTTATGTAAATACAAAGCAGAAAACAAAAAGTAAAAAAATCTGTTTGCAGGGGTATAGGGGGCCTCGTGGACGTCGTGGTTCAGACGGTGCTCCTGGTCCCAAAGGCGATACAGGCCAACCGGGATCACCCGGGTCCATGGGAGAACGGGGACCACAAGGGCTTGAGGGACCAAGAGGATTCCCTGGCGGGATAGGCCCACCCGGATCAGATGGAAAAACTGGTTTAACTGGCCCCATCGGTGAACGAGGACCAACGGTATGATTTGATTCTTACGTACCTAATCATAATCTTAGGCACATACTAACCCACTGGTTGCTAAGGTGGCTGATAAGCTGGCTGATAAGCATCCTCCCTTAGACAATGCTCTCATCAGTTTTGAGTCTTATGCAATCAGAAACTTTCCTGTAAAGGCATCATCTATCCTATCTGTTGGTCTGCCAAGACCTCTTTTATGCTCCCTTTCCTTGTTTCGTGTTTGGACTCAGATCGTTTTATTTAACACAATCTCATACTTTATTAATTCAGGGCGAACCGGGGACATCCGGCCTACCGGGTTCATCTGGACCAGTAGGACCTCAAGGGCAACAGGGTGAACCAGGTCCTCAAGGTCCACCAGGATCTTCGGGAATACCCGGTACGCCAGGAGACGTGGGCGCGCCGGGTGAGGTTGGCAAGGAAGGACCAGTTGGACCGCACGGACCGGAAGGAAAACCTGGACCGGTAGGATCTCCAGGACCACCGGGGCATACGGGAGAGCCAGGATTGCCGGGAGCATCGGTAAGGATAACTCAATTTAAACAAAGCGAAAGAACAGATTTCTAACTATGCAGCAAAACTATATCATCCCACTCCTGGGCAAACGTCTCCCTCAAAGGCTTCCACTTTTCTCACTCTCGAGCCTCCCGTAAGAGTCAAGGCTGCTAGCAAGCAAGGCTTGGGAGCCAGATGACTCCCGATAGATGGGCAACCATCAGCACACCTTGGGGCCCTATCAGCACACCTGGCGGCGGCCAAGGGGGATGGCCGATAAGGCGTTGGCGAGATGATGTAAACATTTTTGAGATTCTCTAAAACTCTTTTGTATTTTATGACAACAGGGTATCCCTGGTGGTAAAGGTGATATCGGCCCAGTCGGACCAGCAGGTGTGAGAGGTGATAAGGGTGAGCCAGGAGAAGCGGGTCAAGAAGGACCACAAGGACCACAGGGCCGCGAAGGACCTCGCGGCTCACCAGGACCAGGCGGACAGAAAGGAGAAATTGGAGAACCTGGACTTTTGGGTAACTAAACCTTTTACAATGTAAATATGTGCGCAGTTTTTGGAACAAAGAAAATATGGATGAACTGTAGAAAAATTACATGGATAAGAAAGGAGTAAATACAGAAATGACGGCTGACTGAAGAGAATGGAAGAGGAACACAACCAAATATTATGTACTTACTTCATAATCACGCTTTGTTCGAGATTAAATATATTGAATTAAACCTTTAGGTCCCATCGGCCGTGATGGGCTTCCCGGCCCCAGAGGACTGAATGGATCACCGGGGCCAGTTGGTCCTCCAGGCGAGGATGGTGATAAGGGTGAAGCTGGCCCGCCTGGCGAGAAAGGCTTCAAAGGAGCGGCTGGTGAAGCTGTAAGTGGAGTAATACAAATAATAATAATAACTCTATTTATTGAGGACTACATATTTAGTAAAAATGCATATGGCTAAATATTACAATCAAATCACATCAAATATTTATTTAGTAACTTAATCTATGTTAAATTTCATGCGTTTGAGATCTCCTTTTAAGTATATAAATACGTGTATTAGGAGATATAATGTACCTAGTCCTACAATTTGGTGGTCTTATCGTGCGTTCGTCTCGGTAAAATAGAATACTTTAAGCCTTGTAGTTGCACGGGCAGAATCTCGAAATCTCGGAACTGCTACCAATTCTATGTTATTAATTCTATGTTATTAATGTATTTTTGTTTTAAAGGGACCAATTGGCGCACCAGGAATTCAAGGTCTGCGCGGTGAATCTGGACCTGTTGGATTACCAGGAGAGAAAGGCCCGCAAGGTGACATTGGACTGACTGGACCGCCGGGCGCTGATGGAGTCCGCGGTCCAGCAGGACCCGCTGGTCCAATAGGATTGCAGGGGGAGAAGGGGCAACAAGGGTTTAAAGGCGATACAGGAGACACTGGACCGATAGGTAAACCTTGATACGCAGTAGCCGTTGTAGGAGTTTTTTCTGCACACTTAGGTATACTACAGTGCCAATGTTTTCTTACTTCTTTTTTAAAGTAGTTCCCAGGCATAGTAGACAAAAATAATAATGTAAAAATAAGTTAAGGTCGCAAAAACACGGACAAGAGACCACGAACACGGACAAGAGACACGGGAAAATAGAAGGCCGGCATAAAATGCAGGAAACCAATATCTAATGAGTATATCCAGTCGTACCTAAGACGATGATGATCTAAGTATAATGGTTAAAAATGCAATATAACTTCAGGGCAAACTGGACCTCCTGGATTGACTGGAGCTCCGGGGCGTAGAGGCTCGAAGGGCGCACCCGGTGAGCTCGGTCCGCGTGGAGCAGAAGGCCAACATGGGGAAGTGGGGAGTCCAGGGCTGCCAGGGCCAGCGGGCGCACAGGGGCCTGAAGGGAAAAGGGTAATATGATCTTGTATACATTAGATCTTCACTGAGCATAGACAGCTCTTGATTTCAACCAATCAGCTTCAAATATGGTTTGCAGCCAATTTGTTGGAATCAGGAGTTGTCTACGCTCAGTGAACTTTACCAACTTCGCGATAGGGCTGCGTATTCTTCAGCCTCTATCTATTTACCCGAGACTACGACCATTTTTACCAGTGACTTGACTTAAAACTTACACCATGGGTTCCTACATTTCTGTCTACTTAATGGAATGTATGGATGTTTTGCAATGTTAATAATCAGGCCATTGCATCTAATGAAGATGTTTTATATAACGTCAGGGGCAACTGGTCCTTTATGAGATCCCTATTTACGGGACGCTATGGTACCTGGGACAAGATTTTTAGATGGAGTAGGCTTGCCCAGGACCTATACCATTTTCTCAGCTCAGTTGGCCTAATCCACGGGAAAGACATGGTCAATACGTGCAGACTGCCGAGCTGACTAGGCCGTGGGTTTTTTCACGACGTATTATTTATCATGTATCCAATAATTGGCGTTTTTCAGGGACCTCGAGGAACTATCGGAATGAAAGGCGATGACGGCCTTCAAGGACCCCAAGGTGAAACCGGTTCTAGAGGACCTCCAGGTCCTGAAGGACCCAAAGGAGATTTAGGGCCCGCTGGCATTCCAGGAGAGCGGGGAGAAACAGGTCCTCACGGCATCAAGGGTGAACCTGGTCCGGAAGGCCAAGAGGGTAGCACTGGTCCACCCGGTCCAACTGGACCTATCGGACCACCAGGAAAGTCAGGGGAGACTGGCTTACCTGGCACCCCGGTGAGTAAGATTTTATATGATTTCAATCTATTTTATGAAACGCCGATATCAGTGATGTTCCATAAGCGCGAGGGGTCGGTGACATCGTAAAGGTCGCACGAAACACTGAGAGAACCGGGCTGAGATGATGATGAATTTCTATGAAAGACCAAAATTAGTTAGAATAGCGTGTTTCTACGCATCTTTATTGTTCCCAGGGTTCCGAAGGCCCTGCAGGCATTCAGGGTAGCTCAGGCCAGCCAGGCGAGAAGGGCGACACTGGACCAAGAGGCGTGCCGGGAGAGCCAGGTCCAGTGGGCCCTGTTGGACCAACAGGCCCGGAAGGGCAGAGGGGCGTCAGAGGAGCTCCGGGACCTAATGTAAGTAAAAAAATACAGTTTGTTTTCAGGCTCGATGGTTACCCGCAGTTGATTGTTCTGAGGTTATTTCACTTCACCATAATCGATAATTTATTTTATGAGCTAAATTTCGTCTTCTTCTTCGCCAGAAAGAGAAGGAATCAGATGATTTGGTAATAGCTACCTACATAACGAAATGATTTTCAGATTCATTATTTTTCAGGGTGAAGTTGGGTCACCAGGCATAGTTGGGCCAGAGGGACCTTCTGGAAAAGTTGGCCCATCCGGCGCTCCGGGGCCAAGAGGAGATAAAGGCAACAGGGGTCCCAAAGGTCACATCGGAGACACTGGGCCAATGGGAATAAAGGGAGACCAGGGAGAGATGGGAAAACAGGGGAAAGCTGGGCCTACGGGGCCAGCTGGACCTAAAGGCGATATGGTGAGCATTATCTTGCACCAAATATCATCTACTCGATAAAATCTCAGAGCATCCAATCATATATTCAATCAATCATTGTTTGTTTGAAAGTTTGGATTTTTGCGAAATCCGGCTAATGTTAGCTGGATAGTAAGTACTTATTATATTTCTGTTCATGCAATATAATATCCTGCAATAGCGAGCGACGAACGGAAGCTATTCTTATTTTTTTGTCAGGTTATTTGAGCTCGTTTGTAACAGTAAGTAGGTATATCTGTTTCTTGTATATTTCACATTACATTGTTGAAGAGTAATTAATGAAAGCCAATTGTTTACCTTACCAGGGTCCCGACGGCGTACCAGGACTGAAAGGCGACACCGGCCCCGCAGGACTCACTGGGCCAGAAGGTCCTTTAGGACTCAAAGGGGAACCAGGTCCCGAAGGCAGGCCCGGTCCGCCTGGCCCAGCCGGCTCGCCCGGACCCCCGGGTCCACCCGCGCCACCGCCGCAACTACCCGCAGAACTATTCTCATCGTATCGCCGTCGGCGGAGTGTTGACGATGTTGAAACTGCAACTGAGGATAACTTTGAAGAAGGTATATTGGAACTGATGGATTTTGTCGCTTCCAATAATCATATAGGCAAATCATAACCATACTTGCATCTATGAGATATACTAACACAGCACAGTAGTCCCAAACCAGTAAAGCTTGCAACTGTGGGAACCAGATTATGAAAGAATTTATAGTTACCACATACACAATAAGCAGAATTCCAACTGAGCCTAACTGAGCCGTGAAGTCCGTCTCTATTTAGAGATTCAGTTAGTAAGCATTCCCAAAGATATGGTCCAGTTAAAATATTTTGATATAAGAAAATAGAAGTAAGTGATAAAAAAACAAAACTCACACATAATCCCTTGTAAATTGTTTCAGATGAAGAAATTGAGTGGGTAAAAGAAATTTTAACAGGAGTTATAGCAGCTCGCACCGCCATTGAAACAGCTGTTCGTCCGCGGGGAACGAGAAGTAATCCAGCCTTGTCATGCCGAGACTTGAAGACTTCACATGTCAATGTGACAGATGGTACTTAGACCTTTTATTTTCTCCATGGCTCATCATTATCATCAACCTATTGCAATCCACAGCTGAAGATAGGTTTATCACATGGCACGCCACTGAGCCCAGTCTTCGGGTCTTCTCATCCAGTTGCTGCCTGCCACCCTGCGCAAATCGTCACTCCATCTAGTCTGAAGGCATCCTACTCTACGTTTGCCTAAACGTGGTCTCGTTTATACCAGCACTATCGGTTTTTCTGTAGACATGACCGGCCCACTGCCACTTCAGTTTGCTCTATGGTTATTCAGTACTATAATTATGTCCACAAATACAACAGCTGTTGAATTTAGGGTCTATAACGACAATGCCTGTTTAACCCCGCCTTCCCCTACCTTTGATATTTAATTACACAATTATGGACGATGTCACGGATTACTAATCAAACTAAAAAATTAACTGTCAAATATTTGAACTGTTTGATTACTCGAAACCGGTCTTAATATTAAAAGTGCTGTGTTTGTTAATTTAACAAACCGCATGAAATGTTCTGCACTAAAGGATCTTCTTAGCGAGCCACTGGTTCTTTCGAACGAAGCGTGGTGAAAAGATTTTAAGTGAGCCTCAAAGAGGCTTCTTTCATGCACTTGACACGTATCGAACTTTTAAGATTCTAGGACATGCCGGTTTCCTAACGATGTTTCACCGTTTGAGAGCATAGTGGAGGCATGCTTGCACTGGCACTGGCTGCTTCAATTGCACTGGTATAGTGTAGGTAGATATTTTTTTGGGCAGAAAAACTCATTTGTATACCTACGACTGGATTTGACCCACAAGTCCCACAACCTTAGGATTGGAAGGCGGGGCCGCTACCACCAGCGCTCTGTACTAAAAGATGTTTGTCCTTATTTATAGGTTTCTACTGGATAGACGCCCGAGGCAGTATAAGTGGACGCCCAACTAAAGTCTACTGTAAAGGATCTAGTACCTGCCTATTCCCTGACGAACGAGACATAGGAGTTTTTAACACTGACGGCACTCCTCACAAGTTCTCACAGATGGATGATGGATATAGAGTAAGCTTATCCCTTTGTACTTTAACAATAGTTCAACTCGAAAACTCATTTTAATACTAATAACTATCATTGGACGCCTAAAAATTAAAACGACCTCGCGCTGACAATGCACGCCGAACATGGAGAGACAAAATAGATGCCTACCTCCATAGTAGCCCAAATAAGTAATGAATGAAGAAAAGGAAGTGAGGCTTTTTTGTCAAGTTTTTTAAACTTATATAATTATAGGTTACATACGACGGTGAAGGGTTCGGAGCTATACAACTACGTTTTCTGAGGTTATTGTCGAATGGAGCGAAACAGAATTTCACATACAGTTGCCTTGATACGAAAACACCACAGAGGTAAGACAACTTTCTCACACGAACTATGAAACTTTACGTGGTAGAGCTCTTTGTGAGAACTCGTCCGGGGAAGTACCTACTACCACCATGCCTATTTCTGTCGTGAAGCAGCATCGCTGTGTTTCGTTTTGAAGGGTGTGGGTGCCGGTGAAATTACTGGCACGTGAGGCTGAACATCTGAATGCCTCAAGTTGATGGACGCATGGCATGGCATGGAATGGTTGATGGCATGGTTATCACTTAGCTTATACCACCAGCAAGTTGCTTTAAATCAGACAAGAGGAAAAGTTTTCTTCTTCTTCCTGCCCTTATCCCACTAGGTGGGGTCGGCACAACATGTCTTTTTCTTCCATTCTCCCCAATCACTCGCCATCTCAGTACTCACTCCTTTCTTGGACATATCATCTTTCACACAATCCATCCATCTTTTCTTAGGCCTACCTCTACTTTTATATCCATCAACATTCATGCCTAACACTCTTTTCGTCACATGACCTTCTTCTCTCCTCATAACATGTCCATACCACGCCAGCCGATTACTTCTCATTTTCTCCGTTACTGGCGCTACTTTCAAACTTCCTCTGATGAACTCGTTTCTTATTTTGTCCATTCGTGTTACCCCGCACATCCATCTCAACATTCGCATCTCTGTCGCATGCACGACAAGAGGAAAAGTTTTAAAAAAGTATTAAAAAAAACGTTATCCGTAACTAGCCACACGGCTTTTTAAATTATCTATAGGTAATTAAAAAACTAGCTACCTACTTATTATGTCCCAATGCTGATGCTGGGCAAAGGTCTCCCCCAAAGCATTCCACTCATCCCGGTATCCAGCGGTCATAAAAATCTCGACATTCACCGGAAAGATTGGTGGGAACCAATCTTTCCGGTGAATGTCGAGATTTTTATTAAACACAAACATGGGCAATTTCATTTCAGATCGGATATTCCCTCAGAGCTGACAAGGATAAGAAACGTCAGATTATTTGGAACGAATGCGGCTGAATTCAGAGAGCCGCAACTAATAAGAGACAACTGCAAGGTGCGTATGAATTTAACACTATCTAGCCCCAAATTAAGCAGAGCTTGTATACTATGAGAACCTGATAGCTGATACCTACTTATATTATACTTTTTTTTGTTAACTCGTACTTAGAATACAATATAAAACCCAGATAAAGAACAAACATCTGCGTTCACCACACAAATATTTGCTCCCGGTGGGGATCGAACCCACGACCTACGGCGCAGAAGGCAGAGCTACTACCAACTGAGCTGAGAGGCCAGTCAAATAACAAGACTCGCATGATTTTGTCATAAATCTTATATTATTTGTTTACAGGAAGGGTCGGGCGAGATAGTGTTTGAAATAAAGACCTCGCGAACCGACCGTCTCCCCATTACCGACTTCCAACCACTACTGTTCGCAGACGCAAACCACCAGTTTACATTCACGGTGGGACCTGTCTGCTTCACTTAACTGTAAATAAGGATAATTTATTATGTACAAATAAGCAAGGACTTTTGTAAATATGTAAATAAATTGTGACGGCTGAACAATGTGATTTTTTTTTATACATCGTCCTATAAGTATTAGTCAATACTCCGGATTTTATTCCCGCAGTGTCATTTATATGCTGTGTAGGTGCATACCTACTCAATTACATATTAGGTACTTTGAAGCGTAGCGTGTGCTGTCTTTAAAACTTTTGCTTTTGTATTATTGCCTACGTCTCACTAAGTGAATTGGCACCACACTGGAACTTCACTGCTGTTATTATTTTTGATTTGTAAAAGGATCATACAAAAAAACGGTGGAACCAAGTTGTAGCTTTGTTGCCTATTCTTCTAGGCTTGGTCGCGTGGAACTGGCACCTAGACTCACTTTTTTATAAGACGTTTCAAAGTGATCCTTGTGTTACTACTTAATAAAGACATCTTTGACTTTGATTTGTTTACAGCCTTACTCTACAATACGCTCTTCATGGGTTGTATTTCAGGAATTCTAAGGTCTCTTCGACGCATGAAGGTATAACGATAATCTAAATATATAAAACTCTTACGTTACTGACTGACTGACTGACAATCAACGCACAGCCTAAACCGTAAGTCCTAGAAGCATGAAATTTGGAGGGTACCTATGTTCGTTTTATAGCATAGGGGTGCACTAAGAAAGGAAATCGTAAAATTATTTCCATAAGCGGAGAAAAAGAGGAAAAACTTTTAAAAGAAAAATCAACGGGGCGTAACGGCTACGGGGCGAGCGAAGCCGTGGGCGGCCGCTAGTAAGGTATAAGAATATACCTCTTATTGTTTGAATCAAGAAAGAAAAAAATAAAATGACAAACTATGCAAAATATAATCAAGACTTACGTTATTAAATAATTCAATAATGTAGCTGTTATAAGTACTATTTGCTTTTTGCAAATCATTTAATTAATGTCGATTAAAATATCTAGGTACATAGTTAGAGAACTATTTTTAAATTAATTACAGAATAAATCTACAACTAATGACCCGTTTACACTTCACTATTTACAGTATAAGGACATACAAGCAAAGTATAACGCCGCCGTCGAATAGTGTAACTTTCCCCTTATACTACTTAATGTAGTGTAAAACGGGTTTCAAGCGCTGACAGCTTATTTTATTGTGATTATTATTGTATTTGAAATTCACATATAAAAAATTACAACATACAGTCACGTACAAATCGTACCTACTTATTACTATTCAGTGGCCATAGCAGATTTCATGGAGCCATCAGCTCGAAATTATTTTTGTTAAAACCTACTACTCAGAAGAGTCTAGAACTTCTAATCTAAATACTGTTATATAAAAGCTGGGTAGTTTAGGACGAGAAACGCTTTCGTTTAAAGTAATTTTTTTTTAAGGCATGTCCTAGACAGTAGGTATGTTTATTCGTACCAGCGAAATCATTTTCAAATACAATTTCGTAAAGTTGAAACAAAATCATAGCTAAACTATATAAAAAGGTATTATCTAATATAGTTTAGGTCCAAACCTGAGTAGCACCTAATCAGCCTACAGGATATAACTGAAAAAGTATTCAGTCATAGCATACAGAGATTAATTATGATTACTTTGGAATATAATACAAAAGGTTTAAAATATAAAATCATAAATGCAGAACATCTTAAATTACTTTCCAAGCAGCCGCAATATAATAAACGATTACACCTGCAAATGTTAAAATATATTACTGCCGAAGTTAGCCGTTAGCCGGTTTTGGGAATAGGACATCACTATGGGACCGGGCACCGAGACACGGGGATAAAAAAGATGGCGTCGAAATGCGTAGATGTAGTTTGCCGTGTAAAGATATACAGAGTTCTAACGGTATTCAATAGATAGTTTTCGCCTTATTAGTAAGTAGGGTGCCTGTTTTCTTAGCTCATCTTGTAGTCTTAATGGCTCCTTGTATCTTTTGTTACATATTTCGGTATACCTTCTAGTTCACAATAATTGCGATGTTGGCCCCTCCCCTCTTGCCTGAACAGATACTTTGGTGGGATTGTAATACCATTGAGAGAATGGATTTTGTAAAAGAGAGGTCCTTCTTATATTCGTGTTAGGGCTAAATTATCAATGTACAGATAAATTAATTTCTTTATGCTTGTCAAAAACAAGGACTGAGATTTTTTATTTGACGAATTCGATGTTATTCCATAGCTTGAAAAAGAGCCTAGTCCACAAATTGAGACCCGCCCCGGCTACGCATGGGATAAACACTATCACTGTCAAAATGAAACGCAAAATATTCTAAAAATCTGTGATGAGAGACTAACGATTTTTTATTACCACAGTAATAAAGTTTATCGAAAATAAAAATTTGGTAATTAGATTTTGCGAATTGATAATTTTGTTTTATTTCGTCAATTCCGATAACATTCGGTTTCATAATCGAAATGAGGCATCACTGTAAGGTCTTAACAATATTAGAAAGCGGTCTGCCAAGTTTAAAATTGCGTGACCGCTCGAAGCTCAGTGCTTCGAACGGTCGCATCGAGCGTTTCTTCGCGCACGCGGTAGCAGGAGCGAGTGACTTAAAAACACGATTTCTCATGTTTTTTTATGAAACCTGGGTTGCTGGGAACTTTGGAACTCAACAGTCTTTTAAAACTCTTCACGAGCTAAAATACCAAATATTTCAAAACGCCAGCAAAAACCCCGCATGTTTAGTATGCACATCTAGAGCCGTCAATCAGTATTCATTTCTGTATCATTTGAGCCCTGTTCTACTACAGCAGTTTCAGTAGCCTTTACTTCGCTGTTTACTTTAGAAGTGTCCACGTCTGATTTCTCGGTTGCAATTATATCTTCAGCAAATTCTGTGAGTTTTATTGACACTTTTGAATTCTTATTCTCAACGTCAGATGACACTTTGGCCTTTGCTGAATCGACAATATTTTCTTCATCCCCTGTCTTAGTATTTTTTTCAGGGAGTGTCATTGTTTCATTTTTTTTCGTTTTCTGTTGACTTATTGCCAGTATCTTCTGCCGTTGCTACTGACTTGGGGAGTGTCATTGTTTCATCTTTATCGTTTTCTGTTGACTTATTGCCAGTATCTTCTGCCGTTGCTACTGACTTGGGGAGTGTCATTGTTTCATCTTTATCGTTTTCTGTTGACTTATTGCCAGTATCTTCTGTCGTTGCTACTGACTTGGGGAGTGTCATTGTTTCATCTTTATTGTTTTCTGTTGACTTATTGCCAGTATCTTCTGCCGTTGCTACTGACTTGACACTTGTAAGTAAATCTGTTTGAGCATTTTCGTCTACAAGACATGTCATTATATCATCTACAACCATTTCTATGGAGTTGATATTAGTTACTTCAGCAGCGGGCGTATTACTATCATCACTGGAATTCTCTGAAGAAGGAATACTGCATACTTCAGAACTTTCGAGTGGTATTCTATTTTTGATGGACGTTATTTCAATACTTTCCATTGAAGTAGCATCAGTGGTATCAGCATTTGCGTTTGAATTTAGTTTATTTACGTCCGTAGTGTTTTCATCTGTAAATTGTTTTATATTTGTCTCATCCGTTGAAATGGGATCGTTTTTCTCATTATTTGCTTCGTCATCCGATGATGCTAGCAAGATATTCTCAACAGACTCGGTATATTCATCATTATTACTTTTATTTATAATCCTTTCAACGCCAGCGTCGGAACACTCAATTTCTACTAGAGTATTAACACATTCTGTTACTACTTTTTTTTGTGAATAACTCACTTTTTCATAATCTTGTTCATTGTTCTTTTCTGATTCAGAATAACTGGAATTTTCAATGCTTATAACATCGCTTGCTTGCTTTTCATTATCATCACTCGATAGAGTATCAGAGATAGCTATGGGAGATTCTGAATCGGAAGATTCAAATACATCGGAGTGTAGTTTTTGCAGAAGATGTAATTCATCTATGTCTGAATCTATTTTATTGCTATCATCGCTAAGCGAATGGATTTTGTCGACGTCTGAATTACATATTTTTTCACCCGATAATGGATCTTTTTCCGAGTCATTTTGTTTGGATGACGAAGGGTCCGTTCCCTTGTCTAATGGAGGGGATGTTTCTTTATTTTCATCGATTTTATCACCTTTAGAATTAGTCTTTTTATTATCAGTCTCTTTTGCTTTTTCAACTTCAGTTCTATCATTTTCTGACATTTTAGTTTCCGATGGATCTTTTTCATCAGAGTCTTTTTTGCACTTTTTCTGTAGTAACTTCTTGAGTCCGTCTTTTCTCTTCTTGGTTAGGGATATATTCTCTTCTGATGGCTCCTCATCATCGGTCTCCATGGGCGACTCTTCTGCTTCTTTGTCTCCTATTTCTACAGCCTCAAGGTTTAGCTGGTTTTGCCTGTCAGCATATCTGAAAAATTAAGTCATAGTTTAGAAATACGCCGTTGTATATTTTATCTGCTTCATATACGCCAATTTAGTTAAATACGTGAAAATTTATTTCTTCGTCTATTTCAAACTTTGAATTTCCACTTACTTGTTGAAAACTTCACTCTCTCTCTTAAATGCTACTCGTTTGTTATCATCGAGGGCTTTCTTTAGGTCCACGTTCTCTTCCGCTGGGTCTACTTCCGACTGAATCCTAGAAGCAGCCGACCTCCATTCATTTTCCTGTCTACGTCTTTGTAATTTCTTCCCGCATCTTGTAAACAGATCACGAGCTGCAAAAAATATCATTTGTTATAGTTTGTAAAGGGATTTGGAATTATTTTTCGTTCAACTTTCGAAACTATCATGGTTTTAAACACTATTTTTAAGAACAACGGGATATTGAGTTTAAGAACTCACAAAATTTAATCATGGTAAATATCCAGTGGTTCATAAAAATAAAATTTTTCGTTTGTAGTACAATTCTAGCAACTTTTTTTTCAATTTATTGGCTAACGCTTGACCGCAAGCTCACATGTTAAATGATGATGCGATCGACGGTATAGTGCGTTCACCTAGCAGATACCTATTCCCTCTTTTTCGAAAACGTCCAAATTATCGGACAAACAGACGCCGGCAACGAGGAACTTACCTTCCTCCATGATATCAGCTTCATTCCAACACAGTTTGTCTTCTTGATTAGCGTCTCTAACACAACGAAGTACATCGTGGAAATCCGGGAAAGGCAATGGTGTCCCAATCGGTACTTTTTTATTGATCCATTTCTCTAACCGCTTAGCTGGACCCTTGGGCTGGCCGGGGCGGCCGTCGATTTGAATTCGTGGCTCTGATGGCATCTTTGTGTTCGTCAACTGGCATAACTTTGCGTGAATCCGGATCATTCTTTCTTTATACCTAAAATTGATAATAATATAGAGTAAATTCAATGATAAAAATGTCCCACCCTTGAGAAGATTGCATGATACAAGTTGGAAATTGTTTAGTTTGTCTATACATAGAGCAATTTCACTTCTTGTGATCACTTTGGGTTTCACTTTATCCAGAGAGCTTTATTCGTAATATTTTCATATAATAAATAACAATATATATCATCAATAATCATATAGACAAATATATTTTATTCAATCGCAAAGGTCAAGCTCTAAAGCTAGGTTAGTCTAGGTCCCGTTCCATGCGATCAAGAAGAATATAATAAAATACATATATTTAAGAATACAATACAATAAGCTAAACAATAAAATAAAATTAAACAAGCACTAGATAAATAATATACGACGAGCGAAGAAATACAATAAAATGTTGCGTAATTCCAATCACGATAAATTCTAAGTAGGTATTCAAAAGACATAATAAAAACAGTACCCGAAGTCGCAGTTTTGGTACCACATTTCGTTACCAAATGTTGTTTTCGTTTCGCCTATTTGTCTCTCTCTATTGTATGGAGAAAATATGAGACGGCAAAAATACGTTACGCAGTTAGAATTGTTGTCTCATCTTTTCTCCATACAATAGACAGAGACAAATAGGCAAAACGAAAACAACATTTGGTAACGAAATGTTGTAGATGCACTGGGACTTCGGGCTCTGATATTATTTTAAGAGCAAGCTTTTATAGAATAACTAGTGGACTCCCGCGCGACTTCGTTTGCGTTAAGGTTTTTCCATACAAACTTCAACTCCCGCTGCAGACCTTTAGGGCGCTTGTACACGCTAAGAAAAAACGCCGGGTCTACCCAAGAATTCGTGTCGTAACAAGAAAATAACTGTGTACACTGCTCGCAGCGGTGCACGAAAAAAATCTTATCTGCGCAAGACACGACGCGGCGAACGTTGTTGCGTTTTCGTGTGTGGAAAAGACAAAATTCTTGTCTTGCGCAGATAAGATTTTTTTCGTGCACCGCTGCGAGCAGTGTACACAGTAATTTTCTTGTTACGACACGAATTCTTGGGTAGGCCCGGCGTTTTAACTTAGCGTGTACAAGCGCCCTTAGGGGTTGAGTTTCGGGAATTCCTTTCTTAGTGCACCCCTACCCTACACCAGGAATCTACCCTCCAAATTTCATACTCCTAAGACCATTAGTTTAGGCTGCGCGTTGATTGTCAGTCAGTCAGTAACGTAAGAGTTTTATATATTTAGATATTTAAAATAAAAAAACACAATGTGAGTCTAGGTGCTAGTTCCACGCAACCAACCCTTGTTCCAATGTCAGAGACTACTCCCAACCATCGATCCCAACGTCTTATCATGATTTCGTTGGAATCTAGAGTTCTAGACTAACAGATCAGCTCACTATCAACCTTATACAAATAGTATTTGGTGATGGAATTTAACATTCCAATACCATCTTGATCAGAAACTAGCAGGCGGTCGAAAATAAAAAATAAATTTTGAAACGAGGATAAACCAAATGCATGTTGAAAGTAAATAAGGCAAAAAGCTCATCTCTTCACACACCTTTTCAACAGTTCACTTTTCTCAAGGGGCTGATCAATGGAAGTGTCCTCTTCACTGTATAAAGAGTACAAGTTTATATAAAATCAGCATTTAGAAGCATAATTTTAAAACAAAGCATTTTAAAATAAACAAATACTTTGACAAACTCAAAAAGACCCTTACCATTAATTTAGAGACATGATAACTAATATCATCACCAATATGATCCCATATTATTTTATTTATCTAGTGCTTTTAAACAAATTTCACATACATCAGGATATGCTAAGATCAGAAAACAAGCTGTAAAAATAAATGTGTTTTTTAAAATAAATGAAAACAACAATACAAACCTTTCAGTCAGTAAGTAGACCGAATCCTCTTCATCATCAAAATCAACTTCTTGCTCCTCAAGCTTCTGAATGGCTCGATGTAGTTTCTTCAGTGTCTTCTCAAGCATCCGAATTTGCCGTTGGCGTTTAGAATCAAACTCGCTATCCTCCCCATACAAATACTTATCTTGCTCTGAAATTTGTTAAAAGATAATTTATTACCGACAATCAAGACAACTGGTGGCCTAGTGTTAAGGCCCCGCCTTCCGATCTAAAGGACGACCTTTGGATCGGAAGGCGGGGCCAATCCTGTCTTGTACCAATGAGTTTTCCTGACGAAAATGTATGTGCACTAGGCCAGTACTTTCTACGGTGAAGGAAAACATTGTGAAGAAACCGTAGAAATCTCGTCATAGAATCTAAGAAAAAAGTATATGTTGTAGTAATATGATGTGTTAAGTCCACGAAAGGAACCTCGCTGGGGTGGACTTGAAATCCTTTCAGAAGAGAAAGAAAGAGAAATGACACAATAAGAAGAAGACTGACAATCATAGTTCTGACCCCGCACAAGATAAATCAGGGCATGATAGATGATGGATGATGATTTTTTAGAGTCCCACCTTCATTTGCAGTTACAGCCTTTGAGGCTTCTAATGCAGCAATTTTCCTTTGCAAGCCTAGTTCATCCACTACATCTTTTATGTACAAGTACATTTTTCCTGAATCAGCCTTCATTGCCATAATTTTGCTAGAAACCATATCTATAAACATTTCAGACTCCGTGTACTCCTTGGGAGCTTTTCTATAGAATACTTTAATTTTTCTCTCCACAATTTTATTCATATCTTCAGAGTTCTCTAATTGAAAGCATAGATCAATAAAGTTTTGAAACACAGGATGGAACTCTCCTGGTTTTGTTGGTGGGACCGTTTTATTTAATTTCCCCTGAGGCTTGGGAACACTTTCAGGTCTATTTACGTTCTGTTTAGATTTTGTATCACATGTAAGGTTATTCACATTCGTTTTTAGGGGCTTAGGTAGAGCTTTTTTCTTTGGTGTGCTTGTTTGAAGACTTTCATCAGGTTTTAATGGTGATTCCTCTATTTCAACAACTTCCATTGCAGTAACACTCTCTTGCGTTTTGGCATTATTTTGAATGTTGTCATTTTGTACCGGAGTGCATTCTGGTTCCTCTTTTTCAACAACTTCCATTGCAGAAACACTTTGAATGTTGTTATTTCGTAATGGAGTACATTCAATCTCAATTTCTACTGTTTTATGTTCTGTAGAGGCTTTAGGATATTCCAACTTCTTTTTACTCTGTTTCTCTGTAGAAGTCGTAGTTTCTTCATCGCTGCCGCTTGGGGCGGGTTTCTCTGTTGCAGCCTTCACAGGGCTGTCATCTATAGTAATAGCCTGGTCAGCCACCTCACATGTTCTCTTAGGCTGTGGCTTGGCAGGGCTATCTTCAATGGTAATTTCAATGTACTTTGGAGTGTTTGGTTCCATATTGTTTATCTTTTCCAGGTCAGTAGCTTCCTTTCCTTCTTCGGTGGTTTCCATTTCATTTGTAGCTTTTTCAGTAGGCTTTACCAAGTTGGTTGATTTTTTGGGAGATTCAGTTGTCTTAACATTTTTTTTCTCCTCTTCCTCAGGTCTCAAATACCACTGAGGACCTACAGGGTTTGGTGCAGCATCATCATCATCTAGATCTACACAAACCATCTCAGCAGGATGTTTACGCGCTGGACGGACCACTCTTTTCTTTACTGCATTCGCGGGAATTGGTTTCATGTTACGTATAGAACCTGACTGGAGTTGAGTTGTTCTTTTTACTGTTATACCTGAAGGTAAAGACCCTGGCATCGATCTTTTGACAGGTTGTGGTTGTAGTACATGTGGCCCTGCATGGGCTAATTTGATAATTTTAATAGGTGCTTTAGGCACTTTTCCAACAGGCATTGGCTGTATTTGCGTTAAGTTCTTCAAAGGAGGCAGTATTTTCATTGCAGGGTTGACCACAGACTGCGTCATCTGAGCAGATTGTTTCCGCCCAACTGAATTTCCATTTTGGGCTATCTTCCTTGCAAATGGATTAGATAATTTACCACTATTAGGCAATTTAGTGACTGTCACTGCTTTACCAATTTTCCCATTGGCAATCGATACTGGGTTAATTTTCTGCTTCGTAGTTGGCTTTATGGTAACGCCTGGTAGCTTACCTGGTATGTGTACCATAGGCATCGGCCTTTTCTGAAACAAAATGTTGCATTACTTTCAGTCAATCAAACGAATTAAACAACTACAAATCTACGTGGCATTCAATATTTACTTTCTTAGGAGCAGGTTCAGTATCTTCGTCCGAAGACCCCAATTCGATCACATCATCCAGATTTGCCATCTTGAATATCAACGGTATGCTTGTTTACACACCTACTCTTTAGATAGGCACATCTCTTCTTAGTACAACACTTGTTTAGCATCAAACCGTAGGTTCATATTAGGAGAAACGATAGGATATTTTTATGGAATTATAATTTCTCGAAAACAAACATACAAAATGTAGTGAGCGTACAGCAAACGAAAAAGAGCGGAAACATGACATGACTGTCATGTCATGCTCATGACAGCTAACAAACAAATGACAGCAGATTAGGAGTGAGGCATTTAAATCGGAACAGATAAAAATAACAGGTATTTTAAAATAACAGCTTGGAACTGTTGTCTAAACCAATGAGAGCCTGTTCCATTCCACAACAGCCCGAATCTGCCGAAACATGCGTCTCTCTATTCTAGCTTACGCATCTTACCTTTGTTAGAACGAGATAGCCTGCTACAAGCAGAGAACAGGTGTTGCGTTCGGAAATGTCAGGCTCATTTCTTACAGAAAAAAAATTGTTGTAGGCATTTCATTCTTGGGAATGTAAATTATTGTTGCATTGTAAAACATACACATGATTAAAATTAAGCTTATTACATTACAGTACAAATATGTATTTTTAAATCGTCTTGTCATATTTTAATGTTGCAGCACCTGTTACCTATATTTCTACTCATACTATGTTGCATGCAACACAACCAGCAGTTATTTTGGAACAGGTTTTTGGAACTGTTATTTTACTGGAACTGGAACAGGCGGAACAGGTTTCTTATATTACCTGTTACAACCCACTCCTACAGCAGTTAAGGGCTGCCAACTCGTCACCACAACCACAGGCGGTCGATAATTAATCTATGGTCAAAACAGGCTAAAGTGCCATGAATTTCCAAAAATAGTTTTTTATTTCCTATCTAAAGCTAAACTAAATTATCATTATTTTGGAAGAAAATCAACATTATGAGATGGCATGTTGATGAAAACTGTAGCCTATCCGTATTAATTAAAAAGCTGTAACTGACATTGATATAACTTGAAGTTCGTTTTTATTCAGTTTCAGTTTCCGAATGGACCGATTCCATTAACTCAATAGAAGAGTTGGATTGGAGTTGATTCGTATCTGCTGTTCGTATTGGTTGAGATCGGAAAGCAACTCAACACAAAAATTGTGCTGATTGGCTTTCATGTAGATTTAATGATTGCTTTAGGTTAACGACCAATAATATTAGCCCAGGCTATTCATAGACAACTTGAAGCCAGCAATCGTAACAAAGAGGAATAATTACAAATTGATTGAACTTGAAAAAGCTGTCAAAATAATAGTAACTTCGATCGTGGCTTTATTTCTATTTTCTATTTTACCGATTAGTTAGGACAATGATTAAACTGTTTTCGTTAAAACAACAAAAGAAAGATGAGGAAGGCTCAGCGAGAGCGGGAGGTTCACAAAAAAGAGCTTCAGCAGCGCAACTACGGATCACAAAAGGTAAAGTGTCCAAAGAGATGGAACTATTTTAGTAATGTATTGTGTTGGATAAAAATATAATCCCGCTGTTTTGAGCCCATTTCATTCATTGCATGGTGTATTTTAATAATTGAATTATATTACAAATATCCGATTTTATTGAATAGACTGGTGCGTAAATGGCCTCAGGTTTTTTCAGCTTTCAGTACGTAACTCACAAATTGTTGTTTTCAGATTTGAATGAACTAAATCTACCTAAGACATGTAATACAGAGTTCCCAGACCCAGATGACCTACTTAATTTTAAATTAATTATATGCCCAGATGAAGGTTTCTATAGAGGTGGAAGATTTGTATTTAGTTTTAAGGTAAGTGATTATAACAGTCACAATGACTAAATAATACTCATACCTTAATAATCCAACATCCAATGTGGCAAACATTTGTTGATACAAATATTTTCCTGCATCTAGTTTGTATCCCTGTGTAGCCAAACTGGTAAATATCTAACCAGCAGCAAATAAAGAAAAAAATCTTGTGATATGTGCAGTTTGTTGCAGGAAGAAATTAGATTTTGAAAAATAATTCTTGAAAACTAGTACATTTCATGCTGCAACCTGCAACCTTATAAGCTTCCTTGGTGTAACATGTGAAAGAAATTTTTGTCTCCTATTTAACCTTGTTTATTGTAAATTTGAGCCATTATAACTAAAAATTGGTTCTAAAGAAAGTATTTTCAATTCACTACAACCTCTTGCCCTTACAGGTAGGCCCAAATTATCCACACGAGCCGCCCAAAGTTAAATGTGAAACAGCTGTATATCACCCTAACATAGACCTCGAGGGCAATGTTTGTCTTAATATACTCCGGGAAGACTGGAAACCAGTGCTTACAGTCAACTCTATAGTCTATGGTCTGCAGTATTTGTTTTTGGTAAGTAAAAATTATTGCAGTGTTTCCTACTAGGCCACAAAACATAAAATAATACTAGACACTGACTAGTGTTATTTTTGATTTGTAATAGGTCATACTTAAAAACGGTAGGAACCAAGCCGTAGTTTATTGCCTGTTTTTCTAGGCTTGGTCCCGTGGAACCGGCACCTTAACTCACCTATCTAGCTTTAAAATTTTTTAAGTGAACAACATTTTTGACTTTGTCCATGTCAGTGTCACAGAGAGGAGGTTCCGCACCTCTCTCTTGTGCCTGCTCTGATGAGGATCTGATTTTAGTACTTAACACCATGCACACAATGTGTGTGGACAAAACAAAAGTAATTAGAACATTGTTTTTTAATGGGATTTAAGCCCTGCGCACATCTAGACGATGGCAATGGCGATCAGCTGAAACGCTGTTAAATATCGCTGTCATATCATAACGCTTCAAAACAAAAATGCTCCTGCCGCTCGCTCTCTGCGTAACCTCCGCGTATCACGTCCTGCACCGCTGTTAGCTTGCAGGGAGTGTACTGATTTTGATTCAAAGTTGGTGTGTGTATAAAGTTAAAAAAAAAACAAACAAAAAAAAAATTTATTATAAATAAAAAAGTGAGTAACGTTATAAAATTAAATAGTGTTGTGTACGAAAGGCCTTATTACCGACATGACTATATGGAAGGGCCATGAAATTTCACTGAACTGAATTTATAGCAGAAATTTCGTCCTGGGCAACATTGCAAAATATTACCGACACATCTGCAAAAATATTGAAAAGACGATAAAAATCTAAAATAATTGTGCTAAATATACCAATGAACCAAATGTTTCGAACTGCAATACCTACTTGTGATCCCTTTAAAACTAGTTCAGAGCTGATGAACACCACTAAAACATGGAAGAGACTGCCCCAATTTCTACTGTAGATAGCTTAGAAGTTCTTAGCTGAGTCAGTACCTTCCCAGAGTTCTAAGCTAGTACTGTTGTTTATCAGTCAGTGTCGGAGCTACAAGGCAGCAGATAAACAACATGGCCTCTCGATTGGTCAAAGTTGCATGTATTAGATCAGGGTAACTTTATATTAAAAAGAAAATATAGAATAGTAAGTAAATGATTTAATTACATCAATGTCTTTACAATTTACACTTTATTTAACTAAATTATAGCTTTAGTCACGTTATTCAACACAAAACTACCTTACAGTAAAAATATATAACTACAAAGACATATAGCGAACTAGGTACTTATCTTTAACAATCAAGGGGTGTACTCAGAGCCGAATGACATCGACAGTACACAGAACGAAACGATAACCTTCTCCTTCGAGTCTCAAGCCCAGAATAATCCACCGCCTCGCCTCGCCTCAGTCAGGCGACCAACCTGACAGTTGATCGACAGCGCCCCCTATCGGCAATACCGTCATCCGTTCTGCGTAGCTTCTGACTACCAATAACAATTTATTGATGTAATAAATTGTTATTAATTTCGAACAAATTATAATAAAATATAATATTATTTATCAAGGGTTTTAAAGCAACTACAATGTTCTTAAATTAAATAAAGTAAACTAGCTTTTTATTTTAAACATTAAAGACTATCCTTCTTTCTTACTTCAATAATCATTATTATTTTAATACAGATTTCTAAAAGCATTATAAATAAATTTTAGCCCCTATTATCTACTAGATACGACACATGCATGCAAAATATTATTTTGCATGCATGGAACATGGTTGAATATATTATATCTAGTTACTCAAAATCAACAATCAGCGAAGTTTATATTTGAATCGCAACTTAATTTTGAAAAGTCTTAAAGCTAGTTTAGGCTTAGAAGAACAGGCAAGCTTTGAAGATCTCTCTTCACCTTAGGGAAACATATATAGGCTATCCCACTCGACTCATAAATGGGACAACCAAAAAAAATTTTAATTGTGACCTTTACAACTTCAAGATTTTAGGCGGAGTAGGGTATTTCTCGCCGTTTTTAGTATAGCGCTTTTAGTTTTAACATATTAGTTTATGTCAATACATCTTCCAGGAACCAAATCCCGAAGACCCCCTAAACAAGGAGGCAGCGGACGAGCTACAAAGCAACCGACGACTATTCGAACAGCACGTACAAAGGGCCATGCGCGGAGGTTACGTAGGCTCTTCTTACTTCGAGAGGTGCCTCAAATGATCTACCACACAACTATAAATAAAACAATCTCATATTCATTTCAAGCATTTGAATGTACATGCAGTCCTGATGGGGAGGAAAAACAATTGAAATGAAAAGCTAAATAAATTATTAATCAGCTAACATAGTTTCAATATAGTTAAGTATAGATGGCGCTGTATTTTGTTGAACAGATGCTCTAAATATTATAGTTTTATTTAAATAAATTCTTGTAGATTAAGAATGCTTTCAAAAAATATTTTTCTGAAGTTAGAGGCAAATTGTTTTGGTATTTATCGATGATGGCTTTGTTGCCAACGAGGTAGGATGTATCGCCTTGGTTGTGGACCACTGTAGTGGTTAGGTTAATTATTGTCTTTGTAGAACACAGGAAAATGACCTGAATTATGTTGCATACGTATAGGAGTGAATGGCATGTGAGGTTACGTGGACGAGACAGCGGCGCCAGGCGGCAGAGGGCAACGGCGTCGTCACAGAATAACAGCAGTCAGTGTAACAACCGAGTGGAGCGAAGTTAGCTGCTAGTGGTAGGCATCCTACCAGCGGCGTTGTCGGTTGGTTGAGTCACGGAACGAGCCGCTGCCCGAGCGCCGCCGCCAGCCATCAGTCTCCTCGCGACCCTCGGCTCGACCGCATCTCGCATCGCCCTCCCACGCGCCCACACCGCGTGCTAACAAGCACAACAGTTTCGACACGCTGCTCGGTTGCGAAAGTCTGCGCGATGATATACAAGTGAGAGCCGACCGACGCCAGGGTAACGCTCATCGCACACGGTGAGCCAATTCACACGAGAGACATTCGAAACTCGCACGAACGGGGGGCGCGCGACGCCTTATAGTCGCACACGTCGAAGGAACACTTCCACTTCTGTCACGGAGACCTGAAAACCAATTTTTAATGTGTCCAGTGAGAATAGCTTATTGCTGCTACGTCAGATCGCGGAACGCAACGAGCAGAAACTACAAGGTTATGCAGATGAGTTCTGAACGCTTCTATACCAGGGGTAACCAAAAGACCATTCACAATTTTAATAAACTTTAACGTGTGCCGTACGGTGTTCAGTGCTTATCAATCGTTTCATTAAGTTATCTTCGGGAATCGCGATCGCTAATTGCTAATTGGTGTGAGAGTCAGTGATAAGGGTCGGAGTTGCGTGAGAGTCGGCGAAGCGAGCGGATCCCTGCCAGCCCTGCGATGGAGGCGAAGCAGGAGGAGACGCTGCTGTCTCGCTGCGAGATCCCCATCATTGACCTCGCTCATATCGGTAAGTACCTTGCAATACTCAGGTAAAGTAGCCTGCCAAAAGGCATCTAAACCAACATGGATGAACGAACGCCTATTATGTCGTCTGTCTACCTGGCCCGTAATAATGCGGACCCTCATGTCTGAGCCGAGCGAGCCCGACAGCTGTCGTCTTATTTGTTGTTACCGTCTCGTCTGACAGGTTCAAAGGCCTACACTGCATTCGTAAAGATATATGCACTAGTTTAACAATAATATTTTGTAGAATATTGCTCCCAGCCAAGTACCTAGTTTTGTTCAGACTTCCTTAATGCAGTGCTTGATCGATGTTATGCCGGTGACTACGAAGTAAACACAAAGCCACAATTCTGTGAACCGATGAGTAACATCGCTTCATAAGTAGCTCTGTTGGATTATAGTCTCGTGATTCCATATATTTTTCGTCCTCTCTGAAACACACGACTAAAGGTAGGTAGGTACTTAACAACTTGCGCATTTGGTACTGTGCATTATATTATTATTGAGATAGATATAGCGAGCTTACCAGGTATTGTAGAAAGTAAGAAAAAGTTGAACACCACTCAGTTTGCTCTGATTTCTTTGTACCTACCTACTGCCCACCAACAAGTCAGACAAATCTCTCTGGAAATCCTTGAATTCAAAGACAGTTGTTTGGTCTGTAGGTACCTATTATAGGTAGGTATTCTACGAAATTATAGTGTTTTGTTTGGTCTTAGGTACTGTTTTGTTTATAAGGAGATATTGTTTTTAATTAGATACACACCTATCTTAATACCTGCCTTAATACGATTAAAATTACATTAAAGATTAATTTGAAATAATTAATCATCATGAATTAATTATGAAAGTTTAAAACACTTGAGAGACCAACTTCATGGCCAAACTGCTAAACCGGTTTTGATGAAATTTCTATGGGACCTATCTGAAAGTAGGTATTATTACCTTTCAGATAAAAAAAGATTTTATCAAATCGGCTCATTACCTACGAAGTTATGCGATTACAAACATTCAAAACAACCGAATTGAGGACTTCCTTTTTATTTGATGGTTAAAAATATAACGTAAAATCCAACCTAAACAGATGCATTATGGGTTTTACCTGCGGGCGGAAACAGTCATGATAATGTCTGTAATTTGAGTTATAATGTATAGGTAGGTAGTACTTGAGCATCATGCAGCCTTCATAATACTAGAATGTATACAATTCGGAACTTTCCAGATCGTGTCATTGCAATGGGCAAATGCTGAAAAATTTAGCGATCTTGTCTAATCTTTTCGAGTTTTTGCCCTGTCGTTTACTGTCTGCCATACTAGGTACCTTAAAAGTTTGATTTGTATAGGTTCACCCTAGTGCCTGCCTGTACCTAGCATAAAGCAACACGTAATAGACAGCATAGTAGAGCAGTAAATACCGCGTTGATCGCAGGTATACCTCCGTATTTATATTCTCTTTATACATTCGTAGAGTGAGCACGAATAAAGTTTAAGCCGGAGATGATTCAAAGCAACATAAAAACGAAAGAGCTTCCTTTGAAATGGGGCCAACGCCCTTCCCGGCTGTCAGATGCCCCTATATCGGCATCAGAGTAGATAATTATTATTTAATCTGTGCCAACGTATTTCCAGAATTGAACACGCTCCGCTAAATGCATCGATTTTTTAGATATTAGTGTATTAACCTAACTTTATTACACTAAGTAGGTATACAAAAAATACAAGTTATTAAGGACAATACTGTAGGTCTACCTACAATATAATATATCTTATCTTCTATTGCCATTTGTTAGATAATTTTCAATTTGCTCAGTCTATGCCTACATCGTACCACAGAAGGAATTTATGTTAGTACCTTTGTTTACATTGGCAATATCACATCCACAGAAATGGAATAGAATAGAATAGAAATATTATAGGTAGGTATGTATACAAAATAAAAAAGAAACACTACAACTAAGAACCTAGATAACTAAGAAACAATTGCATACAATTTAGTTACTAAAGTATTATAAAATAATCATTTAAAGTCATCTACACTAAGTACGCCTTAGGCAAAAGTATTTATTTTAGTTTTAGTTATTAAACGTTGTTAGAATTTGTTACAAATATACCTACCTAGAGGTAGATTATTGTACTTATAGCCTTGGAGCCATGCCGAATATGCTATGAGTTTATGTATGTATGCCACATACATAAACTCATAGCATATTCGGCATGGGTCCTTATGTCGTAACATAGGGGGGTAATTCACGTAGGTATTACAAAACTAAAACTCTACTCATTTCTGTTCTTTTCCTATGTTTTGTATTGTGTGCAACAAAGAAAAGAAAAACTATAAATTACAAAAATAAAATTAAATGACAATTTAGAACTGCGGTGCTAATCCTATACCTACCCTAACTAACGAGTACAAGTGAAAGCGTATCTAGAGAGAGAGGTGTTCTCTTTAATTCTCTTTAATTCTTTAATGCACACAGAAATATTTACAAAAAAAGTAATAACAAAGGACATGTACATAGGCGAGCTTAACCCTAAAAGTGTTCTTTTTTTTTTACATTTGCGCGGGTTATAAGATTATTTTGATACAATTTGCACCACACAAACTAGCAGATTGCCGTACATGCTAATTAGAGCGTCACGTAGTATTCTGTCATCACCGACTGACCCACTTCACGGGTCAGTTACCCATTTGTCACATTGACAAAAGAATAATGCTCAAAACTGTTTATTCTGACCCGTCCTATCAGTGAACATCCTGAATACCTGACGCGAATAACCTAAGTACGTCACTCGAAAACCGCTATTGTGCCGCTACTTCCCCGAATTTGAACTCGTTTCTTCTCTTTTTATCTTGTGTTCATTGCAAGCTATTTGACAAGACACCTCTTTACCTCGCCATAGAGGTTGTTCACTTCGTTTTATCCAGAGGATATTGAGTAAGCCCCAAGTGTGATGAGTGAGTCTTATCATATTCCATTCACTGTGACTGGCCTCATGGCCTCCAAACTTGGTAAAATTACCTAAATCACCTACAGGTTAGGTGAAGTTCAGTGAAGTTCGATTCTTATCAAGGACGCACTTTTGTGTGATAAAAGTCCGATTTCCCTGTGTCATGACCAGCAGATATACGAGCAAATATGCAAAAAATATTTGCTAATTGAGAACATTTTGCCCTTCTCCAAGAATTAATTCCTCTTTTCTTTCTTTTTTTGCGGTCGCATCGCAGCCAGTTTATCCCCAGCTTTTTACAAAGGGTGTCTCATACAGGCAAGGTTGTAAAAAATATGAGCGGCTATTCAACAAGCATTAAATAATTATGTAGGTTCTTGAACCATTCCGTATCACCTTCAGAGGGCGTGAATACGATTGACGCCTTTTACTATAGGTACGAGCATAATGCGACATACTTACATGAGGCATGCATTCCATGCATCATACATTATAAGTGGATATTTACTACATATATTATATATAGGTACCTACTTAGGTACTGGTTTATAGCAGGTATACATAATATAGATAGATAGATAATATTTCCTAAGTATATGGAAAAAACTATTTGGCATTAATACCCTTTCTGTCGGGAGAAGCAATCTGGAATTTCCCACAATTGCCTTACTTTTATGACTTCACATCAGCACAATTCCAAATGAGGATTCTTTCAGTTTCATATTAACTCATTCTGTCTTACCGACTACGTGTTTGTCCTTGGCTAGAAATAAATCAGCAAAAACGAATTTGGTTATTCAAATATTTATATTAATTCATACAATTACTAAGCTAACTTAAGCTAATGTTTAGCGACCACGTACCTGCAGTTTAGTTTATACATAGCCATGTTAGATTCTACCAAAGAAGGAAATACATACAAGGCTAGGACGTACTTGGTCATGAAGATCTTTAATAATATGAAAACAGGATCTCGCGATACGTTAGAAACGGTTGAAGATGTTTTGCATAAGAAGCTGAGAAATCTACATCCTCGTGCTATTTATAGACCTATCGTCTATATTGGTGCCATATATTTGAGTAGCGACACTGGACATATCTAACACATAAGTGGTTTTGATTCTGATATTGACAGCCGGTTTCGTAAAGCTCAATTTAATCAAAATTAACTAATCATGTATCAATTCCCTTGTCAACTGGAAAGTGGGTTGCAGAAACACCAGTCAACTGAATCACTGATCAGAGTGATCAGCTAGCATTTCAAGAAAAAGTCCCATGTCAAATCGTCGTTTTAAATGCTTGGAGGAAGAAAAAATAAATGAATAGTAGTCCTGTTTTTATTTGCCCCATACTAAATGAGAGGGACAGTCGGCGGAAAACACGGGATAACACTAGCGTATTTTAGTGTGATTGTTTTCTGCAACCCAATTACATTTGTCACAACCTTCAAGATGACAAAGGGTTTGATCAAGCTCGTGCCCGTATTCTGAAACAGCGCTTGAGTCTGAGTCGAGCCTCAAGCATAGATTTTATGACAGTTCTCCATTGAAAAGTGTCAAAAATCTGTGCTTGAGGCTCGACTCAGACCTAAGCACTGTTTCAGAATACGGGCCAGAAACCAGCCGGCCGGGCAGCCTCAAGCTGGTGATTTTTTAACCTTTAGAATAACTAAAGTAACTAGGTAAGATGAGGCATAATAATAGCAAAGTTTACCCTTGAAATTAGTGGCTCTGGTAGTGTAGTTTTGTAGAAGTTTGTCCTCGATGAAGCAGCATTTTGTAGGTATCTCTTCTGAGTAGAAAGTTAGGTGCCGCCCATAAACCGGACTCTTGTAGAATATTTTCTGCAGGATTGATATCGAACAGCACCAAACTTTTATTCAAATTGTGTAAATATTGAATGTAAATTTTAGCAAATAAGAAAATTCAAATGGATTTTAAGTTTAGTTTGTTGTTTTAGATACCTAGTAGTACCTACAACAAAATTTACAACTGATATTACGTTTGATCTATTATGAATACATACTGTGATATTGTGTAGATACACAAAGTAGAATACAATGCTTATTATGTACTGAATTTAAAAGATTAAATTTCAATGCGTCTCGTATGTTAGGTATGCCATTGTTCGTCACTTCCCTATAAACTATCGTTTGTCTGTGGTACATGCCTATGTACCGTACCTACTTATCACGCCAAAACCTTGCCATTTACGTGTATTGTGTAGGTACATCACCAAATTTGTTTAATGATAAGTATTTACGTTTGTGTGCTAATGATTCGAGGCCGCTAAGCCAATAAGGATAATGAGTTCCTCTGTTTATATTTCTCTATTTCCTAGTCAGCGGTTCTATAAAGTCACACACATTAACCGTCACCAATTTATCGTCCCTAGTGGGTGTATTGAATCCAAATACTAGAATAATAGCCTCATTCGATATAAATAGTCCAGTCCAAGAAACATTGGTAATAAAGGTTCTCGAATGACGACCACGAGCAGGTAAACGAAGTATAGGTCGCGGGAAGTCGTTGGATGGAATGGGGTCAGAACTAACCATTCTCTCTATATTATGTATAGGGGATAGGCCTATTTATAACAGTGCACTCTTCAGGCTGATGATAGAATCTTCCAAACGTGGAAGTTCGCGATATCTGTGTCACAAAAATCACCAGTTACAAAGTCAGTGTCTGCTAGCTGGGTTGCATAATCATAGCGGGAATAGGCAACATAACTTGCACGGTCGAATGCAAAGTGAGTTTAGTTTACATAAGCGTTACTTATGACTTGAGGCCTAGTGCGAGGGCGATCAGTGAAACGCTATCAAATAATGCTGTCATATTAGACAGTGTTTCACTAATCGCCGTCGGCATCGCGCCAGATGTGCGCAAGGCTTTATGACAGCGCGGGACTCACCCGTTTCTAACAGTTATAGTAAGTACATGATATTTCACCCAACTACCTCATTCAAGCAGTTACTTCAGTGAATGACTTCGCTGATAGTTCTGAGATAAGCCATGTTTGTTACAAATCCATGCATTCGTCTTTATATTCTGAAGATATCCTTGACCATAGCCAGGAGTTTGTCAATGTAGTCAAAGATCGCTACCTGTTTTGACTTTAAAATTAAAAATAAACTGTTTTGTTCTAACTTTCATTTTGACTATTTTCGACAGAATGCATAATAAATCCTACTATCGTCCTGGACTATCCACGTCTACGCTGGTCTACGCAAGCGTAGGGCCTCTACGACGTTGAAGAATCAGGATTTTTTTTTTCGGTGGGTGGTAAGGAGTTGTATTTTCATGCATTTGAGTAAGAAACTTTACTTTTGGCTCGTTATTGATCAAACAATCGTATTGGCTAAGGAATATGAAACTGAAACACAGCGTAGAACGGAGATAAAATGATGGAATAACGAAAAGTTATAACTTCTATATGTAAACAGCATAACGGTAAAAAATCCTTGGCCATAATACCGCTACACTGCCGGCCACTTGAAATTGCAAGCAGCTAGTAGGCAATCAAAGTGGAAATAGGCAGTTATAGCATCCATAGCCTTCCATTCAGAGAATTGAGGTCACCCATCAATCACCCATATCGTGCATCTCCAATGATTTGCATATCGATGCATGTCAAGTGCACAATTGCATACGATCTCAGTAGTTCAAGGAAATATGAGCGTTCTACCGTTGATTTTAGATTGTATGCCGATTGCAGCATCAATTTTCAGGAATGTGCCTGTATAATAAGAGCTGCTATCGAGTCGATCGATTTATTTACGATTGATGCACGTGCAACTCGATCAGGCCCTCGTGAAACCCACTTGAACGTCGGGTAATTACCAATAATGAACAGCGATCATTGCATTGGCTTCAGTATAGGCACTTAGATTGTTGAGTTAGGTAGGTAAAGAATACTTATAATAAAGGAGGCATGTAATTGAACCATGTTTTATTACACCTAGTCGTGTTGTCGGTGTAACAAAAGCCTAAGCAAAAAGGTCTTGCCTATAAATACCGCTGTGAGTAAGTGGACAGGCAATCGGTGAACGGCACTTAAATAGATTTCACTTTCTGTGCCTGTCTTGTTACCTTGGCAGCTTTTTGTGAAGATTAGATAGTCCTAGCACTGCATGCTTTGTGCGAAAGTTTAAATAAATCCATATTCGTACTAATTGATGTGAAAGTGAGAGGTATTTACGGCTATAAGTAGGTACAGTATAATACAGCTCAAGTTACCTATAAACAAAGAAAACTGACGCTTACTGCATGGACATAAGAGCTAGCAGTGTATAGTCTGATGCGTATCATTGTATACAACTGAACCGATCCAGAGGCCATTATTAATTAACGCAAAAATGTGTCTTGCGTTTTCACGGCTAAAATACTGAAGGCCGTTCACTATTATTGAATTTTCATAAACCTTCAAAAACGATATCGACTTTAGGCATCACAGTTTAATGAAATGTTAATGTAACCTAGTACATACATACATCCATACAATTCGTAAAATCACGCCTCATTCTCATGGGGGTAGGCAGAGATCACGGATTTCCACTTCCTACGATCCTGACATACCTCTTTCGCTATATTCACTCGCATAACATTCTTCACACATTCATGTCGGCTTTGGGTACTCCTGACCTGGCCTTTCTCTAAAACATCAGCTATCTGATCGAGAGACATGCGCCGAGGTCTTCCCCTTCCAGAAGTTCCATTCACACTTGCCTGATGCACTTGTTGGGTAACCTGGTAAATACTTAAAAATAGCTATAAGGGGTAACTACCGCTAAAGTTCACTAACACAATGTATTGTGCCATATAGTGTTAGAAACCTACACCTAACTTTGCTGATGTTATATAATTAGTAGGTACAAAACAAAGATAACATGATTATTTTGATTATTGCACAAGTTTTTCTCTTACCTCACCCAAACTCACCTTATCTCTCACCCTGGTATTCTGTGGTTATCCATAGAACTAAAGTTATTTTATCACAATGTTTGAGGTGGTTTGAGAAGCCTTGAAATTTTACTAGCTCGGTCTTATATTCCCCTATACTTGGGCTTATACTCTACTTACACCATAACATTATGATGAAAGTAGATTAGGTTATTAGAACTCTTTTTTGGCGCATCTTTCTGTGTAAGTAGTGCGTAAGACTAGCTAGACAATATTTCCACCAAGCACCAAAGAATAATTGTGTTACAGTGTCGATTACAACCACAAAAGGTCTTGCACTAGTAGGCAAGGTAGTGAACTTCTTTTTATTTATTTTGCTCACAAAAAAACTTACATTTAATACAAGTACTTACAAAATACACAAGAAACAGTTGAGCTATCTGCAGAGCGTTATAAACGATACGATAGAAACGATCTAGAGATAGGTCAACTGATCCAAATCAGTGCCAGACGGACGACAACGGAATTGCCGGAAAGCAATGCTAATGCGCTGCGCCAGGTACCTAGTACCTATCAGGTACCAGACTTTGGTTCACGCGTCGTCGCTTCGATCAGTCGAAGACCCGCAAGCCCTCGGTTCCTCATGGACCCAGAGTCTCAACCCCAAGACGATCAGATAAGCAGCCTCTGTCGAGACCTGCATAATGCGCCTCTTGAGATCCTCGGCCAGATCTGCAATTATTTATTTTATGTAGATATTTATATAAAATCACTGTCGAAACAATGCTTGAGTTTGAGTCGAGTCTCAAGCATAGATTTTATGACAGTTCTCCGCTCCGTTGCTAAAAAAAGAGTCAAAAATCTATGCTTGAGACTGGACTCAGACTCAAGCACTGTTTTTGAATCATCCACATTATATTTATGTACATAGTAACTCGATGGTTTGAATACGGGCCCTACGTCTTTAGGTATGCTGTGTGTGAAAAAATCTGAGTGGATAACAAAAGTGCCTTCTATAGTTTTATACTGAATGAAAACCCAAAGATGATGGGCAATTTAGCGATCGACAAAAACGTCGTACATCCGTATCAACGCTAAAATGTTTGCCAATTTTTTGGGATTGTTGATTGGCAATTTATCACACTCAAGATTATTTTTTCACGCTGATAAGTAGGTAAGTACTTTACGATATGGTTTGTTTGTCATTGAAGTAAAAATAAAAATAACTGAACTGCCTAAAAGATACTGTACAAGACAAGTAATAGTGTTATTCAATACCTAACTTTATAATTTAGCTCTCTTTTGAATAGTTGATAGTTATTATATTAGGAAGTAGGTATTCATATTAAAATTTAGTATTTTTTTGTATCTGCTAGACTCCAATGTTCTATAAAATGGAATATAGTATTCTCCTTTAGATTTGCAAAATAATGCTTTTTTTTGTTAAGTACAGAATAATAAATTTACAGACTTCTTTGTTCCAAAAGTCTAGACAAATTAATATTTTTCTCTACATATACCTAACCTACCAACTATCACGTGTATATTCTTTGTTCGAAACATAGGCATTTTTTCCTATTTATACTTTACTTACTAGTGGATTGCTAGTTATTTTAAAAAATAATACGTAGCGGTAAAATAAAAATCAAACGGCGAAGGAAAACATCGTCTGGAAACGCGTATTGACCATGTCTGTGGATTAGGCAAAAACTTGACGCTATATAAATCATCTAGAATAGATCCTAGGTTAAATGACCAACCTATACCTACCTACCTAGGTACCTAGGTTAGGTAATGAAATAGTGTTTGGAGCTGATTATGTACCAAGGCAATTTTTTACATAATATGGTCACTTTGCAAATGAAACCGCATTGAAGTTTGGGGTTTAAGTTTTGGAAGTACTAACTACGCACGTGACCACAATACTGAGATATCCGGAAAAGGAATAAGGAACCGAATGACACACTGAGGCCTCAAACTTATCTTATAACATCTCTTCTTCATCGGAATAAATAATCACACGCGGCATAGGAACTAAGATCTCGTTATTATAATGGAAGAAACGGGTATTTGTTGCGATTACCTTTATTATTTCCCGACGTTTTTACCTTTATTATTTACTGTCTGTCCACGACCACGGCTGTTGTAACACGGCCGAAACGTCGGGAAATAATAAAGGTAGGTAAGAGTAAAACTTACTGTTTTAAAAATACTTGTTTTATTTTCATAATGTTGCTGACAACATACAATAATACGAAATCAGTTTTAGTAATATTGGCCATTTTACTTATACACAAAGGTTGCCTATTTCTTTTATCCTTGCAATTTAATTATTCGGCATTCTTCCAAGTCGATTATAAAAAAAGTTGATGACATTTACGCAGTTTTTCTTTTATGTAGATTCCAACAGTGCGTACCTACCTCATGAATGAAACAAACTCGTAACATCGTGGGAAAATTCAAAGCAAGAGGTCAGAAGAAATGTCAATGGTATACCTATATGATGATTAGGAGTGATTAGGTACCGGGATAGTCATCAAGTGATGCCTTAGTAAGCACACATCGAACCCACGCCCTCTCGTTGCTCTGCTGATGAGGCTGCTGGTTGGTAACTAGGTAAAGAGTACCTTTGCTAGACTGGCGGGAAGTTTGAAGCTCTCCCGCGCCTGTGTGCCTGATAAGGCAGATACATCTATGCTAGGTATAGGTAAATAGAAATACTCAATACTCAATACTCAATAGATTTATTGTGTAAATAACGTGACACCAGGGTGACCAAGGCATCAGAAAGAACAAAGAACGTTTATTTTTTCGTTACATCCTTATAGCTCAACCTTCACGTCACATCACGATCCTTTCCAATGACGTTGCCGGCGCTTCAATTTCTGTCATTCATTCAGCTTTGAAATAAATGGTCCCACAAACAAGTTCATGTTATTGATTGTAAGATTATTTTCAGTCAGTTTTCTATATTTTCCGGCATTAGTTACGCGCAGAGTTATCTTGCGCGGACTCTGTATAGGAATAAAAGTTTTTTTTGTCTAATTTTTAAGGAACTTTGGGCAGTTTCCGACCACGTCAGCACCGTTGAAGTTAAATTTATTTTCTTCGCTCTAACGTTTGATCAATGTTTTGCAACAGATAAGGAAAATAATACAACTAAAGTTCCATTATTCGACTTCTTGGAAATACCACTTAAAACCACGTAGGCAGGTAGGTAGGGACTTAGAATAAAAACATACCAGTAGGTATAGGTATGTTCTGTTATATAGATATGATAAGTGGAGAAACTTCTTAAACAAAAAGCATGTAAAAACGAATCTCCAGAATGTTTGACAGCACTCAGAGCTCAGTTGGTAGTAGCTCTGCCTTCTGCGCTGAAGGGTGTGGGTTCGATCCCCACCGAGAACAAGTGTTTGTGTGGTGAACACAGATGTTTGTTCTCTGTTTGGGTGTTATATTGCATTCTAAGTATGTATTTAACAAAAATTATATAACTATTATATCAGCTATCTGGTTCCCATAGCACACAAGCTCAATTTTGTGGCCAGATGTGTGTGGATTGTTCACAATATTTATTATTATAATTTATTGCGTTGATTTTTGCGCACATATTTGTAGAAATAAATCATTTTATGAATCGCAAGCATGTTAATAGGTATTTAGTAAGTAAGGAATCTAGGCAGCGTAATGAATCTTCTCTGTTGATCATTAACTTCAGTGTTGGTTTAATTGAATGTAGCATTAATTATCTGTGTTGAACATTAACTTCGCTTAAAATTAATTAAATGTTGCATTTAAACGTAAATTATGGTTAAGTACAGCCACTCACACACAAAGAGTCTCGAACAGCTTTGTATCTGTTACTTTTGAATAGACAGCGATAAGAATCATTAATGTATCGCCTAAAATCAGGATTAACCATGCCTGGTAGGTCACGCACTTCAGGAACGTGCCCTACGACGCACTGCCCTGCATCCATCAACTTGATGCATACAGATAATCAGCCTCATGTGCTTGTAATTTCATCGGCACACCCTTCAAACGGTAACACAGCAATGCTGCTTCACGATAGAAAAGGGCATGGTGGTAGTACTTCCCCGGACGAGCCCTTCACAATGAGCTCTACTACTACTAAAACGTTTCTAAGGTAAAAGGTTTCTACACTTTTAAGTAATTAATTAAGTAAATATAACGGTGAGTCTTAAAAACCTTTAGGTAAGGTCGTAACTTGGTTGTGACGCTGACTGTACAACAGCAAGCAGGCAACTTTCCTTATAGTTACATAGCTACTTATCCTACTTCATATAGTAGGTATTTTTACAGCCAATAGGTTAGTCACCGGTTGGATTAGATAATGTTCAATTTTAGAAAAAAGCACAAAAAAGGAATTAGAGGTATTTACAATAGAGCAGAAGTAAAACTCGTTAGACGGCTGAATGGTCACGTTTATTTTTTACGACATTGTTTGTTATAAATAGATTTGAGTTGAGCATGAGTTCAACAAAAAATTGCGAAAGTTTAAATGTTTGAAACAGATATGAATGGTGTGTTAATCAATCCCACTGTGCTAGACAGATTTAGAATATATTAGTAAATTATTTATTCCGCGCCTTACCAACAATAGAAAACCAAGTAGGTAAGTATATCAATAATTTTAAAATATTATAATATACAATGGGCGGGTTTACCGCTGAACAGCTATCTCTTCCAGACAACCTTATGATGGAGAGGAACGTATATATGAAATATTTTAACGTACCCTATCCCTTGAATTTTAAGAGGGAACGAGAAAACGTTAATAGAGTGCGTTTGCACATAGTAAATCCACCAAATAGGTGACCAAACTCACCCCTCCACCTTCACCCAGCGTTCTTTTTACGTGACGCTAATGTGACACATATTGCGGGTTATATGATGTTGATAAGAAAGCAAGCTTCGATTCGTACGTCGTAGATTTGAAGCACGTGCATGTTTCAAAACAATGGATGTGTGTAAACTGTAAACATTTGCCTACGTCGCTACCAGCTGCCTTGCACAAAGCGACCCAAAGTCAGCTGATCAAAGATAACATAATAATAAAGTGTGACCAGTCGTCATCATAAATTATTAGGTATATTAAACAGGGCGTATATAACTCACGAAAACTTACGCTGGGTAAACAAAGAAACTAATTTTAATTTTCATCATCAATCAGCTTAAAGTGGCTTATAAGGTTCTGTATGAATTTTAAAGGTTACTTACCTTAGTAGTTTTTTTTTCACTATTAGGCATCATTTCAAGAATATAATCAATAAGGTAGGTACCCACAACTATACAGGTAGATACAGCGTTTTATGAAATATTTTTTCTTCGCGTCATGTGCATATCGGTTATCAGTTAATTACTCATAATCTGTAACGAGATAAGACAAGTCTTCAATTATCCAAAATGTTGATCACTTTTTGATGATTTACGATTTTAAATCATCATATTTCGTTATGACTATACTTTTTTGCATTTACGCCTTGTACTATCCAGTGGTGTTTTTTATTGTTCTATGCCAGTAGTGTATAAGTAGTAGGAGACGAAAACAAATCAGATTTCGTGATAATGAAATCCTAATTTCCTGTTTACGTCTCAAAATCAAACTAATCTCGACATTGTAGGTAGATTACGTTGAGAGCGAGATTTCTAAGAATCATCTTACAGCAAGTAGGATATTTTTTACCTACTTACGTACCATTCAATCCATGTACATAACATAGAAACTAGGTACAATTTGTAGCTACAAGTACAGAAAAAACCAATGACGTAAGTATACCAGTTGGTGGTCCAAGTATTTTTCTTCCTCGGTGCCTTTGTTTTGCACTCGTTTTTGTTTGCTTCGTGTGTGACTATGATGTCCATAATCCATACAATGTATGAAAAGATCGGGACAGAAGAAAGTTTGTTTTGTTGACAGAAGAACATACACGGTTGGAAAGAAAGTGTGCATTACATAGTATTGACAAACAAACTATAAATGTAGTTGTAACCAATTTCTGTATTCATCTAAACTAAGTTGATTGGGTTGGCACTATAAAACCCTGGAGTTATTCTAAAGCAATTACATGAACAACTGTAGGTACACGTAATATTTCTAGAATATTACACACAACATACATACTTCGACATACCTAGGTACTACGCATACCCATACAGGCATGTTCTGTGGTGCAATTCAATTAATGGAATCTTACATAATGCATTATTGTTCCTGCATCGCATTGTTAGCTTGTTAAAGAATTAATTGGGCAATCTAGGAAGTCTTGACTGATCTAGATACCTATATTTTGTGATGCCTATCGCTTTATACATTTTACGGTCACTCTAAGGTATAATACCTTCTCAGAAACAGAATTACTTAAAATAGTAACTTTATTGCAATCAATAATAAAGTTTTTTTTGTTTACAATAAAATACTGTTATCTACTTATACTAATATTGTAAAGAGAAATGGTTAGTTTTTTAGATTTCAAAAAATATTTCACCATTTGAAAGCTACATTATCACTGCGTAACACAGCCTGTGGTTTCATTCCGGGGTCATTTTTCCACACGTGCGAAATTGGGGCGGATCGCTAATATTTTATGAGCATGAGAGATGGGTATATGAGGGTGTGAGAAAATCAAACCTTTGCTAGTCTTGCTTACGTAGCGTAGTGCTACGCCGCGCTACGCTGCTCACCGCAGCGCGTTGAAGTCTTTTGTGAACAAACTCGAACTTAAAAAGAGACGAGAGTGGAGGAAAATATCGACAGGATTATTTGGTTGGAAGTTTGCAAAATTTATAGTTATAGTTAGTTTTAGAATGATAGTTCTGGAGTTCTAATAATTTTATTTGAAAGAACACTTTACATAATCCATATAACAGAATAGATATAAGTTCAAAATGATGGGTAGATTAGCACAGTTACCGCACAGTTTATCTAGTTATAGTTATAGGCACGCTGTTAATGCAGCATAGGAAAACCGGTGTAGAGTTTCTTGGAACTCGATATTCTTGAGAAGCCTATTACGCGCATCGTGAAAAACTACGGGTGGTCTTTGAACACGAAACTTTAGGTTTACGTTAGTTCTACGTGACCAAGCAAAGAACCCGACACGAAACCTTGTAATTTGTGATGTGGCAAATATACCTTTCTAGAAAGTATGTACCTACCTTCGTATACCTATGTATATACCTACGTGGCTTAATGTATGTACTTCTCACTTTATAATCCTAGTTTATCACCCCACGCGATGACGTTTCCTCAACCCAGATACCTTTCTTATCAATCCTCTATAGCAGGGATTCCCAAAGTGGTCGATATCGACCCCTTGGGGTCGATATTGGTTTCCTAGGGGTCGATATAAACGAAAACGGATTTTGGGGGTCGACGAGGTCTAAATATCGACCCCCTATTAAATTACCACACGTTCTTATTTAAAACTTTAGGTAGGTAGTACTGTAATGTTTATGTTGTGTTACGTGTACTAAGAATAATTAATATTTTTGTAGGAAATAGCATTGTTGTAGTACCTAATGTAAAGTATCAAGTTCGTACAAGATGAAAAACTAGGCAAGTCAGTGTGGACAAGTTTGTGCAAGATGAATGAGTTCGAGCGTACATCTTTCAGGCGCGTTTTGACTTGCTCTCTATTTGATGCATACGTGATCTACCACGAACGAATTCATGATCAAGTTGCAAATCCAAACATGTTCCTGATATTTTACTATTTAACGAGCTTGCACTTAGGCTGAAAGTTCATTTGCGTTTTGAAATTCGTTGGAGCTTGAACGATAATAACTCATCTAAGTACTCATTTATTTCAAGAGATCACAAAGTTATAAAATAGCTAAATTAAGTAAAGTAAAGTGGCTGAAACAGAATTTAAGAAATGCTGAGCGTGTTTAAGTAAAAGAAAAAATTACAGGGCAAGTTTTTATCCGGCACAGCGCTTTTTTTTTTTACTACTAGCTGATGGAACAAACATATGGCCCACCTGATGTTAAGCGGGAACCATCGCCTATAACAAAGCATTGCCTCGTAGGACACGCACGTCAGGAACGTGCCCTACGATTCATTGCCCTGCGTCCATCAACTTTAGGCTTACAGATGTTTCGCCTCACGTGCCTGTAATTACACCGGCACCCACACCCTTCAAACTGAAAGACTTCGGTAGCGATGCTGCTTCATGGCAGAAATAGGCAGGGGGTAGTACTTCCCTGGACGAGCCCTTCACAAGGAGCTCTACTACTAGCACAGACGAAGAGCTTAAGCAGAAGTTCAACCAAGGCTATCAGAAGTTCTGGTTGCAACGCAACATTGAAAAACAGTATCCTATATTGTGGAACATTGTAGAAAAATACCTAATCGCTTTTCCATCACCATACCTAGTTGAAAAAAGCTTCAGTGTGGTAACAAACATTTTGTCGAAACAAAGAAACCGTTTGAAAATCAACGAACGTGGAGATTTAAGGCTGCAACTCACCAATATTGAACTGGATGTAGCTAGATTGGTAGATAGTCACCAGGTTCATCCATCACACTGAATGTTTTATTTTTGCGAATTAGTACCTTTTTAATATAATTTCCTACTCACTTAAGATTCTTTATGTACTAAACTTGTAATAATAATTATAAATTAAACTTTATATTTACTGAATTGTGTGTCTTTTTATTTTGTTAAATTTGGATGAAAAAATGAAATCAACTTTACTCACTTAACCAAGTGCAAAGTTTTCCAATTTGTACCTTAGCACCTAGGTATTTTGTATCAATAGAAAGAGAACTAAAGATAGGCCCCTTATTTATAATAGTCTGCTAACTTAAAGCATTGCTAATTCTCACTCTGTCTATTGACCTAATTCAGAATGAAAAATAATTATAAGTTTAAAAAACTAGAGAAACCGACTTCATTGCCAAACGGCTAAACCGATTTTAATGAAATTTGTTTGGGACAACCTGGACGAAAGAATAACCTTCCAAATAAAAAAATAATTTTCTAAATCGGTTCATCAATTACGGAGGCATGCAGTTACAAACATTAAAAAAAATATTTTTAAAAAAAAAGCAACACCGATTTTAATAAAATTAAAATGAAACCAATCTGGAAGCAGTGACTTTCAGATAAAAAAATAATTTTTCAAATCGGCTTACAAATGACGAAGATATGCGGTAACAAACATAAAAAAAAAAAAATACAACCGAATTGAGAACCTCCTCCTTTTTGATTGGAAGTCGGTTAACAACACTGTAGCAGCTGTTTTAAGTTAGCGGACCATTATGAATAAGGGGGTTGATCTTAAAAGTGGGTAATTTGGCCATGGGGGTCTCAGGTAACGTTTCATTTTGGAAAAGGGGTCACTTGTCCAAAATAGTTTGGGAACCCCTGCTCTATAGGATTTAAACAAGGCCGATGAATGCATGTGTGTCATAAAACTGTAAAATTATGAACATGTGGCATTGTTCGAAGTTGCAAAAACATCTGTGTTAGTAGACTATCTTATCGTCTTAAGGCCTTTATGCTTTAGAGATTATTGAATGTGGAATTTATTAGGGGGTATCACCTTTAAGTTATAACGACAAAATAGATTTTGTTTCGCGCAAATTAGTCATGTGCGTTACCAATTCAGAAGGTATTTACAAAAGCACGCTTATTTCAGAGTAATTCAGATGAAATTCATGCAGATGCCTGGCGGAATCGCAGGAAACTTTGTATAACAGCACGATTAAATAGTCGACACCTGCAAGGAAAATCATTGTATCTCATTTTTAGCAACTTTACAGGAGAGCGAGACAAAGTTTCAAAAAAATCCTGTAGGTTTTTATTATGACTTAAAGTAAAATAACTGTGACAGTTTGAATCGCTAAGGGTTGATCTAAGTTATTATACATATATCTTACGACAAATTGCTCTTTTTCATGCTAACTTATGACTTACGATGATATGCCTCAATGCTACGTAACACATACTGACATCGTAACTCAGACATACAATGTAATAATGTAAGTAACAATTTGCGTTCTAAAAGGAAAAAATTGTATGTCTGAGATACCATACTAAAAATGTTATTTTGTTTTATTTAGAGTTACGATTTCAATGGAAAACTCAATAATAAATCAATATTATAGACAATTCACACGCAACTATCTAGCCCCAAACTAAGCAGAGCTTGTGCTATGGGAACCAGATAGTAATATACATTTATTCTTATAATGTTTAATAGCAACTTAGTTTAAAATTGGTCTCCATAAACATAACAAATAATCAGAATTGGAGTTGTCTTTCTGCAGTGAACTATTTATCATACTGGAAAGTGGAAACTTAACATTATTGGGTTGATCCCTGGCACAGCGAATGTGCATAATTTAGCTCTATGAGACCTTTTCATTGTTTATATCGGTTTCCCAATTATTGTATTTCGTATGGTTCACCGGTAGATTTTGCACATCTAATTAAAATTACCCACTGCTGGAATGTATAATTATGGAATGTATATCACTTTGTTTTTCTTTCTACACTCAATCAATGCATGCATTGCATCACCTTCTGACTGCGGATGTCTAACTTCGAAGTAGTAGTGGTTTATGGTGATGTTCAGCGTTTTAGCCGCATATTGCGTATATTGCGAACACAATTCTATTTTTATTTTGGCCATTACAGCTGTCAGAATAAAAAATAAACTCCGTAAATCCCTCTTGAACCTTGTTCTTAATGAAGTCGAACACAAAACTACTTATTTCATTTGATCCCTTGCGTCCTATCGTTTCATCCCAAAAGTAGCAGTGTTCTTTTTTTTAACCCATGTCATAAATCGTAAAATTATAAGCTGCAAGTTTTCTTTTGTAGTAAAATACTGAAACTTGAGATTGGAGTGTCATAACAAGCAGTCACAACATCATTAGATTGCTTTGCTCTTTGCTTATCGCTATCTTTTAACGACCTCACAACATTTTTATTGGCAATAATATGCAAAGCTTTTTAAATATGTCACAACGCGGATATTGATCTTTTTTTGGTTTATTGAAGTCCATATTATATTCAGTGCAAAATACTTCTCTATACTGTCGTCAGTATTGTTGCTATTTCAGCTTGATCCGAATGGACCTCTTTCATCCATTCCAGATAAAGTTGATGTAGTTTTGGCAGGTTTACTTGTTCATCGAGGTTAATTTTTGATGAGCGTTGTCGAACATAGTGTGAATCTGTCACTGGTATTTGTGAGATATGGTCGCGAATGGACTGTTTGACTTGATCTGGAATAGAATTCTTTCGCGCCCTGTGAGTGCTTCTCTGGTCGTAGGAAAAAGATCCCGTAGCAGATTTATCTATTTTTATAAATAGTGTCTGTACCGAATCACTTATCGAAAGGGTGTTCAGAAACATTGTCTTACAGGTACGTATTTCTTCCCCTACTATCAAATAATATTCGAGAGAACACTGACGTCAACTCTAAGCAATTGAGCTGGCAGTAACTTGTTTTTTTGGAACTCTTTTAACAAATCTGCTCACATATTCCATGCGTTTGTTATGATCGCCTATCTCCCAAGAGTCTTTAAATATTAAATATCTTTGATTTTCTGTAATAATTATATGCGTAATGCATTGTATGTAAAAATATTGAGTGTGATTTTAAACTAAACATGCGAACTATTACGAAGAAACTCAAGTTAACATCTATAAATTTACTTTCAGAAAAAATATTTGGATATGAAAACATTGTAACTCTTGTTACAATTAATAAATCTATCAAGAATTGTTTTAAACAGACGAAGAAAATAAATGTATAATGTGTTGCAATTTTTTTACTGTTATTATATTATTAACGGGCAAAAGTATTTTGCGAAACTTCAGATACCATTTTGTTAACTTCTGTGGGTCATTACTTACGATGTTTTTCCACATTCTAAATCAATAACCAGAAGGGCTAGAGATACGAGTATTAGATAAAAAAATTGGGCTTCAAATGCTCAGCATGAATATGATTGTAACTCAATTCGGCTAAAAAGTGAGTTACAATGATTTTCCTTGCAGGTGTCGTAGTAATGGCGCTGTGTGAGTCATTATTTTCTTTGATCTACTCGCTACTAAATCCGATACTCACGATTTGGAAAATTATTTTATTTGTGTAGTGTCCGGCTGCTTTAGTTCGACGTACATCACAGAGTAAAAAAATGTAAAATGTAAAAATATTTATTTCCATAAAGGTATGCTTAATATTAGGTGCAACGCGCCTTCCTGCTTTAGCTTGCGCTGTGTTGCAGGAAGTAACGCCTCTTCCAAACATGAAAAATACAATTATTATAAAAATAAACAAAAGAAAAAAAAGAACTATAACTAGGGTTTTACAAATAATTACTTAAAATCAACTAATAACAACTACATATAATTAAACGACATATAAAAATTGAACATAAAAAGTAGGGAAATACATGGAAAGAGCACAGCATTGAACATTTTTTTATTTTTTAATTTATCTTTGTTGAATTTGATGGTTTGGATGTGTGAGTGTGTGCGAGGGAGGGTGTGTGTGGGGGGGGAGTGTATGTGGGGGGGAGGGCGTGTGTGTGTGTCGTAGGTTATTTACTTAAATGAATCAGTTTACCGTTATACTACCTTCACTAAAAGACTCTCCACTTCGTCATAGTTTTTGTCGTCTAGTCTAGAGTGCTTTAATACATACGGAACGCACATCGTGTATTTATCATTCATAACCAATCAAAACGTTCCGCAACCCCTTATTTCCGCTGCTAGAATTTTCAGAGCAGGCCTTCCTTCCTAGCTATCTACTCCTTAGTTTTAGAGCGGCCTTTAAATTCCGACCTACTCTACATCAGCTACAAAATTGATAAATCTGTATGCTAGTTACATCAAGACATCATAGTCATCTGGTCTTCTACAACTCGCTCTTCCTCAGTGGAATTTGGCAGGTAAGGGCCTCGGGTGTGTGACCCATCGCCGTGGATTCATAGAGGATAGAGGGAACTATTCTACTCTGAGACTACGATCACTGGGTCGTGGGGTTCAGCTATTTGTACCTTCGGGCTCAAATACGGCAGCTTTTCAGGCTATTCTTTGGCTAGATCGTGGGGTGCGTGGTCTGCTTGTGCTTCGAAAAGAAGTTCCTCTGTACATTTGCTACCGAATTAATTCCTGTCCGAAATCATTTTCTCACTCGTTCATATGAATGAGCGAGCGCGCACTGTAAGCCCGTTAAACAGATAAACACATCAACTGCACCGTTTAGCCGGTGAAATACGATTATGAGATTAAACGAGTACTATGTTTGTTTTACGGTACTGTAACAGCTTCCTGAACAGTTTATATAGTTCATTGTCTCGATGGATTGATAATTGATGAGTCATAGATAGCCCACTTGAATGTAGAGTACAATCAGAGTAGTATTATGAATCAGTCATACTCGTAAGTTCGATTTATTTGGCACGGTTGCATTGATAGTAATATAATATCGCTATGTAATAAATCCTCTTTTATTATTGTTGGTATTGAATTGACATGAACAATATTATTGTAATTGATGGGTTTTATTAGTTTTTTTTTTGGTTGTTTGGTTTAAAAAAAAACAGCTGCACTTTGGTCCTCATGCCCACCCTCCAGCTCTCGTAGTAGGTGTCTACCGAAAGAACCAACTTAGGATTCTTTGGGGATGTCATTTGAATCCGAGTTTGTAGGATTTTTATGAAACTCATTGCCTACTTGCAAAGCAAAATAATATCGCCTGAGGTTATTAGATTTCTAGAGGTTTATAGGAACTGTTTCCTCAATTCGAATTTAAGCTACATACTCACGCAGACTTCCTTGTAAGGTTCTTTTGTGTTTTTTTCACATACATACTTGTCTTAATCGCAAGCACTTACTAGCACAAGGACTGGTACTTAGTACCTACCTAAGTAAGATTATTAGTTATGATTAAGTGCTTATCGTTCATACTAGGTTCTCTATTATCTCTCACTAGCGGCCGCCCGCGACTTCGCTCGCCCTGTTCCCGTTACTTAAATCAGTTTTCTGTTACAATATCTTTATAAATTGTAGCCTATGTATTATTCTGGTGTATATATTATTGTATTTTTCATTAAAACTCTTTCAGTAGTTTTTACGTGAAAGAGTAACAAACATCCATCCATCCACTCACAAACTTTCGCGTTAATACCTAGTATGATTATTTCAGCAAATGTTTAATGGCACAGAATTTAATGAATACCTACCATAGTTTAGTTTCTCATCATCATCATCATTATCAGCCTGAAGAAGTCCACTGCTGGACATAGGCCTCCCCTACTCGTTTCCAGGAAGAACGATTCTGAGCCCTTTCCATCCATTGACTTCCCGCGATCTTAACAATGTCGTCGGTCCATCTGGTGGGTGGGCGCCCAACGCTTTGTCTTCCGGTTCGTGGTCGCCATTCGAGAACCTTTATTCCCCAACGATTGTCGGTTCTTCGAGCTATATGGCCTGCCCATTGCCACTTCAACTTACTAACTCTACGAGCTATGTCGGTGACCTTGGTTCTTCTAGGTCAGTTTCTACTACGTATAAAATGTTTGGTACTGAAATAAAGATAAACCATAACACAGCTGGAGCTCAAAATATGATTTGAGTAAAAACAAGCTGCCATTGCTACTTTACTGAAACGAAAATAAAAAAAAAATATACGTTGAAAAATTATGCATGTCAGTGGGTGGGAACCGTGTGCAAACCATGTCATGGCCAGGCCTTCAGCTAACTCTGAACTGTTACCCTACATTATTCGCATTGCACAAGTGAGAGGTCATCTTATTTATCATCAGCCTTTATAAGCTGTTGTGCAGTGCTCGAAATCCTCCTCCATACTCTCCCTAAGGGGAGTCCCTATTGGTGCCACGCTGCTACCAATCCGCGTGGTCACTACAGGATAACGACAGGAGATATTGCCCATCCTCAATGCGTTCCTTTACACGATATCCTCGAGCGGTGTGATGGAAAGTTACGCCTCCATTTTACATACAAAACTTTAAGGCCTTCAGATTGGTTGGATGAGTCAGAAGACGTTTTTTTTAACTGGACTGGAACTTTGACTGATGCTGAGTCGAGATATAACTTTTACAGCGTGCCACCGACAGACAACGTCAGTAGGCACTAGGCCTGCAAATTAACTTCATTGGCGAGCTAAAACCGACAAGCCTGTGAGCCAAAGGTATAAACCGTCAATAAAGCACCTAAAAGACCGCGGTTTTGTAGGTTATACCTTTAGCTCGCAGGCTTGTCACTTTAGGGATTTCGTCGGGGTATGATATGTTTACTTCTTCCGAATTCGATGATTAGATTGATCGCCTCGACCTGATTATATTATCGGGGTCACCAATGTAAGTGATAATCACAGAAGATGCGACGAGGATCGACATTAGGTCATACGCATGAACCGTTTTCTTTTCTAGACAGGTGGCTTGAATCCGTCGTGTCGGTATAAAAGTATATTTTTAAATAAAATAAGATAAACACTAGGAATTATAAGAGAATCAAATAAGAAGTCTGAGTTATCACGGTAGTGGGGGTCTACCAGTATAGTATGGATCGTAATGTTCGGGACCTTCGAGACGAGGCAAGCGACTGGCTGATCGAGGTCATAGTTCGATTTCCATTTGGCAACGCATATTTTGTGTTTTGCAAAACGGTTTTAGGTATTGTCATTAATAACTTGCCGTTTCTATGTTATTGCAACCACTTCGTGAGGTTACATATCAAGCTTAAACAAGCAAAAATTATTAATTGATAACCAGATGATGATAAGATTTTCTTTTCGTCAAGATCCTCCAGACCAGACCAGAGATCAAGGTCATTTAGATGTGACTCATTATTACGACTGCATTTTATTCTGTTTTCCATTTACTTGTGTAACTACACAACCGTCAATTGATGTTTTGTTTTCTTTTCCATGCTGGAAGAGATCGCTCAAAGGGATAAGATCGCCCATTGTTTTGCCTAAAATCTTCATAAATCCTGTATTATGTTTCTGTGTGAACAATAAAGAGTTATATATCTATCTATCTATTTTAAAATGTTTTGTAAAGATTTCGTGAAACATCTGTTGAACTCGTTTCTTTTCATGAAGAATCCACTGACTTAATTCTTTTCTATTGTTTTCAGGTACGGATGTCTGCCCTATGAAGTCAGTGGTGAGGCGGATCGGACAGCAGCTGTTCACCGCACTCAGTGGAAAGGGCATCGCCGTGCTGGTCAACCATGGGATTGCTGATGAGAAAGTAAGTCATAACCGAGGAGTGACCGAACAAAACGTGATAATTCCACTTTTTGTAAAAAAAAAGTTAGCAATGACATTCGACAGAATACCATAAATTACATCGCCCTTTAGGTTGGTGTGGTTCAAATCGTGCTTATTCCTGCAGTAAATCGCCTCTAAAGTTGAAAGTTTGATGCAAATCATGATATTTTCATTGAAAAAAAATCTCTATCTCTTTTAAAAAGGCCGGCAGCGCATCAGCATCACCTTTAGCGATGCAGGTGTATATGGGCGACGGTGACTTCCATCAGGAGGCCCGTCTGCTCATCTGCCAGCTAAAGCATAAAAAATATGGTCGTTACGCAACTATTCAATGTATTCAACCAAAGACTCGACTAGACCTGCCTGCCACCTGTGAGAAATAAATAAAACTCGAAACTATTTTAGCTAAGTAATAGGTATTTATTAATAGGTAATCGGTGCGTGTTGCTGGTGATGACATATGGAAGTGAGATGTGGTCACTAACTGTTGGCCTCATACACAAACTGAAAGTCGCGCAGCGGGTTATGGAGAGGTCTATGTTGGGAGTTTCACTAAGTGAAGTGAAAGAATCAGAAATGAGGATAGCCGTAGAAAAACCAAGGTCACCGACAGCTCTTAGAATTAGAAGTTGAAGTGGCAATGGGCAGGTCATGTAGTACGACTAACCGACAAACGTTGGGTAACCAAGGTTCTTGAATGGCGATGACGAACCGGAAGATTAAACGTAGGACGCCCACCCACCAGATGGACCAACGACATTGTTAATATCGCGGGAAGTCGGTGGATGGAAAGGGCTCAAAATCGTTCTTCCCGGAAATGTGTAGGGGAGGCCTATGTCCAGCAGTGGACTTCTTCAGTCTGATAATGATGATGAATAGGATTTCCAGAAAAAAAGACTGCTGGTATAAGATGTGATATTGCACACACACGTTATTTTAAGGCGTTAATTTTACTTTACCTATCAATAAAAGCCTGAAGCGAGTGTTTAAACCTTGATAATTAACGTGCCTTAGTAGTATTCTGACCAAAAATAGTATGGTTTTAAACCATTTGTTCGCTAACGACGCATCGCTATTTTCAGCTGAAGACAATTTACGGTGACCTGGACAACTTCTGCGCGCTCCCCGAAGGCTGCCAAGCCCAATACCTGCGTAACCCCGTCAGCAACCATGGATACGTAAAACCAGGAATGGAGCAGTTCGATACCACCAAAACGGTTGGTAGTTCCTTAATCTGGTTTTTTGCGAGCTTAGCAAGGAGTAAGTAAGTAGTAGAGCTCTCTGTGAAGGACTCGTCCGGGGAAGTACTACCACCATGCCTATTATTGCCGTAAAGCAGCGTGGCTGTGTTTCGGTTTGAAGGGTGTGGATGCCGGTGAAACCAATAGCGCGTGAGGCTGAATGATCTGTATGCCTCAAGTTGATGGACGCAGGGCAGTGCATCGTAGGACACGTTCCTGCCGTGCGTGACCTACGAGGCAATGCTTTGTTATAGGCGATAGTTACCGCTTAATATCAGTTGGGCCATAGCTTGACCCATCCAAAAAAAAAGAGTCAACTCGGCAGCGATCATGTCTTTGTGAAAGCATAGCAACATAGCAGTTGAATTTCATAAATCATATCATAGGTTGTTAAACTTACAGGGACTTCCAATAGGCATGAGCATTACCCAATAACAGATCCACATTATCCTTGTATTTCACTTTCCTTCCCGAACTCATCGTTAACAATTCTGTAATTTTAATCATTGTTGCCATCATTGTAACTGATTATACCGTTCGCAGGAGTTACGTCACACGTTCAACGTGACGACCCTGACGGCGGCTGCGATGCCGGCGCAGGAAGAGGTGCCGGAGTTCACGACGCACTCCGTGCCTCTGGCGCAGGACCTCACTAACCTGTCGCGGGTGCTGCTGCAAGCCCTCGCCTATGCTCTTGGTAAATAACCATTTTTAAAACAAACATGAAATTATGTCATTATTTTCGAAAACAGAACACGCCAAGTATCGAATATACGGAGAAAATCAAATTTATAGCAGGAGCGTTTTTTGAATTTGGAACGCTCCAGCAATGTTGTATGAAACAGCATGCTGGGGTTATTAAATACTCTTTGGTTGGGAGATCCAACCAAAGAGGATTTAATAACCCCACTTTTATCACTTTTTTTTGGATCCAATACGCTTAGTGCGAGTGGGTGGTATGCTAACCAGGTATGGATAGTACTGTGCCGTGCGTCTGCTAGTCCTTCTAAGATTAGAAGTTAAATTGGCAATGGAAAACCTGCTTCCAGCGAAGTCACATACCCTATGACCTAATTACACTTCTTGCAAATAAATATATTTAACACTAGCGGCCGCCCACGGCTTCGCTCGCCCCGTAGCCGTTACGCCCCGTTGATTTTTAAAAGTTTTTCCTCTTTTTCTCCGCTTAGGGAAATAATTTTCCGTTTTCCTTTTTTAGTGCACCCCTATGCTATAAAACGAACATACCCTCCAAGTTTCATGGTTCTAGGACTTACGGTTTAGGCTGTGCGTTGATTGTCAGTCAGTCAGTAACGTAAGAGTTTTATATATTTAGATTTTTTCATTTCAATGGTTCATGTACTTTTCTTTCCAGGAATCCCTCCAACAACTCTCCTCGCGTGCCACTCCGGCATGATGCAGAGCGATGGCCGTAACGCGTCCACCATGCGTCTCCTGTACTACCCTCCAGTGCCGCCGGAGGACGAGGGGCCTTGCTGCCAGAGCGATGTGGTGCACTACACTAGATGTGGCGCACATGCCGACTATGGCACCTTTACTCTGTTGACACAGGATTCTGAAGGTGGACTTGAGGTAATCATCATTGAAAAAAAAGAAAAAATATATTATTAAAAATCAATTTGAAAGAAAGAAAACAATCATATTTATTGACCATAAAAAAAGATACAAATAGGCATGGTATACAAAATTTCACATTGTCAATTAGGTCCCTGGTTCAGTGTTTGTCACACTGGTCACATGACGTCGTCTTTTTTATTTATTTATAGGGCTTTGTTGCTAAGCGCACACTGCCATAGAATAAAACAGCAATTAAAACTTAATATAAATTTATACAAACTTATTGTCTAGCTAAACAATTTCTGCTAATTTATATAACATCTTGGCAACGTTATCATTGAAACCACAATAAATATTACGGTGGCATTTTTGCTGATTCAACAGACCAATTGAGCCTAATCCATGTCCTAGGTAATCATTGAAATATGAATGTTTGCATACATACATGCAAACATTCATATTTCAGTGTTGTTGTGTGCTCCCAGTCATCTCTGTAGGAAATGGCTGAACGGATTTGTATGACAAATTGAAATAATAATGCATATCTACCTAGTTCGTGACTTGGAATAACACAGACTACTTTTTGTGCAGAATAATAATAGATTTCCCATGCTGTGAGATCACAATAAGAAATAACAATGGAAAATGACATTCCTAGCAAAAGCATTTATAAGACGTAAAAGTGTTTGATGAAGTAATTCATTCTCATTAGAAAAATATATCACAAAGGTACCTTTCAATTAGTACAAAATGCAGCAGGAATACTGCGTACGACGATCGTATTTATAATCTGAGGATCATTTCACGTGATGCACAGTAGCTTTGCCGATGCACGGCATGTGCACAGTAATTTAATTTTCTATCGATATAAAGAACATTTCTTTCGATTTCCAGGTGAAGTTGAATGGTGATGAAAAATGGCAGGCCGTCGGCCATCTTCCCGGTGCCATCATCGTCCAGACTGGCGAGTTACTTGCCGCCTGGACTGGTAACCTTCTTCCAGCACTTGTAAGTATACTCAGTTATGTACCTATATGAAAACGCTTAGATCATAATTGATTCTTAAACCGAGACCGAGAGTTCCCGAGTGCATTTTGTGTGGAAAGTCACGGGATTGCTCACTGAAATGTGAGAACTGATTCGGGAGCCATTGACCTGTCGACTCAGTTATGCCAATCTATTAGCACCTAGAGATAAACAGTTCCGAATACTTCAATCCACTTGCCTAGTTATCTGACTACGGCAAAATAAGAGGAGTGATACTGATGTAGAAGCGAAATCCATTTAATCGCGTATGATTTAAATAGATCGCGGAAATCATCGGTGGAAGAACATCTCAGAATCGTTCCAGAAAATTTATAGACCTATCTCCAGCAGTGGATTTCTTCAGGCTTTGATTTGAATAGCTTATTACGTCGGCTGCTTTTATAATCTCATTGATAATTTTCCAGATGCACCGCGTCGTGGTACCCACTGGCACTTACGCCCGCGCTCGCGGCCGCCACTGCGTCGCGTTCTTCTGCCACCCGGACAACGACGCCATCCTCCCCCCGCTGCCCCTGCGCGTCACCCCCACCCCCACACCTATCCCCTTTGCGCCCGTGCACATCACGCTACACAACCGCATCATAAACGCAGCGCACCATCTACAGAAACGTTTTAAAGAGACGTATGCATGATTGAAGCATGATAAACGGCACACCAAACAATCCTACGCTATTCTATATCTAGACGAAAATTTAGAGAAACTAGAATAATTAATCTACTTAGCTACAAAAATATCAGCGTAGTTTTTTTTTTCCACTGTGATTTTCACAAATCGATACTAAAATTTCCTATTCACACATAAAACCTCAAAATATTAGTTACTACTTTTCACAAACTGTCATGTCATGGGGTATTAAAAAAAAATACAAATCTGCCGCACCGCACACAATAAGTTACTAATGTAATGTTACGATGCAATGTGTGAAATGGTCTTTAGAAATGTGTCATAAAGTTTTTTAGAGAGATTTGCAACAAAATTGTGTTTTAGTTTTCTAAAAATGTGTGAAAACCGTGTTGAAAAATGTGCATCAATTCAGCATATTTTCTTGAAGTTAGTCACTGTTCAAATAGGTTGAGTCAGTTTGAGCACTCCTAGTTAATTTTACAATGACAATGAATGTCAAGAAGCTGTCATCGATCGCTTTTAAATAACAAGTACTTATACCTTCTATGATTCAGAAACAACAAAGTGAGCATAAAGTAACTTAATTAATCTACATGTTACTTACTACCTACTTCAAAATTCTAAGTAACCTACCTATTCCTCGAATTTTGAGGCGACAGTACTTAAAATGTAACTTTTGTATTTTAATGGTCTATCTACTTAATTATATTCTTGCCAAGATTCTATTCGTTATAATGGTGAAAGATTCCAACAAGTGAACAATTTTGAGATACGTTTGTCAAACATTGTATTATTTTTTAGCTTATTCGAAAAAGTTGAAAACATATTATATAACCAGTTCTATCATAATGTTTGATTAATATATTATTCACTTTTGTATTTTTCTTTCCTTAAAATTAAATAGTGAATTAGCAAGTAGCGACGGGATTACGAGTAAGATGCCAATAATAGTATTTTTATTTTAATATTATAGCTTTTTGGTAAACTTGTGTTCTTGCTACTGCATTTTATATTATTAGTCTAAAATTACTTTCAGTACTTATTTTAACTTTATCTATTAACTATCTTTTTCACGACTACTTAGTGTATTTTGTTAGGTAATTCGTGTTATAATTTTATAGCTCAATTGTATGTGTAATTTTAAGTATAATGGCAATGTTTTCAAACCTCAAGTTAAGTTTGATAAAAAAATATCTACTCCTCATTCGTTCCTCATTGAAAACCATAGATGGGAAACTTTGGTATGATCTATATTTACTACTAACACCGCTCTTTTTGATCAGGGGAAGGAACCAGTGTCACGACGAACGGGTATTTAAAACTGGCATTATGTACTTCTTGGGCGGTTTCGATCTGTCAAGAAAAATATCTCCATTCTTTAATGCACACAGAAATATTTACACATAAGTAATAACAAAGGACATGTACATAGGCGAGCTTAACCCTAAAAGATCTTTCTTCCAGCAAACCTTTGTCCAGCCATTCTTCCATTATGTTTTTTACGAGTCTAAAATAAAGACAAATGTTTTTCGCTGACAGATAGCATTACTCAGAGAAACAGGCAGAATAAGAGTCTTCTTTTAATTCTAATAGCCCGAACACACCTAGTTCGCTGGCGGTAGCGATCAGTGAAACGGTGTCAAATATCGCTGTCAGATTTGAGATTTGACAGCGAATATTTGACAGCGTTTCACTGTTCGCTACCGCCAGCGAACTAGGTGTGCGCAGGCCTTCAGTGGCGAATTAACGCTATATCCTTCAGATAAAAATATTTCCATCTCTACTTTATGCCCGTCAAAAACAAAATATGGCGCCATTTTTACTTGAAAGACAGCGTTAAGGCCTGCGCACACCTAGTTCGCTGGCGGTAGCGAACAGTGAAACGCTGTCAAATATTCGCTGTCAAATCTCAAATCTGACAGCGATATTTGACACCGTTTCACTGATCGCTACCGCCAGCGAACTAGGTGTGTTCGGGCTATTACTCAGAGATGGTGAAATAGTTGCGATCGCTTTATACTTAGTTTAGTCGAATCCAGCCTCAGTCGCACAGTGACTTTATTAAGCGTTTTTTGTTTGCTTTTAGAACTTGTACTTAGTTTTGTTTTACAGTATGAAGTCGTTAATGAAAGGGACAGAGCTATACGGTATTCCGTTACAGAACTGTCTATTTCATTAGCGTGTGTGTATTTTGTTTTGTCTTCATTACTCATTAAGAGAGTAAAGTGGAGTTTTAATATAATAGAGTCCATAGTGAAATTTGTCTATGAGAGAGTAATAGCTTGCTGGTTGTTCTTTTTTTATTGTGTATACACACCTACGCATTTAATTCCGACATTCTTTGAAACATACATTTATTCTATTTTGTCAATGGATGACTTTTTTCTGGCAAAATTAGTCCATAAGCTACTTAAATAAACTTACTTATTTAACCACATGTTGTTTGTGTTTATTTTGTCGTTCAGATAAAAGAACGATTGCCCAATCATTTACCCCTAATATTCTGTGTTTTACCCCAACGAACAAATTATTATTGCTGCAACGAAAAACAAATGGTGTTTTTCGTAATATTTTTTGAATAGTTGGACTTTTGAGTGATAGTCCAGACCTGATTTGTTTTACTTTTTTTATCTCCTATCTAATCGTTAAAAAGTATGTAAAAGTTAACGTTACTAAATTAAAATCACCAACCTACATAGGTACTGGAATGTAAATAAAATATAAGGAAGTGGATACTACCGTTGAGTTGTTAAATATTTTATCAGAATGAGCTAAAGTCCATAGGCACTGCAGTGGTTTGAAGTCCAAGGTTTGGTCAAGTCCAAAGTCTGGCGATATCAATCATTAGAACTTAGAAGATATTTTACGGTGAATTCTGAAACAAATCAATCTTCTTACGTACGAGCGAATATTATATCTATTGTAAGATTATTGGTAACCACATTATATTAAAAAAAATGATTGTACTTATTATAATAAGCGTTTCCCTTAATGGCGTAGAACTGTAGTAGCTGCTGGAATCTGACTGGGCCACAATCGTTTAAATTAAAAAAAAATCGGTTGTCTGTAAAGTCGGTTTACTGACGATAGTTGAACGTGATAACGTCATAAGAAAATACTCGCGGACTCGCGGACTCGGGACTCGGACTCGGACTCGAACTCGAACTCTCGGACCCGGACCCGGAACCCGACAGAACCCTTACCCTTACCCTCATTTACCCTTACCCATTACCCGACCCGGGCTCGGGCTCAGGTAAATGGAACGACGAAACGACGTCATGTTTTTTCGTGCGTGCAGCCGGCTCCATCGATTTATAAGATGTTATATCACGTCAAAATTAAATAAAATCTGTTTGAAAATACGAAGAAGATCGAAAAAGAACCAGTGGAACGACAGACAGATTGACCGATTCCCCGAGAACCGTATCTCCCGGAGCGCACCTGAAAATCTATCTAAGTATACCTATTAGTGCGGATAGTTAGATACTCGATGCTTGTCTTCGACCACACTTTTGCTAATCAAAACAGAATATATTGAGATATATTTAAGATACACTTCCGACCAACCCAAACCCAGAAGCTTCAAACCTACGACACTTAATCAAATACTTAGAACTTCTGGGACTAAACACACTACAATATAGGGCTTTGAAGTGGCACCTAAATTTTGATATCCCTTGTGAATCGCCATAGGCATAATGTGAAGCAGTTTCGTAGAAAGCATGCTAACATATGGGGTTAAATTCGAAGCGTGGAGAAAACTCTGTTGGGGGGAAAATGGGGATACATTCGGCCGTCGCGCCGTCAACGCGTACGTAACTATTTTAATTTCGCTGCGTATCGCGATCGATGGCTATTTTAGAGTTTTTATTTTGGCGTAGTTCGTGTGTGGTCGGAACAGCTTTATTTTGGCGGGAAAGTCACAGCAGTAGCTGATGGCCACTCGGTGCAGTCACAGCTGAAGTAAAAAAAAGAAAGCATGAAAATATCTGAAGATGGTTTGATCTCGCTTTGAAAAACTGTGCTTGGATTATGGTAAGTTGTTATTGTTGCTTATTTTATGTGATATTTTATAGTGGAACTATGTATGGTATGATCTATTTTATATTATTGTTCATCCATGAATTGGGTATCAGCGGGTCTATTCGGATTTATTGAGCAATCACTGAATCGCTGAATTTTCAATTTTTGTTCGAAAAATATGAATATCGAACGCGGATTTAGCGATCACCGGTACGATACGAGCCCATAATATTATACGAGTAAGATACAAGAGCCCTTGTAAGTAGGTAAGGTCTTATTTCCATATCTCATGATATTCATATAATTAAGAAAACTGACGGATTGTTCTTGTAAATTTTCTCCAGCCTTTATCTTTCTTTGATCTATGCTACCCGTCAACCGACTAGCCGATTGAGTTTAGGTTTATTGTGCATGGGGTTTGGGGAAAACATTTATGGCGTTCCAGTTATATAGGTTGACTCGTACATAATATACTTACTTTCATATTTTTTCTGAAAAAAAGAACATGGGGTCAAAAATATTTATTTTTTACTATTTTTCATTTTATTTAGTTTTTAGCTAAAGAAAATACTTCACAAGACTCGTGAAGCACCGCGTGGAATACCACGCCGTGCGTAAATAAATGATGTATTTTGGACCAATTTTTGAAAAATTATCCCCATTTTTGACTAAAAACAAATAAAACCTGGATACCGCCGTGATAGATGGAGATTAAAATGTTCTGACAGAACTGAACATATATGATTTTGCTGATTATTTTAACTAGGTACATACAGTTCTTATTTTTATCAAAATCTAGCCCGTGGCTCTTAAAAAAACTTCTCCAAAACGTCAGGATTTACCCCCGAGTACGACTGAAAAAACTCTGCAATGCCCGGTGAAAACTCGCGCCCTATACGTTCTTCGCCACCAAGGCTGGCCGTCCGTACAAAGCCGTTAGTTCAGCAGATTAGATTCACGTGTATAAGCCGTGCTCGAGGCATGATCATGACCAACATTCAGACGAAGGATTAGACGGTTCCTTATCGTCTCGTTATCAGTCTATCGCCCGCCATCAGCACCGAGCATCGAGACTGGTGTCTGACTATCGCTATACGTGTAGGTAATCGCTAAATATAAAATGAGATTCACACTTTTTTTGAATTGCAGAATTATACTAACTTATCATAATTTTTGCATTTTCACGTGATTCACAAAGACTGACGTTTTTTTTTCGACGAATAACTTTATTCCGTCACTTAAGGCCTGCGCACACCTAGTTCGCTGGCGGTAGCGATCAGTGAAACGCTGTCAAATCTCAAATCTGACAGCGATATTTGACAGCGTTTCACTGATTTCTACCGCCAGCGAACTAGGTGTGCGCAGGCCTTTAGAAAATGACATAACAAGCTTATTGGATAAATAGGTTAATATAGGTTAAGGCAATAACAACACATTACATGATTTGTTACAAACTAACACATCCAACAAATCTCTACCGAGTAATACCTAATACAGGCTCTACGAAGAAGTAGAGCGGGTACTTTTTTGAACAGTTGTAAGGTAGTACACAAAGTACCGTTGTTATTGTCATTATTTACATACGATGATGAAACAAATGCTTCACATGTGCGGTGCATTGATAAGAACAAACCGGTTAAAACCGAACACTGCGACTTCAACTGACCTAAGCTGTGTCTGATAGTAACACGCCAATCTGGGCTTACCTAGGTATTTATAATGCTGGACTCTTTTTACACGCTTTATTTGTTTCAATTGTATATATGTTGGTTTGTATGTTTGTAACCGACTCCTTAAGACGCGATTTTGACCCACTTTAAACAGCCAGATTTCATTCAAAACTTTGCACACGATTAAATAAGTAACCGATTATCTTAAAAAAAAGTAAAAAACTATAAAATATTGTTTAAAAAACTTAAAAACACAAATTTATTAAGTTTTAGTTGGATTTTCTATAAAGCGGGTTCTTTAGTTTTTTTTTACTATTATTTACTCGCTTGCTTATAATATCTTGTCACAGTTAACGCTGTAAGGCCCATATGCAGAAACAGCATAGATTTTTGACACTTTGAAATAAAGAACTGTCTAAAAATTTGTGCTATCTATTTTGAGACTCGACTCAGACTCAAGCTCAAGCATTGTTTCTGCACACCGAAGAATCGTAAGACGATCAGCCTCATTTAGTCCATTAAAAAAAACTTGACATTTTCACTTTTAAGTCAAGAAACGGAGATGGTCGCACACCTAACACAGAAACAGACTTATCGGTCTGCTAAGCCCAAGTTAAGGTAAATTAATGTTATAAAACCATTATGAAAATGAGCGTTATGTGTTGTGAAAGATTGTGTACTTTCTGATTTAAAAACAAATGAAGACGAGCAAAAAAGAACAGAAACGACAATCCTGCATTTCCAAAAAAAAACTTTTGATTGGGTACAAATCAGAAAATGCTGTCGATGTTATAAATCGAAATAACTTTCATCCCCCGCAGCGAATAAGAGGCGGTCCACTCATACCTAACTCTCTGTGGGTGTGTTTTACTGAAATAACAGAAATTAAACGATCATATTTCAGACTCAGACAGACATAGTAATAGTAGAGCTCTTTGTGAAAGGCTCGTTCGGGGAAAAACTACCACCATGCCTTTTTCTGCCGTTAAGCAGCATTGCTATTTTTAGGTTTGATGGGTCGATTTTCTAGTTTGTTATTTCGAGCTTCTCGTTTTTCGATTTTCTCTAGTGTGCTAACCATCAATGACATAGATCAACCAAATGATCGACATTTGAATGGCTAGACTCTAGCCATTAAAATGCTCTAGCCGCTAGAGCAAAGAGAGGCCTATACCTTCGGACGATGATGATGATGATGATCAACCATCAACCGGCATCCGACAATCCAGATGAACATAGTTCCACTCAACAGTTTTAATTTTGTGTCTGTAAATTGGAATCGAACTATCGAACCAAATGGAACCCTAACAAGAAATGTTCACTAACTAGTGTCTCCCAGGGAACGATGGGGACCACTTACCAAATGGTAAGTGGTCCCCATCGCCCATAGACACCAACAACACCAAGGGTGCTGTCGTTGCGTTGCCTACCCGGAAAGACTTTTTTACATTTTTCTAGAAGCTAATAAGTAGGTTTATGTTATACTAGATGAGGGGAAAGACCTCTGGTGGTAGTTCATTCCACAATATCTGGGTATGGGGGAAAATCGACCTAGAATTATTAGAATAGATTCCGTAACAACAAGAATCTTGCATCATTTTTAACAAACATTAATTGCCACAATACCTACATTGAGTCTTCATTAACTACGCTATCTGTATCACAGGCAAGTAGGCGACAAACAGTGATAAGCTAACCGGTGAAAAGCGGTTTGCCAGCCGGCCGCAGGGGGCCGACGGCACAAACACACACATCCACACATCCACACGTCCACACATTGATAACGCTATCAGCCACTTCAGCCGGTACAAAACCTTACAAAGTCTAAAATGACGCGATAGGTATTTTGTTCACGAGTTCTGCTGATGTGTTTATCGTGTAAGGAAACATTTTGTACAGATTTTTTTTACAACGAGTGCATGTCAATAATATGTTTTTATCGTGTCACTCACTCACTCAATACACTGAATGATGGAAAATGCCTACCTGAAAGATAATCAATTTAATTCTTAAATGTTGTAGGTTACCCAGTAGATTTAGCTTCGGATTCGGTAGCCCACGTTTTATTTTAGTTCGTCATTTCATACTTTGAATTATGAAAATAATTTACCTCAGAGACCTAGTCCATTTTATACTTACTTAAATGTAGAATGTTACAAAGGTAATGAATTAGGTTCAGATTCGGTAACTTTTGTTTAACTAAGTTTCTATCTTAGGCCCGTAGGTATTCAGAAATAGTGCTTCAGTCCGAGTCGAGCTTCAAGTATAGATTTCTAACGTTTTTCAATGGAGAACTGTCAAAAAACCTAAATTAATTAGTAAATTAAGGCCTTTTTTAATTAGAAATTAAAAAAGGCCTAATAGTAATAGTATGAAGCTCTTGGCTCACGTGACTTTACGCAGTTACCTCTTGAAATTATCACACTCATACAACATCACGGGCACAGAACACAAACGCATTCTAGCCGAAGAGCTCGAGATATCGTGTGCTCACACTGCTAACCTTGCCTATATACCAGGTAGACGGATCCACCTAATCAGAATATAGTAATTGCGAACTCTTCATACTCATAGCTCAGCCTATAGCCTGACAGCACACTGCCTTCATAGCTCAGTTGGTAGTAATAGTAACTCTACCTTCTACGCCGGAGGGCGTGGGTTCGATCCCCACAAAGAACAAATATTTATGTGAAAAGTGACAAAAACCTATGCATGAGGCTCGACTTATACTCAAACATTATTTCTGCATACGGGATTGAGTATAGTATTTATAAAAAAAATGTTTTACGATTTGTCCTGAATGAATAGGATACAAAAAAAGACTCAATTTAATCTTACCGCTAGCAGGTCCTTCATGCTTCCCTTATCTTGTCTAGACCAAAGAGATTGTATAAAATAAGGCTTGATTAAAGATATCTGAAGTTTTTCATGATTTTTGATGAAGGTTAAATCTTTCTGTTGCTTTTGCACGATAAGGTATAAAGATGAACTTATGTGAGTCCATAAAGATATTATTTCAGTTCTTGATTTCTTCGAACAAATATATAGGTAGACTAGTGAAATCCCGCGCGACTTCGTTCGCGTTAAGCTTTTTCCGAACAAGCTTCAACCCCCGCTGCACACCTTTAGGGGTTGAGTTTCAAGAATCCCTTTCTTAGTGCACCCTTACACTACACCAGGAATCTACTCTCCAAATTTCATATTCCTAGGACCTTTAGTTTAGGCTGTGCGTTGATTGTCAGTCAGTCAGTTTTATATAATTATTTAGATCATCATAGTACGATTGATTTTTTCCATCTCGTAGACCAAAAGTAAGCCTTAAAATGAGGGCAGATAGCGTTCCACTATACAAGACTGAGACTAGACCTCGATGAGATAAAACTGAGACGAGACCAGTCTGAGACTAGACTGGCCTCTCAGCTCAGTTGGTAGTTGGTAGTAGCTCTGCCTTCTGTCGTGGGTTCGATCTCAACCAAGAACAAATATTTGTGTGGTGAACGCAAATGTTTGTTCTCTCTGGGTGTTATTTTGTATTCTTAGTATGTATTTACAAAAAGAGTATACGTAAGTAATTAGGTATACCAGCTATCTCTGTATTTATTCGAAGAGGAAAATAGCCCCACGTGTTGCCCAAACATGCTCGCCAACCAAAAAACCCAATTGATTAACATTTCCTCTTCAAATCTCGACCACATTTTATCTACAAAGTCTCACAAAACAACAAGTCCCGAAGGCTGAAGTAATGAGATCGTAAACAGAACCAGTAAGAGGTCGCTTCACACCGACACGATATCAGTCACCTATTGAACCGCGCACCGGTAATAACTGGACAGCGGCCGAGCCAAGCGGCTTCTGATAAGCCAACACGAGTCACTCCAACTAACCAAACTAGCCACCAACACGCGAAAAACATCAAAACTAGACTAAAATCTTTCAGAAACCATTTTGCAACTTCCTAAACTGCAATTTAGTATAGGAAAATTGAGGTAATTTTGGCGTGAAAAAGCGAAAATACAGTTTACGTGTTCGCAGGGGACGTACTCTTATCAGTGCGTTGTCATATCGAGACGTTTTATAAGCAGGCGAGCCGTGCTAGGCGTATCATTGTCCGTCGCGACCTCACGGTGACCACAACTAAGCTGTTTGTTTTATTATTTTAAATTTAAAAAAGTATTCTCGTTTGTCTGAAATATGTTAGTGTTTCCGCATTGGAGGCAGGAGTTTCCGAATGGGGGGTGTAGGGTTCAAAGATGGATGCCGGCTGAGAGATTCGCCCCGTACTTGGCCAGACCTGTGCAATTGCCGCCGCTACCACCACAGGTGCGAATTTTGATGACTTACAAATTCTTTTTATCATCAGACTTGTTCGGACTTCCCCAAATTATTTTTACGATATATTCCCGAATTGTTGCTCTTTTTGGACATACCTATTATGTGATATTTTAGTCAGGAACCAAATTAGTATGTAGGTATACCGGTTTCCTTTATTATTTTATATTTTTTTTTATGTTAATTTTATCGTCATCGCTCGCTGCGATTTCTTGTGCATTGATAAAAATAAACACAGCTTGTTATTAATCATATAATATACCTACACAGGCAACAAATATTGCACTATTCACAATTTCGGCTTCATAGAGCATAGTGTACGTCAGAAAGAGATAGCGCTCTACAAAGCCGAAAAGCCGATGTGCAATATTTATTGCCTCCTTACTGACAGTATCTCTTTACAGTTGGAAGATGACGACTCCTCAGGAGGTTCATCCCCCGAGCGCACCGAAGGGGATGTGGAGGGGGTATGCGGGTGGAGGGGGTGCGGCGCGGGGTTCCCGAGTGTGGCGCGTCTATCCGCACACGTCGCACGCACACATGCACACGCACACTCAGATGGACTGTTCTATTGCGGTTGGAAAGGATGCGCTAGACCGCAACGAGGTTTTAATGCACGGTAAGACCTTAATTTTATTAAACCTAAAAATAACTTTCTTGTAATTTTTTTAATACAACTAGCTGATGGAACAAACATATGGCCCACCTGATGTTAAGCGGTAACCATTGCCTATAACAAAGCATTGCCTCGTAGGTCACGCACGTCAGGAAGTTGTGATACACAGATGTTTGTTCTCTGTCTGGGTGTTATATTGTATTCTAAATATGTACCTATTTACGAAAAAACATGTGCATAAGTATTATATCAGGTACCTTGTTCCCATTTCCCATAGTACAAACTCTGCATAATTTGGGGCTAGATAGTGTTTTTCCCAGTCTGTCCCAGTCACTACAGCATCCCGTAAATAGTGGCATGAGATAACAGTTATCCCTGGCGCTGTATAAATCATCTACATTAGATGCAAATGTCTGTTTAACATTTTCTAATTTGTAATTTTTTTGTCTGCAGGTATAAAATGTTAGTTCACGTGCGCACACACACAAACGAACGGCCGCACACATGCAACCAATGCCACAAGAGTTTCTCCAGAGCAGAGAACTTGAAGATTCATCTGCGTTCGCATTCTGGAGAAAAACCTTACGTCTGTCCCTATGAGGTAAATTTCAAAGACAAGTTCATAGACCAAAATACGCTGGAAGAACTGAGGGGTCTGATTTAATATTAGTATTTGCTGGTTCACTATAACGATTAGGTATAATCAAATCAAATGTATATTTCACAAGGATCACTTTTAAACGTCTTAAAGCCAGGTGAGTCTAGGTGTCAGTTCCACGCGACCAAGCCTAGAAGAACAGGCAACAAACTACGACTTGGTTCCTACCGCTTTTTTTGCATGATCCTTAGGAAAATAATAATAGTAGTGAAGTTCCTGTGTGGTGCCACTTCACTTAGTTCGATGTAGGCATAATACAAAAGCAAAAGTTTACAAGCTACGATATCTCTAGTCTCTATTATATTGAGTACACCAGGATTCTACCGTAGGATTTTTCTGTAGAACCCAATAGAATTTATATTGTCACCATCTTGATATATGGAGGCAATTAAAATTTTGAAGATTCACGTACCGAGGTCACAAATCTTAAAATATTTAAACTAAAACAAACTTAAAATGCCACATCATTTCTTATCTTAACAATCACTACAAGATTTGTCTACACAAACTAACGATATAACTTTATCAACAGGGTTGCGGAAAGGCGTACTCCAATTCAAGCGACCGTTTCAAACACACGCGAACCCACGCCGTCGAAAAGCCATACTGCTGCAAAGTACCTGGATGCAACAAGAGATACACAGACCCATCAAGCTTACGAAAACACGTCAAAACCTACAAGCATTTCACCACCGAGCTGACCAGACGAGAATCTTCCGATTCGGACACATTTTCCCCAAAAGAATGCGAACGCATCTCACCGCACGCAAGAAACTACCCACCTTTATCGCCAAGAATCGAAACTCCAGTATATGCTCCTATAGAACACATCATTTACAAGCCTAAACCTATGTACCCAGTACGAGTACCCACAGACGAGATGTCTCATATAGAGTACAGTCAGATGTATGAACACACCTATAGAAGTTACTACTCAAACATCAGCTATCCAGTATTAAGGCCGTCGATCAGTGAGAAAGCGTTTGCACACGAGCAGAGAATCGAAGAGATGTCCTATATGGAAAGCACAGAATGCCATGATGAAGACATGCCTTTAAATTTAATATGTAATAAGAGGTTGGAATGCAGACCTATTGAGGAACTAGTCAGACGCACAGATTTGCCTTTAGATTTAAGTATTAAAAGTTGATTTAATAAATTAGTTTAAAACCTTTAATACGCTTTTATTTTTTGTTAAACATCTAACTGCAAACAAGCATTGACTGGCCTCTAGCTCAGTTGGTAGTAGCTCTGCCTTCTGCGCCGTAGGTCGTGGGTTCGATCCCCACCGAGAACAAATATTTGTGTGGTGAACATAAATGTTTGTTCTCTGTCTGGGTGTTATATTGTATTCTAAGTATGTATTTACAAAAAAAAAAAATGTATTCAAGTATTATATCAGCTATCTGGTTCCCATATTACAAGCTCTGCTTAGTTTGGGGCTGGGTAGTGTTGTGTGAATTGTCCACAATATTTATTTATTTATTTATTTATATGGCCCACCTGATTTTAAGTGGTAACCATCGTCTTACCCAGCCTTTGCAGTCCACTGCTGGTGATAGGTCTCTCCCATGGCGCGCCAATGAGCCCGGTCTTTGGCTCTTCCCATCCAGTTGTTATCGCATACCTTCGTCATTTATTGTTTTTTTTTTAGAAGGATTTTAAACATTTTTTTTTATCTGAAAACTATCAAACTGTTCCCTTAGAAATTTCATCAAATCAGTTCAGCAATTTGGCCATAAAGTCTGTTTTCAATGTTTTAATTTTCATTTACTTAATTTTAAATTCTTTCTTATTAATAAAGTGACAAAATTGCGCTGAGTCTGATAGCAACTGAAGGTAAACAAAGAGTCTCAAATATTAGCATTGCTTTGTACATCTCATCGACTCAGCACATCTTTATCAATAAATCAACACTCGTGACAAGGCGATTAACTTCCTATTTGACACTACAACTCATGAAATACAGCGGGTTTAAATAAGAACACATTGCACAACTTTTTTAAACAAAAAAAATTTTTGGCATCTCTTTGCAATGTTTTTTGACGTGACAACGTCTTATAATTCGATGGAAACGGTTGCACGCAAGAAAAAACATGACTCATGCGGCGTTACCTCGCTCTGAGGCATTCCATTAAAGGGTTGAAGTGCAAGCAAGAGCGCGGAATGAGCGACAAAGAGGCACAATCGGCCTCCGCGTTCGGCAGCGTTCCACATCTGTCTCTCTCCTACTTGAGTAAGCGATGCGTCCGCGTGTACAGCTGTATGACGTTGTCACGTTCAACTATAGTCAGTAAACCGACTTTACAGGCAAGCGATTTTTTTTTTATTGATTTTATAGAGCACTACTCTTATGGAAATCACAAGGATTTTTATAAAATCCCAAAAGCTAAGAGCCGTGATAACAGTCCATAAGAGTTATTCGTCGAGTGTCACGCGCAGAGTTATCTCACGTGGACTCTAGTCGAGCAATCATCGTCGTCGTTCGTCGAGCATTATTTTATTACTCTCTAAAACAGTAAGTAACAAAAAAACCGAGATCAATTTACAAATATTTATTTATCGTATGAAAAAACTATTCACACATACTTAATCCTCTGCGTGAGAGGGATGGTAATATGAAAGTTACGTACATTAGAGCGAGAGGGTTATGTTCGGACGAGTTTCGCCATGCCTTCCGCGATGATGTTGAGAGCGGCGAGGTCTTTTCTGGCGGTGTCCATTAGATGGGCCATGCCGCGCTGTTCGAGAGTGAGGAATTGTTTCAAGTCTTCTTGGGCACCTGGCAAAGAAATAGTATATTATTTCCCGTGGTGTGTATACGATTTATCTGCTCGACGACGGCGGAAAGGGGTAACTTCGGTTCGTGCAGCGGGCCGAAAGTTGCCACTTTCCACCCGGTGAGCTGAAAAACATATCATACAAATTTTCTATCCTTTTTGACCGAGCGAGCAAAGTTCAGCTTCAAGTCTGGTAAGTTTTCTTTTCCTCTTTCAGGTAGCTGGTAGAGGTCGTATTTATAACCGATCTGGATCATAGGGCTTTACATTCTTACATACATTCGTACATTCTTTGTATTAGTTGGGGATTTTTTATTGAAGAGGTACTTTCTTTAAAAAGGGGCAGAAAGGGGGCTATTGGATATCTCAGTTTTAGAGATCCGATTACGATGGTTTTCGACTACAATGGTCTCATAAAAATCTGGTGAAAATCATCACCATCATCATCATCCTATATTAGTCCACTGCTGGACATAGAGGTCTTACCCAATACGCGCCAGCGAGCCCTGTCTTCAGCTCATTTCCTCTAGTGCTTACGAGCTACATTTCGCAGATCGATATATAAATATTGAATGGTGAAAGTAATATGAACCTGGATCAAGATGGTATCGTTCTACGGGAGCGCCAGAGCTTGCACTGCGTTGAAGACGGACAGCACACAGCAACTCGTTCAAACGGCCCTGCAACACAAATAATGTAAAACACAAGTCGTTTAATATTAGCTGAGGCATGGCCTCTCTGCTGAGTTGGTAGTAACTCTGCCTTCTGCGCCGTAGGTCATGGGTTCGATCCCCACCGAGAACAAAATATTTGTGTGGTTAAAATCTTTAAACCGAAAATCGATGTTGGTTCTCTGTCTGGGTGTTAAATATTATACTTAAGTATGTATTTACAAAAAAAAAGTATTTAAGTATTAAGTAGTAAATTTAGCAGAGCTTGTATTATGGGAAACAGATAGCTGATAATACTAAATATTTTTTTTTGTTTCGTTTTATTGTAAATAACATACTTAGAATACAATATAACACCCAGACAGAGAACAAGCATCTGCGTTCACCACACAAATCTTTGCTCTCAGTGAGTATCGAACCCACGACCAACGGCGCAGAAGGCAGAGCTACTACTAACTGAGCCTAAGAGGGCAGTCAAACCAGTCAGAGGTTAATATATTGACACATTAAGAAGGGATTTTAGCTCGAAAATAAGTTCTGTAATTTTTTGTGGTAAATATATTTGTATATAATCAATATGATGCTATCATTTATAGATAATGGTGCTCTATTTTTAGAACACTAATGTTGTCTTCATTACGAGACAAGAAACATTAGGCTCACAACGCCACGGTTCTACGAAAAATCATTTGTTGTACATATCAAGAGAAAATTAAAAGTTTTGGCTTGAAAAAAAATATGGCGTGTCTATGACCAGGACTGTTCAGATTTCAATAATGAAATATACTCATATTTTATTTTTAGAATTAGGGCCCGCATTCCGTTATAATGCATGAGTCGAGCCTCAAGCATAGATTTTTGAATTTTCCTATGAAGAACTGTCAAAAAATCTATGGTTGAGGCTCGACTCGAACTCGAAACACTGTTTCTGAATACGGCCCTAGGACTACTATAATAATTATGCATAATTTAATAGTCCTAATTCTGTACTAATCTTATTTTAGTATTGTTGACAAGTCTCTCAGTTCAGTTGGTAGTAGATCTGCCTTCTGGGCCGTAGCTCGTGGGTTCGATGCCCACCGAGAACCAATATTTGTGTGGTGAACACAGATGTTTGTTGTCTGTCTGGATGTTATATTGTTTTTTTAAGTACAAATTATATCAGCTATCTCATTCCCATAGTAGAAACTCGGCTTAATTTGGGGCTAGATGGTATTGTGTGGGTTGTCCACAATATTCATATTAATTTTATTTATTCATTAGAATACATATTTTTAATTTCTGAGTGTCACACTCAGATGTTTGAGCCTACTTCCTTACCGATGACTGTCCCGGAAAGCGTGCGAAATACAAATAATTAACAGACAGAATAATTTATAAAAATACTAGCGGCCGCCCGCGATTTCACTCGCCCCGTTTCTGTTTCATTTTCAGGATAAAAAGTATCCTATGTCCGTTTCCTGGTTCTAAGCTACCTCGCCACCAATTTTCACTTATAATACCACAAGAGCTTCAAAATTATCGGGTATTTCCCGATAGGTTCGTTGCAAACAAATGAAGGAGTCAAGTTTTTCAGGTGAAAAAATCACGAGCGCGAAGCGCGAGTGATTTTTCCTGAAAAACTTGACGACTTAGAAAATTTTCAAAAAATTATCAGTATAATACCATGTAGGTTGTACCACGTGACGTCGAATGGTGCAATTCTATTGGTCGATATTTGGGTCGGAAAAATAATCACCCAAATCGGTTCAGCCGTTCTTCAGTTATAAATAGTGTAACTAACACGACTTTCTTTTTATATAAAGACTACCGGCCGCAAGCGGCTTCGCTCGCCCCGTTCTCGTAACGCCCCGTTCCCGTTGCTTTTTCGGATAAAAGTATCCTATGTCTTTTTCCCGGTTCAGCCGTTCTTGAGTTATAAATAGTGTAACTAACACTACTTTCTTTTGATATAATCTACCGCGTATTGGGTTAGAAAGCCAACATGCATTTATTTTAGTAAAACGTCTCTAAAGGTTCAGATTCTGGGTGCAAGTTCCACTCGAACAAACCTAAAAAAAAGCAAAAAAGTTACGTTCTACGGGCTAATCATTTAAATTCATTTGACGACGATAAAAAAACAGATAGCCGTAGAAAACGCACACATAAATCTGGTTTAAACTGACACTGTAAAACTAACAGTATCATAAAATAATATAGTCACTAAGCTGTTCAAAATAAATAGGCGCAGATTCCAACTTAAACTGGATACAAGACAGATAAGTTAATGTGTCACAAGCCCTAGTTTCGTATTGCATGTTATCAAGACTAGGTATATTTGTGGCCCAAATTAATTCAATAACCAGTTGCATAATATTACTTAGAAGCTTGTATTTTATTGATTGAGTGAAACTAAACTCAGTAAAACCTTTTTATAAACCTTAATAAACCAAGAAAAAGTAAATAAGTTATTATTTTCTTTATTTTATATTGCATTTTATGTGTAAAACACATTTAGAAAATTTAAAATTAAGACCTATACAAAGGCAAATTACTCGGAAATTAAGGCCGAATACAGCTTTTTTAATTTTTATCATCACTTTTCTCTTTCTGGGTGTTATATTGTATTGTATTTGTATGCAAGTATTAACAAAAAAAATATGTATATTAGTAATCCGCTATCTGGTTCCCATAGTACAAGCTCTGCCTAATTTGAGGCTAGATAGAGTTGTGTGGATTGTTTTTGGAAATTGCATATACTTGTATTACTTGTCAAAGCCTTTGCCTTGGCAAATTGACTCGCTCAAACACCTTAACAGCGCAAAGCAAAGACAGGTCAGTTACTCAAATATAAAAAGATAGGTAACGCAACTCATGTAATCGTACTTTGAAATATTGTCATTATCACATGATTCCAGTCTAATTGGTGTTTTATCTCACTACAAAGGTAGATAGTTGACCTTGTCTGCCCAAAGCTACAGCTTAATCAACAGTTAGTATATCGCCGTCAACCACAGATAAAGGAATAGTAAATACGAAAGTAAGTTCGAACACTCGTTTTTCACGTGTTTGCATTATCTAATGTAATCGCCCTAATATCAACATTATCTCCAGACGGTACGTAGTCCCGACTGAAGTGTTATGATAAGTCTGATTAAACGCACGTAAAAACTAGCTTTAATATGTGAACACGTGTAATACCTCCTAGCATCTTCAAACAAAATTCTTGAGAATTTAGTATAGTATACAAATGGTTTTGATTTAACAGTAACATTATTGTTCTAGGATCTAGACGACATAATAGATCAGCAACGTTATTCTTCTTGACGTTATAATATAACGTAGTAATGTTATTATTCTTCTAGACGTCATAATAGATCAGCAAAATTATTCTTCTAGACGATGAATAGATCAGCAACGTTATTCTTCTATACGTCGTAACAGAACAGTAATGTTATTCTTCTAGACCAGGGATTCCCAAAGTGGATATTGACCCCTTGGGGTCGATATTGGTTTCCTAGGGGTCGACATAAACGAAAACTGATTTTGGGGGTCGACAAGGTCTAAAAATCGACCCCTATTAAAGCGTGTGGCGCTTGATAAAAAATATAGTAAAATGCAACCCACATTTTTTACTCTGAAACTCTGTAATTAAAAATTATTTTGTACTTTTTAGTTCGATTGATTCTCTCATCCAAGTGTATGAACCAAGTGCAAAGTTTACCAGTCATGGTACCTTAGAATGAAAAATAACACTCTGTAGCAGGTGTTTTAAGTTAGCGGACCATTATGAATAAGGGGGTTCATCTTAAAAGTGGGTAATTTGGCCATGGGGGCCTGAGGTAACTGTTCATTTTGGAAAAGGGGTAACGTGTCCAAAAAAGTTTGGGGATCCCTGCTCTAGACGATACAGTCACATCGTCCTTCTAGTTGTCATAACAGAACAGAAACCGGTGGTTTTTCTGGTCGTAAAAGAACAGTCTAGGTAATATAAAGATGGTAACTCACGTTATATAGAGGCGGCGCTGATAGCTGTAAGGCTAGTTCATGCATTCGAGCTCTCGCGGCCTCTTCGTCCGGCGAAAGCGCGGCGCCAACGCGGCCCATCACTTCTTGTCGGGCCACCACCTGCATACAGACAGAATAAGGTTGTATGATAAATTCGGCAAAATGGAGGTAGAAGTAAATAGGTTTAATGAAGTTATGATTTCACAAACTTAGTGCACACGATGTTCTAAATTTTATTTTACTTTAACCTCTAGCAGATAAAAACGGCTTTTGCACTCTCGTCATCTATCGAAGAGCAAAAATACTCTTTCCGGGATGGGGGGATGAAAAAACATCTTGTACTACTTTTCTAGAGTACGTATCCGTGCAATGCTACGTCTCTTCTTCCTACCACCTTTATGCAGATGATCTCCAAATATACACGCAAGAATCAGTTGGAAATTTGAATTTAGCCATTGACTCCATGAACTGTGACCTGTTGCGGATCCTTGCTTGGAGTAAATCGTATGGCCTTAAAGTGAATCCTAACAAAACTAAAGTTATTGTGGTAGGTAGCTCTAGAATGATCTCCAGAATTGACTGGTCGGTTCTCCCTTCAATTATCTTTGATGGTGTTCCTATACCGGTAAGTGACACAGTGAGGAACCTGGGTGTCTTGATGGACAAAGATATGTCATGGGGACCTCATCTTGCTGAACTGAGTCGGAAGATGTTCGCCTCAGCAGGTTCATTGCGCAGATTGCGGAATTTCTTGCCTACATCCACCAAAATTACACTAGCACAGTCCCTTTTACTACCTATCCTTGATTACGCTGACACCTGCTATCCCGATCTCACTGAAAAACACCTCGACAAACTTGAGCGCCTTCAAAATGTATGTATTCGCTTTATATTTGGCTTACGTAAGTACGACCATGTGTCTGAATTTCGTAATAAACTCAAGTGGTTACCCATCCGCCTTCGCAGGAACAGTCATATTCTCACTCTTCTTTACAATATTCTATTTAATCCTTCCACTCCTCTCTATCTCAAGGAACGCTTTGAGTATCTCCATCTATCAAATCCTCGCTCACTGCGCTCTTCTAAGACCCTCCAACTGAAAACACCTGTCCATAATTCTACCTTCCTAAAATACTCCTTCACTTTACAAGCTGTCCGTCTCTGGAATTCTCTCCCTTCCCATATCAGATTTGCTAAATCACTCCCTATTTTCAAGAAGCTTTTGTTCAATCACTTTTTACCAGTCTAGTATTTATGTTTATTATTATATTTATTTTCTGTATGTTATTTATTTATGTAGGTATATTATTTTTATATTATATGTATTATAGTATATGTATATATTAGGGTTAGGTATATTGTGGTATGTATTATCTATATTGTGTAAATATAATAAGATAATGTAAGTGTGTATGCTACTACTTATTGTTTTTTTTTCTACACCATCGTCCTCTATCGTTCTTTTCAAGTCCAGTCCATCCCAAGGTTGTCTGGAAGAGATCGCTTTTAGTGATAAGATCGCCCATTGTATTCCACTTTGATGTTTTTATGTATTCCCTTGTTAATTTTATGTGGTGTGCAATAAAGTATTTTCTATCTATCTATCTATCTATCAATGCAAACGAAACACACACACGTATTGTACAGATTCATTCGGTGTCAGCCTAGTATCGTGTAGTGGACTGTTATATTAGCAAGTATGCACTCGAGCCGGATGAATCTACTCGTTCCTTTCAGCCACTCTGACTATAGCCGTGCTTGTTCCAGCAGCATTTAGTCTAGTGTTACCTGTAGCAGCGTGTGCCTGAGTCGATGCAGACTCGCGGCTAGCTGCGTGAGTCGCGCGGCGGAGGCGGCGCGTCTAGTGCGGAGGTCGCCTAGTTCCTCCCCCGTGCGTTTCAGCCATTCGGACTGTAGCCGCGCTTGTTCCGCCTGGCATTTAGCGCGGAACCTTATCTGTTGACATATAATTAATGTATTGGTAAAGACGTATTGGAACTTTACTGCTATTATTATTATGTTTGATTTGTTTGATCATACAAAAAAACGGTAGGAACCAAGCCAGTTTGTTGCCTGTTCTTCTAGGCTTGGTCGCGTGGAACTAGAACCTAGACTCCTAGCTTTAAGACGTTTCAAAGTGATCCTTCTGATACTACTGAATAAATACATCTTTGAGTTTGACGTACACTTATTGAGATTACCACCGATATTTACGCAGTCAACATCATTTGTAATATACTAGGGGCCGCCCGCGGCTTCGCTCGCCTGTTCCCGTTATTTTATCGGGATAAAAATTCCTATGTACGTCTCCCGGTCCTAAGCTAACTCCCCACCAATTTTCAGCCAAATCTGTCCAGCCGTTCACGCGTGAGGGCGTGAACAAAAGAAATAGGAATCTATTTTAATATATTAAGATGTACATATTCACCTCTGTAAATCCTATCATAGGAACGGGAATGTAGTTGTCTGGATCTGGGTTGTCGGCTTGAGCTTGTTTCCACAACCTTACGTCCATACCTGAGAAATGAAAATTAGACGAATACTTTATTGTACACATAATGAAACATTACAAATATAGGTACAATGAATTAGTTAAGAGACCCTTCACTGTATCTTCCACAGAAAAGCAAAAACGCTTTTGCTTGTATCTTCTTCCACAGACGCGATTGTCCAAGGGTCTAAACAATACTACTTACCGTTAACGGAATACTTTCAACGCCTGGACCCACCTCAACTAATACTAACCCAGCTCAATACTCAATACTCAATAGATTTATTGTAAACACATGGTAAGTGAGGTGTAAATTTTACAAACAGTGGTAAGTAGCACATGTGAGCCCCTTTAGGACACTACAATAGTAAGAGGTTGGCAGACCGAGGTTTTTTTTTTTTTGTGTAATATTTATATTAGTTTTAGTTTTAATTACGTGTCGTTTTATTAATAGTAATAGGTAGTAGGGATACATTGGATTTAATTAATTTGGTAAGTTAAGTATATGTACGATATACTATATCATCTATCGTGATGTAGGTATGTGTCAGCTTTGATTATTTTGTCTACAACTAGCTGATGGAACAATCATAATGGCTCGCCTGATGATAAGTGGTAACCATCGCCTATAACAAAGCAATGCCTCGTAGGTCAGGAACGTGCCGATGAATAATTGAATTTATGAATGAGCACAAGCCCTAATCTCGGGCCAAGCCATTGTTTGTTGCCTGTTCTTCTAGGCTTGGTCGCGTGGAACTGGCACCAAGACTCACCTAGCTTTAAGACGTTTCAAAGTGATCCTTGCGATCCTACTGAATAAACACTTTTAATTTTGATTTCGGACGTTATAGTGCCTGGGACAGGAATTCAGATGGCATAGGCTTGCCCAGCACCTATACCATCATAACAGCTCAGTCGGATTAAACGTCCATCTTTTTTCAGAAGACAGATAGATAGATAGAAAATACTTTATTGATCACAAAACTTATAAAGAGACAATGATACATAAAAAAACTTAAAAACTATTTATATAAACAATAGGCAGTCTTATCGCTAAGCAGCGATCTCTACCAGATAACCGTTGGATGGATAAGACTGATGTGTCGATGTCGACTGGCCTCTCAGCTCAGTTGGTAGTAGCTCTGCCTTCCGAGCCGTAGGTCGTGGGTTCGATCCCCACCGAAAACAAACATTTGTGTGGTGAACACAGATGTTTGTTCTCAGTCTGGGTGTTATATTTTGTATGCTTATATTGTATTCTAAGTATGTTTTTGTATGTATTTTACAAAAAAAAATATGTATGTAAGTATTATATCAGCTATCTGGTTCCCATAGTACAAGTTCTGCTTAGTTTGGGGCTAGATAGTGTTGTGTGGATTGTCTAAAATATTTATTTATGTTACTTACGAGGGGTGATTGGACAAATTAAAAAAATAATCACAAGACACTCACCGGGCGGCGGCGTGCCGAGGTAGTGCGCTAGTGCATGCTGCGCGGGCGCAGTGCATGGTGTCACGGCAGTACAGCCGGCACCCGCGAGCGCATTCCGCGCCGCGCCGCTGTTCAGGAAGTTACTCAGCTCGGCGGACGCCACGTGGGAATTACCAGCGTTCTTGTCCTCTACGTATATCACTATCTGAAAGGGTGAACCTTGCTTTTCAGGGTTCCGTAGTCAAATGGCGAAAACGGAACCATTATAGATTCGTCCTGTCTGTCTGTCTGTCCGTGTGTCACAGCTACTTTTTTCCGAAACTATACTATACTGATGAAACTTGGTAAGTAGAACGTCTGTGAACCGCATTAAGATTATAACATACAAATAGAAAAAAATAATTGTATTTTGGGGGTCCCCATACTTAGAACTACAACTCAATTTTTTTTTTATGAAACATGTACGTGTTGGGTATATATCTATGTATATATCTATGTATATCTATATATATCTATGTACGAGACACACTTCCACCCCCCCCCCCCCCTTTTTTATACGTCATAAATCGTAAACCGCAATTTACCGATCTTATAGGGTGTTATTAATAATCCTGGCGTAGCGTTGGACTAGTTAATCCGTTTTTTGTCACATTTGCTCGAGTTGACAATTGCATGTCAATGCAAGAGACAAAACACGGATGAACTAGTCCAACGCTACGCCAGGATTATTAATAACACCCTTAGTGTTTACTACACTTAAGAAAAGTTGTATAATAGCAGCGTTTTACCTGAAATAAAACGCACATTATATACTTACCTCAATAAAAGCTTTATATTGAGAAGGCGACATCCGTTTCCGGCGAATTACTACCAGTTTTCATACTTTTATACAGTCTACATCCGGTCAAGTGGCGCCACCTGGCGGCCGCGCGCAATTTTACTTCGTAAAACATGCAGCGCCATATTGAACTCATTGGCTTTTTTATTTCACCAGGCAGCAATTAAAGTGAAAGCTTTTATTGAGGTAAGTATATAATGTGCGTTTTATTTCAGGTAAAACGCTGCTATTATATCCTGAACGCTCAATAAAAGCTTTATATTGAGACCTGTTTGTTATCGCCTGGTGACGCCACTTGTAAGATCTGGGTTACTCTAGCGCCAATGTGATGTTATATTTTTTACTCATAATGTAGGTAAGTTTGCCTACAATAGTAAATAAAACCGTATTTTAATCAATTACGCACATAATAGTACCCGACTATATTATATTATTAATAATAACATGATTATTTTCATTCTATCAGACATTACTATAATCTTAAATTATATAAGAGATTGTAAGTAATCTTAAAAAATCTGCTAAGCATGGTAACAGACAAACCACCCCAAGTTCCTGGCTTAAGTCCAGCTATGGACTTCTTTAGGCTGATCATAATGATGAAATTATCATAATGCCATGTTAATTGAATGCATTCAAACAAGCCGCGCGATAGGCCTGGTTAAACTCTATACCTAATTGTGTGTACCTACTGGTCGCGTAATTTTGTCAAATGCTATGTAGCTAGTGTAAAGAATGATAGATAGCGACAATGATGCTCAACCATTATTTACTTCCTGTAGATATCGTCAAGTTATTTTTAAAACAATGCTTAGAACAATAAATCGTAGCTGAAATGCTAACTTGCAGTGCTGTAATAACAGCCTCCTTAATAAACATTTAGATCGTCTGCTATGACGTTGCGCAAAACGAGTTAAGCTTAATATTTTACTGTTTTATTGTAAAAAATAAATTAAAAGGTATGTAAGGCTATGTTACCTATGTACTCTAATTATAAATTCATGTCAAGAAAATTGTGATCAGTAAATACTGATAATATGTAGTATATAATTATTATTGCATAAATAATAACTGCAGTCAGTTTCTAACTAGGTATACTTGGATAAAATAGTTACTACTTAGTATCTAGATCTAACCCAGAATAAAATCAAATGCTAATAAGATCTGTGGTGAATAAGGACTTATCCTGTAAGGGCCTTTATGAGCTAAGAATATTACTGCAATGTACTATCAGCAGTACCTATACCTATCAATAGTAGTATATAATAAAGCTTATTCTTTATTCTTATACTTATTCTAGCAGTATCTTAGTGAATTACTTTTGCTAACGTCCCATCGGAAACTCGGTTTTGTCAAAAGTCTAAACCATCATCATTGACTCAAGAATATTCAGGACTTAGAGCATAACAGACAAGACAGTGTCTGCGTTATAACGTAGGAGTACAGATTCATGCGTTAGTGTCGTATTGTATAGAATATACCAAAAGTAAAACATGAAAGACAAAAAGACAGTGTCTGCGTCATAGGAAGTACGAATTTATATGACTGTTAAGATAAGATAAGAAAAATATTTATTGGACAATAAAATGCGAACACACAGCGACACAGGCGAACTTAATGCTTATTCTGGTTTAAGATATTTATTCTCAAAAAGACATAATACTAGGTCACTTACATGAGAACATTCGTCGTAATTAGCATTAGTGTTGTATTGTATTGAACAAAATACAAAAAGTCGAGCATAAAAAACACAAAGACAGTGTTTGCTTCATAACATAGGAAATATGGATCTATGTGCTAGCGCTAATCAAGTGTAAATCACATAGAAAATGTGGTCATCACTATTAGTTGTGACCCCAAAAGTAGCTTTTAGTGCTACACTAAAGATGGTTACGAACCACACGTTATTACATACTTAAGCAAATTTTTATCAAGCAACGGTAACAATTATCAACGCAACGTACCTTTTAAACATCGGTATTGGTCCGTATTCTATTTATTTATATAAAGAAATTATTTCGGCAAACTACAGTTTTTCGCTAGAAAACAATAGCATACACACTTTGGGGAGTGTGTACTTAAGATGGTAGATACATCCACGAGCATGTGTGGGTAGTTTCATAGTATAGTGACCGCGTTGTAAACCTTGACGGTTTCTTACTAAAATAATTGCAGGTAGACCGCAAGTCAACGACTCTCAAAAAATATTTTCTTGACTAAAGACTTCACGTGCGATTTCAGAGACAAACAGGTCAAAAACCGAAGTTCCTTACTTTACAAGCATTATAGTAGCATAAGTTGGCCGCCACATGTAATAGCGAATAAGGCCCCTGCTCGCGCAGATAGACCGGCTGTAATGCATTTTTTGTGCGTGTACCACGCGCCACTAATGACCGGTTTATTAGTGTCAAAAACCAAATGGCAAAGTACAAATAAGGTACAAATTGGTACGACTTTGTCAAATACTGAAACGTCAAAAGACACTCTGTCTTGCTAGGAAAAACATGGTCCTCCTTGGTATCTTTTCTCAATGCGTAAAAATGATCGCATGAAATTGCTTTTTATAAAACATTCATTTCATTTTAATTGTTCCTAAACCCTGATTTTTAACACATCTATTAGAAAAATGATTCGAGAGTTACCTAACTTAGCGATGTGTTTTAAGGCATCCTTAGGTAGGGTAGGTCTTTGCTAGTTTTAATAAATATATAAACATTAATTTAGCACCATGGTGAACTAAAAGGCTGGCAAAGTCTAAAAGTCTGAAGCTTTTAAGCGGGTAGGCTTGAAAATGTTTGCAAAGAATGTCTTTGTTTTGTCCCATTCAAGACAAGTGATCGTAGAGATTCACAAAAAATATTTGTTTAAAAAAGCGTGCTTAGCCTGCAAATACTTGCAAAAAACACAGTACAGTTTAAATCTACGAGTAAGGTTCGGTTTAGGTTAACTCGGAAATTAAGAACTTCCTATCTTTGGCAAATACTTTAAGGGTTGCACTTTTAGGTTTGGGTCCAAAAGCAGACAAGGGTCTAATTACACTATGATAAGGAATACAGTGGATTTATAAGAGCCATTTTTCATTAGATCAAACAAGTCTAGGCTTTTGATGTAAAACACTTTATTGGATGGAAGTGTGTAACTGGCTTTCCTTACCTTGAGTATATTTGTTTTATTTAAGTATCTATGTACTATATCAGCTATCTGGTTCCCATCGTACAAGCTCTGCTTAGTTTGGGGCTAGATAGTGTTATATTTATTTTTATTTTATATATGCCTAAGCCAGCACTCGAGGTCATTATAATCTTCACTTTCGAGTCGCGACTCGTTACTTACCTTTCCCATTGTAAAAACACAGTTCGTATATTGCACATTCGAGGGTTGACCCCTGTGCGAGTTTCAATGTGGCTAAAATTTTCACCCCGCGAGGCTGTACTTGATACAGGCACATAATTTGAGAGGGCAGGTTTGCTAAAATTGTATCAAATCTGTATGATGGAATACAGTTAAAACACTTAACCCCCGCGAGAGGCAGTTGTATGATTGATTTTCTCTTGTGAGAACCACCACATTTCAGAGACTAGATTCACTTACCTGTAGTTCACAGAGTTCCACGCGATGGAACACATTTTTGCTTTACGCCTAACCCCCGCGAGGGGTGGCTGTTAAGTTGATAGAGGTTCTCTTGCGAGAATCTATTTTATTTAGCAAGAAAGTTTCACTAGAAGTTTAGAGAGTTCAACTCGATAGAACATAGTTTACAAACGCCTAACCCCCGCGAGGGGCGGTCGTTAGGTTGATTGAGTTTCTCTTTTCAGATTTAACAGGAACAGGCCAGTTTCACTGGACGTCTATAGAGTTCCATTCCATAGAACGCAGTTAGTTCACAAACGCCTTACCCCCGCGAGGGGTGGCTGGTAGGTTCTCAAGACCAAAAATACTTTGCTGCTAATAAAGTACGCCATTTTACTTGAAAACTTTATAATAAACCTTCGAGTCGGTGACCAGTAAACTTATTGAAAGCGATGGTGTGATGAACATAGTTTTAAAATAATAAAGTGGGTATTAAGAAAAAAGATTCTTAAGATTTTTCTAGAAGTAAAAGTATTCGTATAATAAACCCAAGAGAGAATATAACAAATATTATTTCTGCTTTGGGAAGGTAGGCATAATTTTTATCAAAAACAAAATAAAATTTAATATTATTTTTACCATGCAGTAAGCTTAACCGTATAGGTAGGTTAGGTATGGCCCGATGACGTCAGGTATCATACGTTTTACCCCTCTTTGTTTGTTTCCAAGTCTATGAAACCTGGAGTATATTAGGGTATAAGACTTTTAGCAAAATGCACTGGATATCAAAATAGCAGTCAACATGAAGCAATGAATGAATGATAATATTCAATTAAGGGTTTAATAAATAACTATTCCTTCTACGATTTTGATTTAACCTCCTCGGAAAAACATTGTAACCTCAGAACAAAGACCCATGTTCATCACACGTATTTCGGTGGGGATCGAACCCACGATCACACAGAAGGCAGAACTACTATGAAAAATAAATATTAGCAAATTGTTTGGAAAACAATTCTAAAAATACGTTCAAACGACGTCCTGCCTATTTGTTCATTTTATAGCTATGGCAGCGGTACCGGCTTTTGCCTCAAAGAACGGCACGTATACCTACCACAGCTTATGTGCACAATAAAATGTACTACTGAAAATGAAACTTAACTATATAAATAAACTGGATTTTTTAAACTATAAGAACGTGATCCAAACGAAAAATTCGTTAAAAAAATTAATCACGTTAATTTTTTATTATTATGAGGGTACTCACGGTTTTCCCTCCTTGCACTGCTCAAAGAAGAACACTTCACTAAATAAAATTAATTATTTATTCACTTTTGTAAGAACAAAGATTTAAAATATTATTAGCAACCACGGTCGTCGCAGAGATAGCTGCTGGACACGTGTTGCTTCGACGGAAAACAAAACGCCAATGAGTTCAATATGGCGCTGCATGTTTTACGAAGTAAAATTGCGCGCGGCCGCCAGGTGGCGCCACTTGACCGGATGTAGACTGTATAAAAGTATGAAAACTGGTAGTAATTCGCCGGAAACGGATGTCGCCTTCTCAATATAAAGCTTTTATTGAGCGTTCAGGATATAATGTCCCAAAAAGCTCTGTTTTACAATTGTTATAGATTTAATAAGAAGCCCTTGTTACTTACTTGGCTTTTGGTATCAGCTATAGCTTTCACAGCATCTATAACGACGGCTAAGTTCGGCTTATTTCCAAGAAGGCCTTGCAGCGATGTTATTAGAGTTTGTTGATTATTCCTGGAATCAAATAAGTCGGTATAAATAAAAAAATATTGCGAACCATTCACACAACACTATCTATCTAGCCCCAAACTAAGCCGAGTTTGTACCATGGGAACCAGAGAGCTGCATTTTTCAGGGATAAAAGTTAGCCTGTCGTTTTCTGAACTCTTAACCCATGCACAAAACCATGTCGTGTGATCCTTTGCTCTATAAAAAATTAAAACATGTATCCCATGGAAACCATACATTTTACCGGGATAAAGTGCCTATGTGCTACTCCAGACTATAATCTATATCTGTGACGAATTGCATTCAGATTCGTCAAGCCGTTCTGGCGTTATTGAGTAAAAAACATCCATCCATTCATACAAACTTTCACATTTATAATATTAGTGGGAAGCATCGACATATAAGTACTACGTACTAGAGAAGCTACGTCAAATAACTGAATTGTCCTATTCTTCGTAATTGATTTGCTGCGGAAGTGTATTTATTCTCGGCAAAAAGGTCTTAAGCGCCATGTAAATCACGGCACTGCGGGCGGAGCTAGAGAGCGACTGAGTGAGGTGCGGCGCGATCGCCGCAGTTGAACGAGACAAAGTAGGAATTAACGGTGTCTTCTCTAGTACGTAGTACTTATATCTCGATGGTGGGAAGAGGGATTCTGAAATAAAACTGGTTATAAAAACCCCAACTCACTTGATATCTTGTTCAGTCTTATTGAATATCATAGTGACATGTCCATCTTTCTCTTCCTTTCCTCCAAGTTTGGAATATCCGACCGCTTTGAACCGGCAAAGCACATTCTGTTCGTTCAACTCCAGTGGAGGCGCATTGCGGTTGTAGTATGCTTGACCTGTGAAACACTCACATTTAAAATACGACGTCATTATAATATGACACAGCTTTGGAAGGAGCACTGAAATTACATCACAGTTCACAATAATATTATAAGACTAGCGATCCGCCCCAGCTTCGCACGGGTCGCTAGTAGAAAATAGGGTGATGTTATATAGAGCAGGGGTGCTCAAACTTCGTGTCGGCAATCGACAGATAGTATTTTGAAATAAAAGGATCGACTAAACTAATATGTAGGTAGGTCATCAGCAATGCTATTGCGGCCAGCGTCTTGAGGACGATTACATCATTATCCACGTATTTCTACTGGGTGCCTATATTAAGCATGTTGCTGGCGATCGACCGTTTGAGCACCCCTGGCTTAGAGCCTTCCTCGATTAATGGACTATCCAACACAAAAATAACTTTTCAATTCGGACCAGCAGTTTTAGTTTAACCAACCGAAATTAGCGCGTTCAACCAAACAAACAATCAAACTTAGTATATGGAAAAAACTGGTAGTTATCGCGATTACCTTTATTATTTTCCGACGTTTCGACCGTGTTACAATAGCCGTGGTCGCGGGCAGAGGGTCCGTTTCTTCCATATAATTAAGCATAACGATCGCGTTAATTTAAAAAGTACTAGTTCATTGGTTTTTCAAACATCAAAAATGCTCAAGTCCGATAGAAGTGTTCACTGCAAAAATGTTTGTAACGTGGACGCAAGGTGTAATATATCATACCGGTGCCCCATTGGGCTTGTAGCAAGTTCCACTTGGCTAGAACTTGGTCGCGTTCGTCGCCGAAGACGCAGCAGTTAAAGACAGCTGCTACCAGCGCCTCGGTTGCATTCGCTGGACCTTGAGGCTGTTGTTGTTGCTGTTGCTGGAAAAGACAAGATTTTGAAAAGTAAAGTGGTCATCTTGTGGTAGAAATCTTGCCTTCTTTCAAGGATACAAGGAGATACAAACACTGCTGGACATAGTCTTCCTTATCCATTTCCAGGACGAATGATTCCGAGCCCTCTCCATACACAGAGTTCCCGCGATCTTAACAACTTCACGCTCTACTATTCAACTTCTCGTTAATTTTTTACCTGCTGTGGTTGCCCAAATTGGTTTGTTTGACCAAGTCCAGCACCAAATCCGGCGAATCCGGTCGTAGCTGGCTTAGCACCGAATCCGAGGGCACCCCCTCCAAAGTTTGTGGCGCCAAAACCAGTGCTCGCTCCAAGTGTGTTTGTGCCAAATGCCGACGCTGTTGTGCCAAAAGCCGGCGCAGCAGTGCCAAAAGCTGGCGCTGTTGTGCCGAATCCTGAAGTGGTCGCACCAAATCCTGTGCCAGCACCAAATGTATTTGCACCAAAACCGGCACCAAATCCTGAAAATAAAGATTTGACATAATCACTACATACCATGACTATGTGAAACAAATGGCAAAGTGGCAATTAAATTAACCAATAATGCAAACACTGTAAATTATTCAACAAGATAGTGATTTTTAGGTTAAGTACCTACCAAATGTTTGTTTTTATAAATTTAATAGTCGTTGTAGCAGGACAGTCTAAAAGACACCTAGTTTCTCTAGCCTTAAAGAGGCCTTGTGTCGAGATTGTATTGGTCAGGAAAAATAGACGACGGCAGTGAGTTCCACTCCTTGGATGTTCGATTTTTTTTTCATTTATAGTGGCAAGTAGTAGTACAAAAAATGTAAATGGAACTTGGCTAAGGTCTCTTTATTTGTGTAGCTAGTAATAATAGGGGATGTACCTGTGGCAGGCTTAGCCGCAGTGGCCCCGAAGCCTGTCCCACCGAACAATGAAGATGCTGTTGTTGCCGGTGCAGCACCCAATGCCCCAAACGAAGTTGCTTTTAAAAGATAAAAAATAGTAAGAAATAATCCAACTAATAGTTTGCAATCTACACACATACAACACACACAACTTTCTCACATCATTCCAAAGACTTAAAATTAAGCACTACCTAGTGAGTTAACGTTACAGAAATTTTAAAACCCTGAGAGGTTATGTTATATTTGGGCATGATATATTATAGGCATGTTAAAAAAGGGCTTCTTATGTTTCATTATTAATTTATAAATTGCTTCATGTGTTCTTAAGGTCTTAGGGAGTAATAACATCCAAAACATGGCTAAGAACCATCTCAGTATGATCAGCTTTTTAAGCCCCATTCAAATTTAAGCATTCCTTTAAGAGCTACAAGGCTTAAATAAATAAATATTTAAATAGTTACCTGCAGGTGCTGCTGCAGCACCAAAACTACCAAAGCCACCAAACCCTGTGGGGTTTGCAGCCCCAAAACCTGTAGGATTTGCAGCCCCGAAACCTGTAGGGTTTGGAGCCCCGAAAGCTGTCGGGTTTGTGGCACCAAAACCTGTAGGGTTTGCTGCTGCCCCAAAACCTGAGGTGTTTGCAGCCCCAAAGCCTGTAGTGTTTGCAGCCCCAAAGCCTGTAGTGTTTGCAGCCCCAAATCCTGTTGATGTTGTGGTACCAAATCCAGTAGATGTTGTGGTTCCAGCACCAAAACCAGCGGTGGATGTTGTACAAGTATTTGTACCACCAAATGAAAATGAGGCTGTAACAATGATAACAAAAATTATGCACAATGAATTAAGAAAAGGTTGAAGCAAAACGGGGAAGAGGAAAACCAAGAATAAGATAAGTGGGCCAGATATAAGAAAAGGGTGTTGTCATGTTGTACTTTAAGGAAGTAAGACTCAGTTGGAGTAAACTGCATCAAAACCCAACAAGAGCAAGGCTCTTAAATTTAAGGAAAAATGAATTAGTCTCTATTTATTCCGTTTCAATACAAAGACTAACACAGACTTCATTACAAAGTTTGTCATCCAATACAAACGTACCGTACATTTGGCACATGCCCAGGCTACTGTCTTGCAGTAGGCATGTAAATAAATTGGATAGGAGGTTCACCGCTGCTGCTTGAATACCAAAGATTTCCCCACAATGTTTTCCTTCGCCATTTGAGCTCACTAGCCAGAAAAAGAATTGTTTTGGTAAAGTTTTCCCAGATTGTACTTACGTTTGCCGGCGGCAGACCCGAATGCTGATGTAGTCGCAGTATTGGACCCAAAGTTGAAAGACATTTTAGCTCAAATCATGAAATATTCGAATCGAAGCGAATCCAAGTTCAAATTTCAACCAAACATTTTTCGATGATCCGAACATAACCAAATTCATATAAAAATCAACTTCTTTTTTTTGTTTACTTCCTAATAAATGGCATCTGTTTATTCGGCCAATTTTGCCAGTGTCAAGTGAGGTTATACAGAAAATAGATGCCACATGGAGGGAAAGTATCTTGATTATTGTAGATGGAGTCTTGACATTTTGCTGAAAGAAAACGGCCGATCTTATTTTCACGAAAAAAGAAGAAGCAGATTTCTATGGTTTATGTGTGCGTATACGTATGTATATCTACATTTGTGTGCGTAAATCTTATATTTCAACTGTCAAAACTGACATCTCAACTGTCAAATGTCAAGAGGTCAATGTCATGCTTGCTTCTGCTTGCTACTGTTCTATAATTCTTGCTAGGCTATTTCGAGATGCGAGCTACTATTTACGAGATAAAATTCACCGGAATAATAAATAGGACAGAAATGCGATGGCTGCAACAGCATCGGTAATTAATGATCTGTCTTATTATTATCATCTGAAGAGTATTTACCATTTCCTACAGCACAGACGACTCCAATGCCTCCAGCAGCGTTGGGAACCAACCGCTCCTAAGCAACTCCTACGCAATAGAACTGGGCAGTCATCACTAATGAGAAGAACTTTTAATTCTTCAGGGCTGGACACTTCTGCCACATGCCAGACACCTCGTGGGCTTTAATCTTCAGTGGGCTGAAGATGTGTGTCAAACTTAGCGCTAGAAAGTGGTAGACCAGACTTTAGTGGGTTTGTGATGTGTGTTTAAAACCCTGCCAAAAGTGTGTGAAGTCAGATTGTGAATGAAGTATAATTAGGTAGATGTGCGTGATGAAGTAACTACCTACTAAAGATATCTTCAATGTTGTATCAATGTTTTCATAGCGTTAAAGATTTCATATAAATTATTTTCTATTTTCTTTAAGAATTATTATTCTGAATTGATTATTGTTATTATTCTGACACACTGATTCATTTTAATTAAACTTATATTTTCTACTTTTTGTTTGAATTTTGTTTATTGTTCTCCGACAAAGTATGTGAGCCGCTTTTTTACATACCCTATGATCTATTAGTTGTACCATACTTCTTGCAAATAAATATATTTCATTTCCTTTGTCTTGTACCACCCACCAGTCGAACTACTCAGTAGTTACTGAACTGCAAATGCAGAGTTATTGGTGAAAGAGACTCATTTCCTGTAGGTTTCATTTGCTCGAACTAGGTATAATGTAACTATGTTATTCGGGGATAATTCAGCATTATAGTGGCAAAAGAAGTTTATCAGTCCAGTAGTTTTTGAGTTTATTCGTTACAAAAATACAAATCTGTACAATTTATAATAATGATGATGATCCACAGTAGCCCAAACAAGAGATGAATGGAGAGAAGGAAGGGAGGCCTTTGCTCTGCAGTGGGACACAACAGGCTTTTAATAATAATAATAATGATGATGATAAGTTACCTATAAGTACATACCCACCTATTTGCTGAGAAGTCCCATTTTCCCACAGAACGCCTACCTACATATATGATTATAATGATTACCAGCTCCTCTGAATCCACCATCAGGTAAGCTCGTTGGCAGAGAGCACTGGTGGTCTAGACGTAGCGGACCCGCCGTCCGATCCGCATAAGGTCGTGGGTTCAAATCCAGTCGTGTACCAAGTAGTTTTTCTGTAGAAAAATGTGTATGCACTATGCCAGTAAAACATCGTGACGTGAGGAAACCGGCGTGACAGTTCGAGCAACACGTTGGTGTCAAGCGCCACGCAAAAAGGGCCAACTAGAAGCCTTGCGGGAACCAGCCCTCAGTGCCTTGCCTACCTTATTCATAATACCTAAGTAAATGCAGTAGATCTACAAAATCATGCAGGTAAATAAAACAAACATTCCACAGGATGGATGTTAGCAATGACCACTACTAAGCGGGCAAAGCCTGCCGCGGGCGGCCGCTAGTTCATAAAATCTATAATAGGTACCTATGTATAGTACAGTCACGAAAAACGCCGTAAGATGCTTGATACTAACTATCATCTATTCTGTGACGTTACCGTGTCATCATAGTAACTACTAGCGTATCTGTAATTCGAAAATATCTTAGAGTCACGAAATCTAACATCATCATCACCCTATCCCTGTCGTAAGAACCACCCATTTTTTATTTTTTTACATAATTGCATCCGGTAGAAGCCAAGATATGAGAAGTTTTGAGTTCCGTAAAAAAAATGTTTGCTAAATGTTTGCTAGTGTGTATCATCAACTTATTATTATAAAATGATGAAAGCTTTAATTAAAATTCGATGATAGATAAATGCAGTGAGATTAAACGTAATTAAGCTTACAAAGAAAGAATAAAGAAAGATATTGTAATATTACAGAAAACTTTAACCCAGAAAGTACAATCAAAAATTAAAAAAAAGTTTTGATAAACATGCCGTGGTGAATATTGCGTAAATATAAGAGCGCCGAAAGAAAACATTAGGTCTAGGGATGTCGGAAATGCAATAAAGTATCGATATATATCGTATCGATGTTTTTTGAAAATATCGATATCGATATTGATATTTTTATTTAAAAATATCGATATATCGATATATCGGTATGATTTGATTTGACAGAGAATATTCGTGCTGTTGAAATTGAAATTGACTAACAGAGTTGCCAACTTAAAAACCAAACTATAAAACAGCAAATCAAGTCGACCAAAAACATAAAATACTTATAATATAATTTGTTAAAAGATGTAAGTATAAAAAAAGTATTTTCTTTTTGGGATTTTTTAATCTTAAAACTTATAAATGTTTATTTGTCTGAAAAAAATATCGGTTTTTATACCTTTTCGATACTTAGAATTTTATATCGATACATCGATATATCGAACTATTAAATATCGCTCAAAAATATCGATATATTGAAAAAATAATATCGATATATCGATGTATCGATATTTTTTCAACAAGCCTACATTAGGTATTTTAATAAAAAAATCGGTTGTCTGTAAAGTCAGTTTACTGACGATAGTTGAACGTGACAGCGTTAAATGGAACGCCTCAGAGCGAGGTAACGCCGCTTGAATCATGTTTTTTCGTGCACAGCTTTTCCATTTTTATTGTTTTTCTGGTATAATTTTGCTTTGTTGTGTAACTTCGGTGGTATCTTGACCAACATTACTTGCGTTGATATCCTGATTTGATCGAAAATGTTTCCGACGATTTCTTCAAAGCCTTTTCAAAGCCAATGACTGCCGACTTGTTTATTGACTGACTCGACTTAAAACTATTTTATTTAGTAATAATTAATATCCTCATCCTCACTTGACATTGGATAATTGTCCCCATGGACAGATGCCATTACAAAGGAAGAAGAAAAAATGGTAATACATTCTATGATATTTTCCACCCTTTCCCTGATCTCTTTACTTCTTGTATAATGAATCAATGTGTATCAAAGGCTGTAATGGAATGGAACCCAAAACACAGCACAGTAGCAGCAGAGCTTACGTTAATAAGAAAGTTAAAAATATTATTCCTAAATTACATTGAAACTACAGAATTTCCAATCAATCTATTTTATTGAATTTTTCGACCTCCCAGTTACTGATAAGATTAGTTATGTAGGATAAAGTAATTCCTAGTTTCACTGGTGGCATACTTCACAGACCAAGTTCAGAATAACATGTCCAAAGAGAAATAAATGCTAACTTACACCAATACATACACAATCTTTTACAATATATAAAATTTCTTTTGAAAAATATTAATTATTCTGCAAAGAGATGAAATTAAATAAGCAATAAAACAAAACAGTATTAATCTTCGCCCCCTAGAGTATGTGTTATTTCTTAGCTCCAGGAGGCTGCAGCGGTAGGCCTCTCTCCTTGCCTCGGAGTCGTATTCCAATTGCTCTTTCTATCTTTCCAAGCACAACATTATTTGGAATACCACGACCCGCTTCATAGTCATTGACAATCTGTGGTTTTTCACATATTTTTGTGGCCAAATCTTTTTGACTCATTCCTTTGGCTTGCCTTCCTTGCATTATCAATTTCCCTAAATCATGAGGGACTTTATCATGTTTCAACTCTTCAGTCTCTCTATCAAGCTTCGCAGTATTTTTTGTAGTCACATGTTGTTTGTTGGTCCCTGCACCATATTTTTGCTGTGTATCCACTGGTACTCCTTGACGGCGAGCCGCATTTACTGCTTGTTCCGTTTTTAGTGCGGAAGCCTTTGGTGGCTTCTTACGAAGAATGGTGACTGTATCCCAATCAGACATGTTTGAAATTGGAAATTAGCAGGAGATTCTCAAAATATCCACGAAATATTCTGATTTCTAGAAAGAGTTCAAGCCAAGTACAAAAATTTCGTCACTCGTGGCCTGGCTGGGTGCTTTGCTTTGCTTTCAAAAATATTTGATTGTCATGTAACAGTCAATGTCAGTCAATAAATTGATTTGACAACTAACAAATATTGTCTACTTTCGTTTATGGCTTCTGTCTGTCATTTCAACGGACAATCTTACTTGTGTCAGTGATTATATGATTTGGCCTATGAGATAAAACTGTCTTGGCCAAAGAAAAGCATATGGAGCCGCCTGGAAAGGAAGGCACAAATGGCTGAGCCCCGCGACCCAGGGATCGTTGTCCCTGCGAGTAGCAGCCAGGGCGATGGGTCACACACCTGAGGCCCTTACCTGCAACTCCCATGAAGAGCGAGTTGTAGAAGACCGGATGATGATGATGATGAGATAAATTCGGATTCGTTTTCTGTCATTTCGGGAAGTTACATAGCTTTTTGATTTTAATTGTTTTTCTGGTATTATTTTGAATTCTGTTGTGTAATTTCGGTGGTATTTTAACCAACATTACTTGAGGTCTTAGCTCAAAGTGTTAGCAGTTGGAATTAAGTGTAATATCCTGATTTGATCGAAAATGTTTCAGATGGATTTGGAAATAACGACCATCTTGTTTCCAAAGACAATAATTAGTAGGGCCGACTCGACTTTGATTGACTGACTTGAAAAGTATTTTATCTATGTAATACTTGGAGGAATTAGAAATGGAGGCGTCAACGTTCAAATCCACGAACAATATTTTCTGCCAAAATTGACGGGGGACGAGGTAAACACGCATGGCACACGCGCATAGCAAAATCCTATTCATGTAAACACACACATTGACAATCCCGCACACGATCTTAAAATTTGCACACAGATAAAAAATATAACGTAGTTACGCAGTGTCAAGACTCACATTAGGATAATCTCTAGTGATGGGCATTCAGTAAGACCGGTAAATTGAACGATGAATAAAATAATGAATGAAATAGGTTTTTAGGTACAGGTAATGATGAGTGTTGTGAATAAGTTATGCACAACAGGTTTCACATTTTGTAACAATCAGAAAATAAAAGAACTGAATTTAGTTGTTATGTTTTATTAATGGTTATAAGTTTGAATCAATAGTTCTTAACATGTTATAGCATAGTACATAAGTTTAGTCTTTTACTGAATAATTGAAAAATATATATAAAGTGAAATCACATTACATCGTCAGCCTTCACACCGCAGCGAAGTTTGTAGTTCTGCCTTCTGCGCCGGAGGCGTTGGTTCGATTCCCACCGAGAACAAATATTTGTGTGGTGAACGCAGATGTTTGTTTGCCCGAGTTTGAGAACTTTCTGTAAAATGTTCCGAGCAAATCACACTCGTTCTTGTTGCATGCCAAGTTGTTTTTTGGCCAAAAAATTTTGTCCACTCTTCAAGCAACAGGGTTTATTGCAAAACCTGCACAGGACGTAAAAGAAATATAAAATAGGCAAAAAAAATGTTTTCACTACGCCCACGACTTTATTTTTGAGTATGATGTCATGTCCTATTTTATACATTGTTGAGTAGAGGGTTTGATGACTGGTACCTAGGATACCCGTATTGTGGGATTTGTGAATAAATGTAATCCGATATTTCGTGGCGGCAGCCATCTTGGACCGATTTTCATCAAAAATAGCTAAGAACACTCCCGACTATTCACCTTTTAAACAAACAAAAAACTAAACTAAAATCGGTTGATTCGTTCGGGAACTACACAGACAGACACACACACACAGACACCGCAAACTCATAACATCCCGTCGTGGGTTAAAAAGCACCAAATACGTAATTAGACAACACATTATGTGATAATAATTTAACGTTTAATTTTTATCATTCATTCATTCATCAATTTTATTCAACTTTTCCCAACACTATGCCTTCTACCAAGGTATAATCTTTGACAATACTGTCGTAATACTGTCGCTAATCTGTCGCAACCGGTATTTCTTTTGAACTAAAATTCTACAAAATTACAAATACAATTGACAAAATAATACTCCCTTGTGGTAGGAAATACCATGTTCCCGGAAGTTTGATGTCTCTGATCGTCTTTTACAAGAAACTACCATGCAATTCACCATTTTCGCGGAGCTCCACTTCGCGACATGAAACGACACACAATGGCTGCAGTTGCGAGTAAAACACTTTTATATAAAGGATATGATCTAGATCGGTATATGACCGGCAGAGGGGAAAGCTCTGTCTTGACATCTCCATTTCTAATTCCTCCAAGGAATGTATGAACCAGTGCTGCTGCCAGCTTGGAGGAATTAGAAATGGAGGCGTCAACGTTTAAATCCACGAACAATATTTTCTGCCAAAATTGACGGGGGACGAGGTAAACACGCATGGCACACGCGCATAGCAAAATCCTATTCATGTAAACACACACATTGACAATCTCGCACACGATCTTAAAATTTGCACACAGATAAAAAATATAACGTAGTTACGCAGTGTCTAGACTCACATTAGGATAATCTCTAGTGATGGGCATTCAGTAAGACCGGTAAATTGAACGATGAATAAAATAATGAATGAAATAGGTTTTTAGGTACAGGTAATAATGAGTGTTGTGAATAAGTTATGCACAACAGGTTTCACATTTTGTAACAATCAGAAAATAAAAGAACTGAATTTAGTTGTTATGTTTTATTAATGGTTATAAGTTTGAATCAATAGTTCTTAACATGTTATAGCATAGTACATAAGTTTAGTCTTTTACTGAATAATTGAAAAATATATATAAAGTGAAATCACATTACATCGTCAGCCTTCACATCACAGCGAAGTTTGCAGTTCTGCCTTCTGCGCCGGAGGCGTTGGTTCGATTCCCACCGAGAACAAATATTTGTGTGGTGAACGCAGATGTTTGTTTGCCCGAGTTTGAGAACTTTCTGCAAAATGTTCCGAGCAAATCACACTCGTTCTTGTTGCATGCCAAGTTGTTTTTTGGCCAAAAAATTTAGTCCACTCTTCAAGCAACAGGGTTTTTTGGAAACCTGCACAGGACATAAAATAAATATAAAATAGGCAAAAAAATTTTTTCACTACGCCCACGACTTTATTTTTGAGTATGATGTCATGTCCTATTTTATACATTGATGAGTAGAGGGTTTGATTACTGGTACCTAGGATATCCATATTGTGGGATTTGTGAATAAATGTAATCCGATATTTCGTGGCGGCAGCCATCTTAGACCGATTTTCATCAAAAATAGCTAAGAACACTCCCGACTATTCACCTTTCAAACAAACAAAAAACCAAATTAAAATCGGTTGATTCGTTCGAGAACTACGATGGGACAGACAGACACACACACAGACACCGCAAACTCATAACATCCCGTCGTTTTTACGTCGGGGGCTTAAAAAACACCAAATACGTAATTAGACAACACATTATGTGATAATAATTTAACGTTTATTTTATCATTCATTCATTCATCAATTTCATTCAACTTTTCCCAACACTATGCCTTCTACCAAGGTTTATTCTTTGACAATGGTGTCGTAATATTGTCGCTAATCTGTCGCAACCGGTATTTCTTTTGAACTTAAATTCTACAAAATTACAAATACAATTGACAAAATAATACTCCCTTGTGGTAGGAAATACCATGTTCCCGGAAGTTTGATGTCTCTGATCGTCTTTTACAAGAAACTACCATGCAATTCACCATTTTCGCGGAGCTCCACTTCGCGACATGAAACGACACACAATGGCTGCGGTTGCGAGTAAAACAGTTTTATTAAAAGGATATGATCGAGATCGTTATATGATCGGCAGAGGGGAAAGCCCTGCCTTGACATCTCCATTTCTAATTCCTCCAAGATGTAATATATTATCATTCTCATCTCATTATACTACTCGACACTGGCAAAATTGATGAGAAAAGGACAGATGCCATTCATTAAGAAGAAGAAGAAGAGATAAATTCGAGAGAGGAGTTGATATTTGCCAGAATGTTACTTTTGTAACATTTTAACCCTCTCATGTTACCGCCATGTTACATCCATTGTGCAAGACTCATTAGAATTAAAATTTAAAAATATTTCCCAGCAAACAAAAAATATATCGAGAAACGGAATGCATCCAAGAATGTTTTTGTTTTTATGTATTAAAATTTATAATGCAATAAAAAAGTAGTGTATCATTTTCCACATAATTTAAGGTAATGTTACTTTTCTCGTGAAAATGTTACTTTTTGACCTGTCTCATGTTTTATTTGACTATCTGCCATTGGCAACACTGCTCTGCTCGGAGTTCTTTTCTTTGAAGTTTGAGTGCCACCCTCTTGAGTTTATGTGTTCTGTGGTGCCACCCCTATGATTGATGTGATGAGTAGAAATAAAAGTGCCAGTAGTGCCACTACCACTACCACTTACCAGTGCCACTCACAAAAAAATACATAAAAACATTGCTCTTGATTAACCATCTAACAAAATTACAACACTCAGTCAAACTATCAAGCTAATAATAAATAAGAACTAGAATCCCTACGTTCCTCACTCTCACTGCTGTAAAATGACCACAGAAGAATCTGACTCTGAAGAAGAAATTTTAATCTATGCTGAATTTGAAGATAATGTAAACATCAACAAATATAGAAGTGTTCATGTTTTAGGTGTTAATGACAAAACTCCAGTTATTCAAATGGATGACACATTTTTTATCGGTAAGTTCAGTAAGTTATACTCTCAGTCTGAACTTCATCGTCAGTCTATATATTGAGCAATGTGAAAAATCGGTTTAAAGATATTTATTTCTCAAAGACCACTAAAGTCACTTACAGAGAAAAATACATTTTACAGAAAGTGTGTACACAGTGTACTGGTTTGGGTCCAGTGGTGTAACAGTGATACATAATATTACATACTTAAAGTTAGAATTGACAATTATTACAGCTTATAGGATAGCAATGTTTTTTATGATGTGTTCCTTTAATATTTTTTAAATTAAAATATGCTTGTAATTTTCTTAACACTGTTCGGCAATTTATTATTTATAATGTGCTCCTTCAAAGGTAATGTTTTCTTTCCATAGTTTGTTCTAATACAACATTTTGGAGGTTCTTGTGTTGCAATTGTGATGTGAATTTGTTTTTTTAAATTAAAAATCACCTATCTTACATGCTCATGATTGAAATAACCTATTTGTATTGTGCTGGACATCCTCATATTCAAATAGGTCACGGTTTGATATTGATGACCTATAAAGTGCAGAATATTGTTGTGTGGATTGACCTTAACATTATTTATTTTACCATATTTTCTTTGCGGGGAGATTTTTGTTGCATTAAAAAAAATAAGTCCATCATTCTCATAAGATGCTGTAAATCACTTTATTGATTGTTCAAGGTAAACATGAAAGCTCTCTTGGAACCTACATGTTTTTTGAAGAAGATCCATTGCCACATTGTGAAGACCCCTTATTTGATAAGTTACCTGAAAAAAGTTTGAAGTTTGTTTGCAAAACGAGAAAACATTTGAATATGGAACATGCCTATGTAACTCCAAAAGAGGGCAAAGGTAAAAGTGCATTTTTATTTAATCTTTGAATAAAAGTTTGTTCCCCCCTACAGCTGCAAAGTACATACATTGAAAACAAAACGGGCACTATTGCACTTTGCAAGGCCAAAAAAGCCAACATGCAAAGAGGTCTAACCAATGTCCTCCACATCACAGACGCAAAGGTTAATTACTTTTACATATTATCCTATTTGATTATTACAGACCAAGCGCTAGATGGAATGAAGTCCTCTGATGATGATGTCAAGCCCATCAATTTCACATCTCTCCAACAAGCTATTGATGCATTTGGCACATATTTCAATAAAGAATCAAAAGTTATTCCCGATACGAAAGAGTAAACTAATAATGAGTATACCTACCGGTAAGTCTTTTAAAATACAGATTTTTGTCTTTTGTTTTCCCCCACTTAAAAAAGACAAAGACATGCATTTATTTGCTGCTTCAGCCCACATAATACCCACTATTAAGAAATAAAAAAAACAAAGAAAGATTTCAAAACCATAGTAATGAAATATTAAGAAAAAAAAATACATTGGTAACAACATACTAAAAACAACAAAATGAGATCAGTGTATGTGTGCTACTGCAGCCAATCGGCTCTAGCTAAGAAAAACTACTGGCAACAATATAGACTAAAAAGCAGCCAAGTGCGAGTCGGACTCGCCCATGAAGGGTTCCGTAGCACGACGAGCTACAAGAACCTTTATATATGCTACTTGATGTAACATAATAAGGTTCTTGTAGTTCGTCGAAAGGTAAATTGCGGTTTACGGTTTATGACGTATAAAAAAAAACTACTGACTAGATCTCGTTCAAACCAAATATCGTTGGAAGTAATAGTAATGTACAACATATTTTTTTTTTAGTATTATCATTCTCTTACTTTAGAAGTTAGAGGGGGGGGGGACCAACTTTTTTCCACTTTGGAAGTGTCTCTCGCGCAAACTATTTAGTTTAGAAAAAAAACATATTAGAAACCTCAACATCATTTTTAAAGACCTATTCATAGATACCCCACACGTATGGGTTCGATGAAAAAAAAATTTTTGAGTTTCAGTTTCAAGTATGGGGTACCCCCGAAATTTATAGTTTTTTTTTTATTTTTATGTAAAAATCTTAATGCGGTTCACAAAATACATCTACTCGCCAAGTTTCATCAGTCTAGCTCTTACGGTTTTGGAGAAAAATGGCTGTGACATACGGACGGACAGACAGACAGACAGACATGACGAATCTATAAGGGTTCCGTTTTTGCCATTTGGCTACGGAACCCTAAAAAGGACTACACTTTTAAAGAGTCCTTTTTTAGTCTAGACTGTACTAACAGTCAGCAACAGGTAGAAGTCCATGAGCATGATGTTTGTGATGATTTAAAGTTTTAAAGCCTTGTTTATCTCTGGAACCTGTAACTAGCGTAAAAATCAAATGACCAATAAATAGTTAAAAAAAAACTGATAATTCAGTTTACCTGTTGGGGTTTTTCTATTAGGAAATAGAATTAGCCAATGTAATAATTAGTATGCTGAATGTCTAATTGCATTTAGTACATGCTTATTCTATTACTAGTGGCCGCCCGCGGCTTCGCTTGCCCCGTTTCCGTTAATTTTTCGGGATTAAAAGAAGCCTTTGTGCTGTTCCAGACCATATAGATTATGGTCTGGAACAGCACAAAGGCTTCTTTTATTATCTGTGCTAAATTTCATCCAAATCCGTTCAGTCGTTTTAGAGTTATTGAGTATCAAACATCCATCCTTACAAACTTTCACATTTTTAAAATTAGTGTGATTTTAATATATCGTGATAGGTTCCTTGTCATCTATGTATGTACATAATACTTTACCACCTACCTGAATGTAAACTAAACCAACACGCCACGCATCTCGATCGATTACTTACTAAAACAATTGAACTCAAAATAAGCAAAATAAATTAGGTAAACATTTATTCCAAGACCCGTAACTAAGCAGAGGTGGTACTATGTGTATATACTATATCAGGTAGCTGATAGAATACAAATGTATTTATTTTGTAAGTAAATACATTATTAGAATACAATATAACACCCAGACAGAGAACAAACATCTAAAATTATGTTCATTCATCGATTTATTAAAGTGTTCGCCACACAAATATTTACTCTCGATGGGAATCGAACCCACGCCTAAAGCGCAGAAGGCAGAGCTACACTGCACTTCCGCCTGCAATTTAGCCTAATTATAAATCGGTGCGTGATTATGTAGGCATGTTGAGCGTTTTGTTTAGATGCGCGAGCACGCATGAGTCCTTCCTTTTCGCCTGCTAACGATATACGCTTGTTATTGCATCATCTGAGTAGGTACCTAGTTTGTGGAACTGGGCATGGCAGCACTAGCTTCACCCAGTTGAAAACACGTTTCAATATAACCACTTCTTTGGTTTCAATAAATTGATCTCCATGATTTTTTGGATTTATTTACTCAATAGAACGCCTGCGCCAAACCTCTTTTACAATTTCACTTATTTTTTTTTAAGTATAATTATGTAGGATAAAACCATAATGCAAGTAAGGTAGCCTCCTGCAATAAATGCAACCTTATGAATGGGCCATTCCCCGTTTAGATTTGTTTAAGAAATAAGTGTTTCGGGGGCTTCCCCTGTTTTAATGGCTCCATTAGCTTATGCTATGGTGTTCCATTCCAACTTGCAATTCAGTTGAGCTCGGTCGAACATCAACGCCGTATTGCGTTTAGTTTTCAGTACGCAGTTAAAATTATTAGTTAAAAATGGTGAAAGAAGGGCCCAGTTCCAGTTTATCTATACAATCAGGTAGGTTTAACTCATTTAAACGGCGTCGATTTTATATTTTCTCAGGTTTTTTACTTTTTAAGTTCCCTTTGCGTAGGGTTATTTTCTATTGATTCGGTTTGTGAATCTTTCTTTTCTTTTCTTTTTATTGAAAACGTTGCAAAGCTATGCAGATATTGTACCCTAAAAACCAACGTATGGTTTGTGTGGGTCGACATTCGACGGAGTATTTACAATAATTTATCGAGTACGTCGATAACTTATGCTAGAATATCTCCTAAAGATAGGCTCCAATTTCTTATTTTGCAATTGAATATTTTAGGCATATATTATTTTAGGTAAAATATTTCACAATATAGGAGACGAAATGAATAGATAAGAAGTATTTTAGACAATGGATCGCTATCCTATTTTACTATCAGTACGTTGTAAAATAGGATAGCGTTAGCTTTTATATGTTACCTATGCATTCGCCCAAAAACAGTTTCACGTTTATTTATAATTTGTTAATTATGTTGTGTATGAAACTGTTTTTGCAATTACTAGTTATGAGTTGTTTATTTTTAGATTTTTATAAGCAAAGAGGTATACGTATGAATGAATTATTTTATTTTCAGATGTATCCAGCAGTGAACCACGACGGTGTTCTAGAAAGAGTAAAAACAAAAACATGGAATATGTTCTTATGCAAATCAATAAGAACCATGTCAAAATTGACAAAGAAGACCGAAAAAAAAATAACACTATACTGTTTTCCGTACTCAATAAGATCCTTAATTTAATGCGATCTTGCGACAAACTATTTGATAGCATGAAACCAAAATTGGAATACATGGGGAGCTATTTCGATGGTCTACGCGTCGGACGCCCAACAGAATATGATATAAATATTGTTCTTACTTTTTACATGAACTATGATAAAATCATGCTGGTTTCAAATGAGACCAAAGGAGCTTCTGCCAGTGTGATTATGCCATCAGAGTTTCGTAGGCTATCAAAAATACCAGCCACGGCGGCAAAAGGTTTCAAAGATACTGAACTTTGGTGCGACGCATCGCATCGCTTGTCCATGCAAAGATTTAGATCGTGGATGCAAAAAGTTGTGGATAACGCATTGAATACTCTTCCTGTAGAAAATGGCATGAAGATCCTAAAAATGAACAATAAGTCGTTTCAAATAGCTACGAAAACATCGGGTCCCGCTTTCACTTTGACTATTATTGAAAATAGCGATAATGTTATCGATATCGATCTCGTTCCAACATTATCATTCTATCTTCCGAAGATTCCGACTAACACAAAGATAGATTTCGGCAAGGCCCAATTAACAAATATTAAACAGTATTTCGCTGTACCGAAACCAACTGATGATGACTTTTGTTGGAGATTAGCGTTTCCATATCAAGAAAAGTACTATATTTACAATAAACAAAACATGAAGAGTGCCATTAAAATTTTGAAACTATTGAGAGATGTGCAAGGATTTCATAAATTGGCAAGTTATTACATAAAGACATTATTTTTGTGGGAAGCAGTTGAGAACACTGATCGTTTTTGGAAAAAGAAATCTCTGACGTTTTTGGTAATTTATATGCTGAAAAAACTAAAGGCATGTTTATCTGATAAATTAATAAGAAACTTCTGGTGTCCAGACCATAACTTACTGGAAACAATTCAAGCGGAAACATGCCAAAATTGGAGTAATAGACTCTCCCACATAATTAATAATGTTGAGAGCAATAAAAAGAACGATCCATTTGTAATACTTAAATACTTGACAAACAAAGTAGAAAGCGTACATAAGTACAACAAAATACCTAATAAAATAAGTGGAGTAGTAGAAGAGGAGTAGACCAAACGAAAATTTTAAAAATTATCGTTTTTCAGGTTACAAGAAAGTTTATTATATTGTAGGTGCTATGTACAGTTTTTTTAATAAGTTTGTGTAATAAAATAAAGTTCATAAGGAAGGTGCTTGTTTTAAACTTACCTACATATACCTTAAGTTAGTTTTTAGAGACTGAGACGTGTGCATTTACCTAAAGTTGTAAGTAATTCTTTTAGTGAAGCTGAACCACGAGCTTACTTCACTAATATTCTACCCAGTGCCAGAGTACCTAGGTACCTAAACCTTTCATCATTCTCCATAATCTCTACTTCATCAGAAAGAATCGAAGTATCATCATTCTCCATAATCTCTTCTTATTCAGAAACAATCGAAGTAACCGTATACGAACCCGCCTTGAAGAATTATAAAATAAAAAATAAAATAAAAAACGTTTATTGCCTCGTTATAAACCTAGGAACTACATTATTATACTTATCATAAACTAAAAATACGAGCACAAAGGGTCTCATTCAGCTATTATATTATTTTGGGATTTATCTCTATGTAACGATTTTTAATTAATAGCCTACTCAAAGCACCGCCTATTGTCGTTGGGTCCATTAAGTGGACAGCGTCTCAGCTTCGTTTATAGACCGAGGAAAGACACCTATCCTATTACCTGCACGCAGGGCGGCCCGCAACCCGCAAGCGCACCGGATACGCAGTTCCTTATAATATTCAAAAAAAGAGCGGGAATAGAAAAAACCTAGAAACACTATGTTCCACGGGACGGGGGGACGACGGGGCTTTGGTTGACCATCTAGTAGGTCTTTACATTACACGATGGGCAGGGCCACTACACACAGGACACAGGACTGCACATACAAGACATAGTTGCCACTTCCAAAATAAGTTTGACGAATGTAATGTAATCCAAGATGGCGAATTGATTGGACCATGTTTTTTTTTATGTATTTGTAGGGCTTGCTTTGTCGCTTATCGACTTAATAAACTAAGAAATCAACATCCACTTTCAGTGGTCTATCATAAAGAGAGGAGGCATGCTGTTCTGTGGGTCTCATATTCTTCCTCCAAGCGGTCGAGGTAGCTCAACAGTGTTGCCAATGCTAAGAAAATTACCGTGTTCTACGGCAATCAGGCCAAAAAATTACAAAAGCTACGGCAACCCTATTGCCGTAATCTGGGGAAGAGTTTTCCTATTATTTCAGTTGATTCAAAAAGGGACCGTCGCTCCTTCATCGTCGTGTGCTGCCATCAACCTGTTCCTGCAAACAGTGGGCGTTGCATGGTTGCAGCTTGCAGCGCCATCGCCAGTTCAACTCTATGAGCTGAGCAGACACGCTGTTTTGTGAGCCTTATAGTAGTTCACTTATTTATGAGCAATGATTTATAACAATTGCTGATACGTACATAAAGTAAATTCATGAATGCATGAAAAAAATTAAAAAGCACCAGTTGGCATTTTAACATGGCAATTTTGCCTAAATTACACGACAGCCTAAAAATTTAAGTTGGCAGCACTGGAACTCAAATTAAAAAAAGCACGCCATTTTGTTTTTGTATCGCCATTTCATTTCTTTCTTGAGATGGAATATTGGTGAAGAAGAAAGTGAGACAGAAATAAAATAGTCTTCAAATCTTTTGAAATAAACACTGCTGTGAAAGAATTTTAATTATATTGGAGGAAATCTCTATCAGGTAAGTTTGAATGCCGAACAGCTATTGAGGATCTTTTCCTCAAAGTATAGCAATTCCTTCTGCTGGGGCTGTTGAAAGAGTACAATGGCGTCCGACAAGCTCCGATTGCCGTAGCGCAGACAGTCCGTCATCCTTTTCTTGCACATATCATATCGGCTCTTCAAGAGACGAGACACCGCTTACATCAACGAATGATCTTTTCGTTGTACTACTGACTGAGTATAGAAGACTGATTCCCTGTTACCTTCGCACGCTGTGTTGTGGTTGTTGAGTAGAGATTCCTTGCGTTTAGCCGCGCTTTTGAAATTGTCGTAGAAATTAGTGGGATAAGCAGTGTAAATAATTATCTAAATGTACTGTTATTATTGCAGATGTATAGGTGATAGTGGAGGATAAGGGCACAGAATGTTTACCACCAATACTGTACAGGCTGGTTCAGTGCCGACTCTTCAGTACCAGGAACACCCAACACAGAAATCCCAAGGGAAAATTATAGAAAATGTTCAGCAAAAAAATGCTCAACAAACACAACAGCAACAGGTAGCGTTTCATAACATTTGTTGAAGTCTAGCTGGAGATCCCTTCTAGAATTAGAGTGAAAGCTTTGTTTTATTACAGGAATTCCCTACATTCTGCTACACCACAAATGTAAACATGATCGGAAAGATTGGCAGCACAGCTACAAGTGGGACGGGTGGAGTGAATATAACTCAACTGACTACAAGTGACGATAAGACTTGTTACATAGCCCAGCCATTTTCGTACAACTATGCACTGGTCAATCAAATGCAGATTGCTCCTAATGGACTGCAAAACACAATATCCAATATCAGTTTCAAGTGTGATGTTTGTGGCCTCATGTTCGGACACCTTACCCTTTTAAATGCTCATAAAAGGATACACGCCCAAGATACAGGTACCTAATATTCAAATATTACATTATGAGTTCATACTGAGGTGTTATATCAGCGATCTGGTTTCCATAGTACAAGCTCTGCTTTATTTAAAATTTAATTGGAATTGCGTTGTATGGATTGTCCCTAATATTTATTTATTCAGGTATACTTATACTTATTAAGGTGTCTCTGCCTACTTATTACATCACACAATCCATGTTAAAAATTAATAGGGAGCTTACCATAAAAAACTTTATATAATTTAGATAGAGATTTATTTTCAAAGAGATTCTGTGTGCCTGTAAGTATTACCACCTGAAAATTACTTTTAACTACTGCCTATACTCTAAGATTAAAATCTTAATAAAAAGGTATATATTTTTTCTATTCACTAAAGTCAAAGTCAAAGATGTATTTATTCAGTAGTATTACAAGGATCACTTTGAATTTTGTTGTAAAGCTAGTTCAGTCTAGGTGCCAGTTCCACGCGACCAAGCCTTGAAGAACAGGCAACAAACTTCGGCTGGGTTCCTACCGTTTTTTGTATGATCATTTTCCAAATCAAAAATAATGATAATAGCAGTGAAGTTCCAGCTAGCTGTTGGGACAAACATATGGCCCACCTGGTGTTAGTGGTAACTATCGCCTATAACATTGCCTCGTAGGTCACGCACGTCAGGAACGTGACCTACGTTGCATTGTCCTGCATCCATCAACTTGAGGCATGTTCAGCCATGTGCTTGTAATTTCACCAGTACCCTTCAAACTGAAACACAGCAATGATGCTGCACTGCTACTTCCAAGCCCTGCAAACAGCTCTACAAATTTATTCTAAGTTGATATTTGCATATTATTTAATTTCAGATGGCAACATTACAGTGGTAGCGACCGGAGTAGGTGGTGGCAATGAAGTGGCCATGAACCCACACATCCAGATCCTATCCACAGACAGTGACCAGCAACAACATCATGTGCATGACAGTAAGTATACAATAAGGCAGCCGGGTCTGAAGTTAGCTATTTGCTGAATTTCCGTCAATCATTGGCCATTTCTGTAGACACAGCACACTTCAGACCCTAAAATATCCATGTGCCGTATTTAACCATTTGGTTTTTTTTCTGACTACCCATATCTATAACATTGCCAGTATTTTAAGTACTGACATGCACCAAGCAGTCTGATATTTGTCTTGCTTGCACTTTACTAAGATAGAACTATACAAGTTAAGCTACATATTTGAAAATGAGGCATCCAAATTGGTCCAGCCTTCATAGAATAAATTGAGTCTAAAACATCATAGAACAAAATATGACTTTATTAAACTCCTAAATAAGAACAAGAAGAATACTTGAAAATAGAGGTCCACTGGGTTGTCTTATTGCTAAAAGCGAATTCTTCCAGACAACCTTTGGATAGATAGAAACATGATAGCACAAGTATATACAAAACACCATCATAAAAAAGTTTATTTATTTATATTTAAATTTTTTAAATTTTCAGCAAAACCAATCATAGAAAAAGTTCAAAAATGCATTACCTGTGGTAATCACATATCAAGTAACCCAAAAAGAAAAGGGCCCAAACTAATACGCTGTGAGAACTGCATAGCACAAGATTCAGTTGACCAACGGGGTAATCAAAGTGAGTACAAAACTCTTAGGTCTTCTTATTGTGACACTGGTTTTTTCAAACCAATGTGGTGAAAGGATTTTAAATGCGCCTCAGAGAAGCTCCTTTCGTGCACTGGACAAAAAATTTTGAACTTTTAGGTTCTACGACATGCCGGTTTCCTCACGATGTTTTCCTACACCGCTTGAGAGCACTAGCATTGTGATATGCCAAAACTCAAGCACAAAATTTGTGTACATGACTTTCGAATAATAAATTCAATAGGAATAGGTACACATACAGGATTCGAACCCGCAACCTTAGGACCGACCGGACCAGCATTCATGCTGATCTATCTCTATACTATTCTATCATCATCAGCCTGAAGAAGTCCACTGCTGGACATAGGCCTCCCCTACACATTTCCAGGAAGAACGATTCTGAGCCCTTTCCATCCACCGACTTCTTACGATCTTAACAATGTAGTCGTTCCATCTGGTGGGTGGGCTCCCTATTTTTCGTCTTCCGGTTGGTGGGACCATACTATTCTATAGCCTAGTTTAAACGCTCGGATTTTTTTTCGTTAATTTGTAATTTTAAGAAATAATAAGAGTCATATTATCATCTTTTCTGGTTTATTCTTACTGAACAACGCCATCTGCTGGGCATGCTTGCAGTTAGTTGCTCACAATCGTCAATAGATGGCAGGAGCAGTCACATATTCAGTTTATGTTTAATTATTGCACTCGGAAAGAAATAATCATTTTCTTAAAATGAATCCTAGCTAGATCAATTTATCGCCCCCGAAAACCCTTGTATACTAAATTTCGTGAAAATCGTTGGTGCAGTTTCCGAGATCCTAAATATATACAAGATTTTCTCGTTTAAAGGTATAAGATTTATATTGTTTAAACTTTGCAGTGAATAACCAGATATTCGTGGCAGATGAAAACGTGAAGTTTGAAGTAGGCGCCGTGAATACAGTTCATAATGTCCAGCCTACGTCAGATCCCTTGGCTGTCCAGTCACAGCCGACGCAGCAGCAAACTCAGCAAGTTGTGAAGACATGTAAGAGTCAATTTCATTTTATCTTTTTAATGTTACTATACGCCTGTGTACCGGTTCGGCTGGTGTTACTTTGCGGGTCTGAACTGAATGGCTAAAACTTATTTCAATTTCAATGTTTTTTTTTTCAGATTTAAAAATATCCAATTTGTTAGTACCACACAATATTTTTTTTTATTATATTGTGGCGGCTGTCTCAATTTTAATTCTCTGAACATCTCATCTCTCCGAGTCATATTTTAAATTAGCGCTAATGAAACGGCAGTGAGTAAGCTTGTAAGTCAAACATTCAAGTTTTTTTTCTCCACAGTACCAGGAGGTCACCATCCAGTAAAGAAAAGAAACCTAGCATCAGTAACAAAGTGTCAGAACTGCAACGGCTCCGGAATAATTTTCGTTGGTGGAATAAAAAATAAATTAAATCAGAGCAATGCAGAGAAACCGTTCCATTGTAACATCTGTGGAGGATCTTTCTCGAGATACTCATCTCTATGGTCTCACAAAAAGCTGCACTCTGGCGAGAAAAACTTCAAATGCGGTATTTGTGGGATCGCCTTCGCGAAAGCTGTTTACTTGAAAAACCATTCGCGAATACACACGGGAGAAAAGCCGTACAGGTGAAATATATTCTATATTATACTATCCTAGTCCGTACGCACTTTGAAACTCTGGGAGAGAGCTTTACCCAGCAGCGGGACAGAGCATTCAACAGCAACTCTAAAGACACACAGCCTCATTCAACAAAAACTCTACTAGTCTGTTCACAACCTATGTTGGCAAATTTGCAAATTCATCATCCGCTCTTGGTGTGCGGACTGGTTTCTTCAACTAGGCCGCTGATGGGCCCTTTTTGCGTGACGCTTGATACGTGTTGTTCGTACTTCTTTAGGTTCTACGACACGCCGGTTTCTTTACGATGTTTTCCTTCACCGTTTGAGAGTACTGACACATACATTTTCCGACAGAAAAACTCATAAGTACGCGACTAGATTTGAACCCACGACCTTAGGATCGGAAGGCGGGGCCACTACCACTAGACCACCAGTACTCACCAATTAATTACCAATGTGACCTATGTTTTTTGACAGCAGTTTATATTTTTTTCAAACAGGTGTAATACGTGCGGTATGCAATTCTCCCAGTCTCCTCACCTAAAAAACCACGAAAGAACTCATTCTGGAGAGAAACCTTATGTTTGTGAAGTAAGTCCCCATATTAAATATTTTAAAATGAAATAGCCCATTGTGTTCACCTGTGCTGAGTCGCTATTACTATGTGTGTGTAACATGAGCTTGATTTCCGAGTGCTTTGCGATAGGTACGGGCATACAAATATTCTTGTTCTGATGTCATTGTTATGGGTTCGATCCCTACCGAGAACAAATATTTTTGTGGTGCGTATTCGCTGTCGGTCTTGTATTTTATTTGATATATTTATTTACTACAAAAAAACGCATAGTAAGTATTATATCGGCTATCCGTCGCACTTGATGTGCGGATGGTTTCTGCGAGTAGGCCGCTGGCAGGCCCTTTTTGCGTAACGCTTGACACATGTTATAGAGTTTTTTAGGTTCTACGACATGCTGGTTTCTTCACGATTTTTTCTTTCACCGTTTGAGAGTACTAGCGCAGTGCACATAAATATTTCGACTGAAAATTCATTGGTACACAACTGAATTTGAACCCACGACCTTAGGGTCAGAAGGCGGGGCCGCTACCACTAAACCACCAGTGCTCTCGTGTTGTGTGGATTGTCCACAATATTTAGTTTATTTATTTATAGCTATCGCATAGTACTTTTTATTTTTCTACGATAATAAATATCAAACATGTGGTTTTTTTATCACATGAGTTTTGGTGTAGGTACATATAGAATCTAGAATAATGTTTTGATGCCTGGTTTGTTTATTAGGTATGCGATAAGGGGTTTGCGAGACATGCGACGTTATGGAACCACCGGCGTATTCACACAGGGGAGAAACCTTACAAGTAAGTATGCGATCCACAGATCAATACTGTGTAGAAGATAGTTCGAGAATTACTGCGTAAAGTCGTATTTGACTTTGTCCCTCTTTCATAGCGACGCTTGTTGGTCTAAGTGTACAAATATACAGTACAATAATGTACTGCAATTGTATAAAATACTTTATTCCAGAAATCTGCTTGAGCTATCTTCTCTTAGCATTTATTGAATTACAATGTCTAATAGGTATGATCAACTTCCAATGTAGAAGGTTCAAGGTTATTTTATATTCATAATACCAAAATTCAATGCAAAAACGGTTTATTGCATATAAATAATATAATCTAATTGATTGACATACACGATGCTCGCGAACTAGTTCGCTGATTTTTAGTTTATACTAGCCAGCCGATACTAGTGATTCGAAACTAAAAACCCGGAAATAGTTGGGTTATACTTATTGATTTTTCCACACCAGATGCAATACGTGCGGATCAGCGTTCAGCCAAGCCGCGCATCTCAAGAATCACGCAAAAGTGCATTCTGGCGAGAAACCTTTCAAGTGCGACATTTGTACGGCCGCCTTCGCCGACCGATTCGCGCTCAAGAGGCATCGGGGTATCCACGATAAGTATGGTAAGTGTACAGGTTACTTGGGTACCTAATAAAACACTTCTTGACTAACAAATCTCACGCCTGGTGCGGCAGTCTGACCACCAGTCCTCAACGAAACGCATGTTTCGTACGCCCACTGCCTTAGAGTGCCTAGTCAGCTACACCAGTTGGCGTGGTATTCTTTAATACATAACAGTAAGGAACACTACAAAGGATAGCCTTCATGTCGGTAGGCAGAAACAATGCTCGAGTCTGAGTCGAGCCACAAGCATAAATTTTTGACAGTTGTCCATTGAAAATTTTCATAAATTTAATCAAGCCAGCTACGCAATGAGCGCTTAAGTTTAAGCAATGTTTTGCGCAGTCATCATTTTAGAGCCTGTCCAGATGGGGCGTTCTCTGGACAGGCTCTTAGACGTGAGGGCATGAGGCCAATCTTAAAATCGGACTCACCGTTTATCTCTACCCTATGGCCGCTTTTGCGGTTACAGAAAATTCCCGTCTCTAGAGTTGATAGCGGTCGCGCATCCGTTTGATTAAACATCGAACATGACTAAGGGTCTACTATGAACTACGCGACCTATATTCCGAGGCTGATTTTACGCTCCGACTTATTCCGCTGATGTTACACCACAAATAGCATTGCAGGCGTAATCATGCCGAACTTCGGTCGCTTTTTCGGCATAGTGTGCATATACACTTAAAGCTACGTTTGTATAATAGACAAACTCTGTACCTAGCAGCATTAGACATTAGCTGAACGCTTTTATAATTTTTCAAACGGTTGTTTTTGTTAATGATATGATGTTATTTTTTCCTCATCTTAGCAATCTGTTTTTAAATCATGGCTTTTTTTTTGTCCGGGCTTATCTCAGGAAGGGCAGCAGATTAACAGAAATTTGACTTGAAGGTAAAGTATTTAATAGGGGGTACATTTTTATGACATTAATGAGAATTCGGTTTTGTTTATTGAATATAAATTTTAAAGGGGAAATATCTAAACTCTTAGCATTAACATAGCATGCCCGGACACTTAAGCGCTGCTAAACAAAGCCTACTCAATTTCCCTCCAGTACTAATACTTGTCAACTGCTTTACGATAGCTGAATAAATTTGCATATTGTTCTAACAGGTCAAACAGCCCCGCTGCCGAGGGTGCAAATAGACCCGCAGACGGTGCAACAAACTGACGCGCAACCAACCATTGAGGTCGAAGTCCTTGGGGACCAAGGTCTCTGAGGAACAGCCCGTAGCAAGCCACTAAGGAGCGTCACATCCGGCTATCTGAGATCAGGAAAGCCAATAAGGCGAACCCCAGTGAAGAATCCCTCATAGCCATAAACAGACCCGACAGAAAGATATATTAAAATAGCTTTAAGATTAATTCACACTAACTGCCGTAAGTGGTCAGTCCACGAGATATAATAATGGTATGGAAACAGGGATTTTCAAGGACATGGTGTTTTTTTTGAAGTTCTGATGGGTTCTGGTGATTTGGTTGTTTTTACAAGTGGCTTATTCAATAAGCATATTGAACCAGTACTGTGCACACAAAAGTGAGCAATAAAGGAAAGCGCAAGAACTTTCTTGTAAATATTATAGTGACTAATTGGACTTGTTAATTTGTAACCTTTATTTCTGCTAAAGTTGAGCAGTATTAGCATAATTTTATTTGACTGGAACAATGGCCCATTCAATTAGGAGAATTCACTAGCTAATATAGTGTTATGTATAAATGAATTTGTGATATTTACATCTGTACATCTGTCAAATTAAAACCTCATTTCCCCCTTTTATGTAAGACTGGCTCGGCGTTGGAAATTACATGTTTTTTATGCAACAAAGGGAGAAAAAGCATTGAACTGGAACTTTAATATTATACTGGACCCGACTATAAATAGACGTATTTTATACTTTTTTTTATCATTACAATACATATTGTCATCTATAATGTAAAAAAAAATAATAATAAACTTTTATGTTAGAATACTCACAGAGGTCAGTGTAGTTGTTACAAATATTATCCCCACTTCAATAACGTAGTGTCGCTACATTGTACGAAACTTCAAAATGTGTCGCGGTAGCAAGAACGATTTTGTAGGTCATCAAGCCGTTTTTGCTGTCCTATTGCTTTTACAAGTATTGACGTATTTCTAGACCGCCAATTTTTTTTTAAACAACTAGTTGATGGAACTAGCATAAAGCCCACCTGATAGTGGAGGGTGACCATCGCCTATAACAAAGCATTGTCTTGTAGGTCACGCACGTCAAAAGCCTGCCCTACAATGCACTGCACTGCGTCCATCAGCTTGAGGCATACAGATGTTCAGCCTCACGTGCCAGTAATTTCACCCTTCAAACTGAAACACAGCCATGCTGATTCATGGCAGAGATAGGCATGGTAGTAGTACTTCCCCAGATGAGCCACTTATATAGAGCTGATACTAATAAAACAAAGATTGTAATATACATCTAATTCATAAATAATGTGTTAAAAAAAAACGGTTGTCTGTAAAGCCGGTTTACTGACGATAGTTGAACTTGACAACGTCATACAGCTGCATCGCTCACTCAAGTAGGAGAGAGACAGATGTCGAACGCTGCTGAACCCGGAGACCGATTGTGCCTCTTTGTCGCTCGTTCCGCGCTCTCTCTTGCGCTTCAAGTTCAAGCCTTAGATAGAACGCCTCAGAGCGAGGTAACGCCGCATGAGTCATGTTTTTTCGTGCGTGCAGCCGGCTCCATCGAATTTTATGACGTTGTCACGTCAAAGTATGAAACTTAAAACTTCCTGTTGATGTCTACTGAAACGAAAACTGAGAACTTCCAATTTGCATAAGCTGAAGTACACCTACCATATCCAAGATGTGTATTTATATGTGTACCTTTATCAGTTACCACTGCCAAGGGGAGCTTTAATATTATAGACTAAAAAAATATTAAATTATTAGCATCACTCATTATTTATTTTTATGTCACCAACAAAATTGGTAATTGAACTTACCTTTAATTTGAAATTGCTCCTTTTATTATTTGAGAGAATTCAGATGTTATCAAAACCGGGTGTTTATTGTATATTTCCTATTTTGAAAATTCGCATTACTGTTGCAACGGGTATAAAATACTGATTTGTAAGATTTTAACCACTGTTCTGTTCACCTAGTACTACCTATTTTACATTATACATTTTACACTGTACATAGATAGTATTTTATGTTATATGATCATGTATATAGGTACTGTGTTTTCCTATATTTTAAACTTTGGTTAGTGCATCTGTTTGAATAGGTACCCTACTTTTTATGAAATCCTATGTAAGATGTAATATTAGAAGTAAAATTTAGAATGGTACATACTGTTTTGTTATTATTTTCCTTTGAATAGCCTATTAGGGTAGGGTGCAATAGTTGAACTTAATGAAATTTCAGATCCTAGGTAGAGTAACAAAGCACAACATAAATTCTTGCCTACAACCTAAATTGTATTGTATTGTAATTTATGTTGTAGGCAAGATTGCCTGTACGATAAGTAAGACTGCAGACTCCCAGACGATAGATCTGTGATATCTTTATCTAACCTTGAACTTTTCAACATGTAGGTATAGTTTAATAAATATTTCTACTGGCATAATGAACTTAATTATTTGAAGTTAAAAACAAAACAGTAGCTAAGTGAATAAAACAAAAGACATCTGCATTATCATTTTAATGTTTTGGTGAAATTACTTAGCCGAAACTTAAACATGCGAGAATGTAAGGTTATAAAATTATAGTACACAATATGGAATTTTAATTGGTAACTTATTCATAGACCCAGTTTTCGTTAGCCGGAGTCCAGCCGACGAGTTCCTTGTCCGTGAACCACAAAGCGATCTCTTTGTTGGCGGATTCAACGCTGTCGGAACCGTGGGTAATGTTGCGGCCAACTTGAATGCAGAGGTCACCGCGGATTGTACCTGGCGCAGAATCAGCAGGGTTTGTGGCACCGAGCATAACACGGCCGGTCTTGACGGCGTTGAGGCCTTCCCAAACCATGGGAACGACGGGCCCGGAGCTCATGTACTTCACTAGACCAGGGAAGAAAGGCCTGGATGACAAATCGGCGTAATGTTGTTGCAGAAGTTGTTCCGAAGCCCAGACTTGTTTCAGAGCCACAAGTTTGAATCCCTTCTTTTCAAATCGCTGGATAATTTCACCGACAAGCCCGCGTTGGACGCCGTCGGGCTTGATCATGATGAAAGTTCTTTCACGAGGTTCCGCCATTGTTATGTTAAAAACGTGCTACCGGCACGTCTGCAGTAGGTTATCAGAAAAAACAAAGTGATCAGCAGTAATAGTGTTTCCAGATGGCTAAGTAAATTCTCCCCAATCTTGGCATGAAATCCGCCCAATAACCCCCAACGGCTTCAATTATTTATTTTACTCTTTAGAAAATAAAACTTAAGTATACAGTAGGTAGGTTGCAGGTATCTACCCGAAATAAGGCGTTACTGGCTACGACGTAGTTCTAAACTTCTTCTGTTATAATAGTTTACACTCATAGCTTGCGCACATCTAGGCGATGGCGATCAGCTGAAACGCTGTCAAATATCGCTGTCATATTTGATAGTGTTTCAGCTGATTGCCATCGCCTAAATGTGTGCAAGCTTTTACTTATTTTTGTCATAACCTTGTTTCAAAAACCTTTCTGACAAACGTTTCTTAAAACATACAGGGTTAACTTTAGGCAATGTCTTACATATAAGTAACACTTAGCAGTAAGGCAAGTATTGATGATGCAATCGTGATTTACTTATTAAAATAATAATTATGTGCATAGCTACATTTGTGCATGACATTGTGGTAAATTCAATGAGTTGGCAGCACTGACATGTGCACTGAGTGCTGCCAGGATCACATGCTGCGTTGGCAAAAGCGAAAGACGACCGACATAATCGATAATCGAAGAATAACGAGGCTAACTACTAGTAGTAACTATGCAACTATTCTGTTTCTGTTCTGTTCCACGATTGAAAGAATAATCACACTTTTACATTGGTGAGGGTCCTGAGTCATGGGTCGTTAGGATAATGTAAGTTTTTTCACATGCTGCGGTTTAATCCAACTGGGACCTCGCGTCTCAGCCAATGTAGATTCGGACTCGTAGAGTAGTACTTTATAAAAGGTCGGACCGTTCTTCAGGCGGCGTTTGATGATGCAGTTTAGTTACCAGTGCGTCATCATATTCATCAGTGAGCATATCGAAACTACCTACTTGGAATCATTATGATAAAATAGGCACCGTAGCGTAGGTGTGCAAATGTGTGTTGGTGCAAATCAACTACCAACTCACCTGTAACTTAGTAAGTACAGGTCTACCGACTACCGACCGACTACCTAAAAACATCAAAAGAAAACAAAATCTTATCTCAAAGAAATTTAATGGGCGTTTGTTCATTGTAAAAAAGTAGTATATACAGTAGGATACAGCTCAAGTTACCTAAAACAAAGAAAAATGAAGCTTATTGCAAGATTATAAGAGCTGGCAGTGTATAGTCTGATGCGTATCCTTGTGTACATAAACGATTTAGGCATATCATGTATTCTGTGGTAAATTGTAGGCGCTTGATTACTGATCAATCTGATCGTTCAACCGTAGGATTAAACAATTTGATATTTTTGTAGCAAAATGTACTACTTAGGATATTTCAATCTTGTAGTATTATTCTGGGTAGGTTGAATTACAACAGTGACAAAAAGATTAAACTCTGTGTCATGTTGGTCAAAAACTATTCATTTATCTTACAGATACCAAGAGCTAAGTGTATGAGTCTCGAATATTCGTTAGACGAAGATATAGCACATCTAATGACGAATAAAGGATATTTACCCGAGGACAAGAATTTACCAGAACCGTTAATGGTAAAAACAAGTGGTAAGTATGTAAAGCTACTTATAACAGTATTAATCTTACTGACGACAGGAATGGAAGAGAGATAAGACATGTGCCGACTTCATATAAAGTGGGATAAGGACAGGAAGAAGAGATAGGTGTAAGAGGAATAGTAAATAAGTATAGCTACCTACATACGTATACGTTTGTCTCTATACTAGATAGGCTTGCATGATAACTAAACCCTTGAAAAGAGTATCTAACTGGGCATTTTATTGATTTCTCTGAAAAATAATAAACATTATCTTTCAAATACTTAACCGAGTTGTTTTCAGAAAACGACGCAAGCTACATTCTTACTAAATTATCCGACGAAGAATTACTTAAACTTTTAAATAAATTTCCTAATAAAAATGAATATGATATTATGGAAGACTTCATCAAAGTTTCTGGGGATTCAAAAAAAGAGAAATATGAACTAGAAAATGGTAAGAAAGGTAAGTACGTAATTGCCTATATTTTACTATGCCTACCTATAATAACTTATCTTTATATCATATGAATACGTTATACTAAATTTTCAATAATTTTCAGCCCAAAATAAACCTCAACAACCCATATTTAGACTTGAAAATAAAGAAATAGACCAGGATATTGTAAACAAAAATGCAGATCAAAACTATAACGCCCTTCAAAAACTAAACAACATGCTCTATAGTCGTCCCAAAGAAGAAATTTCAACTGAAAATGACGATCAGAAAGAAATTATTTTTGATATTCTGGTAGCACAGTTAAAAACACTTTGCTGTAAAAAGAACAAACATAAGAATCTAAAAAATACAGTCGCTACACAAGATGCGAAGATAATCAAAAAGCCTGCTGAATATATATTTTTGGTGGTAAATGACGAAATAAAAAGTAATACAAGTGACGAGCTCATACACGTAGATCCTGACAGCTTATCAAGAAACAGTAGTGTTTTGTTGCTGGGACCTATAACGACTCCACTATCTGATATGCAAACTAAACTTGTAGTAAGTATCTACCTAAATATTCATTTATTATTTTACTTACCGAAGTATTGGTAAGTACATAATAATAATTGGTGATTGATAGGTACCTACTATTTTGGTAATGTTACCAACCATCTGTGTAGTAGAATACAGCTTAAGTTGCCTAAATCAAAAATAAATGACACTTAGGGCGCTTGTACACGCTAAGAAAAAACGCCGGGTCTACCCAAGAATTCGTGTCGTAACTAGAAAATAACTGTGTACACTGCTCGCAGCGGTGCACGAAAAAAATCTTATCTGCGCAAGACACGACGCGGCGAACGTTGTTGCGTTTTCGTGTGTGGAAAAGACAAAATTCTTGTCTTGCGCAGATAAGATTTTTTTCGTGCACCGCTGCGATCAGTGTACACAGTAATTTTCTTGTTACGACACGAATTCTTGGGTAGGCCCGGCGTTTTTTCTTAGCGTGTACAAGCGCCCTTAGGATATAAGAGCTAGAAGTGTATAGTCTGATGCGTATCCTTGTGTACTAACAGCTATTTGATTCTATATTACTGAAATATGTTTGCTTCAGGTAAACCGTATATCTACAGAACTATCGAAACCAGAGTATTTGCCTCTATTGAATAAGATATCCGAAGGAAATCTTGGAGAGAAGAATTCAGAGTTACTAAGAAGCTTTATTGCTGGCCCAGAAACTAGAAGATATATAAAACCACACAGATGTAATTATCAAGCAAAATTATCTAAAATTTATGGTGGTCCAAAATGGATTATTTGCACTGGTTATCTTAACTTAAATACACCTAGTTTATATGATTAAGCTACATGGTTATTAAATTTGTTAATAAATGTGTGAAAAATACTATCTTTGCGTGTGAGCCTGACCAGACATCAATCCTACGAGACTATTCGGACTATCTACCAATGTCTAGTAGATAGGTATTAACTTTAGACACGGGATAGGTTTTCAGTATTTTCCTATCTAGGATTCTGCGGTAGCTACCTATAAGTTGGGAGCAATATTAAGAGACTGCCATCAAGTTGTGACTATAACTGTCATATTTGAGAGAGGTCTTTCAAGCTTAAAATCAATTAAAGTACCTAGGTACTAAAGCAGTGGTAGCTGGCAGCAAAGGCAAATGATGATTATGCTTATTGAACGGGCTAACTTTTTCTATCTGTGGTTGTGTTGAGGTTGAGGCTCATCTAGCCTGCCTGATCAACCCATCAACCACAGAGTTAAAGCCAAGCATGTTTTAATTTGCTAGCAATCGCTTGTATACTTTCCTAACACAAAGATGTAGGTAAAATACTTACTACATTAAATAAAAATGACCGATAATAAAATAATAGTTAGATGTAAATGGGTAACCAAGGATCCTCTGTATATTAAATACCACGACGAAGAATGGGGAAAGCCGGAGTTCACAAATGAGAAACTATTCGAGATGATATGTTTGGAAGGTCAACAAGCTGGTTTATCGTGGTTTACAATCTTGAAAAAAAGAAACAACTACAGGCAGTGTTTTTTTGACTTTGATCCTAACAAGATTTCTAATATGACTGAAAATGATGTCAATAATTTAATGAATATACCTGGAATTATAAGACATAGAGGTAAAATTGGGTCAATTATAAATAATTCCAAATGTTTTATTGAAATGAAAAAAAATGGAGAAGATTTTGCGAATTTTGTGTGGAGTTTCGTGAATAACAAGCCTATTGTCAATGAATGGAAAGATACTAATGATATACCAACTCAAACCCTTACTTCTGATTGTGATGAATTTCAATAATGGTTCTAATTTTAATGGTTTAATAGAAATTACTATTATGATATTTGATGACACTTGTCATATTTGTTTGTAAAATAGTCTGTCAACTTCATGGAAAATGCCGTTGGCAATTATGTATGGTTAGTCAGTTGAATCGATTGATTTAAAATATGTCTGTGGATCTGAATAATTTGTTTGTAAATAAATAATGATTTTAATTGTCATTAATCATGATAACTGTTTTAAGAACTAGTTTGTTTGTTTAGTTTATGTAAAAGTATTATTAATGGTGATTGATTCAAAATGTCTGCACTGCATACTGGCAACGCTTCCGGCGATAAAGATGGCGGTCGGGCTCGACTGCTCGATCGCCATTCTGGAACGAGCGCTCGGAAGAGTTGGTCGCATGCAATGCAAGCTACTTTGTAAAACCACGTGGCTTAGAGTTGGTAATTTGTAAAGTAGGTACCAGAGAGATTGTAACGTAGAAGGAAGTGAACAATATAGTTTGATTGGACAACAGTGGGAGTTTTATTACATCTCCGAAGTGGTAAGTACACGCCCAATTTTATTGTTCTGATGACGTTTATTGCATGATGGATAATGTGTAATTAAACTTAATTGAATTAATGGATCTTTGATAAAATATTTAAATTTTTCTTGAGAAAATTTAAAGAGGGTACTCAAACAAAAAAAAAAACTTGCTCTGAAGCATTGTTACCATGTGTTGTGGGGTTTCATAGGGGGATGAAATTTTCGTCATTTTTGTGCTACGACGCACCGTTTACGAGATACCCACAATCTAACATTATTCTTAGATTATCGGTCTTTTCTTTTAAATTTATTTATTAGGTTATGCCTACCCTAAAATGTGTGTGGAATCATATGAAATTTGATATTAGCCGCTCATCCGAACATGAAATGGCCTGCACCTAATATTTAACGACTTTGACTACTTAGTTAAGCTGTTCCATTTCAATCAATTGACATTCACTTAATTTTTGGAATATACGCTAAGTTTAACGAAAGATATTTTAAAAATATTAACGAACTTAATAACAGCAAATAGTTTTACATTATTATGCATTACGATGATCATTTTATTGGTTAGCCTCTGATAACACATGACTCGTGTTACCGTGTATGAAATTAAGTGAAGGTACTTGAGTGTAAAAAACAAGCTTGAGTGTTAAACGCAAGTCAGTCCTCTGTAGCATTCTTGTTACTTTTTGATATGCAGAACTGTTGGGTACTTAGGCAAGGCCTACTTTCCTGTCTAGAACCATAAACAAACATTTTTATGTCCATGCTAATAGTCGCCATTGTGCCGATGTAGCCTATGTACAAAATTAAATAAATACCCTTAAATAAATTAGAATCTCTGTTGGCATAAGCAGGGTGTTATTGTCTGGGTTATGTTGAAATTATTATTTGGTAGGTTTCTGGAAATATTTATTTCTTATAATTTACTTAACATCAAAAATGAGTGATTGAATAAAGTTTCATAATAAAGTGGCCGTAAATAGCAAAGACCGAGCACAATCTTGAATTTCATAAAAGCCGGTACGGTCTTTGTCATGGACCGGGCCTAACCATAAATTTGATATAGGGGCTATCCGATAGTGCTACAACTATTCATGTACTGCTAATACCATAGCAGCTCAGTAAAGTTTGAGTAGCCTCTAACTGCAAATGTCTAACCATGCTGGATTTAAAATAAGCAAGTTAATGATCATGATCAAGCCTACCGAAGCGAGTTTTTGAAGCAAAGTGAGCTAATGCTATCAAAATTGTAGACTATTTATTTATTTTTATTTCTTAGGTAAACAATCAGCAGATACTTATAATCTAATTGATAATTTAAAACGACAACTAGGGTCCATTAAACAGGTTTCACATAGTGAGACTATTGGAGCTTAAAAAAAAAAAAAATGATATTAAGTAATGAGAGACTAAGGTAGACAAACTATAAAATGAAGATACAATTTTTTTAAGAAATTACAATTAAAACAGAAAAACAAAAAGTACAATAAGAAAAAAAAGAAAAAAAGCATATGGAACCTGGGGAGTCTCCTCGAAACAGCATTTTGACAAAATGTTAGTAGCAATTCTTGGTGGTTTTGAGCAAACAGATCTAGTTTGGGGACGTTAACCAGGCCATTGAACGTAATTACTGCTCGACTAAAGAAAGTGTTTTGGGATCTGTGTTTGGCTATGTACGCCATAGAAGTAAAGATTAATTTTGGAACCAAGTGAGTACAGTTTGGCTATTTTCACCTAAGAAGATGAAATTGATTTTGGAACCAAGTGAGTTCAGTTTGGCTATGTAGGTACGCCTTAGAAGATGAAATTGATTTTGAAACCAAGTGAGTTCAGTTGACTATGTACGCCTTAGAAGTTGAAATTGATTTTGAAACCAAGCGAGTTCAGTTTGACTATGTACGCCTTAGAAGTTGAAATTGATTTTGAAACCAAGCGAGTTCAGTTTGACTATGTACGCCTTAGAAGTTGAAATTGATTTTGAAACCAAGCGAGTTCAGTTTGACTATGTACGCCTTAGAAGTTGAAATTGATTTTGAAACCAAGCGAGTTCAGTTTGACTATGTACGCCTTAGAAGTTGAAATTGATTTTGAAACCAAGCGAGTTCAGTTTGACTATGTACGCCTTAGAAGTTGAAATTATGTTTGGAACCATGCGAGATCTGTTTGGTCAAAGTTCAAAAAGTTCAAAATGTTCAAAATGTTCAAAATGTTCAAAATGTTCAAAATGTTCAAAATGTTCAAAATGTTCAAAATGTTCAAAATGTTCAAAATGTTCAAAATGTTCAAAATGTTCAAAATGTTCAAAATGTTCAAAATGTTCAAAATGTTCAAAATGTTCAAAATGTTCAAAATGTTCAAAATGTTCAAAATGTTCAAAATGTTCAAAATGTTCAAAATGTTCAAAATGTTCAAAATGTTCAAAATGTTCAAAATGTTCAAAATGTTCAAAATGTTCAAAATGTTCAAAATGTTCAAAATGTTCAAAATGTTCAAAATGTTCAAAAAGTTCAAATTGATCAAAAAGTTTAAAAGAAAAAATGTTTGAAAAGCTGAAGATCATTTTTTGGATTTGGATTAAAAGTAAAGATTTTGGGTTAAGATTATATAAGTTTTTGGATATGAGTAAAAGTTAAGCTGGATTAGAGTTAAAGTTATTTGAGTTTAAAATTAATGTTTTGGATTCCAAGTATACAAATTCGTTCAGTATTGCCAGTGTCTAGTGAGGATATTATAATAAAAGATGAAAAAACGATGAATTAATTATGAATTACAAATGAAATAATGATGAATTACAGATGAATTACAGATGAATTTAAGATGAATTTAAGATGAATTTAAGATGAATTTAAGATGAATTTAAGACGAATTTAAGATGAATTTAAGATGAATTTAAGATGAATTTAAGACGAATTTAAGATTAATTTAAGATGAATTTAAGATGAATTTAAGATGAATTTAAGATGAATTTAAGATGAATTTAAGATGAATTTAAGATGAATTTAAGATGAATTTAAGATGATTTTAAGATGAATTTAAGATGAATTTAAGATGAATTTAAGATGAATTTAAGATGAATTTAAGATGAATTTAAGATGAAATTAAGATGAATTAAATATGAATTAAATATAAATTAAAGATACAATAAATGTGAACTAATTATAAATTAAAGATTAGCGATTTATAAAACATTTATAAAATATTAACTTAAGATTAACTAAAGATGAATTGCAGTTATAGGAGTTCAATTACAATTTTACAGTTCAGCTTTACAACTGAATCAGTTTTCAATAAAAAAATAAAAATTGAACCAAGATTCCAAATTAAGTTAATACGTCATAAACCTGAACCATTAGATTGGTTACGCACCGAAACAGTCTCTGTCGATAAGATGTTTACATTTCAGCAAAAACAATGAGAATATGACAGTACAATCATGTTCGTGCCTGCAGTACCATGGCAGGGCATGGCATGGAGGAATTCAAGTAAATAAGTTCTTCGCTGTCAGGATTTATGATGGCGTTTTCATGCATTTACTGAGCTAAGTTAAACGTGTCTTTTGTAGTATTTAAAGCGCAAGACTAAGTACAGAGAACTCGTCCAAATGCCGTGGATAGTGTACATTTAGTGTTTTATATTTTTGGAATACATTGTTACTTTTTAATTATTTCACAATTGGAAAACCTATTCATTTCAACTAGATATAAAGCAGATGAATGATAATAGATTTATTCACAGTGTGCTTGCAGATCTGTAAATTTTATGACGAGTTTCAGATCCTTAAAACTCCAGGCAAAGTTAGTAGCGATGCACCGCAGAAGGTGCCACAGGACACAGCCGTGACGCACCGCATCAGCAGCATGAGCAGTGATGCGTCACGGGAGGCGCCGCACCAGCGCAGCGGCCTGAGTCGGGATGCGCCATAGAAGGCGCCGCACCAGCGGCCTGAGTCGTGATGCGCCACGGAAGGCGCCGCATCAGTGGTCTGAGCCGTGATGCGCCATGGAAGGCACCACATCAGCAGCTTGAGCCATGACGCGCCTCTGAAGGTGCCGCAGTAACAGGCTGAGTTCCGTATTAAGGAGAAGAATTATGTAGTTTATTACCACAATTTCATTTTGTTTTATATTTTATTTTATTTGTTTATTAGGTACACAAAACAGAGTACAATCGATAATTTACAGGCATAAATACTATTAAATTATGAGCTAGACAGTACCCCAAAACATGCGTACACAGAATGCATTGAACAGGAAAGTTATGTAGATAGCGTGTAACCAGGCTTAACTAGTAGTAGGTGATTAAAGTTAACATTTACTTGGAACTTAGGTGTACTCATACAATTATTTTATTACAGTAAGTCACTTCGAGTTAAGACTCGAAGAGAGTGCAGAATTAATGAACTAACTAATAAGAGTTTTCGGCACACTCTAATGAAAGAGTGGCCAAAGCTGCATTCTTGAATTTATTTTGATTATTGTTAAAGATATCAATTTTATCACTGTATTTAATCAATAAATCGTTAAATAGGCGACACATTCTGACAACGGGGTTATAATAAGAAGTGTTGTTTGAATGGACTTGTAGGGCGAAAGTGTTCTGAAAGGGTTGCCGAGGTCTAGGCTTTATATTTAGATTAATAAGATAAAGTAAGCAAGGAGAGTCGATATGCGAGTGGATAATTTTGAAAAGATACAGTAGATCATGATATTTGCGATGATTTTCTAATAACATTAAATGAAAATGATGGAGCTTTGCAGTATAGTTATATTCAGAAACTTTTTCTGGACCCTCTCAATCCGGTCAACGTGAATATTGTAGTAGGGAGACCAAATTACTATTTGACTTTTAAAACAATTAACTGTTTGACTGTATTTTTAACCATGTACATGTTTTCCTATCACAATCTGAGTATAATTTATGTTATTGGAATATTTAATTTAAATAATATTTTACCCGAATGGATTGTTTATGGCTGGGATGCGAAGACTTTTCTCATACAAAACTGTTATTATTATCTTACGAGAAATTTCATTTAGTTAAATTTTTTTTGCATACAGGCTTTGAATATGGTAAACGGGATATTTAACTTTAGTTATTTTTAGATAGAATTATATTTTTAATATCTGTTTATTCTAAGAAATGACTAAGATTTATTTGGGTGTCTTCGTATCTTCTACTTAATAATTTCATTTTGTTTACGAGTTTAATATTGTAATTTTGGATTTGTCTTAATTTGTTCTTATTAGTTGTTTGAATTTTGGTAGTCATTCAAGTTTCAAGTTTTGTTTATTCATACATATACATAGTTATCATGTTATCATTATGCTCTCAGCATGTGCTTCCAGAGTAAGCACACTGTCGGATGGCCGAATTTGATAGACATTAGATTTTTTTTAGATTGTATTTGAATGGTCATCTTTTCTCATTATTTGTTTTAAATTCAAGCTTTGTTTATTAAGTTATCATATTATATTGTGCACTTAGCATGTGCTTCCAGAGTAAGCACAATATCGGATGGCCGAATGTGATGAATTTCAATAATGGTTCTAATTTTAATGGTTTAATAGAAATTACTATTATGATATTTGATGACACTTGTCATATTTGTTTGTAAAATAGTCTGTCAACTTCATGGAAAATGCCGTTGGCAATTATGTATGGTTAGTCAGTTGAATCGATTGATTTAAAATATGTCTGTGGATCTGAATAATTTGTTTGTAAATAAATAATGATTTTAATTGTCATTAATCATGATAACTGTTTTAAGAACTAGTTTGTTTGTTTAGTTTATGTAAAAGTATTATTAATGGTGATTGATTCAAAATGTCTGCACTGCATACTGGCAACGCTTCCGGCGATAAAGATGGCGGTCGGGCTCGACTGCTCGATCGCCATTCTGGAACGAGCGCTCGGAAGAGTTGGTCGCATGCAATGCAAGCTACTTTGTAAAACCACGTGGCTTAGAGTTGGTAATTTGTAAAGTAGGTACCAGAGAGATTGTAACGTAGAAGGAAGTGAACAATATAGTTTGATTGGACAACAGTGGGAGTTTTATTACATGATGCTCTTTCTAAAGCCTTAAAAAAGAGGGGATTTAAATTTGTAGGCGCTACTATTTGTTATGCATTTATGCAAGCTTGTGGCCTAGTTAATGACCACTTGGTTGACTGTATTAGCTATAATAATTAATTATTAATACTAGGGTTAGCTAAATAAAAAATAAGTACCTACCTAAGTACGAAAACCTACATGTGTGTCACCTATGTACTTACTTACCTACCCATAATAATGTGAGTTAAACAAGAACGTCATCTTATTAATTTTTTTAATTAGGCTTGCCAATAACAATCAGGTTTGTTGATGCTAAGTTTCACTTTAATTTGGCAGCTTATTTTTGTCAAAGTTTTGAACTTGAATGGAATGTCGTAAGAAAAATGCATAGGTAGGTAAGGTACTACCTAATACAGACCTACCTATCTGAAATTGTTTATCTACTTTTATCGCTGATTGTTCACCTTGTACACTGTGCACTACTCAGTAATGGCCTGAACACACCTAGTTCGCTGGCGGTAGCGATCAGTGAAACGGTGTCAAATATCGCTGTCAGATTTGAGATTTGACAGCGAATATTTGACAGCGTTTCACTGTTCGCTACCGCCAGCGAACTAGGTGTGTTCGAGCCTTAAGACCAAGACTCTCAGAATCGACCTATTTTAGATTCAACATTAAACAATCAAATATTATTTGTTTTGATCTGATAAAAATATATGTTGTAGTTTAATAAATAATCTTGATTATTCTATGGTTCAAAACACGATATTGTCAACTTTGCTCGATCAAAAAAAATCGCGAAAACTCCCAATTTCGCGAATTTTTGATCGTTTTTTTAAGTCGTACTTGAAGTAGACCCAACGTTTACTCCCGAAAAACATGTCAAAAAATAGGCAATGAAATTACGAAGAATATTCTACGGTTCATTTTTCTCAAAACAGTTTTTTATTGTTTTATCAAGATATTATATAATAATGCGGCCCGCGCGCTTCGTTTCAGTAGCCGGCCAGGCGTCTTTGAGGTAGGACCTGTGTCGCTGTTGCTAGCTCGCTACGTTCCCCGCAAAATATACGATAAATTATTATTGTTGTTTGCCGTCACAGTATAAAATTGTAACAGTAAGTACAATTAACTTTGTTTTACGGAAATATAAGTAAGCAACACAATTTATTTTATTATTTTTCTTTTTTTTTTTTGGGTCATGTAGGGAAGGTGAGATTATTTTGAAAGCAAAATAATTTTTTCCCCCCTCCCCCCTTTAGACCCCTTTATTATTTAAAAAACCTAAAAATGGCCTATTTTTGACCTTTTATTTTCGTGTGGAGCATTGCGGCGAGCGAAGCGAGCCGCCATGCGACCACGGGGAACAACGCGGCGAGCGAAGCGAGCCGTGCTGTGAACCCTCCGAAATTTGCCCCCCCGGAACTCCCCCCCTCAGGGTGGCTCTGCAACGGAGAGGTCCTGCATAATTTTTTAATGGGCAACGTAAAGAGGGTCTAGAGTGATTTAGATTGTACAAAAAAATTTGCCCCTCTTGCCCCCCAGGACCCCCCCTTTTGAGAGTGCTACCGGATGCCGTCGAGATAGGAAGGTTTCGATTGGGGTTTCGTATAGAGGGTTTCTTCCTGAATTGAAAGAACAAAAAAAACTTCCCCCCTCCTACCCCTTTTTTTTCCCCCCCTTTCGTATCTTCCAAGCGGAGTGACTTGCGAGACTTTTTTTTTTTGGGTTATGTAGGGAAGTTGAGATTGTTTTGAAAGCAAAATAAATTTTGCCCCCCTCCCCCCTTTAGACCCCTTTATTATTTAAAAAACCTAAAAATGGCCTATTTTTGACCTTTTATTTTCGTGTGGAGCATTGCGGCGAGCGAAGCGAGCCGCCATGCGACCATGGGGAACAGCGTGGCGAGCGAAGCGAGCCGTGCTGTAACCCCTCCGGAATTTGCCCCCCCGGAACTCCCCCCCTCAGGGGAGCTCTGCAACGGAGAGGGCCTGCATAATTTTTTAATGGGCAACGTAAAGAGGGTCTAAAGTGATTTTGATTGTACAAAAAATTTTGCCCCCTTTGCCCCCCAGGACCCCCCCTTTTGAGAGTGCTACCGGATACCGTCGAGATAGGAGGGTTTCGATTGGGGTTTCGTAGAGAGGGTTTCTTCCTGAATTGAAAGAACAAAATAACTTCCCCCCTCCTACCCCTTTTTTTCCCCCCTTTCGTATCTTCCAAGCGGAGTGACTTTTAAGACTTTTTTTTTTGGGTCATGTAGGGAAGTTGAGATTATTTTGAAAGCAAAATAAATTTTGCCCCCCTCCCCCCTTTAGACCCCTTTATTATTAAAAAAACCTAAAAATGCCCTTTTTTGACCCTATTTTTTCGAGTGGAACAGCGCGGCGAGCGAAGCGAGCCGTGCTGTGACCCCCCCCAAGCCCCCCAGAACCCCCTCCTCCTGAACCCGGGGGAAGAGTCGCAGCGAGCGAAGCGAGCTGCCACGCGACCACGGGGAACAGCGCGGCGAGCGAAGCGAGCCGTGCTGTGACCTTCCTACGCCCCCCAGAATTAGTGTTACAAAGGGAAAAAACTGATAATTAGTGTTACAAAGGGATTGCAGTGAGTGGATGGAAATTAGAAAAAGCCTTATAACGGCCTCAAATTTTGGCGCAATCTGTAAAAGGAAATTGTCCAAAAGCACAGCGAATACAGTAAAAAATTTACTGTATAAAAAAAATATAGGCCACGTAATGTCAGTAGCTCATGGTGTAGAAAATGAAAAGCAAGCGCTACAACAAATGGAGAGACAAGAAAACATTGTCATCGAACCATGTGGACTTTTCATAGATAAACAATACCCATTTATTGGGGCTACACCCGACGGTTTAGTTGACCACGATAAAATTATAGAAGTAAAGTGTCCAATAACGGCATTTAAGACCGGAATAGAAACTGCTATAAAAGAAAACAAAATACAAATATATAAATATGACAAAAAAAACAGTACGCGAATCATTAATAAAAGAAGCAATTGGTATTACCAAGTGCAGGGTCAACTCCATGTTACCGAGAGAAACCAATGCATTTTTGGAATTTGGTCCGGCGAAAATCATCCACTCATAATCGAATACATTCCTAGAGATGACGAATTTTGGAAGGTGGAAATAGAAAAAAAAGTTATTGATTTTTACATGAAATGCCTTTTGCCAGAGATTGTAGACCCGCGACAAATTCGCGGTATGCCAATACGTGATATAATTTTAAAAGAAAATGACGAAAATAATGACGTACCTATGCAGCCAGGTCCAAGTAAGCATTTGGATATAATTCAAAGTCCAATCCAACCTCGTGGTCAGTTTGGTCCATGCAAACCTAGGCAGCTACAATTTGATGAATTTTAGTAGGTAGGTATACCTACCTACCTACTAAAATTCATCAAATTGTAGAAATGTACAATTTCGTAAACTCATCAAAACGATGCACAAAGATTACGAAATTGTATATTATTCACGTTGCTGAATAAAATAGTACATTGTTACCTGAGGATAGAAAGTCACATTTTTGAGTCCCGAGACTTCTGGCGGGCCTTCACTGGCCAGCATTATTCAACCATTATTTTAATTTTCATAATTAAAAAAATGGTTATTTTTTTTCGCAAATCTATGTTATTTAAATAAAGAAATAGTTGAAGCTAAATAATAATAAAGTCATTTAGAAAATATATTCTTTATTTAATACCCACTATCTTTATGTTATTTAAATTTAAATTTTACATCGCGGACTAATTAGACTTTTTAAACTTCTAATCGTTGTAATGGGTTTCCAACCTCCTTGCTGAATAAAACGTTAGAATTTAGTTCAATAACCTCCTTGCAGTTAGAAATAGCTTTAGAAAGTTGGAACATGGTTGAATAAAATAGAACTTGTTTTTTTATAATTTGACAGCTGTCAGTAGAAAGCGATTCTCTCTAGGGCTGAAAGTATTACTTTCAATTAGGCCCCTCAGGCAACTTCAGACCTACTTTCCGAGTATGTGCAATGAAAAAGTGATGTGTGCCATACGAAATAAAAATATTTTTTATATAATATAGTATAAAAATAACATTTTCAAAATTTACGTATTGTAGGCAGAAGTATGTGTCGTTTTACAAAATAAATATAATTGTTACTTGTACTAGTTGTATTTTTTACCTCTATGTTCTCGTTGCTGGATCGAATAGTTGTATGTGCCACACGAAACCAAAGTACTTTTTAGTTGGACTAATTCTAATTTTTTTTATTACTTAGCTTTGTGACTGTACACACAATATGTAACAAAAATACTGGTAATATGATCAATACTATCTACAATACTACCTAACTGAAGTTAGTAAGTAAATATCATACCTAACTACTGCTTGGTTTTCTATACTGTGGCACTAAGTTATCGTACGCGGTCAGTGGCGCACGGCCTGCCGGGCGCGTAAATAATTACGTCGCGCGCTTATCATGGCGGGGGCTGAGGTAGCGCTAAATGCCTACTGCGCTCGAATATCCTGGCCTTAAATGAATAGGTACTTATATGTACCTGCCTATAGGTACATTAGAGGTGGTCGTTTTTGAGCAACGGTGCCAGTAAATGGTGCCGGCACCAGTTGCCAATATGTTGAAAAACGGATGCTCTCAGCACCGGTATGTGAGAAAGAGAAACGCGACGCGAGCAACTGAGTGTCATCGGCAACGGGCGGCGGCGGCGGCGCCAACGCACCGAGCGCAAGCCGACCTAAAGCCAAGTGAAGCCAAGGCAAGCCGCGCCGGCACCGTTGCGCGGCACCACCTGAAACTACCGAACAGCACTCTCGCTCGCTCTCTCTCGACTAAGCCCGGCGGATGTGCGACCGAGATGGATGAGCAACCGATAAGTTGGCGATGCGCGCGAGTGCTTGCAGAATTATCATTTCTAGAAACGACATTAAAATTTGTTATTTAACTAGCGGTAGGTACTACTACAATTAATTAATTAGTTACTTATACTGAAAATGCATTTGTATTTTTGGATAAAAAGCTATTTAGCGCTAGCAGAGGTTCGCGCAAGGCAAAATTCAGCGGACGGTGCCATAATGATAGAGATAGATAGATAACATAGTATTAGGTAACTTTTTAGTTAGGTACCAGCCACCTTATTCTGTATCGTTTTAACTCATTCATTCATGCGATTTTTCAACTGACTTCGACCTAATTGGCTGTGGAATAAGCCGAATAAGGTCGAAATCGGTTTTCCTACAAACGTAGGTACGCTCGTCTCACCGGATCGCTTGTCTCTTCTAGTAAATGCGACCTCTTCTATCATTCTGGCACCGTCCGCTGAACGTTGCGTTGCGCGAACCTCTGCTAGCGCTAAGCTTAAAGGCCCTAGTACACATTTGCCTGTGCTGGGCCAGGCTCCGCCAATGCACAATTGTAGACCTCGATCACTTGGTGCTCACACATTGGCGCATGCCTCATTGCTGCCTGGCAAACCAATTGCGATGGACGTCGAAGTAATTACGGCTGCGGCTATTTACTTTGAACGATCAGATTTGATTCAAACTTTGCACACCTGTCAAAGGTCGATGATAATGCAATAATATGAAAAAAAATATATGAAAAAAAAAAATATAATTATATGTATAGTTTAAAAAACTAAAAAAAAACGCTTTTATAACTAATTGAACTAAAAAGTTAAAAATAAAACTGTAATAATCAATTGAAAAATTTATATTATTGTACAAAAAGCGTGGGGGGGCTTGATTTTGATTGTTGTAAATATTTTATCAATAGTTTATTATATCTGAAGTTATTATAAAAAACACCCTACGCTTTTTTGTACAATAATATAATTTTTTCAATTGATTATTACAGTTTTATTTTTAACTTTTTAGTTCAATTAGTTATAAAAGCGTTTTTTTTTTAGTTTTTAAACTATAATTTATTCTATACTGTTTACAAGTAGTATTACAGAACGCAACACAAAAGTGTTCTATCCCGGTCAGCGGCCGGTGACGAACTGAACATTGGCCGATTGTGTAAACACCACAGGCCAGGCTACGCCACGATTCCTTTGAAGTGTGCCCAAAAAACCGACAACTCCCCGATTGCGCGCCATGCTTGACAAATGTCCGCCAACATATACCAATACCCCCTGTACACATTGGCGTTGGCCTGTAGTGGGCCAGCATGGGCAAATGTGTAGAGACCCCTTAACAAGTCTGTAGTCGGCCGGCACCGGTGCCGAAAGCAACGGTGCTGGCAACCGATGACGTTTAGGCAGCAACGGTGACAAAAAATAACGAAAACGACCACCTTTATGGTACATACATTGTACTCAATCTGTCTATCAAGTAGGAGTGTACTTAAACGATGTTGAGGTCGTTGATACCATAGACATGCATCACGGTCCCACAAGCGCTCCGAGTACAATTGATCGATTCAGTTCTAATATTTACGAAACAAAATCGTAAAGGATTAAAATCGATTTGTTTTTCTAGGCTGGTATCATTCATTAGCAATCAAACAAAACAAGAACAAGCAAAACAAGCAAGTAAAATCGAAGAGTTTGCTTTGCAGTTGCACCGTTTGCTCGGGTTTTTGTTTACATTTACAATCAATCATTAGGTACATACATTGTTCATAATACCTAGATTAGTTGATCTAGTTGCCTATAAATAATTCATCCTTCCAATTCCAACATAATCTGTTTCGTTTCCTATTTTGATTTTGCATTGTAAGGGAAGGAAGGGTAGGCTGGATTGGGAATACATCGGGTTTCGCAGTGAAATAATTCATAAAAATCTTTGCACAAAATGAATATTCCTTTTCCTGTTCTAACACCTCGTTTAGTTGATTCCAAATGGTTTAACGCTGACAGCCCATGTGATGAAGAAGCTGAAATAGCAGCCCTTGAGCATGCAAATCAACTTTGGGTAAGTTTGTTGCAGGAACCATTCATAGTACCAAATATTTGTCCTAAAATGTAAATAAGAGTGGAACATTTTTTTTGCAGTTGAACTCTATTGGCCAGCATTATATGAAAAGAATACCCCTTGGCAAGACTGATCCAGAACCGATGGAAGAAGAAGCAGACACTGATGAGGAAGAAGGTATTCAATTTCATACCCTTATTACTAGCAATAACAGCGTCTTGCTCGAGTTGTACGCATAGTTCACCAAACAAGCTGATTTTTTAAATAAATCCTGGTTATTTGCAGGCAATGACGAATCTGACGAATCTGAAGAATCCCATGACGAAGACGAAGAAGAAGATGCACCAACATCTTATTCCCCCACAAGAAATAATAATGAGTTGGAACCAGATAGCTTAGATGACCTTAATGAGGCTCCCGACCTCCTGAATACCACTGATCAGAGCGCTTTGTGGCCTATTCAATGATTTGTTTGTAGTTGATGAGTAAGGCCTTTAAAATAGTTCCAACTTTGTGATTGACAAGCTATAAAGCAGACTGTTTAATACTTACTCTAAGGCATTAACTAGTTTGGTTAAATCCACTCTCTGGTATGCAAAACTGTGATTTTCTTGAAGAATGTACCTATCATTGACGATTGGGTAATGGGTATTGGAAAAAGATTAATATTAAAATAATTACAAAATTAATCAACATTTTTATTCAAAATAAACATTAGGTATAAAATAATACTTCAACAAACTGGATTATATACCAATTGCAGTCTTGAAACCTGGAGCCCAGAAACTAGAGGGAATGTGCCTGAAATCCTAGTTGAAGGATGGGACACCAAAAAAACTGCAAAGTTTGTAGAATACCAAGCTTATTGCTTACTATTTACAAACTTTTTATTTAATTAATCAATAAGACAGTTGCGAACTGCTTCTTTCAGAGAAGTGTGGTAAAAGGATTTTTAGTCCATCTCAAAGAGGCTCCTTTCGTGCACTTGATACAAGTTTTCAAACTTTTGCCTAGTGTGGTGGGGGTCTCAAACCAAACAACTGTTAAAAGTTTGGTTTCAAAATGCAATGCAGTCACTATAGTCACAACCGTATGACTTAATTTAAAAGTATTTGTTTATCCTTAACTTTTGTAATAAAGTTCCAAAGGACAAGCGGATACAATGAATAATAATAATGTAATCATAATAAATTAAATTATGAAAATAATGTTCTTAAACTTTGAACACATCTCTGTTAATCGTAAAATCGAATTAAATTAAAATAATCTTACATAAATCCTTAAAACTTAATCAAACAATAATGTTAATTGAATTAAGTAAGGTACTTATTAAGAAAATAACAACAGTTGCTAGTATTAGATACAGTCAGCATTAGAAGTAAATGGGTACATTAGATTAGCTACCATAGAGGAATGCTAAATAGCAACACTCATTCATACACTTAACGAATTTGATGTAGGTACAATAAGAGCTAGGCTAGCAGTGTGTAGTCCTTGGAGGAACAGTGTTACAATGCCACCCAACCTGTCTGAGGGCTCATTCTAAGTTTTAACATCATTAAGTACGCAAAATGACTTGTCGGTCAAGCAGAGCGCCGATGAGGCTTATGAAAATAAATGTTATTAATTTTCATACGATCAATCATCGTTTCTCCATACAAAATCGGGGCTAACGACTACGCTAATTTTGCGCTAAGCTAACGACAAAATTATAATAAAACTCAGAATGAGCTCTCTGTTCAGTCGACTATAGATAAATTAAAATTATAATGGATAAGCGGATACTAAATATTTGTTCTAGTTCTAAGTTTACATTAAAATCGTCATTTCCCATTTTATATCTTTTGTTTCACAATTTTGCGATGGTGGCGCCTTTTTCGTATGAACAGATAAGTTAGTGGCAATAATATTACACTTCTTAATACACCATTTTCTTTTGATGCTGACTTTAATTAGGGAATCTGATTGTGAATCCATGGTCCACCGCCGTCATTTGGTGTTGTACAAACAGTTCTTTAGTCAGATGATTAGACTTAAAAGTTTGGTGTACTTGTAGTCACAACCAGATTCCCCGATAGTACAGGTGCCTACGTTAAAAAATCACAGTAAAACAAGGAAGGACCTGTCTAATAATAAGAAACTATAGTTTCGGTATTACCCTTATAACATTTAGCCAAATAAAAGGTACGTCTTGTATGTAGGGCTCAGCCCTAGACAGTGGCCATGCGTAAGTTAGCATGCCATAATGTTGCTGACAAATTCTTGACAAGATAGGTAAGCTCTTTGCGCAAAGGCTAACTTACCGCATGGCAAATTTGTCTTACGTACGTAAACATCGTTGAGCAAAGGTACTCGCACCGCGTAAAAAGAACACTATTGGTCTTATTTGTGGTATGCGTAAGCCCTTTTAGTACTCAGCGCAGTTCTTCAAAACTCGTCGATTTTAGTATAATGACTACGCAATATAAATTCATTGAGGCCCGTACACGCGGCGACGCATGTCTGTGATTAATTTCAATTGCGGTAGTTGCTTATAGACTAAAATCGTCTGGCATCGAAGATTTGCGCAGCGCTGTGTACGGCAGGGGCAAAATTCTGGAAATTCATCATCCACACTTGATGTGCGGGCTGGTTTTTCCGCAAGTAGGCTGCTAGCGGGCCCTTTTTGCGTGACCCTTGACACGTGTTGTTCGAACTTTTTTAGGTTTCCTCACGATGTTTTCCTTCACTGTTTGGGAGTACACATACATTTTTCGACAGAAAAACTCATTGGTACACGACTAAATTTGAAAACACGACCTTCGGGTCGGTAGGCGGGGCCGCTACAACTAGACCACCAGTGCTCCTCTATAACTCTCCTCTCCTCTTCTGTACGAAGGGGCTTACTCGTTGCGCTATTGGTTCGTCATTATTCTCTCTGCGTAACTTTGTACTCCGCAGTCAAATCTCCTCCAGCGTTGAGCGTTTATTTTACGTGGTGCGAATTAGACTAGCTTCCCTGCATTTCGACCGATGTCGGGACGTGTTAATAATATTACACTTGAGAGCTCATGAATCCGGGTCACTGACATAAACCTTGATAACTCTGATTCTAAAAGTTCTGGCTCACTGTAAGCATAGACTAAGGAAAACAAGTAGACTGCTAATAGAGAACAAAATTTTGTGACTCAAAAAATGGTAAAATTCCGGGCTATTTCTAGATGGCGCTGGCAAATAGCCTGGAAAGAGCAATATTTTCAATGTTCATATACCTATTGATAGATGGCGTGGCGTAGTGGTATTTTGTAAGGTACATACTAAGTGATGCTTTTTTAAAATAGATGGCGCTAATGAAAAATTATTTTTTTATTGCAAGTAGACTAACTGCCGCCCTCGACTTTGGTTAGTTTCTTTATTCTAGTAGGATTAAACCTTAAAGCACTTTAGAAGACATCTATAACTATATTTTTCTTAAACATAAAATATTGTCCTTACTTTTGAATATAGAATACGCGAAGGATCATATTTACGTAGACTGAAAAACCAAAATCACTTCAAAAAAGATACAACAAAAATTACTTTCAATTTGAAAAGTTTTTACTCGGGCAAAAGTTAGCCGCGGACATACCTAGCAGCCTTAGAAAAAAGCGCACGCAAAAGACATAGGTAGACCAACGCAGTTATTTATACCAGCCTACAATAACGAGATCAATCGTAAAAATGTAACGAAGAATCGACAAAAATCTGTAGCTGATAAAAAGTGCAAAGTTACAAACATAAACAATAATTCTGCGAGAACTAAGTGCGAGAAAAAGTGATGAACTAAATTTACATATGAACTGTCTCATTTCGTGTAGTGATAATGTAAAAACAAAGTTATTAATTGGTGAGGACAATTACCATTGCATCGCGCCAATAAAGACAATAATGCTCTGCAAAAATGAACCTTGTGCCACCGTAACACCGCTAGGTTCGTGTGTTCACGGATTCTGTCTTTCGAAGCATCAATGTTCTGAGTGTGCACTGGAACAGCTGAGCTGCTCCCCCGCCCCCGCCTCCAGCTACCTGCCCCGCCACGCCTGCTCCCGCGCCGTCACTACCACCTCCCCACTGGTGGCCGCGCGCACAGGTGCCTGCGAGACCACAGCTGATGCGTCGCCCTCACGCACACTCATAAACATTCATAAGAAGATATCAGCATACGAACAAATACCTACGAAATATGGCAAGATTTTTACTGATTGGATTCTACAACTTCAACAGATGAAATATCGGACTAGCATACCAAGATGGTTCCCTTGTTTACAAAAGCAAGTTTTAGGATGCAAAAGTTATAAAATACAAATCACTTCAAGTTCAAGCGAGAAAAATGAGCTGCATTATTTGTTGTTGTGTAATGTAACACATCGCCCGCCGCTTACGCCGCTCGGCGCCGCCTGTGTCGTCTACTGGCGCGTATACATACCTACAAATCCTGATTCGATTCCTGAGCTACGAGTACATCTACAGGGTGCAGTACGCGCATACTGCCTCAGCGATGGTGTCATACAAAAGAAACACAGATTACAAATAAATATAATTTATTTTTCGATGAATCATAAGAGTGGTATGTACTGGACTACAAATTATTTAGACAAGTTGTGTTACACACATTCAGAAAGAAAATATATGAATTTGAAATTACACAAAGATTGTCAATGGTCCCGAGATGCTGGTTTCCTGTGCGAAAAAGATGATCCCGGATGGCCCTGGATGACAGCCGCACCTGAAAAAGAAAAAATAAAAATAAATAAAGAAACGTTAGAAATGGTACACGCAACTGAGAGCGTCGACTTAGCTGTTCTGCATTTAGAGAAGTTGTCGTCGCTGCTGCACTGCTGTACTTCTGCTGTTCAAATAGGCGAGTGGGGCATTCTTCGCATTGGCCGAGTAGCACCTACCAAAACCACTTGGCCGAGAGGTACCGCGGATTTACTATTGTCCGGACCCGACAAGTGTATGACGCACTGTGGAAATAAACGCCGAGACTGGAATTCCGACCTGTTACTCGCTTGGTGCTGCTTCCTGTTGCTAATCAGTGTCCCTGACGTGACACTGGGCGGAGAATGTAGACAGACGCACCTCACGAACCTGTAATAATATTAAAAAACAATTTTTAAATTATAAAGTGTAGGTAGATTTAAAAAAATATAAAATGTACTTACCTACTTTGTTCGTTGAATAAAACTGGAGACTACCCCCGCTTGCGCGCGGACAGCTACAAAAATAGTTGGATTTGAACCTCGGTACTGAGCACTAGCTTGTCCGCGCGTACCCGGCTGGTTATCTTTTAACTTCCTCAAATAAGTGTTTTAAATTCCACCTATCCGTAACAGTAATGTTAATGCAGTCTTTTTCAAAACTTTGGTTTTAGGACTATCATGAACTTTTCCTTCAAAGATACATTTTCGTGACAGTCAGACAGTGTTCTTTGGGCAATCGAAGTCCGTTTAATAAGCACAGGTTACAGGTAGGCGTAGTCAATCAAGTCCGGTAGGCAAGCAAAGGTAAGTTATTTAAGAGGGTATCGAGCAAACAAGGCGGACGGAAAATAGGTATTTACTGCGGCTCGCTAGTTGTGTGCGTACTCACGCACACAATGATAGGTTCGCTCGACTCCGTTTACACCTAGAATGGTAAAAGTAGGTAACCCATGATGATCGTGATGTGTTTCATAATTATGTTTTTAATGGACTTTTTGGTGAGGGGCTCTGCAACCGAGAGGTCCTGCATAATTTTTTTATGGGGAACCTAAAGACGGTCACGAGTGATTTCGATTGCACAAAAAATTTTGCCCCCCTTGCCCCCCAGGACCCCCCCTTTTTAGAGTGCTACCAGATGCCATCGAGATAGAGGGGTTTCGATTGGGGTTTCGTATAGAGGGTTTCTTCCTGAATTGAAAGAACAAAAAAACTTCCCCCCTCCTACCCCTTTTTTTCCCCCCCTTTCGTATCTTCCAAGCGGAGTGACTTGCGAGACTTTTTTTTTTTTGGGTCATGTAGGGAAGGTGTGATTATTTTGAAAGCAAAATAAATTTTTCCCCCCTTTTCCCTCTAGACCCCTTTATTATTTAAAAAACCTAAAAATGCCCTATTTTTGACCTTTTATTTTCGTGTGGAGCATTGCGGCGAGCGAAGCGAGCCGTGCTGTGACCTTCCTACGCCCCCCAGAACCCCCCTACCTGAACTAGGGGGGAGCGTTGCGACGAGCGAAGCGAGCCGCCACGCGACTACGAAGAACAGCGCGGCGAGCGAAGCGAGCCGTGCTGGACCCCCCCTCGGCCCCCCAGAACCCTTTCCTCCTATGTTTGCCGTTTTACTTCATTTTGGACCTGCTTGTAGGTCGCGCGACAAGGTCCCTTCTAGCGGTTCCGACCCGTTGAGGATTTGGCTTTACGTAAAATTTAGGGTTCCGTATAGGGTTTTGATTGGGGTTTTACTACATTGAGGAATTTGATTAAGTGGTCGACTTTTAGGGTTCCTTAGGACTTTGATTGGAGTTTCAACTACACTTAGGAGCTTGATAATGTTAACATTTTTAGGGTTCCTTAGGACTTTGATTGGGGTTTTACTACATTGAGGAACTTGATTAAATAAACAACTTTTAGGGTTCCTTAGGACTTTGATTGGGGTTTTACTACATTGAGGAACTTGATAAAATAAACAACTTTTAGGGTTCCTTAGGACTTTGATTGGGGTTTTACTACATTGAGGAACTTGATAAAATAAACAACTTTTAGGGTTCCTTAGGCCTTTAATTGGACTTTCAACTACACTTAGGAGCTTGATAATGTTAACATTTTTAGGGTTCCTTAGGCCTTTAATTGGAATTTTACTTCACTTAGGACCTTGATTATGTAAACAATTTTAGGGTTCCTTAGGACTTTGATTGGGGTTTTACTACACTGAGGAACTTGATAAAATAAACAACTTTTAGGGTTCCTTAGGCCTTTAATTGGAATTTTACTTCACTTAGGACCTTGATTATGTAAGCAATTTTAGGGTTCCTTACGACTTTGATTGGAGTTTCAACTACACTTAGGAGCTTGATAATGTTAAAATTTTTAGGGTTCCTTAGGACTTTGATTGGGGTTTTACTACATTGAGGAACTTGATAAAATAAACAACTTTTAGGGTTCCTTAGGACTTTGATTGGGGTTTTACTACATTGAGGAACTTGATAAAATAAACAACTTTTAGGGTTCCTTAGGCCTTTAATTGGACTTTCAACTACACTTAGGAGCTTGATAATGTTAACATTTTTAGGGTTCCTTAGGCCTTTAATTGGAATTTTACTTCACTTAGGACCTTGATTATGTAAACAATTTTAGGGTTCCTTAGGACTTTGATTGGGGTTTTACTTCACTGAGGAACTTGATTAACTGATCAACTTTTAGGATTCCTTAGGACTTTGATTGGAGTTTCAACTACACTTAGGACCTTGATTATGTAAACAATTTTAGGGTTCCTTAGGCCTTTAATTGGAATTTTACTTCACTCAGGACTTTGATTATGTAAACAATTTTAGGGTTCCTTAGGACTTTGATCGGAGTTTCAACTACACTTAGGAGCTTGATAATGGTAACATTTTTAGGGTTCCTTAGGACTTTCTTTACTACTTTTTGGGGTTTTTAAAGTGTAAACAAATGTAAAACTGGGAGTTGCACACCGACACGCGAGCTGCATGCAGCTCGCGCACACGAAAAAACTAGTTTTAAACTATATTCCGCCTCGCATTTGCTATTCATTTTTGAATCCAAGATTGAGGATTTTTTTAATATACAGGGTGTCCCTTAAGTCAACGTCCAGCCGAAAACGGGTGATGCGCCAAGTCATGACAGTTATCAGAAAAATATAAAAAAAATATTTGTTATGTAACTTTGGAGTTATGAGTATTTAAAAAAAACAGGAAAAACTGACACCCTGTGATGATCTCGTTAAGTCCTGTGACTACAAATATTAACTTTTTTCTGCAACGTAAGCACGAATAACCCTTCTGTAAATTACAATTCAAAATTAAGCCATAACTGCCTCAGTTTTCAATGAAATCGTGGAGTTTTGGCCAACATTTCATTTCAGATAATTACATCACCCAACTTTAACCGTCTGTACTGCTAAAAAAATGTACTACATTATTATGGCAAGTAACTTTAAAAAATGGCACATTTATTCAGGATTCCAAAATGGTATAATACTTGCTAGAGTACTTTTTAGTTTTCGAAATAAAAAATGTTTTTTCAAATAAACCGGATTTCCAATCAATTTTATTTCATGAGATAAAATGTTTGTACCCTTTAATTTAAATTATGAACTTAAAATGCCTACGCTGTGTTTTTAAGCCGCTCACAATTTACAGGTAAAAGTAAATACCATTTCGACATTGCAAGTAAACAGATAGAGCCACCATCTTGTCGAAAGAGTAATAAACATGGGTGTTCAAGTAATTTGTTAGTTTTAAGTGAAAGTTTGAAATAAAATAAAATCATAGGATTTCTTCAATCGTGATTTTAATTTAACTACATCAAGGATTTACAGCAAATGTTCAAACTGTTGGCCTTCAGCAGTAATGCAAGTTCTACATTTCCTTAAAAAAATCAGCTGTCTGTAAAGTCAGTTAACTGACGACAGTTGAACGTGACAACGTCATACAGCTGTCCACGCGGACGCATCGCTCACTCAAATAGGAGAGAGACAGATGTCGAACGCTGCCGAACGCGGAGGCCGATTGTTCCTCTTTGTCGCTCGTTTGACATTGTTACGATATGTGTAAACGATACTCATATTCATTTTTTCAGAAAAAAAATGCAGCCGTCAACTTGTGTTCAAAAAATAATGTCAAATTCACAATCAGAGCCCCCAAAAACCTATTAAACGACACCCATATCCATTTTTTAAGAAAAAAAATGAAGCCATCATTTTGGATTAAAAAAATAATGTCAAATTCACAATCAGAGCCCCCGAAAACCTATTAAACGATACCCATATCCATTTTTTAAGAAAAAAAATGAAGTCAACATATTGATTTAAAAATAATGTCGAATTCATAATCAGAGTCCCCAAAAACCTATTAAACGATACCCATATCCATTTTACAAGAAAAAATAAAGGCGCCATCTTGGATTCAAAAAAATTGTGTCGAATTCACAATCAGAGCCCCAAAAAACCTAAAAAACGATACCAATATCCATTTTTTAAGAAAAAAAATTATGTCACCATCTTGGATTAAAAAAATAATGTCAAATTCACAATCAGAGCCCCCGAAAACCTATTAAACGATACCCATATCCATTTTTTAAGAAAAAAAATGAAGTCACCATATTTATTTAAAAATAATGTCGAATTCATAATCAGAGTCCCCAAAAACCTATTAAACGATACCCATATCTATTTTTCAAGAAAAAAAATAAAGCTGCCATCTTGGATTAAAAAAAATTGTGTCGAATTCACAATCAGAGCCCCCAAAAACCTATAAACAATATCTACGTTAACAACTATTTAAGAAAAAAAAATTAAACCTTATCCGGAATAGAGCCCCACTTTTCTTCATATTATAATCATCCCACATCTCATATCCCATTTTTCTCTGAAAACCGAATTTTTCTCTGAAAAATTTGTTCCAAAAAAAAAAACTTTGTTTTGACGGTAAAAAGCACAAATAATAATAAAATTGAGTTATCATATTTCACCTGTTCGCAGCTCAATGCGCATACACAAAAGATCGCGTTTGCTGCTCGGCTTGTGTCACTATTTTGCTCGGTACCCTCTTAAGAAAAACGGAAAAAACTTTAAACAATAAACACGAGGAAAACACGCTAACAACGAAACTCAATTTTCGGGCAATTTAAAAAGCAGCCAAGTGCAAGTCGGACTCGCCCATGAAGGGTTCCGTAGCATCAAGTAACATAATATAAAGGTTTTTGTAGTTCGTCGAAAGGTAAATTGCGGTTTACGATTTATGACGTATAAAAAAAAACTACTGACTAGATCTCGTTCAAACCAAATATCGTTGAAAGTTTGCATAGTAATGTATACCATATATTTTTTTAGTTTTATCATTTTCTTATTTTAGAAGTTAAGAGGGGGGGACCAACTTTTTTCCACATTGGAAGTGTCTCTCGCGCAAACTATTCAGTTTAGAAAAAAACTATATTATAAACCTCAACATGATTTTTGAAGACCTATTCATAAATACCCCACACGTATGGGACCGATGAAAAACATTTTTATAGTTTCAGTTTCAAGTATGAGGACCCCCAAAATTTATAGTTTTTTTTTCTATTTTTGTGTCAAAATCTTAATGCGGTTAACAAAATACATCTACTCGCCAAGTTTCATCACTTACGGTTTTGGAGAAAAATGACTGTGACATACGGACGGACAGACAGACAGACAGACAAACATGACGAATCTATAAGGGTTCTGCTTTTGCCATTTGGCTACGGAACCCTAAAAATGGGTGTGTAAATCATTCAGTTTGTATTGTGAACATACCTACAATCTACAATGTATGTAGACGGTAGGTTGTTACTAAATGTCATAGTCATCACTCAACTAAAACTCCATGCTAAATCTTTAAACTTATTTGCATACACAACAAAATAAATACCTAACACGTTATTGTGGTGTGCCTTTTTACTTTGCCTAACAACTTACGCATAAGATTTTACAAATAGGTAACAAGTTATTACATAACCCAATGTTTTTAAAAATCCAGGTTGGTCCTGCCTGTCCTGCCTGAGTGTCACTTTGACGCTTCAGCAGCGCAACTTGTTAGCAATTAAGCAATGACCTTAATCCTTGGAACAAACTAAAAACATCAAAATAAAATCTCCGTACACTAGCTGACAACGTCGCGTCACACTCTACCCTGTTTTTGCTCCATCGAAAGCTGGCAACGCCGCAAGTTTAAGTAACGCCACTCAGATTAACGCCATCTCTCTATTTTTTGTCGTACTATAATATCAATTAGTTAGCTAACCTATTGTTGCGAATACTGTAAAAACCATTTCACTCGTTTTTATCAGATTCAAAACGATCAGCGACATCTAGCGTCATTGTAGGCAATCATTTATCGATGCACGTTTTCTTGGATGAGATTGTCAGTCTACTTGTTTTCCATAGTCTTTGCTGTAAGGGAACAAGATTTCATAGACCATTCAAAACATTTTATATTTCTATGCTGACAAGTTGGTTTCTGATAAACTACGTGACCTTGCACGAAGTGGTCTATCCAAAACTATTATTCCTGGAAATGTACAGGAAAGTAGTGGACTTCTAGGTAGTGATGAAAAGGACTATGAATAATTTTATTTCAATAAGCTCGAGTTTATCCCTTTTATATTGAAAATCACACAGATGTTTATCGCGTATTACCTTTAAAATACTTGTGTAACTTTCAATATGAGACTAGTACCCGAAGTCCGAGTTTTGCTACCACATTTCGTTCCCAAAAGAGAGAGACACGTATGCGAAACGAAAACAACATTTGGCGACGAAATGTGGTAGCGAAACTCGGACTTCGGGTACAGAACCCGAAGTCGGAGTTTTGCTACCACATTTCGTTACCAAATGTTGTTTTCGTTTCGCCTTTTTGTCTCTCTCTATTGCATGGAGAAAATATGAGACGGCAAAAATACGTTACGTAGTTAGAGTTGTTGTCTCATCTTTTCTCCATACAAAAGACAGAGACAAATAGGCGAAACGAAAACAACATTTGGTAACGAAATGTTGTAAATGCACTGGGACTTTGGGTTCAGTTCTTGGTTTATGTCTGACCGTAGTTCTAAACTAAAAAAATAAATAGTTTAATTTAAATGAATACTGGTTAAAATGCACTGGTTACATCAATGACGACGCTGACGACCCTGGTCAGTAACGGACCGATGCTGTCAGGTGGGACGCTATTCCATTTCTTCGTGAGACATTTTTCTATGACAGCGTGAGTGGGCTTTTTACCTGGAAAAAATTACAAGACATTATCTTTAGGTGAAGAAGTATTTTGGAATTAGCATTTTATCGTCATTCCCTTATAGTTTGTTTTCACCAATTTTCTCTCTATCCCACCATCCTCGCTGGAAAGCGTCACCATCATCCATCATCTCTCTAACGCTTACTTTATCATCATCATCATCAGCCTGAAGAAGTCCACTGCTGGACATAGGCCTCCTCTACACATTTCCAGGAAGGACGATTCTGAGCTCTTTACATCAACCGACTTTTCGAGATCTTAACAATGTCGTCAGTGCCTATCTATGTATCTGGTAACGCTTACTTGTCTTCCTATTATTCATGTTTTTTCATATGGTGAGAACAAACTATGAGGGGACGACTGTGTCCTCATCAAGAGAGCACTGGTGGTCTAGTGGTAGCGACCCCGCCTTCCGGTCCTGGGTTCAAATCTAGTCGTGTACCGTGTACAGTTTTCTGTCGAAAAATTTATGTGCACTATGCCAGTATCCTCAAATGATATGCACTTTGCCAGTACCCTCAAACGGTGAAAGAAAACATCGTGAGGAAACCGGCGTGTCGTATAACCTAAAAAATCGGTTGTCTGTAAAGTCGGTTTACTGATGATAGTTGAACGTGATAACGTCATAAGAAAATACTCGCGGACTCGCGGACTCGGACCCGGACTCGGACTCGAACTCTCAGACCCGGACCCGGAACCCGACCGAACCGTTACCCTTACCCTCATTTACCCTTACCCTCATTTACCCTTACCCATTACCCGACCCGGGCTCGGGCTCAGGTAAATGGAACGACGAAACGACGTAACGACGCATGAGTCATGTTTTTTCGTGCGTGCAGCCGGCTCCATCGATTTATAAGACGTTATCACGTCAAAAAAGTTTGAACAACACGTGTCAACCGTCATGCAAAAAGGGCCCGCCATGCGCCAGCGCCTACTTGCGGAAACTGGTCCGCACACCAAGTGCGGATGATGAATTTGCCAAGTGTCCTCTCGTCAAGCTTCTGCAAAAATAACTAATTCCCACCGGGCACCTTGTAGGTATATTTAAAGAAGATCAGCTTCGCTTACCTGCCGCTTTACACTCCGCTAAATTCAGAGTAAAGAATATGGCACTTTTCTTGACAAGCGGATTGTACTCGTCGCAGTAGAAATGGAAGGCCATGGCCAGAGTAGACGGTATCGCTTCAACGTGCTTCACCAGCATAACGCCGGTTTTATCCAGGTCCTCGCGAAATGTGCTGATCAGCTCGCTGGGACCGTTCATCTCCAGCGAGGAACCTTCCACCAGGGTGTAGTGGACCGGGGTGCTCTCGTTACCTGGAGCAAAATTCGGCAAATTTTTATCATCCGCACTTGATGTGCGGGCTGGTTTTTCCGCAAGTAGGCCGCTGGTGGGCCCTTTTTGTGTGACCCTTGACACGTGTTGCTCGAACTTTTTTAGGTTCTACTACACGCCGGGGCCGGTTTCCTTCACCGTTTTGAGAGTTCTAAAAGTGCACATAAATTTTTCGATAGAAAAACTCATTGGTACACGACTGTATTTGAACCCACGACCTTCGGGATCGGAAGGCGTGGCCGCTACCACTAGAGCTCTCAATTTATAATATTTTCTTTACCTAGAGCAAAGTCATCAAGTCATTAGTCTATCAGCTCGATCGAAAGTCACATCGAAGGAATGCGCTATACCTACTCATGTCTAAAGATAGGTAAATAGTGTACAAAATAGGTGTATGATATTTCAAAGATATGAAGTGGGTTGTTTGTATGAATTATGCATGATATTATGGTTGGAATCAGATTAACAATATTAAGAGTACTTTATTGAAACTGTGGAGTAAAATTTATGATCAACACAAGCAAATTAAGTGTAGTAAAATTAAACCTCACGAAGATTATGAAGTAGGTACATAGATACTGAATATTAGTGTAGTGTATTTAAGAACCAGCTGCTGTCTACTAAATCTAGATTATAAAATACTTACGCAAGTACTTAGATACGGTGTTGGATATATCATTGACGAATGCGTTGAATTCTTGTGGATGGAAGTGTCTTTCATCACTGTTATACACAAACATGAAAGATCCTGTATCCTGTCTTTCGACTATTGCTGCAATACCTTAAATAAAAAAACAATATAAAATACACTTATACACAAAACTACCTACTTAATATAGTATTCCAGCTATCTATCTTCACGTGTGTGCACAAGCACCGTCAACAGTTGGAGAATAAAGAAGACTCCAATGGCGACTACGAACCGGTTAAGGTCGTGGTTACCATTGTGTGTCACGTTTACACATAGGGTGATAGAAACATTTATGAACAATTATTCTCTCCCACCAGGGTCGGACTGGGCCGGAAGAGCCCTGATGGCTGACCACAAACCCGGGAATTTCGAATTTTACTATTTAATTTATCTCTAATTGTATGAACGAACTATCTGATCTAGCTTTGTATTTAGGTCGCAAGACCTGGGACCTAGCCTGCGCGGGCCTTCTATCTTGCTGTTGCCACAAGCACCGCCAGCCAGGCCCCTGGAGGGCCCCTCCACAAAAAATGGTCAAGCCCGCCTAAGGCTCATACAACAACGAAGCCCATAAACAATAAACAATAATATGTCCATCCATTTACAGTCACTGTAGTCAAAAACGCCGAAGGAATCATCATCATCATCATCATCATGTCGCACATACTGGTTCATGATTTTACTTAACTTGATTTGGATGGTAGTTAATAATACTAACCAGTACATTTTAAAATAATACTTACCAGTTTGCATTTGTAATACAGCATCCTCATCAATTTGGTATTTATTTCCCAATAGATCAATATCATTATAAAATCTTGATTCATCGTAGATAACAGGCTTTGATAAGTTTGTAGTATTAAACATACTAGCCACTGTTACTAGGAATGCAACTAGAAGTAATAGAGGCCATACCATGTTCGACCCTCCTTCAACTTTACTTGGTTTAGTTTGCCGTGACTGGATTGGAGTGGATGCATAATCAAGAGATATAGAACCACTAAGATTAAAGTTGGTATCATTGGTTACTGATGATCTTCTATTGACATCTACTGGGCTTCTATTGCCTAACAGTGCGCCTTGATTAGCTAATGAGTGGAATGTATCAGAACCACTAATATTAGAGTTGCTTCCAATAGTTGTTGGTGTTCTTCTCTTGACGAGTATCTGGCCGTTAATCTCTAATCTATCTTGATTAGGTGACTGGTGAATATCATTATATTGGTCTTCATTTCTAAAGTTTATCCCATCTCCACGTTCAAAACTGTAATTTGAATGTGTCGAGAATGTTGCAGGCAAAGATTGTGAAAGTAAACTGCTGCAAATTAAATAAACATTACCGGCTCATTTTTAAACTACTGATGATGTTTTTAGAAGCAGGATTATGGTAGACTGTAATATGAAAGAAGTCATCGAAAAATAGTTGATTGACGTTATGATTATTTATAGATAGTTAATGAGGTGGCAGTGTTTATTTAGCATTTGACATGAAATATTTAACAAAGCTTTGCTAGAAGAAGTCCACAACTGTACATAAAGGTCTCCCCTATACATTTCGAGGAAGAATGATTCTGAGCTGTTTTCATCCACCAACTTTCCATATCAGTGGATGGAACAATGTTGTTGATTCATCGGGTAAAAGCATAGCACATCCAGGAAAGCTAAGAAAGCAAATGTACCATGGTATTCGATACAACATGGGGATTTTAAGATCATGGATTAGGAGCAATTTTGTGGCTTTTGGATGACTTGTCATGATATACATAGTATATGTATATCATGACGATATACATATACTATGATGTTAAGTAATTTACTGTACCTGGAGTCATCCCTAGTCTGTGGCTCATAACCATTCCATGATTTACCTAGATTATCATTACTTTGCGCGAATGATGAAGGTTCAATGGGCGAAGAGGGTTTGCTAAAACAAAATAAATAATTTTGATACATTAAAATTGACCATTCAGCCCCAAATTCATTTTTTTTAAATAAATAATAATAAATATTGTGGACAATCCACACAGCACTCTAGCCCCAAACTAAGCAGAGCTTTTATTTTATGAATCAGATAGTATAATACTGGAATACTTTTCTGTAAATACTTGAGTACAAACATCTGCGTTCACCACACAAATATGTGTTCTCGTGAGGATTGAACCCATAACCTACTACTATCTACTACAATCTATCTACGTACAAAACTTAATTAATAATTACATTTTGGTCTTACCTGAATACATTGTCCACTTCATCAGTGGACTTATTAAGCAAAGTCCTTTGTTCACGTTTATTTTTCTTATCAATTCCATACCGACCCATGGCTTCTGAATAAGCAAACGGACAATAGCTGGGGTCGTGGCGGATGCTCGGTCTACTTGACGGTGTTATTGAAGCCCCCCCAGTCTGTCAGGACAAAAAATATAATTAGCAAATACTTTCCAGCTGCGTAGGTAAACAGGTCAAGTAGTATGGTCTAAAATGTCTCACCAAGACCATCCGTTCTACTTACATTCCGATCGCCGGTATCGCTCATCTATTAGTATTTTACGCTGTTGTACACGCTATACTGCAAGGAGATAAAAATACCGGAAGTGACTATTTGTACGGGTGCTGGATGAATAAATTATATTTATTCGTACGGATATTATTCAAACTCGGGGCACCCCGACCTATGTCACAAAAGTAACACTATGTTGTTAGGTTTTTTTTTTTTATACCTAGTTAATTTCAAGAATGGTGCATGTCAGTGCAGAGAGGACCCCTCCCCCGTCCCTTCTCCTCCCTAACAATACTAAAGCCAACCCAAATTTTAACTTTACTACGCTTTTAAGCGACTCTAAAGTGTTTTAAAAATCCAGATTCAAACTCGGGGCACTCCGACTTAAGTCACAAAAGTAACAGTAGGTTGTTAGGTTTTTTTTTTTATACCTACTTAATTTCAAGAATGGTGCCCCCCCCCCCTCCCCCCGCAGTACCCGTATTAATAATTATAAATTGTTCGTACAGTACCTGTACTAATAGACTCAGCCAAAAATACCCTGAAATGCTAATTCGACCCACAGTTATCTAGTAGAAATTTAATTTAATCGATTCCCTCAAGATTCACTTCTTCTTTTTTGGCTACTGCGAATAATGGCCGATCTTATTTTCACGAAAAAAGAAGAAGCAGATTTCTATGGTTTATGTGTGCGTAAAAGTATGTATATCTACATTTGTGTGCGTAAATCTTATATTTCAACTGTCAAAACTGACATCTCAACTGTCAAATGTCAAGAGGTCAATGTCATGCTTGCTTCTGCTTGCTATTGCTACTGTTCTATAATTCTTGTTGCTATTGCTAGGCTATTTCGAGATACGAGCTACTAAAATCATCCGGAATATTAAATAGGACAGAAATGCGATGGCTGGAACAGCATCAGTAATTAATGATCTGTCTTATTATTATCATTTGAAGAGTATTTACCATTTCCTACAACACAGACGACTCCAACGCCTCCAGCAGCGGTGGGAACCAACCGCTCCTATGCAACTCCTACGCATAGTTAGTGGAACATCTAATGAAACGCCGAGTTAGGAATCTGACTGGTTTATTCATATAATGCGTCTACCCACATGCTATGCATCTGCGGGTAGACATCGACACTACAATTTTCCCCTTTCAAACAGAGGAGTAGGAAGTCACTATACATATGCATCTATAATTATATACTAAAATCCATCACCCTTATAATAAAACATAACTACCTATTTCTAAACTATAATATAAAGTGGAATACATCATCATGGTTGGGCTCGTTTGTAAGCTCGCACAGCACGAGCCGAGGCCTGTTGCGGCGGCGCCGGCGGAGGCGTCGGCGAGTGCTCGGCGCGCGTCACTGGCACCGGCGACGGCGGCGCAGCCGGTCCGCACGCGACACTAGCCGGCTGACCCTTAGGACTATGCACTACTTCCGACCCCTCCCCCGTAGCATCCTCAAATGTGTCGTCGGCATCGCTGTCCGGCCTCTGCGGGCTAGAGCTCAAATTAGCGCGTGAAAGTGAAAATCTACTTTTCCTTGGGTTTAAAGAAATAACTTGATCTTGATGCCTACGCCACTGCACCCCATCACCCACATTGATTCTGTAAGAGACCGGCCCCGTTTGATCGGCAACCCTACCCTCGACCCATTTCTGTCCCTTGTTAGAGTAACCGCGGACGATCACCGGATCACCGAGGCTAATGTCTCGATGTTGGCCTCCCTTATTGGCAACCTGGCGATCCTGAGCGGTGCGCACGACGGCCGCCACGTCCGGCCGCAGCGCGTCGAGGCGCCCGCGCAGCCGGCGGCCTAGAAGCGCCACGGCCGGCGGGACGTTCGTTGTCGCATGCTCGACGTTACGATATTGAAATAAAAATTTACACAAAGCTTTAGACACGTTTTCGCCCTCATACATAGCCCGTTTGATAACTTTTTTCACAGTTTTTACCGCATTCTCGGCTGCCCCATTTCCCTGTGGCCTGTACGGTGCCGACGTCACATGTTTGATACAATTTTGACTACAATATTCCTTAAACTCTATTGACAGGAACGGTGGACCGTTATCAGTGACGAGTTGTGACGGCAACCCAAACCTTGAAAATATGGATCTTAACACTGCAATCGTAGATTCCGCATTCGTCCGATTCATCGCAATAGCCTCAATCCATTTTGAAAAAGCATCAACTAAAATCATATATTTCTTACCGCCACATTCTGCAAAATCGGCGTGGATGCGATGCCAGGGTTTTAAGGGAAATTCCCACGGGTGAAGCATCGCGCGGGGCGGTGCGTCCCGCACGGTGCGGCACGGTTCACACTCACGACCTAGCTTCTCAATATCCTGGTCCAGAGTGGGCCAGTAGACATAACTACGTGACAAATTTTTCATTTTATTAACCCCTAAGTGCCCCTCGTGTATTTCCGATAAAACCCTGTTTTGTAGTGGTTTAGGTATGATAAGTCGATATTTGTAGATCAAACAGCCTAACTCAAGTAAAATCTCATCTTTACGGGCGAAATACGGTTTCTCTTCGTCACAACCTGACACAGACGGCCAACCGAACATGACATAGCCTTTAATTTTGCTTAGCACCCTATCTTTATCGGTCTCCACTCCAATTTCTTTCGAACTGACTGGCATCGCATCGCGTACCAAGTCAACATAGCAAACCGGTTCTGGGAGGAGCCGACGCTCGCACGGCAGGGGCAGTCTAGACAATGCGTCAGCTGGGCCGTTATCACTCGATCTAACAAATTTTGTAGAAAAGTCATATGCAGCCAAGCGGGCAGCCCACCTTTGAAGGCGACTTGCCGCCGTTTGTGGAATGCCACCCTTTTCTCCAAAAATATAGCTTAGCGGTTGGTGATCTGTTCGCAAAGTAAAACGTCTACCGTAAAGGTACTGATGGTGTTTAGTCACACCAAAGAAAATAGCTAACGCTTCTTTATCTAATTGACTATAATTTTTTTCTGCGGAATTAAGTGTCCTAGACACGCAACTGACGGGCCGTTCGCTGCCGTCCGGGTAAACATGTGCCAGCACTGCGCCCAGTCCGTACGCGCTGCTGTCCACCGCCAGCACGAGCGGCCGCCCCTCCTCGTAGTGCGCGAGTACTTTATCACTGGAAAGCGCTCGTTTTGCCGCCAAGAACGACTGATCACACTGGGGGCTCCAGTCCCAAGTGGCCCCCTTTTTAAGAAGTGCATGCAACGGATGTAATATTATGCTTAAGTTAGGTATAAATTTCCCATAATAGTTTAGCATGCCTAAGAAACTTTTCAACTGAGTTACATCATTCGGCTGCGGGGCATCACGAATCGCCTCCAGTTTTTTCGGATTGGGGCGGAGGCCGGTTTTATCTATAATAAACCCAATATACTTTACACTTGTTTGTAAAAAACTACATTTCTCACGTTTTACAGTAAAACCCATTTTACTTAGTCTTCCTAAAACAGCCCGTAAATTATTTAAATGTTCTTGTCTCGTGGGGCCTGTCACACAAATATCATCGAGGAACACTACGGTATGAGGTATCCCACGAATAGTTTCCTCCATGATCTTTTGAAACTTCTCTGGAATGCAAGATAAGCCGAAAGGTGTGCGGCGATAGACAAAAGTACCTACGTGCGTAGTTATAGCGGTATACGGTTGTGAATCATCGGTTAACATTAATTGTTGATAACTATGTTTCAAATCGATTTTCGAGTACTCCTCCCCCCCACTTAATGTCGCAAACAATTCTTCGATTCGAGGAAGAGGATAGGGATCGCGTTTGAGTTTTGGATTGATCGTTATCTTGTAATCACCGCAAATTCGAATATCACCGCATTCCTTTATGACTGGCACAATTGGCGTACCGTAGTCTGAGGACTCGACGCGGTAGATGGTACCTTCGCGCTCCAGGCGCTCGAGCTCGAGCTCGACGCGCGCACGCAACGTGAGCGGCACGGGCCGCGCGCGCACGTACACCGGCTTATCATCACTCAAATACAATTGAACCGTTTTTTTACATGTTCCTAATTTTTCCGTAAACACTTCCGGAAATTCCGCTATGAGTCGGGTCACACACGGATCGCAGGTTTCATCGCTTATCTCATTCAAATCAATCGTTATGTTATGAATTCCTAAAGCGCGCACCCACTCCCTTCCCAATAGAGGACGACCCCCGTTTTTAATCACGTGTAGCTTGCAACCCGACGCTGACACATTTCCAAGAACTAAATCGACAGCAATGAACCCTAGCGATTCCATTTTTGACCCGACGTAACTACGTAACCTTAAATGATCAGGTTTAATGACCTTGTTCGCAAAATGCCGTCTATAAAAGTCCTCGCTAATAGTTGAGATTCTACTACCGGTGTCTACTTCAAACTCGAGGGGTTGACGATCTACCAGTGCCATAATAATGTAAGGTTGATCACCTGTACCGTCCACCTTGATGTTGAAGAAGTCCTCGCCTTCGTCGTCGTCACTCACATAATTTTGCCGGGCACCTGGACGCCCTCTTTTACACATCACCTTTAAGTGGCCACGCACACCACACTCATCGCAGTTATACTGCGCGAACCGGCACTTGTCCGGCCGATGCGCCTTACCGCACCGCCAGCAGCGCGCGGCCGGCTCAGCGGCGCTGCGGGGCTGGCCGGCCGCAGCGCCGCTGCCGCTGCCGCCTTGCCCCGTCCGCGCGGCTGCCCCGCGCCCGCCGCCGCTGCTCCACCGCCTCACGTTCACCTGATGCAGGCCTTCACCCACCGCGCCGCTGCTGCCCGTAGCCACCACGCTAGAGGCCGCGGCAACTGTGGCGCCGCTCACCTCCGCGTGGCGCTCGGCGGCCTCCAGCGCCAGAGCCAGTTCCACAGCTTCCTTATATTTTATGTTCTTCTCCGCAAATATACGAGACCGCATCGTCTCGTTTGCTAAGCCCGACACGAACTGGTCACGGAGATTCTCCTCTAAGGATGCACCAAAATTGCACGTAGTCGCGAGGTGTTAAAGATTTTGTAAATATTCTGTGAGGGACTCGGTGCCATTTTGTCTACGCAAGCGAAACATGTGACGCTCGGCGATTTCTGATCGCTGTGGCTCTAAATGATCGGTCACTAACTTCACCAACTCATCAAACTTTTTTGTTTCTGGATGGTCCGGGGAACACAGATCACACATGAGAGAATACGTAGCTTCACCGACCACCGTAATCAACAACGACACGAGTAACCCCTCCTTGATTTCGTTCAACACAATATATTGTTTTACACGGCGGATATAGGCTGGCCATTGCTTGGAATTCAAGTCAAAAGGTTCCAACTTGCCAATCGGCATTTTATTTGCACTATCACGCACTTTAAATCACGAAATTACGCGTAAATTCGAATCGTCGCCAGTGGAACATCTAATGAAACGCCGAGTTAGGAATCTGACTGGTTTATTCATATAATGCGTCTACCCACATGCTATGCATCTGCGGGTAGACATCGACACTACAGTTAGAACTGGGCAGTCATCACTAATGAGAAGAACTTTTAATTCTTCAGGGCTGGACACCTCTGCCAGCCACCTCGTGGGCTTTCATCTTCAGTGGGCTGAAGATATGTGTCAAACTTAGCGCAAGAAAGTGGTAGACCAGACTTTAGTGGGTCTGTGATGTGTGTTTAAAACCACAGAGCACCAAACACGCTTTTGCTTATTTATTTCGTGTTTAAAACCCTGCCAAAAGTGTGTGAAGTCAGATTGTGAATGAAGTAACTAGATAAATGTGTGTGATGAAGTAACTACCTACTAAAGATATCTACAATGTTGTATCAATGTTTTTATAGCGTTAAAGATTTCATATAAATTATATTCCATTTTCTTTAAGAATTATTATTCTGAATTGATTATTGTTATTAATTTTTTTATTTGGCTCAAAAAACACAACTAAAGAAAATAAAACCACAGAAAGAGAAGAACATTGAGTAAAGGTACCGCTACACAAGAAATCATAAGAGAAAATAAAACATAGAACACATAGGTACAGAAACACATAGAAAGAAATAGGTACACACATAATCCTAGTTCTATTGCTGAAAAGGGTGCCGACAGTATCCAATTAGGTATACTTATAAGTATTTGTTTATGAGCCAAAATGGTCCTCACTCAGCTTAAATGCTACTTCGCCTTCAAAAAGGGGATGAGGAAGCTGGGATCTAATAATTGTACCATACTTCTTGCAAATAAATATATTTCATTTCATTTCATTTGTACCACCTGTTGAACTACTCAGTAGTTACTAAACTACAGTACAGATGCAGAGTTATTGGTGAAAGAGACTCATATCCTGTAGGTTTAATTTGATTGAACTAGGTATAATGTTATTCAGGGATAATTCAGCATTATAGTGGCAGAATAAATTTATCAGTCCAGTAGTTTTTGAGTTTATTCATTACAAAAATACAAATCTGTACAATTTATAATAATGATGATGATCCACAGTAGCCCAAACAAGAGATGAATGGAGAGAAGGAAAAGAGGTCTTTGCCCTGCAGTGGGACACAACAGGCTTTTAATAATAATGATGATGATAAGTTACCTACCTAAGTACCTACCTATAAGTACATACCTACCTATTTGCTGAGAAGTCCCATTTTCACACAGAATGCCTACCTACATTATTATGATTATAATGATTACCAGCTCCTCTGAATCCACCATCAGGTAAGCTCGTTGGCAGAGAGCACTGGTCTAGACGTAGCGGACCCGCCGTCCGATCCGCCTAAGGTCGTGGGTTCAAATCCAGTCGTGTACCAAGTAGTTTTTCTGTAGAAAAATGTGTGTGCACTATGCCAGTAAAACATCGTGAGGAAACCGGCGTGAAAGTTCGAGCAACACGTTGGTGTCAAGCGCCACGCAAAAAGGGCCCACTAGAAGCCTTGCGGAAACCAGCCCTCAGTGCCTTGCCTACCTCATTCATAATACGTAACTAATTAGGCAGTAGATCTACAAAATCATGTAGGTAAATAAAACAAACATTCCACAGGATGGATGAGCAATGACCACTACTAAGCGGGCAAAGCCTGCCGCGGGCGGCCGCTAGTTCATAAAATCTATATTAAGTATATATAGTACAGTCACGAAAAACGCCGTAAGATGCTTGATACTAACTATTACCTATCTATTCTGTGACGTTACCGTGTCATCATAGTAACTACTAGCGTATCTGTAATTCGAAAATATCTTAGAGTCACGAAATCTAACATCATCATCACCCTACCCCTGTCGTAAGAACCGCCCATTTTTTATTTTTTTACCTAATTGCATCCGGTAGATGCCAAGGTAGGAGAAGATTTGACTTCCGTAAAAAAAATGTTTGCTAAATGTTTGCTAGTGTGTATCATCAACTTATTATTATAAAATGATGAAAGCTTTAATTTAAATTCGATGATAGATAAATGCAGTGAGATTAAACGTAATTAAGCTTACAAAGAAAGAATAAAGAAAGAAGATGAACAAAGATAGTGGAATATTACAGAAAACTTTACCCAGAAAGTACAATCAAAAATTAAAAAAAAGTTTTGATAAACATGCCGTGATGAATATTGCGTAAATATAAGAGCGCCGGCGAATAATATGCCACAATTCTACTACAAAGCAAAAGACATTTTTCTTCTTTTTCTTCTTAATGAATGGCATCTGTCCTTTTCGGATCAATTTTGCCAGTGTCGAGTATAGTTTAATGAGAATGATGACAATCTAATACACAACATAAATAGCTATAGAATGGCCGTTTTTTCCCAAAACCATCTGAAACATTTTCGATCAAATCAGAATATCACCTAAAATACACTTTAATTCCAATTGCTAACACTTTGAGCTAAGACCTCAAGTAATGTTGGTTAAAATACCACAGAAATTACACAACAGAACTCAAAATAACACCAGAAAAACAATTAAAATCAAAAAGCTATGTGACTACCCGAAATGACAGAAAAAGAATCCCCTACAGTTCAGTTCAGTCAGTCAGAGAAAAGAAAAAACAAACAAACAAACAAGGAGGGCCAAGTCAATGTCAATATTCCAGTGCTGCCAGCTGGGTTTTGAAAATTGTTAAAAATTTAGTCTTTTGGTGTTTAGAGATTATCAAACTCAATAAAACTCAAACTCAATAATTTTTTATTCATTACGATGCAAGAATCACTTTGAAACGTCTTATAGCTAGGTGAGTCTAGGTGCCAGTTCCACGCGACCAAGCGTAGAAGAACAGGCAACAAACTACGTCTCGGTTCCTACTGTTTTTTTATATGATCCTTTTACAAATCAAAAATAGTCTAAAATAATAGCAGTGAAGTTCCAGTGTGTATCACCATAGCATGCAGCGCAGTATCCATAACGTTCAAGTAACCTACCTTATCTACTCATAAATAGCAGCGCATGCAAATAATGCGTAATTTAAGAGACATTACGGCAACAATTGCTCATAATGCCGCCATCATCATCATTTATTTATTAAGTACAACTAGCTGGTGGTATGACCTAAAAATTCTAAAAAAAATCGCATAGAGTAGCCTTTTAAGTCGTGTAACCTTTATGTACGGGCTAAATAAACTGAAAAGGTTACAAAAGTAATTTTCTATAACGCTGCAATCTCGATCTCTCTCGATTAGTTAATTATTTATCTTGAAGTTCTCCGCATATTTCCCACATCAATGCATTCCCCAATCACTTTGAAATTTCCCGCACTTTGAGGAATTCTCCACAAATCGGCAATGCCAAGGCAATGCAAACAACAGTATAAAGACTTTTTTTAATGTTGTTCTGGCGATGGAGTCTGATTTTTTGGCCAGGTTCTATTTGTTTTATTCAGTCCTGTCCTGTCACTTGATTTCTGGTGCCACATAAGTTGTGGCGGTTGTGTGTAGTCAAATAATTTATGTAGCCCACCCACCACAGCCCACAGCGCAAGGGACTGCGGCAAAAAGCAACCGTACCGTATGTAAAGTATGCCCGTATTTGCTTTATGGACAAACTCTGCCGTCTTCACCCCATTCAAACTCCGAACTTTGGACTTGCCTCTGACTACCCCTACGAATTTGTTATTGTATGTTACTTGTAACCACGATTCATTTCAATAACGGGGATGCATAGAGGCAAAGTACTCATTAATGGCCCATCTGTCATTAAGTGGCAACCATCGTCTTTATCAAAGCATTACCTCGTAGTTCACGCGCGTCAGGAACTTGATTACGGTGCACTGTCCTGTGTCCATCAACATGAGGCATACAGAAGTTCAGCCTCACGTGCCAGTAATGTCACCGGCACCCGCACACAAACCAGAGATGCTGTTTCACGGCAGAAATAGGCATGCTGGTAGTGGTTCCCCAGACGAGCCCTTTACGCGGGTAAAGTAGGTTAATAAAGAAGCTAAAGAGCTTTTAAACTAAGTACTCTACTTCACCCGCGTGGCAGTTTTTAGGGTTCCGTAGCCAAATGGCAAAAACGGAACCCTTATAGATTCGTCATGTCTGTCTGTCTGTCCGTTCGTTTCACAGCCATTTTTCTCCGAAACCGTAAGAGAAACTTGGCGAGTAGATGTATTCTGTGAACCGCATTAAGATTTTGACACAAAAATAGAAAAAAAACTATAAATTTTGGGGGTCCCCCTATTTGAAACTGAAACTCAAAAAAATTTTTTTCTTCGGACCCATACGTGTGGGGTATCTATGAATAGGTCTTCAAAAATTATGTTGAGGTTTCTAATATCGCTTTTTTCTAAACTGAATAGTTTGCGCGAGAGGCACTTCCAAAGTGGAAAAAAGTTGGTCCCCCCCCCTTCTAACTTCTAAAATAAGAGAATGATAAAACTAAAAAAAATATATGTTGTACATTACTATGCAAACTTTCAACGATATTTGGTTTGAACGAGATCTAGTCAGTAGTTTTTTTTTATACTTCATAAATCGTAAACCGCAATTTACCTTTCGACGAACTACAAAAACCTTTAAATTATGTTACTTGATGCTACGGAACCCTTCATGGGCGAGTCCGACTCGCACTTGGCAGCTTTTTTTAATCTTGTGATCTTTGTGATCTTCGTTCTCTTCGCTCACAAGCACACAAATAATAGCAATGGTTACATACGTGGCAGAAATTTATTGTTTCAAAATGTTTACCCAAAAATTAAACAGCAAATGTCTCATTGGATCCAAACTTTGAACAGAATGAAGAATACAATTTCATAACATGAGATTGCTGATAGTTTATTTCCAAAACTAGTTCTCGTTTTGAGAGTATGCTCACGGCGAGTTGGTTTCATTGGGAATGTTGCGAGAGCCACCTTTTCTTGTTCCTCATTCTTCTTTATTTTTTCATCTAACCACGCCTTAAACGTGTAAGTTGGTAAAATTTCTGCAATCCGCTTGTTGACAGCATAGGCAGAAGTCATCTCTTTGATACAATCACTTTGGCCTTTGAGAACAATTCCAACAAGCTCATTATCAAAAATAGAAGGGCCACCGGTATCTTTGAAACAAGTAAGAACCTTAGTATCTACACAATCAAAGTATCCTCGAATCAATTCCCTTGAATCAACTAAGGGAATAGGATAGTCGCGCTTTTCCAATCCTATATACTGCAATTCTTTTATCTGTCCCACATCAGAGTTTAGGCCAAATCCAATTACTTCGACATCAAGAACATTGCGGGTGCTGGTGTAGTTGCTTAGCTTTATTTTACTGGCGATAGAGTTGTTGTGTTTTTCGGTATAAATAAGTCCCACATCTTTATCCGTGTCACTAGTAGGGAATGTGGGAAACTTCTCTGTCTTGATGATATGAAGAGACACCGTTGTTTCATCACGTTTGGCTTTAGTTGCATTTAGCAGCACGTAGCTAATGGAATGTTCAACACACTGTGCCGTGGTTAAAATTAATCCGTTGGATACCACAGTGCCTGCGCAAATATATTCATGATGATCAGACATCACAGCCGCCACGAACGGGAACTGTTTGTGTTGGGCTGTCCGTATTTCATGCATCAGGTTATTTTCCCTTCTGGTACACGTGACATTATTGGGTTCAACTTCAGCGGGGACTTCCATCGAGTCTCTCACTACATCATCCTTGTTATCATCATTGATATCACCATTATCATCACTATTGTCTTCGATACTCTTCTTCACATTGTCACCAATACAATCAGTTACGAAAATGCAAAGTAATATACAAAAAATAAGTTGAACAAAATAGGACTTCATCTTTGTAAAATTTTTGAACTCTAGTCCAAAAGTGTCAAAACAGATGTTTCAGAAGAATCTCGTTCTTTTTGAATTCTAGCAGTTTCATATTTTTTTGATCTCATCAGCCAGCATAGTTGAAGTAGGTTGATCTATCTTACGTGATCTCTAGAAAAAGGTTGTGATTGAAACATTTTGGAAAATGGTCTAAGCTCAAATAGTAGGTATAGGTATAGATAAACCAGTCTAAAAATGCACGCCCCTCCACCACGTTTTCTTGACGTTTGCTCACAGCAAGGTACTTCAAAATGATCTTTGTGATGTAGGTAATAAAGAACAATTTACTTTGACTGACTGAAGTAGTGGGGCGTGCAGTTTAAGATTGGATGATCCCTACGCTAATTTTGAAACTATATTACTTTTGTCTCATATTGTAACGCGAACTGGACCCCGTCGACTCATAAGCCGATTTTAGGTGTGTTAAATATGTAAGGTACGTAATCGGCAGGTACCTACTCCAATAAAATTTTGAGTGAGCAGTGAGCACATTGTACCGTATTTCATGATACGAAAACCAATTTCAACACAACAAAAGCTTAGAAAATCGTTGCTCGTGATTTTCTTTATGTAAATAAGTTTAGTAGGTATTTATTATCTTTCCAAATGTGCAAGCGAGAAGTACAACGACGAAGTTTTTCTGCTCCTCTTATAGTACCTATTTATTCTGTGAACGCCGCTTTCACAGATGCAGTTGCTTAGCATTTCATTTGTCATGTTAGTTTGTTGCCTGTTCTTCTAGGTTTTGTCGGTTTCAAACTTTCAATGTGATCCATGTGATCCTTGCGAAGAAATGTTTTCGGATCCTTGATCCTTGTGATGCAACTGAATGAAAAAAATACTTTTCATTACTCATACTCTGAAAGTAGGTCCGAAGTTGCCTGAGGGGCCTAATTGAAAGTAAAACTTTCAGCCCTAGGGAGAATCGATTTCTACTGACAGCTGTCAAATTATAAAAAAAAACAAGTTCTATTTTATTCAACCATGTTCCAACTTTCTAAAGTCTTTCTAACTGCAAGGAGGTCGTTGAACCAAATTCCAACATTTTATTCAGCAAGTAGGTTGGAAACCCATTACAACGGTAAAAGTCTAATTAGAGCGCAATGTAAAATTTAAATTTAAATAACATAAACATAGTATTAAGTATATATTATATACTTAATACTAAAGATATATTATTAATATATCTTCTAAATTACTTGATTAATATATAGCTTCAACTATTTATTTAAAATAACATGGATTTGAGCAAACAATTTACCATTTTTTAAATTATGAGAATGAAAATAATGGCTGAATAATTCTGGCGAGCCGAAGCCGAAGGCCCGCCAGAGAAAAAGAAAAAAAAAACCGGGAAGGCGGCAATTCAATCTTTATTTTCACTAATTTTTCTTTCATGTTTTTATTTTTACTTTCCTTGTATTCGTAATGAAAAGCACAGTGTTTACCTCGGGTGAAAGTCTTTTAAAGTCCCTTAAGCTCCATTGGCGCCCTCGCTACGCTCTGGCGCCAAACCCGTCTCGGGACTCAAAAAACGTGACTTTCAACACTCAGGTAACAATGTATGTACTATTGCCTGTTTAACATCCTTGCCTGTAACAGTGACTTGAGTGAGTGGCTTGATAGTCCACAAGCGAATTAGCGACGGACGGCAGAAAAAACTAAAAAAACAAAGTTTCATTGTTTTGACAACAAAAAATTATCAATTTTGACATTGACATAAGAAAAGTTAAATTGTTAGAAGAACAGCTGTTCTGTCTGGCTGTCTGAGTGTCTGTTCCCTTCCCTTTCTTGCTATTGCACTTCTTGTGAGTTGGCTTGTATTGTATTTAAATTTTTGCGATTTTCTGTAATAGTTTATAATTAGAACAAAAACAAGATGTCCAAAAAAAGGGGCAATAAGAAGAACCAGGACTTCGATGATGACTTGGATGAGAAAAAGACTGTGGCTAGTGACAGTCATGAAATAACCTCAAAGAACAAGGGAAAGGGGAAAAAGAAAGGCAAAGGCCCTGCTGGTGACCGCAGTGACAGTGAAGATGAGGTGCCTATCAAAGGCCACGTTTCTGATGAAGAAGATAATCCTAAGCCGGCCCCAAAAAAGTCACAAAAGAAAGGTATGTTTTAACCCTAACTATACCAGTTTTAGTGTAACTCATGAACATAGTTGCCTTATATTCACTGTTTTACAGTATACTTATCATTCTCACTATTTCTGACTAAGTATATAATTATATAGTAGAAGGTAGGAACAGTGTGTCAATAGTGGTAGGTACAACAGCTGGCTCATTCTTCAGACATACTTTTCCTGTCATTACAGTCCAAATTCTACAGTCTGTTGTTTATTGGAACGAAATTCCTTATCGCGCGTTGTGAAAGGGGGCTAGACGGAAAAAATTCTTACGAAAAGTTGTCACAACACTTTTTGTTATAGTTAGCTATTGTAAGACGTGTGCGTGCGCATGTTTCTCTGTCTGTCTTTCTCTCTCTTTCTATAAAAGCAAGCCAGATATTTTCATTTCTATTTCGCATTGAACAGTGTGGTGTCGCGACGATTATTTTTGTTGAGTGTATACAGATTTTTTTTAAATAATAATAAAGGAACTTCGTTCCATCCGGGTGTCCCTTGACACCTCTCAAGTTTATTTTCAAAGTGGATAGAAAAAATACTCTTACTTCTCATCTCATTATTTCATTTTCATTTATTGATTGCTCACATGTACACAACACTTTTCATTACACAAGCTTATCCGTTAAACTGGAGCTCATCTTAACCTGCTGGGCACCATAAAGGCCAACTTGCCTATGCATATGCTAGGAAATAGATCTTCATGCCTTAACATGGTAATGGTAAAATATTAATGACAAAATGTTTTTTCAGCTAAGAACAAAAACAAAGGTCCCATATCAGATGATGAAGATGATGATAACAAATCCACCACAGCAAGTACTACTAGCAAAACAGCACCAAAATCTGCTAAGAAGAAAAAAGGTATGCTATGTTACCTATGTGCATTCTTATAAAAATGAGTAAAGGTAATTCCCCATTTACTATCGGCATATTGTTTTATTAGCACTTGGTGTGCGAGCTGATTTCCGCATGTAGACCGCTGGCGGGCCCTTTTTCGTGTCGTTTGACACAAATGTTGTCAAGCTCGTTAGGTTCTACGACATGCCGGTTTCTTCACGATGTTTTCCTTCACCGTTTGAGAGTACTGGCCTAGTGCACATTAATTTTCGGCTAAAAACTCATTGGTGGCACGACTGGATTTGACCCACGACCCTTCACCATAAGATTTCCCCAGTTAAAAAAATACAAACTGCTTCTTGCAATAGAAACATTTACACATTTTTCATCACCACACCTGTTGGTAGTAGCTCTGCCTTCTGCACTGGAGGGTTTGGGCTCAGTCGCCAACAAAAACATATAATTTATTTATTTATTTATTGGAAAACCAACAGCAAGAAATAACTAATAACATTCATAGTATAGAAACAACGAGAGAGCCAATTAAAGGTTTTCACGGATACAAAATATATTAGAAACAAAAACTGTGAACGCCGTAAGTCGACATTAAGATCGAAGAGCTTAGATAATACAGTGCATGCATTTACGCTTTACTCGTTACCAAAGAACTCCCCGTTCAGCCGCTGCCTGGCTGAACCGTATATTTGTGTAATGAATATAGATGTTTGTTCTCAGTCTGGTTGTATATTGTAATCTATGGAATTACAGAAAAAGGTATATAGTATGTATTATATCAGACAGTAAAAATAATGTGAATTAGCAATATTTTCAGGAATGTAAGGTATTTCTTTTTTGTACTAATATTTTTGTAAACTTTATTTTTAGGAAAAGGCAAGAAAGGTGATGACTGGTCTGATGGCAGTGATGTGGATTTGAAGGAGGTATCAGAAGAAGAAATATCTAAGCCTGTTAGTAAAAAGAAAAGTGAGTAAGAAAATAGTTATAATATTTTATCTAGTTTGCTTAAAATTGGTTACTTATGTGTTTGTCATTTGATGGCCATCCTACTAATATTATAAATGCGAAAATGCATTTATTTTGTGGCCTAATAATGCCCTAACAATTAAATCATATTAATTGGCATTCAATGATATTAATTGGCAATAAACTTGAATTTAATATAGTTTTTGACCAAGATTAGCATAAAGGCTACTTTTCATGAATGACATATCAGTATTGTACTATTTTCAGCTAAAAATAAAAAGAAAAACAAGGCAGAGTCATCAGACGAAGAAGACGATCAGGATGATACTAAATCAGTAGTTAGCAATGTTTCAAGCAATGCAGCAAAGCCTGCTGTCAAGGCCAAAAGTAAAAAAGGTTTGTACAAATAAATAATAAATATTATAGACAATCCACACAACACTATCTAGCCCCAAACTAAGCAGAGCTTGTACTATGGGAACCAGATAGCTGATTAATACTTTGTATAATTATTGTAAATACATAAATAATAATAATAAATAATGCGGACAATCCACACAACACTATCTAGCCCCAAACTAAGCAGAGCTTGTACTATGGGAACCAGGTAGGTAGCTGATATAATACTTAAATACTTTTTAGGGTTCCGTAGCCAAATGGCAAAAACGGAACCCTTATAGATTCGTCATGTCTGTCTGTCTGTCTGTCTGTCTGTCTGTCTGTCTGTCTGTCCGTCCGTCCGTATGTCACAGCCATTTTTCTCTGAAACCGTAAGAGCTAGACTGATGAAACTTGGCGAGTAGATGTATTCTGTGAACCGCATTAAGATTTTTACATAAAAATAAAAAAAAAACAATAAATTTCGGGGGTCCCCATACTTGAAACTGAAACTCAACAATTTTTTTTTCATCAAACCCATACGTGTGGGGTATCTATGGATAGGTCTTCAAAAATGATGTTGAGGTTTCTAATATTGTTTTTTTCTAAACTGAATAGTTTGCGCGAGAGACACTTCCAAAGTGGAAAAAAGTTGGTCCCCCCCCCTCTAACTTCTAAAGTAAGAGAATGATAATACTAAAAAAAATATATGTTGTACATTACTATGTAAACTTCCAACGATTTTTGGTTTGAACGAGATCTAGTCAGTAGTTTTTTTTTTATACGTCATAAACCGTAAACCGCAATTTACCTTTCGACGAACTACAAGAACCTTATTATGTTACATCAAGTAACATAATATACAGGTTCTTGTAGTTCGTCGTGCTACGGAACCCTTCATGGGCGAGTCCGACTCGCACTTGGCTGCTTTTTTGTAAATACATACATACATACTTAGAATACAATATAACACCCAAACAGAGAACAAACATCTGTGTTCACCACACAAATATTACATCATAATGCATTTAAGATTTTTATTTATAGGTAAAGGTAAAAAAGAAGATTGGCCCGATGAGGATAGCGATAAGGAACTTAAAATACAATCGGAAGATGAAGACGAGTTTATGATACCGGTGGTTGCAAAAGGTACTTATGAATAATTAGATATTGGTGATAATTTATATTGTTTTCTTATTTTATTTTTTATTTATCAGGAAAAAATAAAAAGAAAAACAATATGGACGATATAGAAGCAGAACTAGCCAAGTTTGAAATGAAGGATCCTGATCCTGAACCTGAACCAGAACCGGTACCGCAGCCACCAAAAGCAAGCAAATCTAAGGTACAGTCGGCTACACATTAGGCTACACACCTTATATGTTACATCTACGTTACATTCAATACAAAGAATCGTAGGAAAAAGACGTCGCGATGGCGGGTTGGCGCGTTTGTATATAGTGGCGAACAAAATAAGATATTTGTTCGTATTTTCAATTAAAACATAATGTCGCAGCATTAAATTTTATAAAATAAAGCTTATACGGTTTTGTTTAGTCTGATGCCTAACTGTATGTAGTAACTATGTATTATGCACAGGGCAATAGTGTTAGCAATACCTAGCAGTATTATTTCGGTTTCATAGGTCGTTGTGTGCGTCAGAAAGAGATACGCTCTACAAAGCCGAAAAGCCTATGTGCAATATTTAATGCCTACAACAGTAGTTGCTTGTCTTTAAACAAATCGCTGTTGTGCAAGTTGATATGAAGTCATCTCTCCAACTTTTTTAGTCAATCGATTTATAAATAATATTATTGTAGAATAAGAAGGAGCCTAAACCTGAGAAAGAACCAGTAAAAGAAGAAGTAGCTGAAGAAGAAGACCAGGTAAGCAGTGCAACAGACAATGATTCAATAAAGTAATAATAAAATTAATAAATATTGTGAATATTCCACGTCACACAACACTATCTGAACTCAAACTAAGTAAAGCTTTTTGTATGGGATCAGATTATAACACCCAGAGTACATACATATAGATGAATGTACCTATGTACATTCATCTATATGTATGTACTCTGGGATAGTTCATCACACACATTTTCGTACTCAATGGGGATTGAACCCACAGCTTACAACGTAAAACTCCGAATTACAACCGGGCTGTGAATGCTTTCAATACCTTGAATATTTTAAAACTCTTGTTTAGATAGCTGAACTCCCTGACAAATCTTCGAAAGATGCATCAGAAGAGCCAGAAGAGAAGAAACTGAGTCACAAAGAGAAGAAGAAGCTGAAGAAGCAGCAAGAGTATGAGAAGCAAATGGAGCTTATGACCAAGAAGGGCGGCCAGGGACATAGCGATCTCGAAGCTAACTTTACCGTCAGTCAGGCGCAGAAAACTGCTGGTACGTTACTTTATTGGCGAGCTTAAAGAAATCCACCTAGATATCAGCATCCACACGTTTCAAAGCCTCCTTAATCTCAAATTTCTTGCCGAGCATGACGTGACATGAAACCTTGATACTCGGCATGGTATAAATGTTAAAAAGATTATATCCGAATTGTATTTTTGTTTTCAAGTTTTGTTTGGGAGGGTAGACAAAACTTTTGTCATCTTAGTCGTCATACTCGCAACCGCGACACACTCGAAAACTTAAGTCACCTTAGTCGTCATACTGGCGACACACTCGAAAACTTAAGTCACCTTAGTCGTCATACTGGCGACACACTCGAAAACTTAAGTCACCTTAGTCGTCATACTCGCGACACACTCGACAACTTAAGTCACCTTAGTCGTCATGCACGCGACACACACTTGATTTCGTTAGTTTGAAGAATCCAAGATGGATTTTAACGTTATAACAAAGTGTTCTTCGTGTTTTAGGTCAAATGGCGGCCCTAGAAAACGCAGTAGACATCAAAGTCGAAAACTTCTCAATCGCCGCCAAAGGAAAGGATTTATTCCTGAACGCGAATCTCCTTATCGCCAGCGGTCGGCGGTACGGCCTTGTCGGTCCCAACGGGCACGGGAAGACCACGCTACTCAGGCATTTAGCCAGTCGTGCTTTCCCTCTCCCACCCCATATAGATATACTGGTGTGCGAGCAAGAGGTCACGGCTAGCGACCTCAGTGCGGTAGACACACTTCTTGAAGCAGATGTCAAGAGAACTGGTAAGATCATACATTTCAAAGAGCCTGTTTTAATTGGCAGGGAAACACTTAGGCCCGTATTCAGAAACAGTGCTTGAGTCTTAAGTCGAGCCTCAAGCATAGACATTTTTGACAGTTCTTCATTGAAAAATGGCAAAATACTAGGCTTGACTAGGACATTTTGAAAGAAAGAAAGAAATCTTATTTATTTGCGGCGCTTAGCAATTTAAGGCATACCTACGCTATACATGCATACAAGAGAGATGAAGAGCTGCAAAACGGTCTTTGACTCACCAGTCATTTCGCCAATCGTGCTTTCTCCCTCCCACAGCATATTGACATACTTATGTGCAAGATTCAAGGAGTGTTCTTTGAAGCTTATTCCATAATATTAAGAGATTTAAGATTAATTTCTGGCCCTCTTCTACATAGACCCCATAGATAGCTGTTAGCTTTAGGTCATTTTCCCATGTTATGTGCTGATGTCCTCTTCTGCGCCTGCCATCTCTAGGGTACCAATCAGTGACACTCTCCAAGATTAATTTATATTAAACAATAATATTTTTTATAGAATTACTCAAGGAATGCAAGGAGTTAGAAGCTGAAACAGAGAAAGGAAACATGAAAGTGCAAGACAGATTGAATGAGGTAAGAATTACTTATTTTGGAAATTTGGATGGAATGGAATGGAACCTGCCGTGCCAAGCTGGGGCGGGCCGCTAGTAAAAGATATAGCATATTTTGTTACTCAGGAATAATGCTGTCAGCTTATTGAAAAATCGGTCGAGTAGTTTGTTAAATTATTCGTTACTTATGAAAAAAAAAAACAAAAATACAAATCTTTTCTTATAATACACTAGTAGCGTGTCCCGGCTTCGCACGGGTGGACAATTATTTTTTAAACACAAAGATATTCAGTTAACACAATGTTATTCAGGGTAGATGTAGCTTTCCAATGGTGAAAGAAATTTATGAAATTGGCACTTTAGTTTTTGAGTTTACTCATTACAAAGATACACACAAAAATACAAATATTTCCTCTTTATAATATTAGTATAGATATAGATAGTTATCTAATGATAAAAAATAATGTAATTACAGGTATATGCAGAGTTAAAGGCGATAGGCGCAGACTCGGCCGAGCCACGTGCGCGTCGGATATTGGCCGGTCTCGGCTTCAGCAAGGAAATGCAAAACAGACCAACTAAAAACTTCTCCGGTGGCTGGCGGATGAGAGTTTCCCTTGCAAGGTATATAATAAACACAGACATAAGAAATATCTCGCTGTGCAGTATAGTAACGGGATTTTGAGCGTGCGAATGCTGAACTTAGCGTCGTCAAGAGCCGGATTTGATGTAGGAAACAACATCTCCATGCATTTTTACCGATTTTACAGATTCCATGTGATAATAAAGATCACTGGAATCGTTTACGGTGCAATATAGCACTATAAATATGTTTTGGTTACTTTAATAGTGCAAATTTGTGATATAAAAGTTGCAGACAGCACTATTTTAGTACTAAAAAGCGTTTCTCGACACTTTTACATTTCAACTATACAGCTGATTTATCACCGTAAGAGCCTTTATGTAATGTTTTTATAATAAATCAGTGATAAAACTAGGGCCTTTTCGGGGTTTTGTAAACGTTTACAACACCATTATAGTACTAATCTTGAACACTAACTAGCACGTCCTAAAACGTTCTCAGGACTTTTATAGTACCAAATTTTGTTACTTGGGTTTAGAGGCCAGTCGTCTACACTAGGTTTTCGTTGTTAAGTTGTTGAAAGTTTTTTTCTGAATTTCAGAGCCCTGTATGTGGAACCAACGCTTTTGCTACTCGATGAACCTACAAACCATTTGGATCTGAACGCCGTTATTTGGTTGGACAAGTAAGTTAATTGATATACTATTCTCAGCTTTGTCACGAATATAGGTTGTGGTCTAGTTCACATACTTATTTGAAAAATAAAACATGTATATTATATCCCCCCCCCTGAGTGCAAAAGCTGTTTTTATCCTCCGAGGATAAAGTAAAATTGAATTAAGAAGTTCGTGTGCACTAAGTTTGTGAATTCAAAACATCATTAAACCTATTTACTTCTGCCTCCACAGTGCCGAATTTATCATGCAACCTTTTTTGCTGCTGTTTTTTTTTACAACTAGCTGTTGGAACAAACTGTTTCATTTTTTAGTTACCTACAAGGATGGAAGAAGACACTTCTAGTAGTTTCCCACGACCAGTCTTTCTTAGACAACGTGTGCAACGAAATCATCCATCTAGACCAGCAGAAGCTATTCTACTACAAGGGCAATTACTCCATGTTCAAGAAAATGTTCGCGCAAAAAAGGAAAGAGCAGATAAAAGAGTACGAGAAGCAAGAGAAGAGATTAAAGGATTTGAAGGCGCACGGACAGTCTAAGAAACAGGCCGTAAGTAACATAAGTCGACGGGCCTCTCAGCTCAGTTGGTAGAAGCTCCGCCTTCTGCGCCGTAGGTCGTGGGTTCGATCCCCACTGAGAACAAATGTTTGTGTGGTGAACGCAGGTCACGTGACCTGCGCAGAATAGTAAATAGACTGGTGCCTGCGGTAAGTTCGTAAGAACCTGTATTACAGGCTCCACTCTGCGAACAAATCTGGTCTTGTTAGGAAAAAGACCAATTACCAAAGATTTAAATAACATTAAGAGTTAGGAGTGCAGAATATGTTGATGCTAAGGAAAATAATTTGACAGAAGTTGCCAATAATAAATCAAAATAAAAAAATAAAATACAATAAAAAAACATCAATTATTATTAAAACACTAAAGTTATAAATAAATATCTTGCCAGTCCAAATAATAATATAAAAACATTAAACTATAATGTTTTATCAAACAGGAAAAGAAACAGAAAGAAACTCTAACAAGAAAGCAGGAGAAGAACAAGAGTAAGTCCCAGCAGGAAGACACAGAGGGCGCTGCGCCGACCACACTGTTACAACGCCCCAAGGAATATATCGTGAAGTTCTCATTTCCCGATCCGCCGCCCCTTCAGCCACCGATTCTTGGACTGCACAGTACGTTTATCTACCATATTTCCACGAACATACCATCCAATAAATGATTATTGGGAATTCTTGGACAGCAGCAAACCAACAAACAAAAAAGTTTTTTACAACAAACATCTCAGGTCAGGCCTCTCAGCTCAGTTGGTTCTACGCCGTAGTAGCTCCAACTTCTGCGCCGTAGGTCGTGGGTTCGATCCCCACCGAGAACAAATACTTGTGTGGTAAACACGGGTGTTTGTTTTATGTCTGGGTGTTATATTGTATTCTAAGTATTTAAATTATTATAATCAGCTATATCGTTCCCATAGAACAAGCTCTGCTTAATTGTGGCTAAATAGTGTTGTGTGGATTATCTACAATATTTATTTATCTTATCAAATGATTGTATTCCAGATGTGGACTTCAACTACACCGCTCAGAAGCCTCTGTTCAAAGGCGTAGATTTCGGTATAGACCTAAACTCTCGAATCGCTATCGTCGGGCCCAACGGAGTCGGCAAGTCTACCTTCCTGAAGCTTCTAGTCGGCGACCTCAGCCCTAGTAAAGGAGACCTTATTAGGAATCACAGACTGGTTAGTATAGTCTATTCATTTAGGTAGTGCTAGCCGGTTTTGGGAATATGACATCATTATTGCGACTGGGCAACGAAACACATCACTAGTTGGGGGATAAAAAGATGGCGTCGTCATGTGTAGATTATTGTTTTCCATGTTATAAAGATAAACAGAGTTCTAACTGTATTCAATGGATAGTTTTCGCCTTATAAATAATCTTTATTGGGCTTCACAAAAATGTAACCTAACAAACAATCCATTATTAGTAGATATTATTATCTTCCAGCCCTTTTCTCGCTAGGTGGGGTTGTTATAAAATATTTTCTTCTATATTTCGTCATCTCCATACTGTTTGTTTGCCTATGAAATAAAAATAAATTAATAAATACATTATTTACATTTATTTTATTTTATTACAGAGGATAGGTCGTTTCGATCAACATTCCGGTGAGCATTTGACGGCGGAAGAATCACCCGCCGAGTACTTGCAACGCCTCTTTGGGCTCCAATACGAAAAGTCAAGGTAACTCACACACATTGTCATCACTCAAACCAATAGGTATACCATTTTAATGAGAACACGCCTGCGGGTGATAAATATTTCGGATGCACTCGATCCATTAGCGCCCCTTGCGAGCTTCTCTCGCACGGGTGCCAAATAGGATCTCGTTTGCAATAGCTCACTTATTGCACTTGTGTAACAATCTACTATTGTTATTTTACTCGTCATTAATATTAACCTGTGAATTATTTAGGAAAGCGCTGGGCACGTTCGGTCTGGCGAGTCACGCGCACACCATCAAGATGAAGGATCTCAGCGGCGGGCAGAAGGCGAGGGTAGCTCTGGCTGAACTCACTCTAATGGCGCCCGATGTTGTTATATTGGTGAGTTCTATAAACGTAATCGTGGACTTATGTATTTTTATTTATAGTAGTCGGGTTCGTCCGCGGAAATACTACCACCATGCTTGTTTCTGTCGTGAAGCAACATTGCTGTGTTTCGGTTTCAACTGTGTGGGTGCCTAGTCCTTCAACTTCTTCTTAGGGCGGAGGTTGTTGGTGTGTCCGCACTTGGTCTTGCGCAGTTGGTGATATAATACTTTAATACAAGTCGACAAAAAACGACGCATTATGATACCACTAGCAGTTGTAACCGAGCTTCGCTCGGAATTTTTTTCGTTAATTTGTATTTTTAAGAAATCATAAGAGTCATATTATCATTTTTATTGGTTTATTCTTACTGAACAACTCCATCTGCTGGACATGCTTGCAGTTAGTTGCTCACAATCGTCAATAGATGGCAGGAGCAGTCACATATTCAGTTTATGTTTAATTATTGAACTCGGAAAGAAATAATCATTTTCTTAAAATGAATCCTAGCTAGATCAATTTATCGTCTCCGAAAACCCCTGTATACTAAATTTCGTGAAAATCGTTGGAACAGTTTCCGAGATCCTAAATATATATATATATATATACAAGATTTTCTCGTTTAAAGGTATAAGATTTGTTGTGTACAGGACGAGCCTACGAACAACTTGGACATAGAGAGTATAGACGCGCTCGCGGAAGCCATCAACGCGTACAAAGGCGGCGTCATCATCGTCTCTCACGACGAGCGACTCATCCGTGAGACGGCGTGTACGCTTTACGTTATCGAAGACCAGACTATCAATGAGGTAAGCTTACATGACGATTCTACAAGCAGATAGGCGAGCAAACGGACGAATAGACAGACAGACAGATAGACAGACAGACAGACAGACAGACAGACAGACAGACAGACAGACAGACAGACAGACAGACAGACAGACAGACAGACAGACAGACAGACAGACAGACAGACAGACAGGCAGACAGGCAGATACACAGACAGACAGAGAGACAGACAGTCAGATAGACAGACAGACAGACATGGACGTACGGATAGGTAGTCAGTCAGACAGATAAGCTTATTTTGTGGCACCATAAGGAGGGAGATATGAGAGGAGAAGGAGGGAGATATTTATCTTGCCAGTCATGATCAAAGAAATTAGTGCCAACTGTTTTTCTGCCTAATACTTGTTGCATTAGAGTATGATTTTAAACTATACGTATTTACAGGTGGACGGTGACTTTGACGACTACCGTAAGGAACTTTTGGAGAGTCTCGGCGAAACCATCAACTCGCCTTCGATCATCGCTAACGCGGCCGTCCTTCAATAAACACTCAAATATCACTTCTATTCCCACTATCTTCGATGTGTTATCGCGAACCGAAACCGAAATTCGGGTACGTTCTCTTGTTTTACAAATATTGTTCTCATTCATAAATTCCTGTCACTATAGCGGTTAGGTTAAATATTATTGTCTCCGTCACTTTCATGTTAATAAAGAGAGATGGCAACAAAATTAGTGGGTTGCTAAGCAAGTTGAGTGCACAAATATAAATAAGACCCCTAAAGTGTATGTAATGTAAACCAGGGCAAGATTATAAACGATTTTTACTAAAATGATCTCCTTTATTCGATATTGGTCTTTATGGTAGTCCATCTACGGTACAGTTTAGGAGGGGTTATTCCATACATACATTTTAAATACATTGTACTTGTAAATACAATATCTTCGGAGTAAGAGAAACGTCTTATCTTTTCCATCGTAGGCTCCTAAACAGATGAACCGATTTCGACTTATTTTTGGTTTGATAGGTGACTTGATCGAGAACGTTCTATGATCTGTTCAGTCATTCTACCGTTCATCCGCTCTTTTGTAGTTGATGAAAGATTGTTTTATTTTTTGTGTAGTAAATTAATTTCCTCAGTCGAAAAGTAGCCTATAATGTTAAAAAGAAAGCGATTATGCGCCGTTTGTAAGCAAATCGCTGAAAATTTAAGAAAGAAGGATGTATTTCTGTATTTTAACTTATCGATTGACTTGTTCAGAAAGTAATTCTCCCGAAAAAGGAAGGGTTCCTCAACGGTTCACTAATTTTGACGATATTGTATTTGTTAGTCGCGGGCACACAAATCCTCTTAGGCCCGGATTCCGAAACAGCGCTTGAGTCTGAGTCGGGCCTCAAGCATAGATTTTATGACAGTTCTCCATTAAAAAGTGTCAAAAATCTGTGCTTGAGGCTCGATTCAGACTTAAGCACTGTTTCAGAATACGGGCCTTACCCCCGAATACTGAAACGCAACTCAGATTTAAGCCCGTCTCAAGCGACGAATATTTGACAGATTTTCATTGAAAACTGTCAAATATTCGTCGCTTGAGACGTGCTTAAATCTGAGTTGCGTTTCAGTATTCGGGGGTCAGTCATCTATAACGCAATCATTCGATTTGGATCACATAAGTGCCTACTTTGACATATTATGTAGATAGACTCACAACTCGTCTTCTTAATAAAACTATCAATTTAATCTTCCTGAAGGGCAAGTCCCACTACGAAATATTGTTTTTGTTTCGCCTATTTGTCTCTCTCTCTATTGTATGGAGAAAAGATAATACAGCAAAAAAACATTACGTAAAAACGATCGAAACGAGTTGTTGTCTCATCAATTTTCAATACAAAAGAGCACACGAAAACAACATTTGGTAGACGAAATGTTGTAAATGCACTGGGACTTGCCCTTCTGTATACATAAATATCCCTATTTTAGCATGAAACCGAAAACGGTAGGTATTATAAACAGTTTCAATAAATTCACTCGAATTTGTACTAAGTATTTATTTTAATTATGCGTTCGTGTTACACGTTATTAATATAAATATGTACTATACGATATTGATGCTGTGTACAGTCTAAAATGTTGAATTATATTTGTTTACACGAATAAATTTTATTACAAAATTATAATAATATTTTTATTCAAACTGTATGCATAACTAGCGATCTGCCCTAGCTTCGCACGGGTCATAGCCTATATAGCCTTCCTCGATAAATGGACTACGCAACATAAAAAAATCCATTCGGACCAGCAGTTTAGAGATTAGCGCAACCAAACAAACAAACAAACTCTTCAGCTTTATATTATTAAGTACCTACTAGCTTTACCCTGCCACGCTTCGCTGTGGCACATTGTAGTTGACAAAAACAATCCCTGATGCGGATTATACATCATGCTAATATTTCAGCTCGATCGGTGCAGAACGTTTAGAGTTTTTGAAGCGTACACAAACCAACATAACATTTTTATGTAAATACACAAAGAAACTTACAATTAAACAAAATATTTACAAAATGTACAAAATACACAAGAAACAGTTGAGCTATCTGCAGATCGTTACAAACGATCTAGAGATAGCTCAACTGTAAATACATAATATAGAAGATAGATGAGGTAAAATGTAGGATAGTTTAATAATTTTCTTTGAAAGAGATAACGATAAAACCGCTGACAAACGCCAGTAAAAGGAGTACCTATAAGCCGACCGACGACCAATCTTCAAGTTTTTCCTCAATTTGCGCGCAGCCTTTCGCCCCTCCATTACAAACTTCTCAGCTTCATTAGAGGATTTAAAACGCAAATTTCCTTTTCGATTGTAACTTTTTTCCACTTCTTAAAAGAAAGCTTCTTTTAAAACTTGAAAGAAAATTAGTATCCTTCCTTTGAGGGTCGGAACGTGTTTTAAGAGTTTCATTTGGTCCTGCTGACTCAATCTGTTAGAATAATAATGTTTCCGCAGTTGGAAATACTTGGTTTAGTTACGTACCTCTTTAGGTAACTACCTCTTTTATAACCAAGGCACCTGTGTAGTAAAGAAGATGAAAAAGGAAGCTACCTTCAGGCGTCTTCTAGCTCGCACATTTCAAGAATTTGATGGAAACAATATGAAAATCGTTTTTTAAACAACCAGTTTTCGGAGAATTACATTGCCAAAGATTCGACCCAAACTTTCCTACAATAAAAAAAGATAAAAGAAGATATTGGCTGTACCTTAAGTTTTAACGAGAGACTTACCGTACAATTTTACCTGCTACTACGAGACTGTGTATCATTGAATATAGCAAAATTGATTAAATATAGTAATATTTTCTTCTAAGACGACGTAGAAGAGCCTAATAGCAAACGAGCAAACCACAACCAGATTTCCTCTGCACGCTAAACGCATTACTTTGAATTATCCACTAACAAGCCAACAATGAGAGACTTGCCGTCACCCCAAGAGCCTATTACTGTCTGGAGAGCATCCCCGCCCCTCCTTATGTTATTCTACTTCTGCAACCTTGTCAAACACCCTATCCTATAAATCGTAGAGAATTCCGCACGAAACGCGCTCTGCTTTATTATGACAAAGTCCTAAAACTCCAAGTGGAATAATTCTACATTGCGTACACAATGGGAGCGATTATACTCTCCCCCGCGACATGATTTTATTTGTGCAGTTATTGCGTCGCCGAAGAGATATTTAAATTTCATTAGGTTTGTTTTACACTTAATTTGTGAGGGGAGTGTTGTATTGTATCGTTGGGGTGGAGCCCTATTATTGCTTGAGCTTTCCAACTTGTTTCGAATGCCCTCTGGGCTTAACTATTTGAATTAAGTAGGTAGATACACGAATCAGATAAGTCACCCCATTATAGTTTTATCGGCCATTATCTCTACCTACGATCGTTTTTAAAACGAAGATTAGGACGTATTAACAACTGCTGAGGTTTCGGGTTTCGGTGATAGATTTCATACCAAAGTATTTTGTTCATAAGAGTCATTCTTGCCTGTGGCTCAGTTGGTAGTAGCTCTGCCTTCTGCGCCGTAGGTCGTGGGTTCGATCCCCACCGAGAACAAATATTTGTGTGGTGAACATAAATGTTTGTTCTCTGTCTGGGTGTTATATTGTATTCTAAGTATGTATTTACAAAAAAAAAAATTTTTTTCAAGTATTATATCAGCTATCTGGTTCCCATATGTAGGGTTTGCTCTGCTTAGTTTGGGGCTGGGTAGTGTTGTGTGAATGGTCCAGAATATTTATTTTATTTATTTATTATTTATTCTCGGCAGTTTAATTTTACAGCTACTTATCGAACTCTGGACAAACAGATTCAGTATTTTTGTAGTCAATCCTGTGTTTCTGTGATTTCACTTTGCAGAGCTTTATTGCTTGAAGGTCACAGGATTGTCATTAAATGTCTCTTGTTTATTTCCTGAATAGATTTCAAAACAAAAATGTACTAGAGCAACAAAACGCACTTTATCAGGTGGCAGTCGCTTTATTCCGCTAATGACCAACCCTCTGGGGTAATAAAAGTCGATATCAGCCTCCGGTCTGACCACTGGCGGAATGGTTTTGATACTTTACGGTAAATAGCTGAAAAATGAGTTTTTTGTTGGCCATTGTCTATTAAGCCATCGTTTGCATCACATTTTGCTGAAGTAGTTATAATAGATCGGGTACATAAATCCTGAAGCATGGCACATCATCATCATCAAGATGTAGGTTAAATCAAGACGATTTTGATCAAACGTTTCGTATCGGATACACCTCACTTGCTCTTTTTTTTTAAACATAAACAAGTAGAACTAAATCTGGTATTTCTGATCTGAAATGTTTCTAAATGTTCCTAAATAGTCCTGTATAATAAATGGCATTCAGGTATCTGTCTACCTCTCTCTCTTGAGTAAATGTAATTTTAACAATAATTACTCAAGTACCAAGGCCTATTTATCAGGGTGTCTGCTCAGCGAAGCGCAACTGAGAATTAGCGGCGACGGGAAAGAAAAATGATTGTGACAGTCCGCCGAACGCCACTAATGGAGTCCACGTCTGCGAAATACCCCACTTAAAGAGCTCTACCGCGCACACTATTTATAAATCGCCTTTTCCTTCCTAACTTCTTTTATCTTTATCTTTAAAGCCAAAGTTTTCTTCAGTCAGGCATCATTGATGCTCCTCTCATACGGTAGGTAAAGGTAAGTGGTAGGGGAATCAAACAAATTTTGATATTTGAAGTACCAAAGCAGACACATACATCTTCATTTTCAATCTAAAAGAGTCGCGACTACTAAATAATAATTCGACGTAGACAAACTGACCGAGTGCTACGAATGCTACGAAGATTCCGGCTTTCGTAGCAGCACGCACCGTAGCGCTTAGTTTTCGTAGCATTAAGTCTACAGCTTTTTTGGCAAGAGACTCCGCCCACTAATCTTTTCACCATTGATGAGGTTGACCTTGCTGTTGACCAAGAAATAATTGTGCTAAAGACATAATGAACGTGATGAATAGGCAAAAATCTGTACCTACCGAAACCTCTAAAACCATGCAATATGTTCTTCAGCAACAGTACTGTTTCAGTGCGAATAATTCATTTAGAGGCGAACAATGTGTCGGTGGAATTATTAGCACTTTGCGGCGCGGTATGATTGATGAGGCCCGATGAGTAATAGCAGCGAGTGATACCCGTTGTCGCGACTAAACTATTCTCGCAACTGAATGAGGAATGTAATTGAATTTATATCATCTAGCTCTATAAAACATCTCATTCATAGATATTCTATTTTCAGACATTACTAGTTCATTTGTTGTTTGATGCAGGTATAGTCATCATCATTTTCTTGTTTTTTCCACTAGAGTCGGCACAACAGGGTCGTTCTCCTCTCACCTCTATTAGCCGTCATTTCAGCGGTAAATCTTTTCTTACCCATGTAATTCTTCACACAATCCATCCACCTTTTCTTTAGCTAACCTTTACTTCTATACCCGATGCAACGAGAAGAGTGCTAGATTTGAATGTGGATCATTCAAATCTAGCACTCTCCTCGTTACATGACATTCTTCCCTTCGTATGACATGCCCGTAACACGCTAACCTATTGCTCATATTTTCAGTCACTGGCACCACTTTCAAATTTCCGCTGATATACTAAAAAAAAACAAAATCAAAAGTGTTCAAAAATCTAAATTCAGTAGAATCGCAAGGATCACTTTAAAACGTCTTAAAGCTAGGTGAGTCTAGATGCCAGTTCCACGCGACCGAAGCCTAGAAGAACAGGCAACAAACTACGGCTTGGTTCCTGATGTTTGATGTATGGTATGGATGTTATATTATTTGCACAGAAATACCCGCCATACTATGTTCATAAGGAAAGAATTACAAGGCTTCCCAAGGCGCCCCTGTGTGCTATGAGGCAAAAAATCCCGGGTCGAGCTATAAACGCGATTAGACAAACATTTCCTGACGCGAGCCACTTTTTCCAAAACTTAACGAATAAATCAGATCGGTGGTGCGTCGCAGTTTTCTCGTCGTCTTGCCAAATTTATGTACCGATCGGCCCTTTCGTATGGAGATGTGGTCCGCTATTTACATATAAATACCTCGATTATTTGAATTATTCAATCGAGAGGGGGCGGCACTGACAAATCACTTCCTCGAGAGATAACACAAGTCGGTGGGCTGGAGATCAGTTTGACGTGTGCTGGATATATACCGCCGGAGCAACTAACTTTTTACGACCTTACTTATTATTCGATGAATTTGTTCGTATTATATTTGAATAATTTGTATATGCTACTGATTAGCTAGAGTACTATTTATTATGGTCCCTAACTATAAATATTGTGGGCAATCCAATCAAGCCACAAATTAAGCAGTTTTTATTATGGGAACGAGATAGCTGATATATTAGTTATATGCATTTTTTGTCAGTACATATTTAAAATACAATATGACACCCAGCAGGCCTTTGCCAAAAAAGGGCAAACAGATAGTGACAGTGTCGATGTCGTAGTGTAAAATAAAATTTAGTTATAAAAGTACATCTGTAATTAAGGCTTAAAATAAATAAATAAATAAATAAATGACACCCAGCAGAGAAAAAACATCTGTGATCACCACTCAAATATTTGTTCTCGGTGGGGGTCGATCCCACGACCTACGGCGTAGAAAGCAACGAATAGCAACGAAGTACCTATAGTAACGAATTCTAATCCAATAAAAAATAATTAAGTATTTCTACCTAGCTATGCAATGTATCAATATTTTGCTCTGCGCCGCTCTTATAAAGGGTAAAAAATAAAAGAGAATAGCTAACCAGTAGTGGCTGTGTGTAGTTTTCCCGGTTTTATGTGCACTCACGTGCCATTTAGTCCGGGAAATAGAAGTTTTTGTATGGAAATCGGAGGCATTAAGCCCCTGGGACTCGGCGGCGAGCTCTGCCTATTGTTGTTAGGTAACTCCCATAAAAGTTTATCATTCGGACATAAAGCTTTGGATGTTTTTGCCTCAGTTACAGCTTACATTCAGGATACCTACACTAGTTTTAAACCTAGAAAAGAGCGGAATTGGACCTTGCACCTTTATGTTAGCAGAACTCAAGAAGACCGAGGAAAACTGATATTTTATCAAGTATTTGTAGCTTTGAAAAATCGTGCAATCGTTTATACAAAGGTCAAAGTCCTCCTCCGTCGGTCCCTCTCTGCTGAGGATCGTTTGTTTTTGACGTGATAACGTCTTATAAATCGATGGAGCCGGCTGCACGCACGAAAAAACATGACTCATGCGTCGTTACGTCGTTTCGTCGTTCCATTTACCTGAGCCCGAGCCCGGGTCGGGTAATGGGTAAGGGTAAATGAGGGTAAGGGTAAATGAGGGTCCGGAGGGGGTCCGAGAGTTCGAGTCCGAGTCCGAGTCCGCGAGTCCGCGAGTATTTTCTTATGACGTTATCACGTTCAACTATCGTCAGTAAACCGACTTTACAGACAACCGATTTTTTTTTCGAAGAACTTTTCGTACGGTTTCCTTCTACTTGCCCCTTTCTTCCTGGAAGCTGGATATTTTTTATAATAATAAATGTTTTGCAGTTCTTTTTTCTAGGCCCGTTTCACAGACAAGTAGAGAAGAAAAAAAGTTTATTCCATAATCGATTGTTTCCTTCCATACAGCCAGTATGTGCTACTTATCCAGAGTGTCGGATAAGGATCTCCCGGCACTAATCCCGTGTTCTCTCGTTACAGTGCTGAGCGTGATCGTGTTATTGTCTCGCTGCAAAGCGCCCGTTACATCAGATAACGTATAAACACCATTTTGATATGTTAATGTGCTAGCAAATGTTCGCGAATGGGTGCGGTTTAGCACCTCTATGCAAACGGACATTGCGTATTTAGGTTTGTTTTGTCTTTTATTCGTGTTGTTTGATCCCTCTTCCCAGGGGCCAAGCAGGTATCTCTTTTTTGAATTGTTGTCTTCAGTCTTATAATCTGTCTGTCAGTTTTATAATAAGAAGCGTTGGCTTCTAACAAAAGCATCAGCTGAGGACATGTCTTATTTAGCAAAGAACGTCCATAACTCTGGTCACCCCACATTATTTGGAACCCAATAGTTTCACCTCATTATTAATTAGGCAAGGTCACGCCTCTCCGTAAAAGGATTTTTAACTGACTTGAATTTTTTTACGGTTCGCTTTTGCATAACTTCGTCATTTATGAGCCGAATTGATATTTTTTCTGAAAGGTAATTTGTTGTTTGACTGTACCACAGATAAGATAATACTATACTGTACCTTCAAAATCATCTGATGACCTCAAGCTTAGAGTTGGCGCGACCTATGTCCGTATGTTCGTCTTTCACAAAGCACCACATAATCATCATTGTATTTATTACCAATGTCTTTTCCCGCAGATAATAATGCTAGCTGATAATATCGTTGTTTTTGGAAGTGATTTGTACAAAGCGTTAAATAGCACTCTCCATTCGCACAAAGGCTGGGGTGCGAGTGTGTGGATTAAGATCTTATCGATGGTGTGCGGCTGCCCATACAAACTACAGCTGCTAAAGGCTAGCTGGCACACTTTACCAAACTAGCCATTCTAAACAGGCATGCCTACGTAGTATTGATAGCCGGTTTTTGTAGAGTGGGACATCCCTACTCGGTCGGGAACTACGCGTCTCGGCAAATATCCGCTATTTTCATATTCTCCCGAGAATATGAAAATGGCGGATATTTGCCGAGAATTAGTGCTCTCTTTATTATAATTATTATAAGAGTTCTGCGGGGATTCATTGGTTAAATGTCTTCCCTATAAAAAATATAGAAGATAAATTACCACACCCACATGTGTAGGTGTTTTTCATAAGTGAAAAAAGTAATTAAAGTCGGTTCTGAATCCTTGAATTATTCTTTGAAAATAGCTCATTAAACTAAAAACCACCAACCAATACCCATACCCACCAACCAGTACCAATACCCAGCAGTGGGTTAAGTCGGGCTGCATATGACGACTATACTGAGTCTGATTTAAAGCCTAATTCTCGGGCCGACCGAGATTTTCAATGTCCCATAAATACACATTGGCAATGCACAACCCCGCACTTTTTCTACGTTTTCCGTATACCGTAGCTGTCGAGGCTTCTACGAAGAGGTCGTCGATGAATTACTCAAGGAAATCATCCATTCTCTCTTCGAAAACAAGCAAAATAAAATTTCAAAAAAAGCAAAATAAGATGAGCCGAGAATTCCGAGAATTAGGCTCCTGATTATTTCGTTGAAACTAATCAAAAATGATAATCTGTACATGATGGAAGTGTTTCTGCTGTTCCAATTTATCCTGCGGTGGGTACAACTGCCGTAACCGCCACCATCCGCCCGACCGACGATCATATTGATCATCAGTTAGTTAACGCTAATGCGATGTAATACGACCATTGTTCATGCATTGTATAAAAGACAGACCTTCATACTATACCTACATAACGATCAGTTTACTTAACAGTTTTACTTCACATAGAAAAATAGTAGAAAATTATGAAATATAAGTATAATATAAAATATATAGTTGAGAAATATTCTATAGATCTCGCGCCAATGTCTTTTTTTTATTTATTCTGTAGCCGCAACGCATTGCATTCTACCAAAGTACATTTAAAAAAATAAAATGCTGCTATTTAAAAAAAAAAAGGGAAAAAACTTTTCCCCGGGAGGAAGAAATGCTGTTTGTTTCGCTCTGGTAGGTACCATTAATGATGATATTTTTAAGCAAGAAGAGTGAACAGAAAATTTATAAATTTGAGAAAGCCTCTACTTACTCTCCTTACTACTCTGCTCTTCTCCCCTCTTCTTACTCTACGTTCTCAAAATTGTTTACTTAGGACACAATACAACGTTGGTAGGTACTAGCATTAATGGCAAGTCAGTTTTAGTTCTGCTCTGCACAACTTTAAGTGCCCATTTTAAAAGCACAAAAGTTCGCTTCCGATCGGATCGGATATTGATCGGTTCAAATCTCTCCGGCTACTGCTCCACCCTCTCTGTAGAGTAAATCGCATTTACAATGTTTCAACATCGCTAACATGTTAAAACAGAACTAATGGACATTCGCTCCAGTCTCAGGCCGCAGGAGACGAATAATACAAGTAAAATGGTCCCATCTCCACGCTTCATTAATTTTATTGCCCCGAGGCGCTCCTGACTCAAGCCGAAAGGCCGCCGCGCCGCTGCCTCTAGCGAAAACACACCATTATTATGTGTTGCCAGCGTCTCAAATCAAATAAACACAAGCCATTATGCGTGCGCGTATTTTGGATTGCACTCACTCTATCTTTTGTCTCTGCTACAACTGTCAACATTTTGGCGCGTAATCCTTTTCATGTGCGCACAACAATGAGTTTCAACACTAATGTAATGGAGATATTAGCGCGAAAGCGTAGCGGAATAATTCAGATATGGTTTTTTGGCGGCGGCGCGCGACACAATGGGATTATTCTCCATTGATCATTGCTTATTATAAGTAGCTAAGGGTGCGCTACATGAAAACTAAATTTGGTTTATCGGCTATTATGGAAAGTAGGTGTTAATGTTGGAAGTGTTGGAGCTGTGATTTATTTCGTGTTCGTGACTACTTGGTTTTCCACAGGCTTCCACGGAAAACATTACTACCAAAAGTTATTGTTATCCTAAATTATAATTACTTAATTAAGTACCTACCTACCTATTTAAAATGAATAATCTTACTTGAGATTAGGCCCTCATAACGCTGTAAGTACTTAATTTACTAGTTAGTTAGAAAATGTATAGTAAAAGAGTGTTAAAAATAAATAAATGGGCGGTGAAAAAACGATTGAGCGGTGGTTACGCGCTGAAAGGCAGGGAGCTGAAGGCCAAGTGGCACAATGGCCAACTACTAATGTTTACTCAACTCGGAGCGCGACAAAGGGCCGGAACTATTGTTTGTTGGGAAAGCTTTATTTCGTACCCTCGGCCCGCGTCGCAGCGACAATAGGTTGCCCAACTTAAAAATATATTATCTCGCTCTTCGTTAGGAAAAGAGGATATGTCTTCCTTTGTATAGGATTCTTTTGGATAAACAAAACATTAGATACTATCCAAAAATCGTGAGAGGGAAGTCACTACCATCCCTACTACTGCAACAAATTGACACAAAATCATGTTAATTAGGTACCTACTTCATGCAGGTACTAGGTAATTTTTAAATTAGATTCGTACATAATTATAAAATTATCGCTTATTATTCACTTTTTAGCGGCTCGCTCAATGTCTCTTGTCACTGTCACTTTCATGTCAACAGTTAGAGATGGCAGCAGAGTTATCGGTCTGGTAAGCTAAAGACTGTTAACAATCATGAATTGTAAAGTCCTAAAACAAACAAAGAGCAAATAAAGGAGCATAAAGGAATGTTAAAATAGTAAGTTTGTCTTATCCATATAATCCAACAACCTCTCCGAGCGGGGCGCTGGAGAGTTGAAAATTATCCTTTTCACGAACGACCTTAAGCATAATAGAGAAAGCACTTAAGCCATTTTCTCCGCCTTTGAGTGGCGTAAGCGCGGCCGTTTGCTGGGGCTACATCTCTCGAGCTAGAACATCAACCATTACACCCGAATATACCTAATCGAGCTATTCCATGTGGCTAGTTGTGTGAGCAAGCGACGGCGGCCGAGGGGCGGACGCCGGTTGAGTGCGCAGCTTTTCAGGCTAATGTGCCCATTGGGCGGCGCTAACAGCAATTAGGCAACGAGCAAATGGCTAGTGCATTACCGACGACATAGATTGATTTATAGGGTAATCGAAGAACCTGATCCCGGTCATTCGTTACGAGTTGAAACACCAGCTGCTCGATACAGTCATTACCCCCCACTGCACCGTTCAACGGAGTTAAGTATCAAAAGTGATCGGTAGCGTGACCCAAGTCGATTGCCTACCAATAAGTCAGAATAATGCCAAATTGATAACTTTTCGAAATTGTCTAGAATTGATTTCACATGAACAAAAATGAAAATCCATTTTCCGCTGCTGATTTGTCACGCGATTCACTTTTGACCTCTTACTATTCGAATATGTCCATAAATAAATTGATTTCATACGATGTAGGTATGTAATAATAAATTCATGGCCCTTAGAATCACTGTTCTCTACATCGACATCATGTTTTTTGATATTCTTCACGTAAAAGATCACATCTGTTAGTGGCCGGGCATCTACGTACCGATCTATGAATAATAAATGTATCGAGCCAGCCGATTGGGGAAATTGAATTTTATAGTTCGTAACACACACACAGGAGGACAGATGTCACAAAATGGCCCTTCGCCGGCGGCGGGCACAAGGCACTTAATCGAAATGTCAAATTGAAATCAAAATTAGGTCGATTGTAGTGTTAATAATTAAATAATGATGGGCTGTGTGACGGTGTGGTAGCATTTGTCCACATTAAGGGGCTCTACACTCATAGTTTGTGTGATGTGAAGGGTAGGTGTCTCTTTGTGATTAACCGAGTTATTTCTATTTCGTTGGACAAATTATCGGTCCATTACGTAGAGTACACAATGACCGGCTTTCCATTAAATTATATTGGAACTATTCAAATGTCACTTTGGTATGATACAAACAGGGAGGCATTTTTCCCCATGCTTCAATAAATATAAGGTGGTTTATTTGTGTAGATCGATTACTTTTACGAGTTTACCTTTAGTTTGTCTTTGTAGTACTCAGTAAGTATAGATACCTACCTAGGTACCTGCATACTATTTATAAATACCTAAAAACCCGATACACTTTCTACAGCTTTCTTTTAACAAAACCACTTGAATGTTACACAATCTCGTAATGCTTATTATAAACCTACCGTTGATAATGAATTTTAAATTGAATTATAACAATGAATCTCTGATTCTGAAAGCACGAAATATCTACAACAATATCGGATAGCAAAGTAACAAATTGAATTTGTTTCACAACTGATATATTGTCGTTAATTGATTTCCCCTCAAGAGCTTTCGCCTCCCTACGAAGTGAGTTAGATAAATTCGCGCTATCCGTTTACATCATTAAATTTTATTAGTGGCAACACAATAGGGGCATCCACGTCTATTGAGAGAGCGAGTTTTCCGGCTGTGACGACACAGGGTTGTCGGAGAGAAATTATCACCAACTTTTTTAACGGTCTGCAGATAGCTCGACTGCTTCTGTTTTGTACATTGCATAAATACTTGTATTAAATGTAAGTTTATTTGTGTAAATTAAGCGTATCTTTTATCAATTTGTTTTAATTAATATTTAAAAAACAGCAAGGTATACGAAATCGCACTAAATTAAAAACATACCAAATAATATAAATTTATTATTTATTGTCTTTTAAAAATATCTGGTAGCTCTAGCTAGACGATATTATCCCGACGATATGACCCTCAAAGGCTCTCAATTATAAATAACCTGACTACCCTTCTTGCTGCTGCCTTGCTACGTTTTTTTTACGCCCGATCTTCTGCGGCCCTGCTACGGCCTGGCTACGGCCCGGCTCCGGCCCAGGCTACGTCCTTGCTACGGCCCTGCTACGGCTCAGCTACAGCTATGCTACGGCTCTGCTATAACCTTGCTACGGCCCTGCTACATCGCCCCCCACCAATTTCTATTTCCTTTTGGCGCGAATTAAGCAGGCTATTAAGTCGGCTTTGAGACGTATGACGAATCATAAAGCCGAACGGACAATGGCGGCGCTTTCACATGGATATGGCCGATTTGGAATGAAATAAAGTTTCTTTGTGAATAGAGGAATCGGAGGAAGTTTTTTTCTAGCTAAGCCCTTTTTGTCATGTTTTCTTCAGAATATTTTCGTCAGGAAACATTAAAGTCAACATCATTTACCTCTTTGTAAAGGGCAGTTTTCTTTTCAATTGTGTTTTCTGTACATCTTAAAAAATACACGACATGGTTTGCTTAGTATAGATGTTGATTTAAAATTGCAAATATTATACCCCCCATCTCTAACTAATCGCAGGTCACTAACCTTTGCCAACAACTTAACTTTATCAGTCTCAAGCTCAAGTACTAAGCCCGAACGGAACTTTCTTGGCGCTTTTTTCACTAGTTCCGTTACAAAACCTCTGTTGTAATAGTTTTCCTTGTAATTACCATCACATTTATAAAATAGATAGCGTGTCATAAGTAATCAGTATTACCTACCACTGTGTGTTAATCTATCATAATGTCAAGCAGGTGAGTCGATGCGATGAGGCTATTATTTCAAATTATCATTTCAATTCTATGCGATGTCTAATCCATTAATAAATGTGACAGAACTGAGTTAGTGGAGATTTGGTTTTCTTTTAACTGAGGGGGGGCACATGAGGTGGACCCATAATCACCCCACCAATTGCAAATTACAACAGAAGAGAGTAAGTATAAGGGAACGGAAGGTAAGGTTCGGAAAATAAATCTCTCCGTGAAATGGAATAGTCTTCTTCTTGTCATGTTACTAGTTTTTTGAACTAGCGTATGGTGAAGTGATTAATTGAGTAGTATAGGTAAGGTAGGTTAGTAAGTACCGAGTAAGGTAATCACAATAGGTCTTCGTATCGTGTCACTGGTTTTTTCAAACCAAGTATGTTTTGTGTGCGCCTCAAAAAGGCTCTTTTCGTGCGCTTGTTTTTGAATATTTTCGAACTTTTAGGATTCTACGACATTCCAAATAAGTAAAAACGTGTTCGATGAAGTGGATTTGAAATAAATACAAGTAGGTAACTTTAAGTAGGTACCTAGTAAGCAGATAAGTATAATAAAGCTGAGCAAGTTCTTATTCATCTCTGAGTATGGGGATCCCGTCCAGCTTGATCAGCTGCTGGATACGGTTGGCGACCTGCGAGCGCCACGTGTCCACGTCTGGCTGGTTCTCACATATCGGGTTACCGATGAACACGAGGTCTCTCAACGCTGGGCACTCCTGGTAAAAGTATTGTATATTAGGTTTGGGATACGTGAAATGACGTGAGGATTGGGGGAGTGAGTTGTTTGAACTGCAGCAACTTCTCGGAGAAGGTAGACATTACATAGTCGAAACGTCGGGAACAGAAATAAAATAGGTGATAAAAAGTTAAGCACACATTGAATACTGTAAGCAAACGAATTGAGTTTTAGCTGACATTTCACGAGTAGATTTTGCCGGGTTCTGAATCTTTTTATGCACACTGAGTGACTGATTGGTAGAGACGCAACTGGGTTCGACTCCTGCAGTTGCTGCAGTGGAACAAATGTGGGAATGGTCTGCAGAACGTTCGGTTCCTTTCACTCACGAATGGTAAGTACTGTTATGCTTGGTTTGCGAAGATTTGCAAGCGACTCGCACTGGCAAGTGGCAGCCAGCGTTAGTTGTAAACCAACATTATGCTGAGTCAGAGCCCGTTTTGCGACACACAAGCTTCACACCGAAGTGAAGTATTAGGATTTTTTGTAGGTTTTCACAAATTAGTATTCTAACTCTCTTTACCTGCAATCTATTAAACTCCACCCACTCCTTGACTGCATTGTTGGACATGTAGAGCACGCGCAGATTTTTCAACGATCCGATACCTTTCAGCTTGTCTATGGGGTTGTAACTGATCCATAACTCTTCGAGAGTGTCTGACACTGTCTCCTGGAAATCACAAAATAATGTACTTATGTAAACGCTTGCCCGCAATCTCACCAGCGAGGTGGTACTTGTATGATATGTGTGTGTGAGAGGTGGAGATGAGTGTGGTAGGTATAAGTAATACGTCCGAACAATGACACCTGGTGACATTGATAGACTTACAATTCCAGCTAAGGATTTTATGTAGTTTCTTCCGAGAGACAAGATCTTCAGGCTCCTCATGCCTGCAATGCCAGCGATTTTGTCAATCATATTTGATGAGAGACTGAGCTTTCTGAAATAAAAATCACATCAGTTACAGATACCTACTTGCTTACTGCATGAGGAAGAATTTTTCTAACGAAGAAAAAGATGAGTCTCCTCTCAGCTGAGGATTAGCTTAGATTTTGTAGGACAGAAAAAATATGTGTTTGTTTGTGGCTGGAGCTTTTATTTGACTAGGTACCTACCTATTTACGGATGCGACGCAAGAAGTGGGAGTTCGATTCCCGCAGTGACAGGATCTCTGAATGGAAATATGGAACATGAAGACCGCTCACTTAATGTGAATATATCGAGTCTAGTTGTTGAGGTGGTAGCACTCGTACTTTCTGGTACCCGACATTACCATTGGTTTAATCTTCACTTACTCGCAAGCAACTAATGTAGAGAGAGCTCCATCCATTTTCTCTATCGGAGGATATTGGAATTGCATTTCCACGACCAACGCATCAGCAGCACTTTCCCCCTTTTCCTTCTCCCACTTCGCTATGGCTTCTTTGACTGTCGTTGGTTTCAGAGCCATGTCTTGTTACTTGCTATTGAACGAAACAAGAAGGAATTATTTAATGATTTTTCTTATTTTGTATGCTGGCGTTATTTCTCTTTGTTTACAAAACAAGTATGACAAGTGCCTATCAACGTGCCTAATCGTCAGAGACTTGGGTTAAGTAGGTACTCCTTGTTGTGCAGTTTTCTTACCTCTTTACTGTTAAAGCTTACTAAAAAGAACCTCGAAAGAAGGTCGAACTACACAGATCTGTGAAATTAGTTTATTTCATGAGCCGGTTTGACCGACAAGGGGACGATGAAAATCAAGTGAGCTGAAAGATTTTAAATCAAACAAACATTCCTTAGATTAGAGAAATCGTCACGAGGGTGGGGTCGGGGTTGCACAGTCAGTGTGATTTATTCTGTGGCTGGGTCGTGCCGGTTGGCCGGCGTAATCACGTCGCGCCCTCACACCTCCGTACCCTCGGCCTGAGCCCAGCGCTCGTCGCTGGAATAACAAGAAGGATTGCCGAGACGAGCGCCGGGCGAGGTCACGGGTTCTTTTATACTTACTTATATGGCTCAACCAGAAACATAACCACGTCCAAACAACTGAAAATAACTAAAGTAATAATAGGTACTTGTAAAGTAATAATATGTACCTACCTTGACCGCTTTAACGTAAATTCGTAGGACTGACTAGGACTTCTATGGTAAGCGCCTTACTAGACGAGTGTGCCTCAAAATACCTACTCATTGCTCTTCTTCTTCTTATCATGTCACTGATTCTTTCGAACAAAGTGTGGTGAAAGGATTTTAAGTGCGGCTCAAAGAGGCTCCTTTCGTGCACTTGACACATATTTTCGAACTTTTTAGGTTCTACGATATGCCGGTTTCCTCACGATGTTTTCCTTCGCCGTTTGAGAGCACAGCTGCAGGCATAGTGTAAAGAATTTTTTGGGCAGAAAAACTCATTGGTACACGACTGAATTTGAACCCACAACCTTAGGATCGGAAGGCAGAGCCGCTACCACTAGGCCACCAGCGCTTGACCGCTTTAACGTAAATTCGTATGCAGGAACTTCTATGGTAAGCGCGTTAATAAGAGGAGTGTGCCTCAAAATACCTACTCATTGCTATAATAGGATTTTTAAACAATCTACTAGCAAATTGGCGAGCCACCTACTCTACCACATATTAAACACATTAATGTCCCGGTTTTAAAATCTATAGGAAGATTACAACTTCTAAACAGGGCTTTTAGATCGGCAAATATTTATTCCACCCCATATATTAAACACAGCAATATTTTGTAGGCACGCTCCGCCACGCGATCTCTTCAAACTTTGCATCCGCGGCACGTGCTCTCAAAATGGATCGAGTTCTTTACGATATTTTTAAAACAACATGTAAACAAATTCGTAATAGAGTAAGAACATATATAGGTAAGTAAGTTGGTAGAATGAAATAAAATGTACGGCATGAGTCTCAATATTTACACGTAATAATATTTCTGATTTTCTCTCCTTGGTACCTGTTAAGTACCTTCTTGGTACCTACCTACTTATGAGGATAAGGTGATGTCTACCGTGCCTGTGGATTGAAGCCGTCGAGCGATTTATTTCCATTCCATTCACATTTCTGATTACGCTCAAGCAAAGCAAGACTCAAGCAAATTCGCTGCAAAAATGCTTCTACTATACTCCATCCACTCTTAAGTGGGGTAAAAGTCTTACCCCAATGCACTAAACCCAGCACCATACCCTTAGAGGATCCGTGCCTCCTTTCTGCTCTACATTTCAGTTGTAAAGTTTCTGAACGAAATGCTATTTCAGTGTCAAAGTGGCTTTGTGAACGTCAGAGAGTGGAGAATGTCAGAAGTCATAACAAACGCGATCGTGAACGAGCGTGCGGTAACGGTGCGGTACGACGAACCTAACCTCAATATTCTGTGTTTATAATTTAAATTTGTGAAAATGGATGATTTACAATTGAATATCAGTGTTTCCAAGCCGGTAAATATTGCGTGAAATATTTTATTTATCATTGTCATTAAAAATATACAGTATTTTGTTGTTATTTTATAGGGTAAAAAAAAATCCGCCAAGCCCAACAAAAATGCCTCTGAATACAAGTTCGTGTCTAAATCACAGTTCGAAGGTAAAACAATTGCTAGAAAAAGGCCTCAGAATGATGGTCAACGGAACCCGACCTTCAAAACACCCACAGAAGTGCCCCAGGCCAAAGTATCTAAAGTGGCACAAACACCAGTAAAAACTCTTGATTTGGCTACGAACTTACTTGATTTGAGTGAGAACAAAGGCAAATTTCATGGAAAAAGCTATCAAGATCTGAGTGATGATATTACCATAAAGCAGAAACCTAGAAGTGGTGGTTGGATATCATCTTTATTCAAGAATAATCCAACCGTTCCTCGTATGGGTCAGCGAGCTGTGAGGCCTCTCGTTGAGAAAGTGTTTGCTGGGAAAGTGTTTGCGGATCTTGATGTGCACCCTCATAGTGTAGCTAACCTGCAGCAAAATATGGGACTTAAAGAACTTATGACAGTTCAGCAAAACTCAATACCTGTTATTTTACAAGGGCGAGATGTTCTTATAAGGTTTATATATTTTTTTAAATCATAAAATTACCTTTTTGCCAACTATTTCTGCACTGCACCTTACTTATAAAAACTATTTCATTAGCTATTCCTCTTCTTTCTAACCAAATGTGGTGAAAGGATTTTGAGTGCGACTCAACGAGGCTCCTTTTGTGCAATCAGCTATTGATCGCTATAAATACTTACTCATATTCTCATTTTAATTGTAGGTCTCAAACTGGATCAGGCAAGACCCTAGCATATGCCTTGCCAATCATTGAGGGCTTGCAAGCGATAAGGCCCAAAATCAACCGACATGATGGTATTAGGGTGGTTGTGGTTGTGCCCACGAGAGAACTGGCTGTGCAGACGTATGAGCTCTTTGTGAAACTGGTCAAGGTATGAAATTAAACCAAATCGTTATCATCCACAGCCTGTGTTTATCCTCTGCTGGGCATTATGCTACTCTCTTTTTACATTATGACTGGCCTTTCAGCTCAGTTGGTAGTAGCTCTGCCTTCTGGGCTGTAGGTTGTGGGTTCAATCCCCACTGAGAACAAATATTTGTGTGGTGAATGCAGATGTTTGTTCTCTGTCTGGGTGTTATATTTTATTCTTAATATGTATTTACAAAAAAATACATACTAAATGACTGTTAAAAGTAAAGCTTAAATTACATGCTAAATGACTGTTAAAAACTTTCTCATTAATCTATCTTCAAAATAATATTTTTAGCCATTCATGTGGCTTGTGCCTGGGTTATTAAGTGGAGGACAAAAGAGAAAATCAGAGAAAGCAATACTTAGAAAAGGGCTGAATATACTGGTAGGAACACCGGGCCGGATAAATGACCACTTAAGACATACACAATCTTTGAATTTTGCTAAGACTGGGTAAGCAAACCTCTTTTTTAACAATAAATGTGAACTCTTGTTAGTTTTCAGTTACTGTTACTTGGAGCTTTAACTCCTCTAAGAAACATAAGAAAGAAACAGGATTGGTCTTCCTGGAAAAATACAGGGTGGTTTTTTGAGAAAGGTGGTCATGGCGACATCACCGCCCTTCTAAAAAAACGACCCTGTATTGAAGATTATATAGTAGACTCAAATATAAAAACATCACCAATAATTCTAAAGTAAGCAATTTAATTTTCTATAAAAATTTAATTTTTAATTGTATTTTAGTTGTTTAGTTTTGGATGAAGCAGATCGCCTGCTAGACATGGGATACGAAAAAGATGTAGCAGCTATTGTTAAAGCTATTGAAGATCATAAAAAAGCAGCCACCTATGATCCAATGGCGCTTATTAAACAGAATATTGTTAAGAAAATAGATACTGAAGAAGAAACACAAGAAACGGAACCTAAAGAAGAAGAACCAATCAAACATCATCTGACTGAAGTGTTTTTGTCTAAAGAAAGGCAAACTATTTTGCTGTCTGCTACACTGACTAAGGTATCCAACTTATCCATTTTATTACCTTTTAACACACAAGCTTCCGTTAAAGTATAATAAATAAAATAAATAAATATTGTGGACAATTCACACAGCACTACCCAGCCCCAAACTAAGCAGAGCTTGTACTATGGGAACCAGATAGCTGATATAATACTTGAATACATTTTTTTTTTGTAAATACATACTTAGATACAATATAACACCCAGACAGAGAACAAACATTTATGTTCACCACACAAATATTTGTTTTCGGTGGGGATCGAACCCACGACCTACGGCGCAGAAGGCAGAGCTACTACCAACTGAGCTAGAGGCCAGTCAAGTATGAAACAGTTCAAACACATATTGTGTCCAAAAGCGGTAGGTATTTTTGCTGTGAATGGCGCAAACAAATATGTACTAACCTCTATACTTTAATCATCCATTACTGGCCCTACTCTATTCAGGAAGGAACATTTTAAGCCTTCACCATCCAGACTCTCGCAATCTTTACAATGTCGTCGGTTACGCTTCGTGGTCGCTTTTTGAGAATCTTTCATTATTCAGTATATTTATTGCCTTATGCATGTAAATTTAACAGTGTCAGATCTTAGGACTAGTTTTTGAATCAATACATAATTTACCCTGTAAAAGTGTTGCAATATAGTAGAAGCGTCTTTATTTATCAGCATTTGTCTGCCCATTTCCACTTCAACTAGCTAACTTTGCGAGCCATGTCGATGACCTTTAGTTCTAAGAATTTCCTACTTCTGATTTCAAGCTCATCTTCTCATTCAGACTTAATCACTCACTCTTTTTGTTTAAATTGATATAATTTTCCTAGGCTGTAGAAAACCTAGCGGGAATCACAATGGTGGACCCTGTGTTTGTAGATACATCAGAGGGTAAGGCTTTGGTAGCAGATTCATTAAAACCACCACCAACTCTTACAAAAATTGATAAAGAAATTGAAGTAAATCATGAACCTGAACCTGAGAAAGAAGAAATTAGTGAAGAAGAGACTACAGTTAAAAAAGAAAAACCTTCAAAGATCAAAGAAGCAAAAGTAGAAAGCAAAAGAGGTAAGTCAATTGGAGTAATGTAATATTTGGATCAGCTCCTTTCTTTTCAGATTTTAGATACCTAGGTTTATGCTCTTCAGCATGTAAGTATAATGTTTCTAAAATAAATGCTGTTTTTAGGACTGAATGCTTTCAGTGGTTCAAAACATCTAGACCTATTCGATAAAACTGATGTCAGTAACTCAGCCACTCCATTGAATGGATCTAATAATGCTGAAGACAGCGACAGTGATTCCGATTACGAATATTTCAAAGTACAGAAAGAAATAGCAACTAAAATGGAAACTACTGAACCAGCTAAAAGCAATGCAGAAGAAATTATACCATCAGTTGCGGGCAACATATTTGTCGAGGCTGTGAAATCAGCTATAGTTGAAGACGAACTAATTCTACCGGCAACCGTAGCGCAGACATTCTTAGTAGTTCCAATGAAGTTGAGACTTGTGACACTTTGCTCCCTTATTATTGAACACTGTGTTTTGAATAAGAAGGGTGGCAAAATGATAGTGTTTATGGCGACCCTAGAAATGGTAGATTACCACTCGGAGCTGATTGAAACAGTGCTGACTAGGAAAGACGTGAAGGTGAAGAAAAAGAATGCAAAGAGTAAAAATTCAAAAGCGAAGAAGAGAAAAGCAGATGATGAGGTGAGATAGATGATTCTACTCTTTTTATTATTTGTAAATAAATCTTTACTTACTATGAAAATCTAGATGTCTGGTGGTTTTTTCTTGGAAGGGGTACTTACTCGAGAATTTTGTGTCTAGCTTCAGCATATCTGAAAATAAGTAATTAACTTTCTTCGCCCTTATCATAATTATCGACAGACTTACTAGTCCAGTGCTGGACGTAGATCTGTCGCAAGGCGTGATCCAGCGTTTGCCAGCTAAATTTAGTAGCTTTGAGTTTTATACACTACGCTTTCCTAAATTTTATCTCCACTGAAGTATTTAAGCCTGAGGTGATACCTGTTCGCAATTTCTAGAACTATCCACTCATCTGGTTCGTTTTTAGGATGAAGAGTCATCATCAGATGCTGACTCGGAGTTCGAGATAGACTACCAAGACCCGACAGAAGGAGGCTTGGTGCCAGTCGATTTGGAGATGTTCAGCCTTCACGGGTCTATGCCGCACGAGCAAAGGATCGAAGTTTTTAAGCAGTTCCGAGCGGCTAAGCATGGTGTGCTCATATGCACGGTAAGTACTACTTACCTACCTTTTTGTTTACCTACCTCTTTACATGGTCAAAGTCATGGAAATAATTTCAGATGAGCGCTTCTTTGTTGTGGAGAGTACGAATGTGTAAAAATGGCCGTCTTACTCGGTACCTACTTGTTGGTGTTGTTTTTTTTTTGTTTTTGGTTTCTTTTGTTGTTTGTTCGCTTTAGAGGTGCAACTAAAAAAATTAAAACGAATAATGTAATTTGTAAGAGATACTTTTCAGTTCAGGCAAGATTTGATTACAGTTGTAGGTACATCGCAAGATCGCTCTTCGGGGTGAATCACTAGTTTTAATTTGATTATGCATGGTCTATGCTATTAGTTCCTAGTTTCATTACGTCACGAACAAAACGAAATTACTTTTTATACAAAATCAACTCCAAAGGTCAATTACTAATTTATTTCATTCGTTCATTTCTATTCACAGTAACAATGAGGACATCTAATAAAGCACTGGATATTTTTAATTAACGTCCAATATTAATCTAACAATGCCACTGGTGGGCTAATGATTGCGTTTTAACAGTGGCATACCGGCCTATACTGACTATCTTTTATTCTGTGGTAGTGTACAGTCACCGACAAAACAGATTTCAAAACACTATTAACTTAAACCTTTTGAAAAATCTCATAGGTCGGTTGTATTGCAACTGGAAATGGTGGAACTGGATTTCTATGGGGTTTTTTCTGATTTGAGAATGTTCTTGAAAATATTTCATATAAGTTTTACTGGCAAGCGAAAGTATTTTTGAAACTTAAAACAGCTGCAAACGTTTGAAACACAAAACGGAACAGGATATCATTCTTATGTTAAACTTAAGTCAGTTTGTAATTCATTTTAATTATGTTAGAGCTTTGAGACGATATAGTAGATTGTTACACAAAGTATAACATACAACGTATTACAAAATTAAATTTTTATCAGAGACTATATTTATTACGCAGGCCGGAGGCCTATATTTTTTTCACAAAAATTTAGTTTTTACGATTCATTTCAAAATGTTTTGGGCAATATTTTCCAATTGGAATATTATATTTCAATTATGCAATTCTAATATTTTTCAATTATAATTTTAGGCATCGTAAAAACTTAGTTCGTTCAAGAATATCAAGTCCAGTGACTTCTGTCACTTACTGTACGGTAACGCAGTGTCTTCGGCGGTCACCTTTGTATGTATTGTTACGCCTCCGGCTATTAGCGAGGCATTCATGTCGACTCCACCAGGTCGGCAGCTCTCGCTTCGATTAAATACCTATTATCTTTATTTTTATCTATTTTTTAACTCACACCGCGCACAGTAGCTTAGATTTAGATACCACGTTTACTACAAGCAAAGTGGAGTTGCTATAGCAACGTTTTCAATCTACGTTTTCGTGGATTTTGAATTCCTGGTCAATTAATTGTATTTGTCACGCGAAAAATACAGCATAGCTCTCTCCATCATTATCATCTTCCTGCTTCAATTGGGTCGGCACAACAGGTTTTCTTCTTCCACTCACCTCTATTATTCGTCATCTCTGTGCTCACTCCTTTCATCATCTTTGACACAGTCCATCCATCTTTTATTTGGTCTCTTGTTCTATCCCTAACCATCTAACCACCATCCGTAGTACGTTTTGCGACTTTCAGCTTGTAGGCGTAGGTACGTGATAAATGCCGGAACTAGGAAATCTGTTGAGCAGAAGAACAAGGGTCACCAGCAAAGCTTTCATAAAGAAAGTTGAAATGCCAATGGGCAGGCCGTATAGCTCTTAAACCTGACGTCAGCTAGGGTATAATAAAAAAAAATCTAATTACAAAGTAATGCTCCAGACCAATAGACTGACAATTCTAAAGATAATCAATCCGTGCCAGGGCTTTTTGTTATACAACAATGTTAAGTGGTAACCATCGCTTATAACAAAACATTGCCTCGTAGGTCACGCACGTCAGGAACGTGCCCTACGATGCACTGCGCTGCGTCCATAAACTAGAGGCATACAGTTCAGCCTAACGTGCCAGTAATTTTACAGGCATCCTCTTCAAACTGAAACACAGCGATGCTGCTTCACGGCAGAAATAGGCATGGTGGTAGTACTTCCTCGGACGAGCCCTTCACAAAAAGCTCTACTACGACTTCCCCCCTATCATTTTCTTATGCTTTAAGCTTTATCGATACTATGTTTGAAGTGATATTAGAGGTGTATCTATAGGATGTGGCAGCCCGTGGTCTGGACTTGCCCCGTGTGGATTTAGTGCTGCAGTACTGCGTGCCAGCATCGGCGACTGACTATGTACACAGGTGAGAACTTCATATCTAGCGTCCATCGTCTTTCATATCGTTCTTCTTCTAAATTAATGGCATCTGTCCATTATGGAACAATTTTGCCAGTGTCAAGTGAGGATATTATACACTCATCAACATTGTCCAAGGATATTCCATTTCGAATTGATTTTCTGATTTTTCGAGATTTCGTTCCTGCTTTGATTTTTATTATTCTTCTTCTTACGTGTCACTGATTCTTTCGAACCAAGCGTGGTGAAAGGATTTTAAGTGCGCACTAATTTTTATTTATTTTGTAATTAAATAATATCAAACAGTTGTATTATTATTAATAATCAACACAAAATAAAGACTCTTGCCATATTTAGTTTTTAAAGAAATCATTTTCAGTTTTTGTAAAAATCGATAAAATGTTGAATATTCCTAGACAATGTTGAAGAATGTATTACATAATAGGCACGGCTTAAGCCGATGCCATTTTCCTAGTTTCACCACATTAAATTTAACATTTCGACTGAAATATTTTAGTAGTAGAAATAGTTTTGAAATAGTGTTGTGAACAGGGTAGGTCGCACCGGGCGGGCCGCGCGTGTTGGCGCCGCTGTCTTGTTCCTTCTGCCGAGCGAGGCGCAGTTCGTGAGACATCTTGAACAGAAGAGGATTCGGTGAGTTTCTCATAACTTGGTCATATTAACAAATTTCAAACAAAAAGAAGGAAGTTTTCGGTTTATGCTTGTAATCGCATGATTTCGTCATTTAAGAGCCGATTTGAAAACTTCTTTTTTATCTGAAAAGTAATATTTTTATTATCTATGTTTCATTTTGGAATGTCTTCCTTCGGCATTCGAATATAAAGACATACTGTACAACACATTTTTATCGTTTTTATTTTTATATTTTTTTATCGTTTCTATGTAACGTATTTTTGCTGTCTCATCTTTTTTCAAAGAGACAAATAGGCGAAACGAAAACAACATTTTGCAGTGGGGCTTGCTCTTCTGGTGTTTCTAAAGGGTTATTAGTTTGAGTGTCAAAACTGTGACGTTTTTCTTAGGCTACGTCAAACGGACGAGTCACAAGCCCTCGAGGCGTTACGGACGGTGGTACCGGCGGCCGCTACCATCCAGCGCGCCGCCATCGCCGTGCAAGCCAAGCTCGAACACACGGCGCAGACCTCCAAGGAATGGCTCGCCAGGGCTAGCAGAGGTAAACTAATGTTATGAAGAATTGCATAATTCATTCAATTGGCAATGGGCAGGTCATATAGCTCGAAGAACCGAAACCGTTGAGGAATAAAGGTTCTAGAATGGCGACCACGAACCGGAAGACGAAAAGTAGGGCGCCCACCCCCCCCAGATGGACGGACGACATTGTTAAGATCGCAGGAAGTCGGCGGATGATGGAAAGGGCTCAGAATCGTTCTTCCTGGAAATGTGTAGCGGAGGCCTATGTCCAGCTGTGGACTTCTTCAGGATGATGATGATTCTTCGTTTATTAATTAAACAATCTATGTACATCGGCGTCGCCAGATTGTTACTTTTGTAACATTTTACGTTACTTTGACCCTCTCATGTTACTTCCATGTTACAATTTTTTTTTGTTATAAAGTGCCGTAATTAAGTATTGTGTCGTTTTCCACATAATACTTTTTGGGCTGTCTCATGTTATATTTGACTATCTGCCACTGGCAAGCGTACATGAAGCCAGTTTTAATAATATCACAAAATAATGAGGATTGTAAAAGGAAGGAGGAAGAACCTCATGTTATAGTTCTTAAATCCTCATATAATATTAAGGCTTCTCCACACAGCTTACACATCCTGGGTGCGTTTCTACGCGGGCTACCCTCGCGAGGTGCGCGAATGGCTCGATTCCCGCAACATCCACTTGGGTCACGCGGCCAAGGCGTTCGCGTTACGAGACACGCCCGGGGCGCTTGCGAGGAGGTCCAAATCTGACCCCAACATGAAGAGGGAACGACCCGTGAACAGACTTACGGTGCGCGAGGAAGATGAGAAGAAACGGCCTGGGTAAGCTTCTTCTTATCGTGTCACTGTATCTAACCAGTGTGGTGAAAGGATATTAAGTGCCTATAAAAGACGCTCCGCTTACCAAATACTTCTATTAAAAGTAACTAGCGGCGCCCGCGGCTTAACTCGCCCCGTCATGTTACTTTTTCGGGATAAAAAGTATCCTATGTGCCCTTTCACAACTCTCGATCTTTGGCTACAGTGGGCCAGTCGTTCATAAGACTATTGAGATCGTCCCGCCATTTTATCCGGGGAGCATTTTATTTAACCTAAAATTCGCACGGAGTTTGTATTGTCTCATGTCTGATAATAACATGTTTGTATCCAATTTTAATGAAAGTTTTGTTTGTTACAGCTTCCCCAAGGTGAAAATAGGGTTCAACAGTCGCGTAGTGAACAAACAAACTTCTATGCATACCGCCAGTGAATTCGACAGCGGCCTGCCCCCGCTGGAACCCTATAGCAAGAAGAAAAAGAAGATCGCGTGAGAAAAGTCAATAATATAGATAGGTAACTGACTACATTCTTATTTAATGTCTTCCACTGTCGACATAACTGGTGGGATTTTCCACAGACCTTTTTTTAAATTATGACGTATTTATTTAGACAAGCTGTTGTATAAATTCACGTAGCAGATGGTGGAAGACGTTATGTTATATCCATTGTACAGCATAACTGTAAATAAACTATGAAAGTAATAACATTCTGTAGTTTCATTAGAGCCCAGTAATTGATCAGTTTTTGTCCGCCCCGAGAGGTGAGTTTAAATGAGAGATGGAGTTCGTCCAAAATTCTAATCGCGCCGCGGCCTGAGTTAATGGAAGCGGGCGGCTACCGTTTTCATATTTCTGACTCACGAGTGACTCGAATGAAAAATGATTTTAAACCATTACCGAGTCCGTCCGGCCTTTTGATATTTAAATTTTTTTCAAGAGGCCGTCATTATGGCGGGATGATTTGCGAATTTTGCCCTAACTCGCGGTTTTTATCAGACTGAACGAGTTTTTTGTGTACTCATTTACCGTGTTTTTATTGCTGCGTAATGACAAATTAAAAGAGTATTGTGGGGCGCTTTCATGGCGCGTTCCCTCGCCTATTCAGCTCTAAGGGGGTTTCTTTAGCGAAGCTTTGGACGAATTAATCGTCGAGCTTTTAGTCAGTTGACCGTTTTTGTAAATTTTTCTTATACACTTGTGTTTTCTTCATTGTCACTGTCTTCTGAGTTCGTACCACTCACGTTTCTTGTTCTGGAAGTCAACGTTGGAAGCGTGTTATAGCCTTATACTTTCTCGTAAAGCTCCATAGGTATAGTTCTTATGAAGCTATGGCTAATTTTAAACTCACGTTTCAAGTGTGAAAAGTTACTCAATACTTTCTTGCTGGCACCTAGACCCACCTAGCTTTAAGACGTTCAAAAGTGATGCTTGTGATAACATTGAAAAAATAAATATTTGAATTTGCAAATTGCAAAGCACCAATGAAGTTATGAACTGCCCATATGACTCATTTATCTAAATAGCGGTCCCAGACGGATGCTCCCAACTTTTCCCAATAAACAGTAGTTGGTAGGTAAACAAGCACAGTAATGTTGGGGCACATTGTTCGGTATAGTTGTGTGGTGCTGCTTCGCGCGTCATTAACCGGCACATTTGCATGGCGGCCGGCGCCAATCCTCGTGAAAATGCCTTTTCATTAGCATCAGCTCTGCTGAAAAATCGTTCTGGCAACCATTCAGCCGCTGTGTGAATTCGTTATGAATTATCTGTGTGCCGATTATGATAGGATCTTCAAACTTTTTTGCAGAATTTTTAGGGAGATTATACTCGGCATTCTTTCCGAATAATTAGCTGAAAACGAATGTTCGGTAAGGTCGGCCGCATACACACGTTTACCGAATTCGTTTTCCGTATTTGGCCATCCGAATGCATGGAATCAATATAAAATACGTTAACTGTCGGACATGTTCGCTTTTTTTCGAACGGAACAAACAAGTACATTGATTTCATGCATTCGAATACTTATCCGAATACGGAAAACGAATTCGGAAATTGAAGACGGAAAACATGTGTATGCGGCTGACATGCTCCGGACGTGCGTGAATACTCCGCCTATCCTTAGTACTTACATAATTATATTATTTAAAAGGCACTGGCTACATACCTAATTGTATAATTTATTTTCTCTATTATTTACTCACTTGTCTATTTTTTATGCACTTTATTTTCTCTTTAACATCGAAAAAAGTTTTTAGTGTTTTATATTATGAGTAAACATCGAATTAGTGATTAAATTTTTAAACATTTTATATTTTTTTCTTGTTTTCCGAATAAAATAAAATTATTTTTTCTCCAAAAACTTATACTTACCGCTATATTTATGAAACAACGGGATATTTACCATGATTAAATTTTTCTGACTTGACTTCCGATATTTCGGCACAGTTGCATGCACCATGATCACGGATGAACTGAAGTCCACGAGTAAAAAGTAATCATAGTAAATATCCCGTTGTTTCATAAAAATAGTGTTAAAAACCATGATAGTTTCAAAAGTTATACTTACCGTTTTTCTTCGGAATCAAAAATAGTGCAGGCTTAAAAGGTTTGCACTATCAAATTTTGTACTTGTTGATTGATGTGGAATATCAGATTAAATAAACGGCTGGTAGCTGCTTCTACGGCGGAGAGTTCCTCACAAAGAGCCGCGTCAATTCGGTAGTACAATGAGGCTACATCGCCCACCCGGATACCAAACAGATGAGCCAAGTACACTGGTTTGCCTACGAAAGGTAAGCTTCACTGAAGGAATGTTTTATGCGGCTTGATAAGAATCTAGAACTATCTGTAAGTTTTTTTTTATCTAAAAGATAGACAAACGAGCTTATGGCCCACCTGATAGTAAGCGGTCAGCATCGCCCTTAAACACCAACAACACCAAGGGTGCTGTCGTTGCGTTGCCTATTACCCTGGAGGAGTTTTTTTAACGTTTTTCTTGAAGCTATTCATGTTGTAGATAAGAGGGAACACCTCAGGTGATAGCTCATTCCACAATTTATGGGTAAGTTATTATGTGACCTTATAAATACTGCGAATCATTATTATTATAAAGAAGAAGTACACTGCTGGAGAGGCGTCTTCTGTACTTTTCTGGTCCATCAGGTGTCATCGGTCCATCGGGTGGAAGGGCGTCTAAGGCTTCAATTGCGGGGATAGATGAACTGTATTATAACATCCATTCACATTTACATGGATTCTGTGACATTTCTCTCTCTCTATCTCTCTCATATCACATGGATGTGAAATTACTAGCACGCGAGGCTCAAGTTGGTGGACGAAGGGCGGTGCATCGTAGGGCACGTTCCTGACGTGTGTGACCTACGAGGTAATTATAGGTGATGGTTATCACTTAACATTAGGCGAGCCATATGCTTGTTCCATTAGCTAGTTGTACCTAATAAAAATGTGTTCTGATCAAAGAAATCTAGAAGATTCGAGATTTATCAAAATTAAAGTTCTAAATTCAATTTAATCTATTTAAAACCAACTATTGTCACGTAAATATAATATGATACCCTCTCGAACAGTTGCTCTATGCGTTAGGCGGGGCGGCGGCGAGTCAAACGCGCCTCGTCACTATCCACCGAATTATAAGCACAAAGCACCGTTGATACCGAATATTCCATATAAATATTGAGCTAATCGCCCTTTCAATGAGCGGCCCGCTTTTTATTAATAATTGATTGAAGCTACGAGTCATGCGCTTATTGTGAGGAACATATTTTTTGCCGTTGAACAACTCATTAAAGGCTGTGAAGCGGCGGCTGCGGTGATCGAGCGGGGGCGGAATCGCTTGTGTAGTTCAGTAGTTCGCTCCACCTACCTCCATGTTGTTTTTCCCTATACAGGGTCCCTGTGAAACTGACTTACACCTAAGAACTATGTACCTAAACTAAACCATTTACATCCGAATGAACACTTTAAACTCAAGTGCTCGTTATTCAGTAGGTACATCTTAAAATCTGGGGAAATAGTACAAAAGTTGCTAGTGTGTCACTGAGCACGACAGGTTCAAACTTTTACAGTAAAAGCTTTTTCCTTCGACTGATTCGCCGTAATCCCAAATCTTTCGGAACTGGATGCTAAAGTTTTGCTTCAGCCATTATACACTTTTATCGAATCATTCCATTTGAATGTACTGATATACCACTACTCGTACAAAAAAAAATCCAATTTGAGGGAGTTCATTCAGTTTGTTACGAAAAACGACATTAAAATTAAAAAAAGCTTTGTTTTTAAATTAGGGACCGAGGAAAAGCACAGTAAATCATAATAATATGCTTCATCGTAGTACATACAGGCTGGGTTGCGAGAGCAAATTCTGCTCCCGCTCCCGCTCCGCTTGTCACCACAACCACATCCATAATCGAGGGCATATGACGCCGTGGAGGGCGTATGAAACTCGCACGAAACTAATTTCGATGAGCTCAGGATGCACATCGAATAATTCGGAACCAATTTTTGTTTGGCCAGCGGATAGGTTGGTTTTTTTCAGCGAATAGGCGACTGACTGGCCAGCTGCCGGGTTAGTTACTATAAATAACTACAATTACCAACTGTAGAAAATGCTATACTTTCAAAAAATGAATGTATTTACATAATTCTCTCCGAAAACTTATTAAGATCGCGGGAAGGGCTCAGAATCGTTTTTCCTGGAAATGTGTAGGGGAGGCCTATTATGTCATGTCCAGCAGTGGACTTCTTCAGGCTGATAATAATGATGATGATTTAAGACCTGTGGCTAATAAGCTATTCGTTTTGCCTATACCTACTTTGGCTACGAAGACATGCAAGTACCTAACGAATCGTTATGAGTTGGACTATCCTAACGCATTCGATAATGTTTGTGTGACAGATAACATTACGATATTCATGAAAATATGAATTATACCCACAACACAACCCTCCCACTGAAAGAAGAGTAGAATATAGCAACGGGCATTAGACAAGTTGCGCCAAAGTTAGTGCTTATTAAGTAAGTTATGTAACGTTATTAGCAACTTGAGTGCTTAGGCATAATCCGTAGACAAACAAATGACATAATCGGCTTGTGAACTCGTCAAAGAATTGAGTGTAATCCCATTATTTTTCTAAGGCCGCATTTACGTAGAAAATAGATAGCAAGATACAATAGTGACACAAAACTTTAGCGTCATCGAATCTAAGAACTGTCATATTTTGACAGTTCTCCATTGAAGTTTCAAAAAATCTATGCTTGAAAACCTGCGCACATTTAGGCGATGCCGATGGCGATCAGCTGAAAACTGATCGTCATCGCTATCGCCTAAAGGCCTGCGCACACCTAGGCCGCTGGCGTCGGCGATCAGTGAAACGCTGTCAAATTACAGACAGCGATATTTGACAGCGTTTCACTGATCGCTACCGCCAGCGAACTAGGTGTGCGCAGGCCTTTAATGTGCATGTCTCTCGCCTAAGCGAGAATGGCCGATGTTACGGGCTACCTTCAGAGACATTAATATTATAAGTATTGTGAATACTGGCGCCTATGGGTTTTCCACGAATGAGGCTCTGTGTTCAATGTGAACGCGCCTTACCTAAATGTCGTCACTTTCGGAAGCGACTGTTCCGTTTATCCGACTTATTTAAAAAAACATTCCCACACGTTTTAATAAAACAATATCTTTTAATTTTAAAGTTGTTATGAGCAACGCTTAGGTTAAGTTAACAGTTACCGCGCGTGAGAACTCGGCTAAAAGTTTCTGTTGTCTGTCATTTGGCTGAATTATGGACACGTTTTTTGCTATTATAATAATTAGGGTTACTAGCTTCCGCTCGTTGCTCCGCTCAAGTAAAAAATATAAATATCGTTATCATGTCAGCAAAAACTGAAGCTATACCTAACTTTAATCGGTTGGATTTCATTGCAGAATTTTTGTCATGAATCTTTTTGCGTAATATAGGTACTGAAATATGGTGTTCTTCTCTTCTTCTTTTTCTGGGAATTGAATCCACACCACAGCAGTAGGTACAGTAGAAAGAGCTACCAATTGAGTTGTGATAATCATCCCAGAAGGCAAAGCTAGCAAATAGTATATTTTCGCATGTTAGTTTGATATTAATTAACATGGCTAAGCGTTGGCGGGATGATCGCTTTCGAGAAGATGGGAAACTCAGAATAGAAAGAACTGGAAGTATATGAGGGCTTTTGCTTAGTAGTCGGACGATTTACGTCAGGAAAAAAATATATAAAAATAGAAATAGAAATAATATATTTAGCGTCATCTCAAAATTAAAAGGTACAGTTCAACTTAAATGAAATGACGGCAAAAAAGGTAAACCACTCAGCATTTGCCTTATTGATTTTTGGGCCTTATTGACCTTTATTGAGTTGCTAATAAGTTACTACCTGTTGTAATTAGTTATTGAGTAGTCATAAGGTCAATAAAATGTTTTTCTTTCTTTCTTTCTTTCATTTGCTACAAGGGCTCGGTAGCCCATGCAGCGCTGGTTTTCAGTGGCAGTTCATATACAGGGTTATTCATTATTAGCTGCAAATACTCAGGAATTAGGTTCAACAAATAAAATAAAAAATATTTATGAAATGATATTTTTAAGTTTTGTTATGAAAATCCCGAGAAAATCGATAAAGGAATCATTGGCGCCTGACCTATTTTGACCTTTGATCCGCGCCCGCGCGCCTTGAGTGACACTCTGCGTTCAGTCACCGCCTGGGTGGGTCATCGTCCTGTTCTCCATGGCAATCATTATGCAATAGCCGTAAAAAAATTAATAAAAATAAAATTTTGATACAAAAGCTTGAAAAATTTTTTGATCAAATTTAAAAAAAATAATTTCATAAATATTTTTTATTCTATTTGTTGAACCTAATTCCTGAGTATTTGCAGCTAATAATGAATAACCCTGTATAGATGGGCACCGTACCATAAACGCAGTGTCATTGGTAGAGTAGAGATGTACCCGTCTGATAATCGTTATTGTTCAAAGCGGGAAACGACCGGCGTTCATTCCATTTAATATAATTGAGCTGAGAAACGTTATCTGGTATTATAATTGTAACACTTTACACCGGTTCTACGTAATATTTTTTTGTAATGTACCTACTGTTAGCACGAAAACTCTTCATTGATTATACTCGTAGCTACAACTTTGTTTGACTTTATTACACTGCAGATAATACAACTCCCATATCTCTTCTTCTTTTTCTCACAAGAGATGTAACTCTTTGCTTGATTCCATTAGGGATGTCCTATTCCCAAAACTGGTTAACACTACCTACCTATACCTTAATTACTTAGTTTTGTTTGTAGGTATACGCATTTACAATAGTGTTATATGCAAGTATCTAGAGTAGACGGTAATTCGTTTCAATTCTGCTGACAAAAATGTTCCTGCCCCTTTAATAAAGTGGAAATAACTGAGACAACTATTATTGTTAGTAGTGCCAAATTAAGTTAGTTTAGGAATTAACTTCTTCGTGGTTGCGACAACAGAATTGAAACATACCTTCTCCATGACATTATTTAGATTGCTTTTTAACATCGGATAACATAGTAACGATATCCTATTGTGTTTTTTTTTAAGTATTAGGTATACATATATGAGGTGGTCCCATAGTAAAAGTTTTGCGTAGTTTGGGGGCTAGTAGGCGCTATAATTCTTTTACCCTATTCCTAATCCTGTGTTTCCCTTCCCCTTCCTCATGGTTTATGAAAGAACAGCAAACGAATGTTGAAAATCATTTACCTAGTCGATGTATAGTAGGTAAGTACCTAAATAATGTTTTTCTTTCTTTCTTTCAAATACCACCAGTACCTCTATATCTGTGACTTACAGCATTTACCTAGAAATCGACGATAACCGCACGCAAAAACACCCATTTAACGGATGAAACGCATCATAACCAACATAATATTGCACTAAACAATGAATAAATACCAGAAACAATGAATAATAAAATACATCGTAAGCCAATATGTGATATCTAATGACGTGGAAACCCATTCCGTGCCGCGAAAAACTAGATAATGTCGGAGCAGTCACTTTGTAAAACACTGAATAATGGCAAGAAATAACCGTTTTACTAGAAATAATCATAGTGTAGATGGCAAAAACAAGCTATTAATGGCTTGCAAGCGGGACCTAGCTAGTTACCATAGAGCTTGAAATACAAATTATGTTAGACTCTGCATGATAGAGACAAAGCTTCATAACTTTCTTCTTGCTCTCTCTCTCTCTTTCGCATCTTTTTTTTGCCTGGCGGTCTACTCTTGAACGCGATTCCGATCCCAATTCTAAGTTTTGACGGAATTCTGACAGAAAACCCATAGGATTTCTGTCAAAATTCCGGCTTTTTTAGGCTATTAGGCTTGATTGCGCGTGAACCCCTTTTGATTTTATTACAAGCACAAACCTCAAAATAATGAATCTGGCATAATTTATGTTTACTCCTTCACGAACAAACGATAGATAGATGCACACTTTGAAAACGCGACGCGACGAAACCCTTATAAGATTAAAATTCTGATGATTTAAAAAAAAAAGTGAATCTTCTAGATGAGCCCAATAAGCCGTCGACATCAGGTGAGATTTAGTGCATCCCATTACTCATATATTTATCTAGCCACCTCTATTATCGCACGCAAGTTACATACTCCATGTTAGTACCGATTCATACGTAAATGAACGGCTCTCACCGAAGAATACTAAACACATTATACACCTACTGCCTATTCTGCGGTTGAGGAGAATCAAACGAATGAAAAACGCATAACATTATGATTGCAGTTAGCAGACAAGTGGACTACTTTTGTTCTTTGTCGCTCGCGATAACGACTTTATAGGCCTTGGAGTTCACACCGTCATAACTCTTCGATAGGTGCTTAGTGTTTTTCTTTCGCTTGATGGGTAGGTATTATTATTTATTTATTACTTATTATTATTTGATAGCTTCCGGCCGCAACTTTGCAGGAGGTGTATTTTTTCCATACGCCTAGATTAATTCAATTAAAATAATAATAGAAAAAGCTCGAATGATGTATCTTTTCAAATCTACTATTACTAGGTACTAAATATTTAGAATGCTCATGCTAGGAAATACTTGATAATTTTACTGAAGGTATTATTATATTACTAAATTAGCTGTTATAAACTTTTTCTGGTTATGTTACTTATTTATTGGTTGTGTTGTTTTTAATTTTAGTTTAAGTTAAAATTCCGCACGCAAATGTATTTTATTTTATTTTGGAATGATTATGAATGAATGAATGTTGTAGAGGTTTAAGTTAAGCTAATTAAGTGCTTTTAGTTTATATTTGAGTATAATGTTTCAGTTCGTCGTAGTCATCAGAACCACATCGGTTCCGATGACGGAGTACGACGAAGGATGAAGGAGGTCTATAATTAAAAATTTATAATAATAAGTGGTGGTATCTAGTAGGTTCGTATTATCTATTCAGTGACCGCTGCTGCCCTGCTCAGACCAGCCTATAAGCTCTACCTACATGGTATTGATATGCATAAGTAGGTTTGCTTAGCTGTGTGCGTTGGTTGCGGTCGCCGCGGCTCGCTTGGTAAACGGACGTAATCTCGACTAAATACTGATCGACTGCTATATGCATGTTGGTTGGATTCTTTGTGGTTGGTTTGGGGTTCGATTCTTTAGTTCAACCTCAGGCTACGCGTTGATCATGTATTTATCAGCACCGGTCTTGCAAAAGTCGAAGACACTTTGCCTCTCTTTCAAATTCTATATGTGACCGTTTTTCACTCATTATTTTTGTTAGTTTTCTAGGTCTATGTTTATTTTAAAACAAAAAGTAACGAAAATATATTTTTCTTTCTTTTTATCCTTCTTCCTCTGGAGCTTGTTTGTTTTTTTTTTTTATAATTGAAATAATGTGAAGCACAGTGCGGAATCTTGTATAGTTGATCGTGTTATATTCACAATGTTTGATACCAGGAAACGAACAAACCACTTACGTAAACTCAAGAACAGTGAAGCTACATCAAAGTGATCAGTCGTAAGCCGATATGATCAAGTTAAACTATTGGTTAATGTATCGGTGACGCGTAAGACGAGACCTCGTGTGGCTACCAGCTCGCACACATCAATACCTATCAATACTTAAGTGAGTCTGAGGTATGTGATTGTGAACGAACACTGACGGATGTAATGGAAACAAACAGGTAAAACCGAGTGTATGAACACTGGACAGCTGCTGTAGAAAACGGTTTGAGACTGCCTTAAGTGGAGAGTAGGTTATACCCTACCGTTAAGAACCTACCACGCTTCTGACTAAAATGAAACTGCCCTTATCGAATGAACCCTTGTCGACCCCATCAAAGGAATCCTGGAAATTTACAAATCTTGATATTATGAATGCTGTCAAGAATCCAGAAGCAGATTTTCAAGGCAGACAAGATTAAAAAAGTTTACAGAGCTGTCTTTCCAGAACAAGTTGCTTAGCTACACGGCTTAACTATAGGTCAACTTAAATTAAGTCAAAAATATCTTTATCCAATTGTATCACAAGGATCACTTTGAAACGTCTTAAATCATGGTGAGTCTAGGTGCCAGTTCCACACCTAGAAGAACAGAGTGCAACAAAATGACTTGTTTAGCGTAGTCGTTAGCCCTGATTTTGTATGGAGAAACGATGAGTGTCCCTGGCGGGATGAGCTAATGTTATTACCTACTTAGGAATGCTATACGTAAAGAGCTAGCTTAGGCTAGTTGTCGCTTTATCAGTAAGCCTAAAGGCTTAACAAAGGGCAAGCAAGACCTAATGGCTTAATAAAGGCTGATCCTCTACAGTCTATTTGAATATATAGAGTTAATAAAATTCATAAGTGAGTGTACCTACCTACTATATGCCGCCTTAAGTTTATGATCCTAGAAAATAATGAAGTTCAATCAAAAGGCGTTTGCAAGCGATACACAGAAAATAATATGCCCACGTCATTTCGTGTAAACGTGTGTGTGTCACGGGCTATGCGCGCGCGCAATTTCGCAGTGTTTTGTATCGTCGTGCGACCGCAAGCTTCGAGATACGCTGCTCGGGTTACAACCACGGGGAAATCGTTTCGCAAAATACCCTTTTGGCTTCTGCGTTCACACTTTAAAGGGTTCAGTATCAGTAGGTGCTGGTGATCCTGTTGTGGATTGTTTGGATACAGCAAACAACCGGGTCATCATCAAGGTCTATAAATCAGAGACAGAAGAAAGTATAGGTTGACACAAAATCAACAGCTTATCTGCCTGTCCATAAGAATCATTATGTCATATTACCATTTACAGAATTCACGGCAATTACAGAATGGTGGCCAAAAGACGCACAGCGACCACGAGACAGACCACCTGCCCGTTGGTCAGATGACATTGACGGAGTATAGTTGGGCAGCAATGGCAGAAACTGGCACAGAACCGAAGAAGTGGCGTATTAGGGAGGGGCCGGCTCAACAGTGGGTGCATATAGGCTAAATAAATAGATTTATATTAAAACACAAACCACACACCCAAAAACCATGCATGTCTGTGGGGGTTATAAACTAAGCCTTATAAAAAGTACCATTTCATTTAAGCTGTTCAACTCGACTGATGATTAACTGATACTTTTTGAGTAAACGATCTAAATCACCTCACCATCGGGCGACTGCAGTGTGGTGTGTTGCCCTAAACGAGGCCAATAAAGTTTCTAAACGACTACTTACTCACTGAACTATGAACACTAAGAGGAACGTACCTAGATGCTCAGGAATAACTTCTTGCGGTCAGGCAGAGGTATACCTGGCTAAGTAGGAGGTACACTTAAGTTGTCGAGGTAGTAAGAGAGATACTTTATACGTGGACAGATGTTTATCTTTATTTAACATGATACTTATTACAGAAGCTTCATACTAATCTACTCATTTCATCTAAGTATGAAACAGATGGGCCAAATATTACCAATAAGGGTAGGAAGAAGAAGAAAAAATATTGTTTGTTTATTTATTATCATCACCAAGAAATAATAGGTAAGCAAAAATTAAAATTAGTTTCATAAAATATCTTTCCCCGTGCTTATCCACTGAAGGCAACCACACTAGGGAACACACAAAAAGTAATTCCACAAAAAGTAAATTCGGTCGCTTTGATTATCTCAGTCTGGTAAGTAAATATAATATATATTATTATGTCCTGAAAAACTTTTAGTGCTTCTACGTAAACGGGTTTTGTAACCAGCTACGTAGAAGGATTTTTTTTCTTAAGGCATTACTTATAAAAATGTGTCAAAAGATAAACAGTGCTTAAACTATTGCCATCTCTTACCACTGGGACTGGAACTTTAAGCATAGATTAAATTTAAATTGCGTTTATAAGTATGGCTGTAAGTTTCTAAACGCGACTTTCTAGGTAGAGATTCGATTTAAACAGATCTCTAGAATAAAATCACAAAGCGTAACGCGTGTTTCTCGCCCCACTGACCCATGACAAGTTTAAACGAACGAAAAATGTGACAATGTGTACCAACACCTCACGGGACATTTGATATCTTCGTTTTGGGCGAACGATTGGTTTCAATGTCACTTCTCGGCTCAGAGATTATTTTTGTTGCAGAATTAACTTACAATAATCAAGGTCGATTAGCTTTTTTGTTATCTCAAGTTCTAGAGAACTTCCATTGAAGGACATAGGTTGCTCTTTACTTTAAATCTAACACTTAGGAAAATTTACTAGCACGTGAGTCTGAACATTTGTATTTTTATTTATTTTATAGTGTCTACTACACTTAAGGAAATTACAAGATTTACTGAAAATTCGGGACATTATAAAAATCTTTGTAAACATTTGTATGCCACAAGTTGATGGACGCAGGGCAGTGCAGGGTAGGGCACGTTCCCGCCGCGCGTGACATATACGAGGCAATGCTTTGTTATAGGCGATGGTTACCACTTAAGAGGGTGACGGACGCAGCTCGCAACTTCAATTCGAGGCGCGGGCAAAAATTGCTCCGAATATAGCTATCTCTATTCATTTGATGCGGGCGCCACGGAATATATAATAGTAGTATACACACACAGGCGCTCGTGTGACGCGCTACTTCTATACGTGAATCCAACCATAGTGCCGCGCTTGTGCGTGTGCGTCAGCCACTGATAACGATTTTTATGCATTTCCTAATTTCGTCAACGTTACTAACACCCGTTTTCACTAAACCTAGGCGACGCGACGCCTAAATCGGATGCCTAAATATTAACGGGCCGACGTACACAGCTCGCAACTTCAATTCGAGGCGCGAGCAAAAACTGCTCCGAATATAGCTATCTCTATTCATTTGATGCGGGCGCCACGGAATATATAATTGTTGTATACACACACAGGCGCTCGTGTGACGCGCTACTTCTATACGTGAATCCAACCATAGTGCCGCGCTTGTGCGTGTGCGTCAGCCACTGATAACGATTTTTATGCTGCCTAATTTCGTCAACGTTACTAAGCGTCAGATAGGCTAGTGGCTAGGGCGTGCGGATTCACACTGAGAGGACGAGGTGGGCGGGAGTTCAAATCTGGTCAAAGAGAGTTGACTTTTTGCATCCTACAATTTTATGTTTTTATTTTTTGTGGCTGCATACCTGACTAACCCTCTAAGCTTATTGCTTGCTTGTTTCGCTTTTCTAGTATTCAATAAGCAAGTATTGGTCATGCTCTGAATGCAAGAATAAAGTGAAAAAAAAAACAACATTCCTGAACCGATAAAGAACCTTCAGAGTAGCTATTTACGCGTTTAGAAAAGACACCAGGAAATTCTCTAACATGATACGAGTGAGTTTATTCATCAGGTAGGCTTTGTGCGAGTTCTGGACCAAATTGAAGAAGAGTAAAGAGAACCATTGACTCCGAGTTGAGTTGAGAGAGCCATTGACCCCGGCGCGGAGCGATGGAGTTGTGGTTGATGACGTTCCAGTAGAGCAGGGATTCCCAAAGTGGTCAATATCGACCCCTTGGGGTCGATATTGGTTTCCTAGGGGTCGATATAAACGAAAACTGATTTTGGGGGTCGACGAGGTCTAAAAATCGACCCCCTATTAAATTACCACACGTTCTTATTTAAAACTTTATGTAGGTAGGTACTGTATTGTTTATGTTGTGTTACGTGTACTAAGAATAAAACTTTTGGACTTTTTATTTTGTTAAATTTGGATGAGAAAATGAAGTCAACTTTACTCACTTAACCAAGTGCAAAGTTTTCCAATTTGTACCTTAACACCTAGGTATTTTGTATCAATAGAAAGAAAACTAAAGATAGGCCCCTTATTTATAATAGTCTGCTAACTTAAAGCATTGCTAATTCTCACTCTGTCTTCTTCTATTGAATAATAAAATAATTTTCTAAATCGCTTCATAAATGACGGAGGCATGCAGTTACAAACATTAAAAAAAATATTTAAAAAAAATGGCAACACCGATTTTAATAAAATTAAAATGAGACCAATCTGGAAGCTGTGCCTTTCAGATAAAAAAATAATTTTCAAAATCGGTTTATCAATTACGGAGGCATGCAGTTACAAACATTAAAAAAAATATTTAAAAAAAATGGCAACACCGATTTTAATAAAGTTAAAATAGGACCAATCTGGATGCAGTACCTTTCAGATAAAAAAATAGTTTTTCAAATCGGCTTACAAATTACGAAGTTATGCGGTAACAAACATTAAAAAAAAAAAAAAATTACAATAATACACTGTAGCAGCTGTTTTAAGTAAGCGGACCATTATGAATAAGGGGGTTGATCTTATAAGTAGGTAATTTGGCCATGGGGGTCTGAGGTAACGTTTCATTTTGGAAAAGGGGTCACTTGTCCAAAATAGTTTGGGAACCCCTGCAGTAGAGGATGATGGGTGGGAGTCTGCTCAACATCAGGTGTGGTGTGGTTTGCTTGACCTCATTGGCCTAGTGGTTGGAGGGTGCGGGTTCAAAATCAGTGATAACGTTACAGTAATAGATGATGGGTGGGGTCCGCTCTACGTCAGGTGGGGTGTGGTTCGCCAGACCTCATCGATCACACACACAGCAATAAAAAACACGCAAAGCGGCTCACTTACCAAAGTACAGAAAGTCTAATAATGTGACTGCATTTAAAAATATACTTTATTCGTTAAGCAATTAGGTTGCTTTTATTCTGCTTATTTACATTCGCAAAACCAACGATTGCGAACATCGACCTACAATTACATGGACCTCGGCTTTCGCACAAAACTCGCGAAAAAAGTGTACCAAGCTAACCTACTATAGGTGGATACTTATATATGATTATAAACAAACTGAAAAAAAATTATTTATGTCTTATCACAAGTACTATAGAACTCAATTTTGATTGCATGAAGCAACTTCTAGTGAACGTTACAGAAATTTTTCCAAGTCTTTTTATCAATATTTCCACCAGACGTTGAGCAGTACTCTGTTAATTGAGCTCCAGTTAAATAAAGAAAAACTATTTTGTTAAAGTATTTCTCAGTCGTTTTATCAATATTTCCACCTGACGTTGAGCTGTAGTTTATTTCTTGAGCTCCAGAAAAATAAAACAGAAATATGTTGTTCAAATTTTCACAAGTCTTTTTATCAATATTTCTACCTGACGTTGAGTGGTATCAGTTTTTTTAAGCCCCAGATAAATAAAGATTAAAATATTTTGTGGCCATTTTTCTTAGTCCTTTTTTCAATATTATAACCTGACGTTGAGCGGTAGTCGGTTTTTTGAGATCCAGATAAATAAAGAAAAACTATTTTGTTCAAATATTTCTCAGTCTTTTTATCAATATTTCCACCGGACGTTGAGCAGTACTCTGTTTATTGAGCTCCAGTTATATAAAGAAAAACTATTTTGTTCAAATATTTCTCAGTCTTTTTATCAATATTTCCACCGGACGTTGAGTGGTAGTAGTTTTTTGAGCTCCAAATAAATAAAGTTTTTTTTTTATATTTCTTAGTCGTTTTATCAATATTTCCACCTGACGTTGAGTGGTAGCAGTTTTTTTAAGCCTCAGATAAATAAAGAATAAAAATATTTTGTGGCCATTTTTCTTAGTCCTTTTTTCAATATTAACCTTACGTTGAGCGGTAGTCGGTTTTTTGAGATCCAGATAAATAAAGAAAACAAATATTTTGCTGAAATTTTTCCAAGTCTTTTTATCAATATTTCCACCAGACGTTGAGCAGTACTCTGTTTATTGAGCTCCAGTTATATAAAGAAAAACTATTTTGTTCAAATATTTCTCAGTCTTTTTATCAATATTTCCACCGGACGTTGAGTGGTAGCAGTTTTTTGAGCTCCAAATAAATAAGGTTTTTTTTTATATTTCTTAGTCGTTTTATCAATATTTCCACCTGACGTTGAGTGGTAGCAGTTTTTTTAAGCCCCAGATAAATAAAGACTAAAAATATTTTGTGGCAATTTTTCTTAGTCCTTTCATCAATCTTTCCACCTGACGTTGAGCGGTAGTCGGTTTTTTGAGATCCAGATAAATAAAGAAAAAAAATATTTTGCTGAAATTTTTCCAAGTCCTTTTATCAATATTTCCACCGGACGTTGAGTGGTAGCAGTTTTTTGAACTACAAATAAATAAAGAAAAAAAATAATTTGTTGTAATTTTTCTTAGACCTTTTATCAATACTTCATATGTATACAGGGTGGAATTTTGTAATGCCACCTGGAGGGAAAGTACTCTTAATACTGCAGATAGAAAATTTTACTCAAAGGAAACATTCCTTTATTTTTGAATAGAAAGCAAACTGCATTCAAAGTTTTTCGAAAATTTTCTCACACCCGGGAATCGAACCGGCTAAAATCAGAAAAATTATACCTTGTACTTTTATTGCATCGATCGTTAGGGTCAATTATAAGGATGAAAATCTCTCTAACAAACATGATAAATTAAATGAAAGAAAAACCAGGAAATCTTAAATTAATTTAATTATTTAATGGTTAACTAACTAGTTACTTGAAATTAGTTGCTTGAAATGGGCTCCATTCTCTTGGATACACAAATTTATTCTTTTAACGAATTCATTACTTTAAAAGAATAAATTTATTCCTTTCAAAAAAAAAAAAAAATTTAAAAATTATTTTATTTTTAATTTTAGAAATTGCTTTCTATCCAAAAATAAAGGAATGTTTCCTTTGAGTAAAATTTTCTATCTGCAGTATTAAGAGTACTTTCCCTCCAGGTGGCATTACAAAATTCCACCCTGTATAGAAATTAATGGTTCATAATTTGTTTTAGTCGAAATGTTGGCTTTTTTCGAAATTTCGGCAGACTTTTTGACCTAGTGCTGCACCTTGATTTCGTTTACCCAACCTACAACCTACCTAGGTACTTAGTACTTCCCATCTTCACTTAGTACCCTTCCTAAACTAACAATTATCAAATATCTAAGCATTATGTTTCATGCCAGTGTAGGTATTTAACTAGTCCGAAGTCCGAGCGATTCCCACACACAACCGAAGTGTCCCGTGTGCTTCAAGCGTTTCCTCCCCCTGCACCCCGCCACCCGCGCCGTGCGTGCGCGATAGCAATAGTAGCCATTCGAAAATGCCATGAATTTGATCGTGTTCCGTAATACCAAAAATGATGACTGAAAACTTTTTGTATTCTTCACATAGTATTGTTATTCTGTAACTAGACAATATAAACTAGGTTCCTTAACAAAAAACACGTAAAATATTGTTGTTTTTAGTACGAAACCAATAGGTAGAAAACTTGATAAGTTTAGCATAAAAATGTGCAAAATGCGATTGGTGTTTATTTCATTTTAGGTAAGTAATTTGAAATAAAAACTATTGAGGAACCTAGATAAATACTATGCAAATACAATTATTACAATAATATAGTGTAAATCTGTCTAAATTAGAAATCATTTTGGTATTCCGTTTGTTTGAAAATTTTCCATACGTCAGCCCCTTAACATCAGATGGGCCATATGCTTGTTCCATCAGCTGATTGTATGAAAAAAACACAAACGATTTGCGCCTCACGGCTTATCTGAAAACACAGATTGCTGTTCCAATAATTTGTAGTAGACCAGGGTTGTATGAATTGGAAAATGTGTGGAATATGTAGTTACCTACCCTCCAACCAGGAGTGAATGGCACACAATCAAATAAACCAGATACCTCCACGTTGGTGACCTCGACCCAGTTGTTCACATTGGCGTTATTGAGTTCAGATCTGATGGATTAAATTGGAGCTGAGATTACTGGAGATGGTTATACCTACATAAAAAATAAATTGAGGCTGGATTTTATTTCGTACAAGCGTCTGCCCGCTGCTTCCCTCGCCCCGTTCCCGTATTTTTTTCTGAATCTCCATCTCCTGGTTTTAAGGCCTATGGCCTAAGGTTTTTTCACCAATTTCCAACCAAATTGGTTCAGCCGTTCATGAGTTATAAATAGTGTAACTAACACAACCGGCTAAGTATAGATATACTTTTATTGTATATTTGTTCTGAAAAACTATCTCAAGGAGGCTCTTAAAACTATTTTCTCACCACCGTTTGAATGGATAGTTGGCACAACAGGCATTCGGTAACTCGAGTCGCTGAGAGCAACATCGCGTGTTCAGTCGATCGGAACACGCCTTCCTATTCCTACTTCTCTATTACACGCTAACGAGATTGACAGAACATAATCAGTGTTATTTAACACTTTATTGCGTAACAGTTTAGACAAAAAAAAAAAGCATTTTAACGAGATTTCCATATCTGATACCTGCTAATCATAGCGGACCTACTCGTCCGATCCACAAACTTGCCAGACTTATAAAACATTTCGAGTTTTAAGTTTAGGAACAAATGAAAATCCACTATCGAAAACCCAGCAGTGACAAATATTAGATCAAGGATAGGTTTAAAAGAAATTCAGGCTACAAACCAAGGATTTGCAGGCTCAATTTCTGATTGCTCATTTTATACGTCGGTAGAGGCTTCAATTTTAACCAAAACGCAAAGTCAATAAAACGAATGCTTTCATTTACAAGATTTGTAAACATAAAAGGGTAAATTTACATTTTGATATTCGCAAGTGCTACTGGGAGTAAAGTGGCGTTCGCTCCCTAAAATTTTAAAACATCCATTTGCATATGCTTTGAGTACATAAACGACACTTCTGAAGCACTTTGGACGGGGGTGGGGTGGAGCTTTTAGACGAAGAAATGAGTCGCTTAGCTAAGAAAGTAGGTGGGTCCCTCAGTTTCTTCATTGTCTCGTATTCTTTATGTATTTACTGACTCTGACAACTATGGTTATACATAAGTACCTACTACAATCTTGTTTAGCTGTGAACAGTGTAGCCATAATAACATGGTACTCCATGAGGCTTGATCTCAGAAATCTGACAGTGAGGTGACGACGCTTTTGGAATTTTGAAGCACAAACAATAATGTAGCCCCTTTCTGATAAAAAACAGTTGGTAAAAGATCAATTTGCATACGTTTAAGCCTGCAGAAGTATCAGTGAGGAATTGGGGGGGATAAGGGAGAAAGGAGGGGGTAATCAGCGTAATGGCAATCATGCAAATGCCGAGATCCGACTGAAAGCCACCGGCTTGTTTCAGGAGTTAAAATGGAGATCCACTTAGCGGGCCACGCAGCTCACATACGCAATTGATGCCGGGATCAAAGAGTTGGGAGGCACCTACGCACTTACAGATGGACCAACGTGTCTAAACTTATACACATCTTTGTTTTAATGTTCATTATACGGCGCATGGAACCTTGCCTACGTTAAAATAAATGTAAGAACTTAGAGTGATTATTATATGTTATTTATTACCTCACGGCAGATTAACGCCTGCCAGAAAAAAGTATCAGAAGTTAATAAAGGCTAAAGGAATTCTCTTTCTCTGAGTTCTGGACATCCTGCAAGTGCCGATGTCTTACGTGCCGAGTGCAACGTGCTTTAAGCTTAAGGTCTGCGATGATTTGTTAATGCATCAACTTGCAGAAAAAAGGTAGCGAGGCCTTTTTCCTGCAGCGGGTACAAGATAGGCTGAAAATAAAATAAAAAAGGTTGATAGCCTTCCACGTTCCTTCAAGCCAGCCACTTTCAAGCGTTTTTTTAGAGGGTTGCTGATCCCTCTGAAGCAGTAGTAATTTCACTTGTTTGGTGGATCATTCGTATCCTTTCTGTACACTCATCTTTACTCTCACGAACGAACACATCGCCCGCCTAACGAATTTAAACACCGGCCTAAACTGAGCTGTATACCTTTCTAATTGAGGATTTGTAACACGTTTGCTTTGCTTTGAAGAAAACCTGCTTTCCAAGGAGCCTACTTAGGGAAAATTGTTTATGGAAGTGTGTTTTTTGTAGCGTTTTTAATGTAACGCTGAAAATGTAACCCAATATGAAGGTACTCGTATAGTCAAATTGGATCGTTGGCATACTTACATAGAAAAGTATTGTGATTTCGTACTTGCTTGAGTTTAAAAAAAACAAAAGGTTATATAAAATCTTTTGTATCAAATGAAATCAAAAGTTATTTATATAACGTCACGTAGCATGTAGATTCATTTATACTTAGAGCAGTCGTTAGTAGTTTCACCGTTCGCAGGTATGACACTACCTACAGGCCCTCTGTAGGTGGGGAAGTACCTTGTTACATTATAAATAAATAAATATTGTGGACAATTCACACAACACTACCCAGCCCCAAACTAAGCAGAGCTTGTAATATGGGAACCAGATAGCTGATATAATACTTGAATACATTTTTTTTTATAATACATACTTAGAATACAATATAACACCCAGACAGAGAACAAACATTTATGTTCACCACACAAATATTTGTTCTCGGTGGGGATCGAACCCACGACCTACGGCGCAGAAGGCAGAGCTACTACCAACTGAGCTAGAGGCCAGTCATCATTATCTTCCTAAACATTTTGTCTTGAAGTAGATGCTAAAGATGGTCTATTAAATATTTAATCTTCTTCGCTCCCATAAAGCAACTGAAACCTTTCCTAAAATATCAATTCACTTCATTTACACATTAATCAGGATGGTTCGTTTTATTCTCGAATATTTTCCATTAAAGGGTGCTAAAAGCAATATGGCCGCCTTTTCGCGCGCCAATTTCGTATTCAAAACGTGGAAACGACGGAGAGCGTGGGTTTAATGTTGTCACTTTTAAATTATTAAAATTAGGTTATTATGTTCAAGAGAAGTGTCGCAAATTGATACTAACTACTTTATCATTTATCATGGGACGAGTTTGATATGCTTTGAACTTATTATTGCCAGATGCATAGCTAAAGCAAACCAAAACGAAAATTGGTAACTATAAGTAGGGATTATCCAGTCTTAAACTGCACGCCCTACTACTTCTGTCAGTCAAAGTAAATTGCTCTTTATTACCTACATCACAAAGATCATTTTGAAGTATCTTGCTGTGAGCCAACGTCAAGAAAACGTGGTGGAGGGGCGTGCTTTTTTAGACTGGTTTATCCATACCTTGGTATGTCACTTTTTTTGCTATTGGTTGGAAAAAAACCGTGCAAAACAAAAAGTAGTAAGAAATGGACTCTTACGGAACTTTACTCCCTAACTAAATGAATGCCAGATATTTTTTTCGGAATTAGGTAAGTAATACAAAATGTTGACTTATTCTATTAGTTAGTTACATAAAATATAGCGCACTGCAACAACTTGTAAAAGCAGTGAAAAGGTAGGAATTATGGGAATTAACATATCAAACGCGACTTCGTTATTCGCTACACCACCCCACTGTAACGTGGATGTGTGCTCTTGGTACTTTACTCAATTCTATACAGCTTCTACCATTCCTACTAATATATTTTTAGATAATTATAAAAATAATTTCTTTTTTTTATTGCTTCGAATGCAAAGATGTATTGGGCATTAATAAATACTCCTGATTTCAATATTACGCGTTCGATTCTTTCTTGTGCCTGCAAGCATCTCCAATTTTGGATCAATCCGCAACATAAAATAAAATAAAATAAAAAAGCCTTTATTTATTCCTAAATAACTAAATATACAAATTAATGTTTAACACCTTAAATTAAAAAAAAAAAAAAAAAATATATTTAGGACCCCTCTCGGGTATAGGCCTCCTCCAGATTTCTCCATTTGTCCCTGTCCAGTGCCAGATCAAGCCAATTTGCTGTTTTTGCTCTTTTCTGTATTTCGTCTGCCCATCTAGCATTTGGTCTACCTGGTCTTCTTATTCCTGTAGGGCCTTTCCATTTTGTTATTATCTTTGTCCATCTGTCTTTTGGCATCCTAGCTACATGGCCTGCCCATTGCCACTTCATTTTTAGGGAATACTCTAGAGCATCTATAAACTTAGTTTGTTCTCTTATTTCCGTATGTTTTACTTTATCCTTTAGTTTGAGTTTCATTATACTCCTTTCCATAGCTCTTTGGCAGGTAACAATTTTATTTCTTGCTGCTTTAGTGTAGGTCCAAGTTTGGCTTCCATAAGTGAGAGTTGGCAAGAGGCAGCCATCTATAACTCTCTTTTTTAGTTTTAATGGGAATGATCCTTTCATTATCTCTTTCATGCTCCAAAATTTACCCCAGGTTTTATTAAATGAACAGAACATAAGAACACAATCCGCAACATATTGTGTTCTTATGTTCTGTTCAAAAACAAAAGAAGATGATTACTTTAGTTGAAAAAACGGTTTTTTGAAAAAGGTCGTTTCTAATGCAAGATCTTATGAGATCGGTTTCTGAATCGATTTTACTGTTACAGTAATTACTGGTGTTTATTTTGAGGTCGGAATAAACTTCTCTAAGACGCATAAAAGCTATACTCTAATTTCTTTAATCTGAGCTCCAACTACATATTGCACATTGGGTATGCATTTTTAATTTTCGGGAGTATTTTTTTTTACCTATTCAAACTATTCGTATTCTATATGTTTCTATTACGGTTTATTTCATGAGTAAAGTTTCTTGACAGATAGATGATAAAATATATCCATCTTTCTTTGTTACATAAGAATAGAAAGAGAAAGCATGAGTTTTTATTGTCAAATAGCGGTTTGTATTCAGAGATCTTGAAGTAAGGGCTTAGTAATGTAAACAATTTAACTGGAGGCTAAGGTTATGGCTCTAAATTATAGCGGTAACAGTATTTCGATTATATTTAAACTGCACGTTTTACATGAGCAAGTTAAGTTAGTATAATAACTTAGAGCGGTAAAGCAGTAATCAAGCATAACTATCAAGACGTCGAACGCAGTAATATGGTACAGTAAAACGAAGGTGGCGAACGAGGCTGCATTCGAACAAATAAATGACATTTTAAATTGGAATCAGCGCGAGTGTGATAGCCTCTTTCCCGTAATACACATGCGAACTCGAAATGTTGTGTGGTGTATACAGGATGGTTTATTTAGTTTAGTAAAAGGTTTTTGAAAAAATGCAAATATGAAGTTATTATTTTCATATAAATCGAGGGCATGACTCCTTTAACGACTTTTCCCTGACTCGCGTGGTTTCGGAATTGTCACCGGCCTTCTCAAAAAACCATTCTGTAGGTACATATGGTGCAATACAATTTTTGAATTGTAACGTAAATTATACCTAATACCTAATGTATAACTTCATTACGTCACTAAAATTTTCCCCATCACGGGTTTGTCGTTAGCCGCACTGTAGTTTGCTTCTGTATTACCTACGTCTCACTAAGTTGGAGTGACACCACACTGGAACTTCACTGCTTTTTCTATTTTTGTTTTGTAAAAGGATTATAGAAAAACGGAACCAACAGTTTGCTTTTGTATTGCATACGTCTCACTAAGTTGGAGTGGCACCACACTGTAACTTTACTGCTATATTTAATTTTTGTTTTGCAGAACGATCATACAAAACAAACGAAAACAAACGAAAGGAACCAAGCCGTAGTTTGTTGCCTATAGTTTGTTGCCTAGGTACATTTTGTTGCTTGTATTTGCCAACAACCATTTTTCTATCTCACAAAATTAATTCTGATATCCATATATTTTAGATAGGTAGGTACTGAACCAACTTCTTTTAGATACATCACCCTTGTGGGTGTGTCCCACCTCAGGCTTTACTTAAACGGTCGCTAAACGTTTGGGCGGCCCGCCCTACGCACTTCAACGTGAAATAGTCACCCTTCATAATTTTGAAGGAAAAATGCACCTTACGCTTTTGGAAATAAGGCTAAGTGAAAGTATTTTCGAGGACATGGAACTTTGACGAAGTAAAGTGTAGCTAATGTATCTACGTATAGGTTAAACGGCGTTTATCACTTAGCGGGCGTGACTGTTTTCCCATTTTATAAATGCCTACTGAAGTTAGTTGGCTTGTCTAAAGAATGTACGAGAACATTGTGAAGTACCGTAGATTGTACAATGATTTTGTTTTGTCTAAATGAATGTGCCTTTTTCGTGATTTAAAATAAGTAAAAAAAAAGCAGCCAAGTGCGAGTCGGACTCGCTCATGAAGGGTTCCGTAGCATCAATTAACATAATATAAAGGTTTTTGTAGTTCGTCGAAAGGTAAATTGCGGTTTACTATTTATGACGTATAAAAAAAAAACTACTGACTAAATCTCGTTCAAACCAAATATCGTTGGAAGTTTGCATAGTTATGTACAACATATATTTTTTTTAGTTTCATCATTCTCTTATTTTAGAAGTTAGAGGGGGGGGGACCAACTTTTTTCCACTTTGGAAGTGTCTCTCGCGCAAACTATTCAGTTTAGAAAAAAACGATATTATAAACATCAACATCATTTTTGAAGACCTATCCATAGATACCCCACACGAATGGGTTCGATGAAAAAAAAATTTTTGAGTCTCAGTTTCAAGTATTAATAATCTGATAAATTTATAGTTTTTTTTCTATTTTTGTGTAAAAACCTTAATGCGGTTCACAGAATACATCTACTCACCAAGTTTTATTAGTCTAGCTCTTATGGTTTCGGAGAAAAATGGCTGTGACACGGCCGGACAGACAGACAGACAGACAGACAGACAGACAGACAGACAGACAGACATGACGAATCTATAAGGGTTCCGTTTTTGCCATTTGGCTACGGAACCCTAACTAGGCATTTGTAGAAAAGCTCATACTTAAAGCGGCAAAAGTATTAGTTGACGTTAGGCGTTGAATTTAGCAAATATTTTTTCTTTAACATAGCTACCTGATGGAACAAGCATAAGGCCCACCTGATTTTAAGTGGTAACCATCTCCTATGACAAAGCATTGCCTCGTAGGTCACGCACGTCAGAAACGTACCCTACGAAGCACTGCCCTGTGTCTATCAACTTGAGGCATACAGATGTTCAGCCTCACGTGCCAGCAATTTCACTAAAAATTAAAACTTTCGTTGACAAACTTAGTTCCATGGCTCTACACGGATCTTCAATATATGATAGTCGAGTAAGTATGGATATTTTGATCGGTTGAAAAAACAATTTTAATAGAACCAAAACAGGCTAAGTGTCCCCCTTCGCCCACGGGATGCGATTAACAGCCACTCGGGAAAGTTATGAGAACAGGGATGGATTCAGAAGAAATTTGAGACCATTTATTTATTTAGCATAACATCCCTATGAACCTAAAATATTCCACACGTCATGGCGAACTAAGTTTAGTAATATACGAAGTTTTTCATGCACAATATGCTTTTATTTTTACCTTTCCTATAAAATGTGTAAGACCAAACATGAAACAGCCTTTTTTGTTTATTTACCGCTGTATTTTGGCGCAAGCTGAAAGGAAACCAAATTTTCCAGAATCAAATTACAGATGATAAGTATATACTGAGTTTTCTCTGTAATATACAGAATTTCATGTTCTCAACTCTTTCAGGACTTGATACTAAATTAATTGTCATACAAATGGTATATACCTGGATTTTTAGGTAGATTGTCCTTGGGTACAACCCTGTATTTTCCCGCCCTACAGTACTCTGACCGCTTTGACTAGATACGACTTTTTGCGTTAGTCAGATATGAAAAACATTTTCCAATGTCTCTTCGTGCTCAAGCTATGAAAAAATATTTTTTCTGCCTCGATAGTAACAAATGGCAATAGTAGTAAGCCTTGCACACATCTGAGCTATCTGCGATGGCAATCAGTGAAACGCTGTCAGTTATGACAGCGACATTTGACAGCGTTTCACTGATTGCCATCGCCATCGCCTAGATCTGCGCAGGTCTTTAGAAACCAAAGTGGTAATTAAAAAAAAGTCCTAAACGAATTAGATCGTTTTTATACACCTACTTATCTGAATTTTATTATAATACCGCCAATTTTTTTAGACTAGTAGGTTTTTGTATTTATTTGTATGTAGGTTTTTGTAGGTATTTGTATGTAGGGTTTTTAGACTAGCATAGTGTAGAGTGGTATACCCTGGCTCTACGTGTATTTGTAGATTAGGTTTCGCAACCTACCGCTAAAATGTTTAGCACCCCTGTAGCGTCGATTTTTTGTCCGCCTAGTTAATAAGCGTCTACTGGCTCGTGAAATATTACAAATTGCGTCCCCCCTCCTCCTGGGGATAACTCCCAGTTTTTACAGAGGCTTTTTCACGCGAGCGCGTCAAGGGTGCTCGATCATCAAGTGTTAAACGAACATGTGACTGATCTGATATTTAAGAATTATATATACACGGTTTATTAAATTAGATGTAAAATGTATAGGTACTACCTTTTATCTACACAAACAAGGAAGGTGTACTGATTAATTTCAAAATTCGCTAAGTTGCAAATTAGCTTTATGAAGAGCTTCTAGATAAGAAAGCTCTTAAGATTTCGCTTAGAGGTAAGTTATTAAACTCATATGAAAGGTTTAAGAAATGTTTGTAAGGTCAACAGCTGCTTGGCCTATAAGCTTGTTCCATCAGCTAGTTTGTTAAAAAAAAGTTTTAACAATCGTGCATAATACAATAAATGACTGGTCCTTTTGATTCCAATGAATGATTGCACTTTGACTTTGAATAAAGAAACAAAACTAAAATTAGGGAGTGAATCATTATCTCTCACTCATACACTATTATGTTGCTGTTTTTTTTTCACTCGCACTCGTGAGCGGTATATATCAGCACCATCATGATTCGTTTCTGTATTGGTGCGGGTTATACCTATAGTGAAAGATAAATGTTTTGAAGCTACGTCTTGGGCTTGGGCTACGTCTAGATTTAAGACTTCAGTTGCTGCAATCGTTGTTATTTTTGAGCTGAAATACTTGCTACTCCGATTTTCTGTAAGTAGCACAGATAAGATAATACTATACCTACTAGTAGTAAGTAGTATGAATAGTAGGAATTTACGTAATTATTATGAATCATTCAAATTTTTTAGTAGTTATGCTGCTACGGCGTAGCTTTTTTTGCTACGAAATTTTGAGGTGTATGAATTTTATCAATCGAAGTAATATTTCACGTTGGAATGTAAGTAGAGATGACATGGATATGAAATTGAAAGATGACATGGATAAGAGAGGAGTGAATGCAGAGATGACGACAGACAGACAGAGTGACAGACAGAGTGACGACAGACTGACAGAGAGGAATGGAAGAGAAAGATATGTTGTGCCGAAATATAAAGTGGATAAGGGCAGGAAGAAGAAGAAGAAGTTACGTTCACGTTGGTGTTTTGGTATAGGATATTATAAAAATAAGAAAGAAATGATAGAAAGCATTACCCTTTTATTGAAAGTGCATAAGTAGACCGATAGATAGTTATAAGTAAATTACTTAGAATTTATTAGATGAATAGATCACGTAACAAAATGATGAATTCTATCAACAACAAAGCGCGTTATAAATTGAATATAACAAAATCCGTTACAGCAGAGCCAATCAATTTCCCAAGGATGTAACCGATGTAACTTTATAAATGGCGGAATTGGGAAAGTGAATTAAAGCGCCCCAAACTGGTTATATCAATCATAAACTTATTCGATTAATTACGTTTTGCGGAGTTAATAGCGACATCTAATATTGAGCTGAGGGATGGGACTGTTCCTAAGAAACTATCGATAGACGCGAATGTTAGACACCCATGCATGCCATACTAATCTTGTCAAAGTGTTTCTTCTTATTAAATTTAAGAGCTTAGCTCGTGTCGGGTTTTGATGCAGTTTTCTCCAATTGAGTCTTTTGAATGCGGCCTCATTGACTTTCTAATACGACATGACAATGACCTTTTTTTATCTGGCTCACGTAACTTATTCTTGGCCTTCCTCTTCGTCGTTTTTCGTTTCCTTTACCTATATATTTATTCTTGTATGCTTATAGTGTCAGTCTCTTTTGTCTGATTAGAAACATTTTACATATGTATTTACTACACTAGTCAAGTGTATTTTTTACACTACATGCTTCTTCTTGTAGTCTCAATATTGGGAGATGATTTAAAAACTTTCTGAGTAGATTTCACCATAAAATCTTACTAAATCTTATAAGAAGTTTCAAACGAAAAATCGATTATTTTTTTATTCAATACCTATGAAAATCAATAGCTATCCAAATGTTAAGTTAAATACATACTGAAATAATCCTTTGATAGATTTCTAAGAAATCACATCCCAAAAGTAAATTTGACTGCCCTCTAGCAGTAGGCTTATTGCGAAGGAGTTTGTTGTTTAATATTATAAGAGAGGATAGAAATATACATTGATATACATTTCACCCAGCGCCATCTATCCCCAAACTAAGAAAAGCTTGCACTAGAATATGTCTAATTGAAAATTACCCTAAGATTATCGACATATCCCAGCTCTAAGCGACCCATTTCGGCGGTGTCATTAGGCAGGCTGTTAATGATTAATGCGGCGCCACCCCCTCTCCTTAACCCTCGCAAATAAAACTCACTCCGACACTTAATCGACTACCCCTTTTGATGGAGAGCTCTGTCCTTTAGGACTCTTGTATACGACTGTGGCATGCCGCGAGTTTTACGTATAATACTTCTCTAACAAGACTCATGATGACCTTTTCAATGCTATAACTATGTCATAAAGAAACCTATCCAACTAGAACCTGAGCAGATTGTACTGCGTCCCCGTTACTTTTGCTGGAATTGGGGTAACTGTTGTTCGCGTTATTTTGGGCTAGACAAAATTCGCTAAAGATCACGAAAGTCATATCAAACTATTTATTGGGGCAAAAAAAAATGGAGAGCCTTTTTAGGCCTTAAGGGCCTTAAGGGGGGGATTAACTGAACCGATGTTGTTGATCGAGATAATGCGTCACTTAATTATTATTTTTTACATCCCACATAGCTGCGACATGCCACATCACTGGTTCATAGTGGTTTGAAAGTATTCTTATTTGCGAGCAGTTTCAGACTAGCCCGGCCTATGATCGAGTGGATTACTTGCGATTGCCGGCGCACGATTTTAGTATCCCAATAAGTGGTCATTATTTGTTGAATTATAGCTTATTTTTTCGTAAGTTCTATTTGCTTAGATCGGTTTCGATGCAGTCTTTCCGGGATACAATTCTGCTGTTTAGAATCGAGTTATTTAGAATCGAATCGGAGTTAGTAGCGATACTGCCCACACCCATTATCTTTATACCGTGATACTATTGCACTGAAAACATTTTACTAGCTATGCAAAGAGAACAACACACATCAACAAACGCTTGCTTTATCTAAGTTGTAGTTTTTTTTATAGAACTAGTGAATGGAACATGCATAAGTTCCAGCTGATGTTAAGTGGTAACCATCGTCTATAACAAAGCATTACCTTGTAGATCACGCATTTCAGGAACGTGCCTTAATGTGCACTGCCCTGCGTCCATCAACACTGGTAGCACACTCTTCTAACCAAATCACATCAGTGCTGGTTTCAACAAGTTAAAAAAGTAATGCAATATTATGCAAAGTTATACATATAACTGCATATTTAAATATTTAGGTAGGCAGAAGGTTATATGAACAGTACGTTAATAAATCGATGCGATAATTTCGAACAAAACATCCATCATGCACAAAATGCATTAACATCCTCTTAACATGAACTAATTTTGCACTGACTTTTGTTCTTTTTCTGCAATCGCGTATCTCCCAGGCAATTATATATGCCAAAGTGACGTCTATAGGCACTCATATGACGGCTATGGGTGTCCGTATAGGACGTCTATAGGCGTTCAGAGGACGAATTAAAAGGATAAGAGAGCCGAAGCGAGGTAGCAGGTAATTAGTCGTCCCGGATGATGGATGACGCCCTTCGACGATACTGATGGCCACAAAACGAGCAATCTAACCCGACCTATCTAAAGGCGAGACACACTGTGAGAACTAAAGGATTATTCACACTTATTTTGTAGAATAATTATTTGGAATAGCTGATGTCGTAAATGTATTTCACCTTCTTTTATCTGCCTAAATTGTTAACATCAAAAAGTCTTTCTTCTTTCAAATTATCGGTAGGCTCGAGATCTGTAATAAGTTTTCAGGTTTCTATGGTTGAGACCTTAAAAAGGATCCCCAAAAAAATAGATGTGTAACAAAATAAGCAACGGATAACTGGTTTCCCGGGATAATCGCCCAGTATGCACCAGCCCTTAGCACGCCTTAGCTCATTATACGCTTCTGATAATACTATAAAGTTGTGCTTAGATATGGAATATTCGATGATTGCGCTGCGGTCCCGGAGTACAGATTATTTTAAAGCAAGTTAGTGTATTATTTTTTACGCCTCACCGTACATGGAAGCCGTATGTGTAATGGTCTTTTAATTCGATTTGAGTGGTAATAGAGGTACCTGCTGTGTTTGGAAATTGGATATGAAATGGTGACAGGAAGTATTTATACCTAGATGATGAGTAAAGCGCTGCGGCTCTACAAAACGGTTTTCTTCGTCATCAGTTGCGCACGAGTTTTTTTTTTACAATAAGCTCGCTAGCTTTTTGTGTAAAGCTCGTCCGGGGAAGTACTACCATCATGCCTATTTCTGCCGTGAAGCAGCATTGCTGTGGAGGTGAAGAAATAAAAGGTAATGTATTTTATTTTAAAGTGTTATGTTCTATACAGGGTTATTCATAATTAGCTGCAAATACTCAGGAATTAGGTTCAACAAATAAAATAAAAAATATATATGTGATTATTTTTTTTTTATTTTGATTTAAGTTTTTGTATCAAAATTTTATTTTTATTAATTTTTTTACGGCTATTGCATAATGATTGCCATGGAGAACAGGACGATGACCCACCCAGGCGGTGACTGAACGCAGAGTGTCGCTCACGGCGCGCGGGCGCGGATCAAAGGTCAAAATAGGTCAGGCGCCAATGATTCCAAAGGATATTCTTTGTCGATTTTCTCGGGATTTTCATAACAAAACTTAAAAAAAATCATTTCATAAATATTTTTTATTTTATTTGTTGAACCTAATTCCTGAGTATTTGCAGCTAATTATGAATAACCCTGTATAGTAGTACTACTAACGTAAGTGAAGTCACTGAAGACCACCCGTTTAAAACACCTTGCCTCCCGCAGGCTCTCCCTACCTGCCACGTAAGTGAAGTCACGGTAGGAAGCTAGTATATTGTGAAGCCTTGACAAAACAAAATGACAGTTATTATGAATAAAGGCCTGGGTTATAACTCCATTGGCCACGGTATTCAGGTGAGACAGAGAGGACCATTAGAGCCCATCAGCGCAGGCGCAGGTGTCGCGTTAGGGATGCTTCTGTGACAGTACGCGGTCACATCATCTACTGCCTTTGTTGGTAAACAACTTTACCTCGGACTTTTAGATCATCATAATTTAAGCCCGTTTCAAGACTAAGAATTATATGACAGAAGTTTTTTATTAGTTCATAACCCGGTTATGAATAAACTGGATGAAATAAGTTTCCCGGCTACGAAATAAGAAAAATAACTTTCTGTGTAGCTGGTTACAAAACCTAGAAGCACTAAAGCTAAAGGGTATCATCTTCATGAAAGTATACGCGCGAAAGGAGATAAATAAATAAATATTGTGGACAATTCACACAAGTCTAGCCCCAAACTAATGTTGTGCGATGAGAACCATATAGCTGATGCAACTTTTTTTTAAACTAAGAATAGCACCCAGTAAAAGAAGAAATATCTGTGTTCACCACACAAATAATTTTGCGTGGTGAGAAAAACCTGCGGCCCAGAAGGCAGAGCTAAATAAATCTTACATCGAAAGAAAAAAAAGTACCGTAAACCAGTGAAATGCACGATTACTTCCGTATTAAATTACATCAAATAAAAATGTTAATTAAATCAAGGCATTACATAAAATTATGATAAGCAAACAGTATAAACATAATGGGATATAATAATTGGAGGTTGATTACGCCTGAGAACCGTGTGTGACAATAGCACGTTCAATTATAACAATAGATTACGTGTGTAGCTGCTTTTGAAAGTTTACTTACGTGTTCCGTTCCATTGGCAGTAGAAGCTAATTTATCTACTGTGATATCAGATTATGAAGTTGTCATTGCTTTTAGGTTTCTCTATTCTTCATCTAAAATTAGATAGATATCGTGGTTTTGACTAGCTTCTCAGCTCAGTAGGCCTACCAGAAGCTCTAAGTTCTATTTTATTTAAAGTCTATTTTATTGCACAGCTGACACCGCTACCTGTCATTTCATCCGCAATCTTTATCTTCACTATGCTATAATTAATATAAATCTAGCACAGATTGTAACTATGTTACTTAGTATTTTGTTATGTATAACTGCATAATGTGTTTGGACACGCACACGGGTGCGGTAATGAGTCGCGACATACGAATTACTCGCGATTGTTCAACATTTGATTTGGGCTCCATCGCACTACTGTGGCTCATCTTAGTAACGTAACGGACGCGATACGGAGAATTAATGAATGTATAAGAAATAAAATATGGATAGTGTTTGCATTGACGAACCATGTATACATAATATTATAGACTTAATATTATAGAAATCAAACTCGAACGATGGCCATATTTCTAAATTGTTTTTATGTTTCACATCAGGGTCTCTGTCTGGCTCTGGTTTTGAGTCTGTGTGAGTGTTGGCTTAATAAATCCTACGTCGAAACGTTACACACACGAGTATAATAAACTGGTGAGCACTCACACAGACTCAAAACCAGAGCCAGACAGACAGAGCTTGTGGTAAGCCTACAGTTTTAGCTCTACATTTATATGATTTTTAGGGTTCCGTAGCCAAATGGCAAAAACGGAACCCTTATAGATTCGTCATGTCTGTCTGTCTGTCTGTCTGTCTGTCTGTCTGTCTGTCTGTCTGTCTGTCTGTCCGTCCGTATGTCACAGCCATTTTTCTCCGAAACCGTAAGAGCTAGACTGATGAAACTTGGCGAGTAGATGTATTCTGTAAACCGCATTAAGATTTTAACATAAAAATAAAAAAAAAACTATAAATTTCGGGGGTCCCCATACTTGAAACTGAAACTCAAAAATTTTTTTTTCATCAAATCCATACGTGTGGGGTATCTATGAATAGGTCTTTTAAAATGATGTTGAGGTTTCTAATATCGTTTTTTTCTAAACTGAATAGTTTGCGCGAGAGACACTTCCAAAGTGGAAAAAAGTTGGTCCCCCCCCCTCTAACTTCTAAAGTAAGAGAATGATAATACTAAAAAAAATATATGTTGTACATTACTATGTAAACTTCCAACGATTTTTGGTTTGAACGAGATCTAGGCAGTAGTTTTTTTTTTATACGTCATAAACCATAAACCGCAATTTACCTTTCGACGAACTACAAGAACCTTATTATGTTACATCAAGTAACATAATATACAGGTTCTTGTAGTTCGTCGTACTACGGAACCCTTCATGGGCGAGTCCGACTCGCACTTGGCTGCTTTTTTAAAAAATGACAGTGACAAAAGTCAATGTAACTTCGTGCAAAATAATTACTAATTTTACGAAAATTGTTTCGATTGTTTATGCTCATTTTATTGAAAACAAACAGCTTGTTAAACTAGAAATAGGTACATAGTGGTAGTATAGAACAACTAAAGCCTAAGGAGTTTTCGCTAATAGAAGCATTAGCTCTAATATTAGGTAATTAGATGAAATTGTGTGCTTGAAACGTCCCGCTGAAGTATAAACAGTCTCTAGTCGGTATTTTTTGCCGAAACATGATGGTAGTTTGTCATTTGTACCAAAATTAACGTCACACTTTCACCCCGCTTGTTTGGTAATGCGACAGTTTGATTGACAAATTAGTGTAATTTACTTGTAAATAGGTATTTTGGTAATGATAGAAAATTGGCCGTTACTAATCCAAGAAATGAAACTTTGCCTCATCTGGGCTTGCCTTGTTATGATAGATAAATCTAACGGATACTTACACTTAATGCGATACTTGGTTGTCAATCTTGAATTATAGAAGGAATTTGGAATATGAGTGGCTAGCAAATGAAATTGTGACCACATTGAGGATGTGGCCTTTTAGTCCTTTGAATTTCTAAAGAAAATCAAAGAAAAGGTGAAACTATAATGCAAGAGGCCGAAGTACAAAGCAAATTTAATCGGTTAAGTTTAATCAGAATCAAACGTTGTTCTTAGCGAAGCACTAAATTGATAACAGGGAGAAAAACTGTTCGGATTTAACATAATTCACACGCGTTATCTCAACACGGGTTGAGTGCATAAGATGGTTCGTATCGAACCGCGCTGATACTGCCTTAGGTCACTTAAATTCGGCTTACATTGAAAAACGTCTGCTATCACGCTTTCTGTAGACTTAAATCTTAATAAGACTTGTTTATACGGGCAAGACTAGTCCAGTCCGTCTATACAGAGGATCATGAATGATCGATAAACAAAAATTGATACAAAGACATTAATTCTCGAACGAGTTTTTCTTCACCCAAAGCCGCAATGAAATTGAAATGTACCCTCATTTTTAATGATGAAACTAGTAGGTATTTCATCTGTGCCAATACCATGCATAGAGTTTTTTTTTTTTTTTCGAATGGACAAAATGTCTGACTTTTCTTACAGCGCTACCGGGCAATGAATGCATAGAGTTCATAGGTGGACATTTAATATAAATAAATATATTTGTGGGGGAGTGGGGAGGGGGGCATGGACTCGACAAGCGCAAGATCGTCGAAAGTGGAATCGCATGGGGCTTATCTATTATGGGTGCCGAAATAAAACGAATATTAATTATAAATTAATATAATCACAAAACGCCACGATACGCAATAATATTACCGACGTTATAATCTATTTTAGAAATAAAGGCTTTTTTAATGTATTTGTAGACCAGTATATTATACCATATTATAAGCATAGTTAGATACACGTGTGTAAGCACAAACAGCGCGGGAGATTGTGTTTTGCGGTAAAGCGATAATTCAGCCCAATCTATGTCGTGCGCGCTCGCGCTTTGTTTTATCCGCTGGCTTCTGTGCGCCTTTATTTAGAAAATTGATGAGAAATGGTTTCCATTACGATCTACCGCCTCATAAAAGTTATTGCTACGGAATCCTTTTACGTACAGGCTCGGAGCAAGGGCATGTAACAAGGCATGATTCTCATTCGATAATGCTTTACTTATGCAATATTTTTGTTATTTTGGAGCGGAGTGCCGACTTTCATACTTTGCCGATATTAAATACCTAATAATAGAGGATTGCCGACTTTTGGAAATTTCTATGTAATCGCTTAGATTAGGGCATGCAGTATCGGAACCATTCTCAGAACCGGGAATTTTCACCCGATACTGGGCTCGAAACCGGGAATTCCCGGGAATTTCGATACTTTCGATACCGACTTATTTTTTTAATAAAACTGACCGTATAGAAATACAAACCCGTAAACCGTATATACAATGAAAGAAAAACTACTGAAAAAAACACTTTTTATCCCACCAGCTCTAAAAGTGTGTTTTTGCTGTTCAATATCTGACTGCAAAAGCCGTTTTTATCCGCTAGAGCAGCGGTACTCAAAGTGTGTTCCGCGGAACCCTAGGGTTCCGCGCTACCCCTGTAGGGGTTCCGCAAGAATTTAGAAAAAAAATCAAAATAATTAGTAACTGTTACATTGTTCTTTTATTATGCTTCTATAATAAAGAATACACTTTTAAAAACTATTGTTTTATTGTAGGGTTCCATCAAGTATTTTGCTTGTCAAAAGGGTTCCGTGACCAAAAAAGTTTGAGAACCGCTGCGCTAGAGGATAAAGTAAATTTGAATTTAGAATATTGTGTTCACTAAGTTTGAATACACAACCTATTTATTTCTACCTCCATGGTGCCGAATTTATCATACAACCTATTTTCATCTGTTAAAAACTCGCACTCGTAACCTTCTTGGTGTATTTGTGAATTCAAAACATAATTAAACCTATTTACTTCTACCTCCATGGTGCCGAATTTATCATACAACCTTTTTAAATTTGTTAAAAACTCAGACTCGGAACCTTTTAGTCGCGCTATGTTCTTTTTTGCATTTCCTCGCTGAGGTGGGATGAAAAGTTACGTGTTGCACTCGAGTGCAAAGATTTTTTACCTAGTGCTCTTTTGATTCCTTCGCCAACGCTTGGGATTCTAACTTTTAAACCACTCGCTACGCTCGTGGTTAAACTTTAGAATCCTTCGCTTGCTCGGTGATCAAAATTGAGCACGCGGTTAAAAAGCAGCTTTGTGCTCTTGTACAACAAATAACTATTTTTATTGAGAACCGTAAATTAACCCACACTCAACCACAAAATACACGAAATATTCTCATTTATTTCGCGTATTTCTTCATTATTATAATACTAAAACTCTCTGTGCGTGCACGCAACAATCAGAGCTAGGTTATATCAAAGTTAATCGAATATTCATCAAATAAATCAACAGTTAGAACTAACAGTAACAAACTATGTACGTTATCTAACTAAATCAGCTCAGCAAAGATATAGCGAAATATCAGCAAGGCGTAAGTTGAATGTAAAAGCATTTCCATCTCTCGTAAAGAAAGCCGTTCATGTTATTTTCGTTCTTTTTCTAACAGATTTTGTCAAAATCTAAATACAATATTAAACAATCTTCAATTCAGGTAAAATAAACATGTCATTTTCGGTTTGACTTGTCCGAAATTGTTGAGATATTATCTGAATGATGTAAATTATAGGTTTGTAATTTGTCAAAATATCTAGCAATGTATACAGAAAAGTGAAACTGAACGCATAGCTAGTGTTTTTTATCGTCATTTATTTATATCGTACTAGAAAACACCAATAATTGATCATTTTCATCAGTATCGAAAGTATCGGGAATTCCTTCGTGGAGAACCGGTACTGGAAAAGTTCAAAATCAGCGATAATTCCCGGTACTTTCGATACTGATACTTCCCGGGAGCATGCCCTAGCTTAGATGTTAGTATTTTATGAGTAGGTACTTTGTCTATGTTTTCAATCTCGATATAGAATTCAGCAGCGTCTTATGTTTGCTTACCAAATAATTATGCTTTGTTGTTTATTGTCACAAATGAGTAGGTGGTAAATATGAGCTCAAATAGCAATATAAAAGAATAAGAATGAGACATAAGAAGAGCTTGGTTTGTAACCTAAAATTTAACGCGGAAAAATTGACGAATGATCGATTTGACTTATTAAATTAAGTAATCAAAGGATAACGGGCTTATAGGATTGGGATTGTTGCTAACATACCTACTAGGCTTGTGAAGTAGATATAGATAGATAGATAGATAACTTTTTTATTTGGCTCAAAAAAACACAGCTTATAAATAAAAGCTTGCTTTTAAGTGTTATCCGGGAAGCAGATACGTAACATGTATAGAAGCATAAGAGGAAGAAGAAGGGCAGTACATATGTCTTGTCTAAAAGCTAACTGTCAGTTGACAATGACATCTTCATTTTTTTTTTTTTATTTATTCTAAGGATCTTCATTATAGGACTACCATGCAACTATGTTGTTTTTTTCATAAAAAATCTTGATTGAGTGTGTTTATTACCCTATCTATGTTAATAACAGTGTGAACCCCTGCTCTAGACTTCACTAATAACGTGCCTGTGAATGTGTTGAGGGAGAGGAAATGAACGCAAATTTGTTTTCGTGATTGCGAGCTTTGGAATATCGAATTGATATCGATATCATTTTCTTGCGCAATCGTATTTCTCATTAGATATTTATGTGAGACCCCGTGTGAGCTGCGCCTTCACGATTTCCCCGATCCCGATAGTCAAATTTAATGCAAAGCAGTACTGTAATAGAAGCATTCTCATAGCTCATGATTTCTATATTATTCTCAACAATCCCATTTGCTTGAGTACCTTTACAACTGGTGAGCTTGTTAGTATACTCTATGGTTCTTTGTAACGGTTTCTCGAACATTTAAAGAACATAAACAGACTTAAGTTTTTCTAAAACCATCTGTTAATAAAAATATTTGAATATAGAATATAGAACCTGGTAATTTTAATAATATTGGTTAAAAATAGCTGGCATATTTGACATGCGCCGATATAACTTCTTCTTCACATTGATTTTCAGTAACAATCGCAACGTTCCGTGCGTCAACAGCCATTGAAACCGAGTGTCATAAACACCGGCGGATGAAAGAAGGTTGCAGTTTGGAACTTCAGTTGAGGTTGCTATATGCTATACCCACATTCAATCCCAGAAGAAATTAATGTATGGGTCAGCCGATCTGCACACAATTTGACAGCCAATATGGAGAGCCATATGGAGTTCCCGTTAGCCCTATAGAACATGCATTACTACAAACTAGGTATCCCTCTCGAAAATAAGTACATTTTACTTATTTGATTATATTTATTGGGAAACCTTTATAACTAAAGAATAAACAACAAATTAGATTAAAAAAGCCAATTAAAGGTTCTCACGGGTAGACTATGTTACAAACACTGTGAGTATATGTAGCTATATACAAACTATATTTTTATATTTGGCTCAGAAATGTTTATCATTCCGCTCAGAATTCCCAGTAGCCACTAACTGCATTACAAGCTCTAAACAGCTCCGTTTTGTACGTGCATAGGTCGGTTCAATTTGCGTGCTTGCATCTCACCACGGACAATTGCGCGCAAATTGCCCACCTCTGATTGCCCACAGACGTTTATCAATATTGCAGCCACTATTACGTAGGTACAGTCGACTATAGAGGCGTTACCTGCTTACCAAAGATTGTCCAAAGGTTCATCATCAGCCTGAAGAAGTCCACACTGAGAGAAATGTACATGTTAAAATAACCAAAATCACCTCGGTTAAATCTTTTTCGGTTGAATTTACTAGAAATTGGTAATTTTAACAACACTACCATGAAACCAACTCGTTTGGTATAACAAAATCAATTTTGTTACGATAACCTATATATAGTTAGTTAAAATAAAGAAAATGACTTGTTAAAAAAACAAAAGTGATTCGGTAAATTTGAATTTAGTTAATTTTACCATAAGCTTAACAGTGTGATCAAACTGATACTAAAAATATCGCTTGAAATAACTTATAATGTTGGTATTCGTTTAATAAACACGATCTAAAAAATTATACCAAAGTTTTAATAATTATAACTAATAATATTTGTAACTGTTCATTAAATCGAACCAAAAAATAATTTTATTTTCTGAATTGATAAGATATAGGTAAATTTAAATAATGTTTTTTTGTTTATTTTAACCAACTTATTAAACGCCATCGTTTTGTTATATTAACAAATTATACCATTTCAATTAACCAATTCAATTGATTAAAGTGAACAAAAAAAAACGTAAAATGTATCTTTGTTAGATTAACTTGAGTATTGCTTAATATACCAAATTTATATCGTTTAAACTTGTTAATATTTTTTATTCAAAATAACAAAATCAAGTTTGCAATATTTACAGTAAATAGAGTTAAATTCACTTATAATTATATGTAAAGATAACAAATTAGTTTGATGAAATCAACAACACATTTTTAATAAACTGAATCAAATTATATTTGTTAGAAAAACACATCGTTATCGGTTGATACAACAAAAGCTTTTGTTAAATTTTGATTTGTTGCATTTACCATATTGTTGCTTAATTTAACAACGACCTATCTGTAAATTTACTAGAAACGAGTTATTTTAACAAAACCAACCCATTTGGTATAACCAATTCAAATTTGTTATGATAACCAGTCTAAAGTTAAACTGATAAATGTATCTCTGTTAAATTAATCTATTTGATGCCTTATATAACCAATTTATATCATTTACAATTATAAATATTTCTTATTCAATATAACAAAATCCAGTTTGCAATATTTACAGTAAATCGAGTTACATCTACTTATCATTTTAAGTAAAGCTAACAAATCAGTTTGATATAATCAACAACACATTTTTAATAAACCAAACCAAATTATATTTGTTAGAAAAACCATCGTTATTGGTTGATACAGCAAAAGCTTTTGCTAAATTTTGATTTGTTGCATTTACCATATTATTGCATGTTTTAACGATTACTTTTCTGTAGTATTTACTAGAAATGGGTATTTCAACAAACCCAATTCATTTGGTATAACAAATTCAAATTTGTTATGATAACCACTCTAAAGTTAAATTGATAAATGTATCTCTGTTAAATTAATCTAATTGATGCCTTATATAACCAATTTATGTCATTTACAATAATCAATATTTCTTATTCAAAATAACAAAATCAAGTTTGCAATATTTGCAGTAAATATAGTTAAATTTAATTATATTTTATGTAAAGCTAACAAATTAGTTTGATGAAATCAACAACACATTTTTAATAAACTGAATCAAATTATATTTGTTAGATAAACACATCCTTATCGGTTGATGCAGCAAAAGCTTTTGTTAAATTTTGATTTGTTGCATTTACCATATTGTTCCTTATTTTAACAACGACTTATCTGTAAATTTACTAGAAATGAGTTATTTTAACAAAATCAACCCATTTGGTATAACAAATTCAAATTTGTTATGATAACCACTCTAAAGTTAAATTGATAAATGTATCTCTGTTAAATTAATCTAATTGGTTTCTAATATAACCAATTTATGTTGTTTGAAATAATAAATATTTCTTAGTCAAAATAACAAAATTAAGTTTGCAATATTTACAGTAAATCGAGTTACATCTACTTATCATTTTAAATAAAGCTAACAAATGAGTTTGATAAAATCAACAACACATTTTTAATAAACCAAACCAAATTATATTTGTTAGAAAAACCAATCTTTATTGGTTGATACAGCAAAAGCTTTTGTTAAATTTTGATTTGTTGCATAAATGCAACAAATCATGGTAAACCATGATTTAACAACTACTTTTCAGTAGTATTTACTAGAAATGGGTATTTCAACAAACTCTAACTCATCATCAGGGGTATAAGGTCAACAAATTTAAAAATTTTATGTTAAATTAAATAGATAAGATATGTAGGTATCTTTGTTAGGTTAAAATTACCAATATTTATTGATCGAGTGAGCGAAGTGAACGAAGATCTTACAATCAACTTGGGCAATTTGGCATTTTATGTATTTATGCATATATGTATGTATTTATGTATGTTTGTCCAACGATAACTCTCGAACGGTTGATTCGATCTGCATGAAATTTGATAAATCGATAGCTTGGACTTGAAAAATTTACTGGTAGGTATTATGATTAAAATCCGATGAGGGGTTACTAAGATATGGGGTTGTATAAGGAGGCAAAAAATGAAACAAAACAATCAAATTACATGTCATATGAAAGAACTTTGTACATCACAAAACAACTTTTACTTTTTTCTGGGTCGCTCGGTTATTGCTTTACATCAAAATCAGAAAAGGTTAAATTAAGATAACCAACGATCCAAGAGCTCCCATTTCTAAGAGTTTCGTTGCCATCAAAGTTTTTCTACTGGTCGCTCAATTCCTTTGCTTTTGCTAATATTTTTTTCTTGAAATAAATTAAGGAGTTACTCAGTTCTCATAAAATGGTAACAGCGGCCTGGTCTGATGATGGAGCCAAGGTCTGTTCAACGGAACTTTTCAATAAATTGGCCAATTGAGCTAAAATTTGTTTACCATACAAGTAGTCAGCAGTTACATACAATCAGTGGTCGATAGATGTAAGTACAAACGCTGTGTTTGGTATAAAAAAACTGTGAAGGAAAACATCGTGAGGAAACCCGTAGCTTATAGTTTGGTACGCGGACAGTTTTGTATAACGGACATGTAATCAATACAGCTATAGAACAAAGAGAAGAAACAAATACTGCACTCGCGTGGCGGGCGGTACATGCTGGGAGTGATTTCATCGAAGTTGTGAACCGTTATGTATATTTGGGTCAGACGATCCAATTACAGGTAAAGCCAACTTCGACAAAGAGGTCAGCTGACGAATCCAACTCAACTAGGCAGCTATCGGGAAATCGCACCACGTCTTCTCGTCGCAGATACCACAGAGCCTCAAGACCAAAGTCTCTGTAATCAGTGCGTGTTGCCAGTGCAAACTTTTGGAACTGAGACGTAGTCGCTTAGTATTGGCCTCATACACAAGCTCAAAGTCGCATAGCGAGCTATGCTGGGTGTCACTACGTGATAGAATCAGATAATAGGAAATCCGTAATAGAAGCAAGGTCACTGTCAAAGCTCGTAGAATTAATTAAGCTCGTAGTTGAAGTGGCAATGGGCGGGTCATATAGCTCGAAGAACCGACAACCGTTGGGGTTCTCGAAAGGTGGCCACGAACCGAAGACAAAACGTAGGGCCCCCACTCACCCGATGGACCGACGACATAGTTCAGATTCCGGAATTTATCGGACTGATGATGATGACTTGAATCTACATATCATTTTAAGTAAAGCTAACAAATCACTATGATGAATTTGACAACACATTTTTAGTATTTGTTAGAAAAACATATCGTTATCGTTAATGATTGATGCAGCAAAAGTTTTTGTAAAATTTATCTTTGTTGCAATCACTTTATTGTTGTTTGATTTAACAACTTCTTATCCATGAATTTAATAGTAATTACTTATTTCAACAAAACCAACTCATTTGGTTTAACAAAACCGAGCTGAGCGAGATTTGAACCTGAGACCTAACCACGAAAGACTAAGGGGAAGGTCGCGGTTCAAATTCTATTTGGCTTTTAACTTTTGGGACATGATATAATATTTGTGATTTCTATAAGTATAATAAACACTATAAAATCAATAAAATATGTAAAAAGCAATGCAACATCTCTCGTCGATTCACTGAATGCAACTTCAGTTATCGAGCAAGTAAGTAGTTGGCAGTATTGTCAAACCTATAGATGAAGGTGCGATTGCGTTAGTGCTGTATTTAACAGTCCCCACTAGCTGGTTTCTAGAACTGAATCCCTCCGTAGACCGAGGCATATCCTCGTTGATCCCGATGACGTTATCACCGCCGCTAACGCGGAGGCGATTGAGTCATCCAGTTCGGAAAGAAACACTGCACAGATTCACCGACCCCGCCGGCGGGGTCGAAGACGTCCCTTAGTGCCAGCCCTCTACGGGCCTAAACTAGATTCAAACCCCCCCCCCCTGGCAACAGCCCAAGCCGAGGTCGTACCATAGCGGTGCCCTTGAGTTTGTTGCCCCAACCTAACTTTACCGGTTGAGCGCCCTCTGCGCTCACCATTGTCCGGTAGCGCTGTAAGAATCGTCAGACGATCACCAGCATTTTGTCCATTCGAAAAAAAAAAAAAAGGTTTCTAGAACGAAAAAGCACGCGTGCTCCCTCCCTCCATTTCAATTTCAGTTATATTCAATTTAGTTTTTACACGCTTGTGCGCGTAAATACTACATTGCGCTTTATTGCCATGCATTTGGTTTGAAATTCGGATGTCGCCCGTGCAATTGTTTACTAATTTTTGCGTACCTGAAACCGAGGGAATTGGTTATTTTAACAAAACCAACTCATTGGGTATAACAAAACCAACTTTGTTAAGACAACCAGTGTATAGTTGGTTAAAATAAAGTGGCTGCCCGTGGTTTCGCTTGCAAGATACATGAATCAAAATAAGCCCTTTACCGTCCCCATGGTTCAACCTATCTCCATATCAAATTTCATCCATAGGTATCGGTTCAGCCGTTAAGTCGTGAAAAAGTAACAAACAGAGAGACATAATCATAATCATAATCTACACCTTGGGTTACATTATTTAAGTTTTGGTAAGGATCCCTAATTTTTTTGAAATTAGAATATAGCCTATGACACTCGGGAATACCTAGTGTAGCTACACAACGGTGATTTTTTTTTTAAATCGGTCCAGTAGTTTCGGAGCCTATTCAATACAAACAAACAAACAATCAAATCTTTCCTCTTTATAATATTAGTATAGAAGTATAGATATACGTGGTCGCTAACTATTAACACTAGTATTATCTTATCTGTGCTATTAACTTAATACCTACACAAGCTCAAAGTTAAAAACGGGCTATGGAGAGAGCTATGCTGGGAGTGAGTTTCACAACGTGATATTAGAATCAGAAATGATGAAATCCGTAGAAGAACCAAGGTCACCGACAAAGCTCGTAGTATTAGTGAGTTGAAGAGGCAATGGGCAGGTCATATAGCTCGAAGAACCGACAACCGTTGGAAATAAAGGTTATCGAATGGTGACCACGAACCGGAAGACGAAACGTAAGTACCTAGGGCGCTTACCGCTTACCCACTGACTGACGACATTGTTAAGATCGCGGGAAGTCAGAGGATGGAAAGAGCTCAGAATCGTTCTTCCTGGAAATGTATAGGGGATGCCTATGTCCAGTAGTGAACTCTTTCAGGCTAATGGTGAGGTATATAGTCTAAGACTAACTTTTTGACGAAAACCATAGATTACTTATATTTTTTGATTTTATAAGACGATGCCACGCTATATGGCCGGTTGATGGACGCAGGGCAGTGCATCGTAGGGCACGCTCCTAACGTGCGTGACCTACGAGGCAGTGTTTTGTTATAGGCGATGGTTACCACTTAACATCAGGTGGCCCATATGCTTGTTCCATCAAATAGTTAAATTAAAAAAAAAAAAAGACGGGTTGCACTCCGGGAGTGCCGGCAGAAGTGAAAACTTTCTCATCGTTTTGTGGATTATCAGTGCCTTGCCTACCTTATTCATAATACCTAAATAAATACAGTAGATCTATAAAATCATGTACCAATGACCACTACTACAAGCCGCGGGCGGCCGCTAGTTCATAAAATCTATAATAGGTATGTACCTATACCTACCCTGCCCTTTAGCCAGGCAAATAGATATAATCGGCCGGCCCGGCAGGTAGGTATCTTATCTAGGTACTTCTGGATTAAAATCATAGGTACTTAGGTACGTAGGTAATAAATAGTAATAATATAATCACACTTGGATAAAGAGGCACCTACCTAAAATGAAAAATAAGTCTTATTGCTATTACGCCTAAAGTTCTTTATTATGCATATAACAAAAAACCGTTTGATTCAGATTCCCGCTCTCAGTTTTGGCTTTTGACCATACCTTATTAGGTAGTGTTTAGAATACCATGCTCTGATTGGTCGGGGGACTCGGACGCGCTGCCCGCTCCGCTCCCGCGCCGCTTTTCCCTCCCCTCATCGCCCGGGCAGACGCCACACTTGCATCGCGCGCTCCTGACAAGTTGCAACCCCCGCATGCGCTAATGCGCTTCGTTCGTTTTTGTTTAAAGTACCTGTGATGTTAGGCTAATTTGTATTACCACTTACCAGTGTATTTGAAAATAGTGAAAAATGGAGCTGAATGAGGTTTTGAATCATGGGGGGTGTCTCAAGACACCATTCAAGTGTTCTGTGGTAAGTACCTACTCTGTTTTGATCTCCAAGGTGTGGTGCAGACTTTGGGCCCTGGGTTGATTGAGCAGGTAATGGTTAAAAAGCACTAAAAACATTTCTGATAGCCCGATTCCTGTCATTTCCGAGTTTCTTTGTTCAAAGTTTACCCAATTACTTCTATGGTATAGGTGATATTATGTACTATTTTGTTTCGTTATACCAACCAAAGTATAGGTAGGTATAGGTTTTAGGATCATGAAATCAGTCAATGTGTAGATAACTTATTTTTTTAATATTTGCCCGAATAAATGTTCATTGCATGCTGCGACACTAACTGTTGTCTGTGTAGGTAGGTAGGTAGGTACCTAATAAAGTAAACGGATTCAAATTTTGCGAACGCTGTTCGTGTTTAGCAGGGATAGTGTAGCTTTGTAATACCTACCTAATGTTTGGAATCTGTTCACTAGATGAAGATTACACTCCTTACAAACTAAGTCTAGTACCTACCTAGGTAGAGTTCTGTCTAGCGTAAAAATGAACGCCGTTCCACTAATGATTTTTTCAATGTTGAGAGGGATATTGCTATTATTGTGTGCGTGCGGCGATTTTACTGTAAATATGAATTCATCTGTGTACCTACATAAAATCAACTAATCGTGCGGCGTTCCTGGGGCCTTATTTTCGGGCCGACTGAGATTATTTCACGATGGAGATGACGTCAATGTGACTTCGCTGACGCCAAAAACTCGTGACAACCACTTATCGGCTAAGAGTTTTTGATCGAGATTGACGTCATGACCACCGCTTGAAAATGTCGGCCAGCCTGAAAGGGCATCTGGACCGACGACGGACGTCTAGGAATTGACAAAACCTGATTTACCGATAATTTTAGTAATATCTACTATTATATTTCAGTTACAAGTACCTACCAAGTTATATATCAATATCCTACCTACTTACTCTAATTCATTCAAATGCTTTTCAGATAACAACATCGACACATCATGTCTCGAGGGCCTAGGTGACGAAGAATTAAAGATTTTAATACCTGAAAATCGACTCGGAGACAGAATTAAATTTAAACTGGGCTATAAAACATATAGAGAAGAACTGGAAACTCTGCATTCTGTGAGTTCCTACCTTTGATTCTTTCTATTAATGAAAATTCCTTACTAATAATCATCATCATTCATTCATCATCATTTTAAGTTTTTTAAATGTATTTTATGTGTGCAATAAAGAATAGGTAGGTAGGTACCTAGGTGCCAGGCCAAGCGCACTTCGTACATTCGGTATGAAGCTACAACTATATTAGCAGTAAGTACGTAGGTACATCGGTCGGTACTTATGTATACATATAGCTAACTAAGTAATATACCTTCTTGTTTATAATAACCATGAACAATTGAATATCATTATAGCATAATATCCTAGTATCTTTCCTATTATCATCGCCGTGGCCTGAACATACATTTAATATTCATTACAGAATACTGACTCTTTGGACACTATTAGTGTGTGTAACGATAGTCCGTTGTCATCAACTGCATCTGAACTTATCAGTTATAAAAGTGAGGTATGTACCTACCTACTTACCTGCTTACACCGTGAGTGACTCAATTTTTAGGGTTCCGTAGCCAAATGGCAAAAACGGAACCCTTATAGATTCGTCATGTCTGTCTGTCTGTCTGTCTGTCTGTCTGTCCGTCCGTATGTCAAAGCCATTTTTCTCCGAAACCGTAAGAGCTAGACTGATGAAACTTGGCGAGTACCTAGATGTATTCTGTGAACCGCATTAAGACTTTTACACAAAAATAGAAAAAAAACTATAAATTTTGGGGTCCCCATACTTGAAACTGAAACTCAAAAATTTTTTTTTCATCGGGTACCCAACACGTATGGGACGTGTTGGGTATCTATGAATAGGTCTTCAAAAATGATGTTGAGGTTTCTAATATAGTTTTTTTCTAAACTGAATAGTTTGCGCGAGAGACACTTCCAAAGTGGAAAAAAGTTGGTCCCCCCCCCTCTAACTTCTAAAATAAGAGAATGATAAAACTAAAAAAAATATATTATGTTGTACATTACTATGCAAACTTTCAACGATATTTGGTTTGAACGAGATCTAGCTACCTAGTAGTGTTTTTTTTATACGTCATAAATCGTAAACCGCAATTTACCTTTCGACGAACTACAAGATCCTTTATATTATGTTACTTGATGCTACGGAACACTTCATGGGCGAGTCCAACTCGCACTTGGCTGCTTTTTAGGATTGTGTTGAACAAAGAATAGATTTTGATTAGAACTAAGATAAAACATGTCGGTTGGTACCTGTACCACCTAAATAATATTCTTTTTGACGTGATAACGTCTTATAAATCGATGGAGCCGGCTGCACGCACGAAAAAACATGACTCATGCGTCGTTACGTCGTTTAGTATAAGCTAGCAAGACTTGTTGTATTGTAGTCGTAGGGTAGATTGTTTTTAGTAATTTGGTACCTAGCTTATTTTTTTTATAACGCTTTTATTAGCTTCACCTGTATGTATGTATGTATGTATGTATGTATGTATGTATGTATGTATGTATGTAACCGACCCCTTTGAGCTCGATTTTGTCCTACTTTGAACGATCAGATTTGATTCAAACTTTGCACACCTGTCAAAGGTCGATGACAATGCAAAAATATGAAAAAAAAAATATGAAAAAAAAAATATGAAAAAAAAATATGAAAGTATGTATGTATGTATGTATGTATGTATGTATGTATGTAACCGACCTCTTTGAGCTCGATTTTGTCCTACTTTGAACGATCAGATTTGATTCAAACTTTGCACACCTGTCAAAGGTCGATGACAATGCAAAAATATGAAAAAAAAAATATGAAAAAAAAATATGAAAAAAAAAATAAAAAAACTAAAAAGTAAAAAATAAATTATAGGTTAAAAAACTAAAAAAAACGCTTTTATAACAAATTGAACTAAAAAGTTAAAAATAAATCTGTAATAATCAATTGAAAATTTATATTATTGTACAAAAAGCGTGGGGGGCTTGATTTTGATTGTTGTAAATATTTTATCAATAGTTTATTATATCTGAAGTTATTATAAAAAGCACCCACTATTATTAGTTCAATTTGTTATAAAAGCGTTTTTTTTAGTTTTTTAAACTATAATTTATTTCACACGGGTTTAAAAAAGAATTTACAACCTGTTTTTAAAAAAATAATCTGTTTCAGGAAACCTACTATATTCCTAGCAGAACTATTAGCCCTAAAAATACAATGCCAGCAAAAGGAAAACTTGTTGATAGATACTATAACCAGTTGAGAACTTTAAGAGGTTCTGGGGTGCTCCCAAAAAAAATAAAAATTTCTTGTCATGAAACAAATGACAATGAAATGATAGAAAATGGTAAGCATGTCTCCACAGTTTAATTTCCAGTATAGTTCGCTGCAAATTGAGATCTCGCAATAACCAACACATACTTGACAATAACTGTAAAACTGAACAAAAACTTAAAAAACATGGACAAATAGGTATGCAAAGTTTTATCTCAATCAATCGATTTTCTGCTTGTTACACGCTGTGGATAAAATAAATAATTTTGCAAGTTCAAGTGGTGAATGAATGAATTTTAGCTTATTTTTACTGACAGATTTATTGTTTGCACAGAGACTGACGATATCATGATATGGTTAAAATACAACCGCGACCCCTGGCCACTGGTTGAAGAAAATTGGAAAGAATCTTGCGCTTATAGAAAAAAAAATGCGTATGATACCAAAAAAACATTGATGGTCATGGTAAATGAATGGCCATGCTTAAAAACCACGAACGGACATCGACTGGTAGTGTTTTGTTACTTATAACATTTGTATAACTATTTAGGTTCACATCAAATTTCTAAGCACCAAATAATTACTCTTTTTTCAGATTGAAATCGACTTTGCCCATTTATACCCTGACAAAAATTCAATGCTATTTGAAAAAATGGGGTCAATTTCAAAACAGCGCCATAAAACTACTAGAGGCTGATGCTGCAGTTGAAAAAGAGTTGAGAGAACTGTTTAAGGAAGAAAATGAGAGTAAGTATTTACCCGAATAAGGAATTTTCTATTTAAGGTTATTCTATCCCCATGCAAACTGTTGTTTATATATTTTTGTTAATTTATAGTTTTCTTTAAATTATAACTAACAAAATGATCCTATGTTGATTTAATAAATGAATTTAATAATAAATAATTAATTTAAATTAATACAGTTTGGCGATAACAATGACCGATTGAAAAGCTTACTATAGTGCCACAAAATTATACTCTATTAGCCCATAGTTGGCAAAATTTAATTTACGTATAGGAATCGTACCCCCTTCAATAACTTGACTATGGGTGTTATTCTGTGTTACAGTGTAATATTGCTAGGCTATTGTAAACAAATTCCTTGGTTATTAAAGCAATAACTTACATTATTTTTTTTTGTTTTAGATATCCGTGATTTGGCGCTTTGCAGTTCGCTCGCTTACTGGGAGATCAAACCACAGAAAAGAGTGCAGTTGAAAAAGAGTTGAGAGAACTGTTTAAGGAAGAAAATGAGAGTAAGTATTTACCCGAATAAGGAATTTTCTATTTAAGGTTATTCTATCCCCATGCAAACTGTTGTTTATATATTTTTGTTAATTTATAGTTTTCTTTAAATTATAACTAACAAAATGATCCTATGTTGATTTAATAAATGAATTTAATAATAAATAATTAATTTAAATTAATACAGTTTGGCGATAACAATGACCGATTTAAAAGCTTACTATAGTGCCACAAAATTATACTCTTATTAGCCCATAGTTGGCAAAATTTAATTTACGTATAGGAATCGTACCCCCTTCAATAACTTGACTATGGGTGTTATTCTGTGTTACAGTGTAATATTGCTAGGCTATTGTAAACAAATTCCTTGGTTATTAAAGCAATAACTTACATTTTTTTTTTTTGTTTTAGATATCCGTGATTTGGCGCTTTGCAGTTCGCTCGCTTACTGGGAGATCAAACCACAGAACACTTGAATGGTGTCTTGAGACACCCCCCATGATTCCAAAACCTCATTCAGCTCTATTTTTCACTATTTTCAAATACAAATCACAGGTACTTTAAACAAAAACGAACGAAGCGCACGCACTCACACTTATTATACCCTGTATATTCGTTTTCAATATTTGTATTATTTTAGTAAGAAAAAACTATTCGTCATTTGACATGATAATAAATAAGTAATGATTAATAACTCACCTGTAAGTGTCTATAAGTATGTTATTACTTATAGACACTTACAGGTGAGTTATTGTCTTGAGACACCCCCCATGATTCCAAAACCTCATTCAGCTCCATTTTTCACTATTTTCAAATACAAATCACAGGTACTTTAAACAAAAACAAACGAAGCGCACGCACTCACACTTATTATACCCTGTATATTCGTTTTCAATATTTGTATTATTTTAGTAAGAAAAAACTATTCGTCATTTGACATGATAATAAATAAGTAATGATTAATAACTCACCTGTAAGTGTCTATAAGTATGTTATTACTTATAGACACTTACAGGTGAGTTATTGTCTTGAGACACCCCCCATGATTCCAAAACCTCATTCAGCTCCATTTTTCACTATTTTCAAATACAAATCACAGGTACTTTAAACAAAAACAAACGAAGCGCACGCACTCACACTTATTATACCCTGTATATTCGTTTTCAATATTTGTATTATTTTAGTAAGAAAAAACTATTCGTCATTTGACATGATAATAAATAAGTAATGATTAATAACTCACCTGTAAGTGTCTATAAGTATGTTATTACTTATAGACACTTACAGGTGAGTTATTAATATATTATAAGTGTCTATAAGTATGTTATTACTTATAGACACTTACAGGTGAGTTATTGTCTTGAGACACCCCCCATGATTCCAAAACCTCATTCAGCTCCATTTTTCACTATTTTCAAATACAAATCACAGGTACTTTAAACAAAAACGAACGAAGCGCACGCACTCACACTTATTATACCCTGTATATTCGTTTTCAATATTTGTATTATTTTAGTAAGAAAAAACTATTCGTCATTTGACATGATAATAAATAAGTAATGATTAATAACTCACCTGTAAGTGTCTATAAGTATGTTATTACTTATAGACACTTACAGGTGAGTTATTAATATATTATAAGTGTCTATAAGTATGTTATTACTTATAGACACTTACAGGTGAGTTATTGTCTTGAGACACCCCCCATGATTCCAAAACCTCATTCAGCTCCATTTTTCACTATTTTCAAATACAAATCACAGGTACTTTAAACAAAAACGAACGAAGCGCACGCACTCACACTTATTATACCCTGTATATTCGTTTTCAATATTTGTATTATTTTAGTAAGAAAAAACTATTCGTCATTTGACATGATAATAAATAAGTAATGATTAATAACTCACCTGTAAGTGTCTATAAGTATGTTATTACTTATAGACACTTACAGGTGAGTTATTGTCTTGAGACACCCCCCATGATTCCAAAACCTCATTCAGCTCCATTTTTCACTATTTTCAAATACAAATCACAGGTACTTTAAACAAAAACAAACGAAGCGCACGCACTCACACTTATTATACCCTGTATATTCGTTTTCAATATTTGTATTATTTTAGTAAGAAAAAACTATTCGTCATTTGACATGATAATAAATAAGTAATGATTAATAACTCACCTGTAAGTGTCTATAAGTATGTTATATTCAAAATATTATGTTTGTGTTAAAATACGTTCATTTCGACTTTTTTAACTTCAATTATTTACTGTTCTTGATCGTGTTATTTGATTTATTTTTTTAAATAAAACCACTACTAATTAAAAAACTTGTTTTTTTATTTCTATAAATGATTTATTTTTTAGGTAGGCAAATAGACAATAATTTATTATAGGTTCACTGTTGTTTCAATCAGTTATTAGTAGATATTAATCTAATGGTTGAATTACTGATAAAATTAAGCTTAAAACTAGTTTTTTTGTTTATGTGATTAAAAAATTAAGCAGGGAAAGATTGTAAAGTATTATTTGTCTTTGGCTTACATATAAATAATGCCCATTTTTTACTATTGGCAACAGTGACAACTTTGTATAATTTTGGTTTAACTAGTTTTGAATTACTTGTAGCGCAGTTAACAGCGCTCAATATTGCTTTACTATTTAAAAATGGCTATACTAAATTAATATGTTTGTTGGATTGTCTTTCAGGTTTTAGTCAGACCAAATAAAATGTGGTTTAACTGCTGCTTAAAATTACTAGCTACAGCTGTTTACTATAATCAATACTAGTAATGGTTATAGTAAACCGCTGGACTAGTAATTTTAAACAATAGTTTAACCACTTCTTAGTTGGTCTTACCAAAATATAATAGTGAATCCAACAATAGTATTAGTGTATCCTACTCAGGGCGTTTGTTACTTTAACAGAAAATATTGGTCATAGTAAACAGCAGTATTAGTAATTTTAAACAGTAATTCAACCACTTTTGTAGTTGATCGAACCAAAATAGAATAGTGAATCCAACAAAAGTATAAGTATATACTACCCAAGGCGTTTGTTACTTCAACAAACAATATTGGTTATAGTAAACCACTAGCCTAGTAGTTTTAAACAGTAGTTTAACCACTTTTTAGTTAGTCTTACCAAAATACAATAGTGAACCCGACAAAAATTTAGTATATTGAACCCAAGGTTTTTGTTACTTCAACAGACAATATTGGTTATAATTAACAACTGCACCAGTAATTTTAAACAGTAATTCAACCACTTTTTAAGTTAGTCTAATCAAAATACAATAGTAAATCCAGCAAAAGCATTAGTATATCCTACCCAAGGCGCTTGTTACTTTAACAGACAATATTGGTCATAGTAAACAGCAGTATTAGTAATTTTAAACAGTAATTCAACCACTTTTGTAGTTGATCGAACCAAATTAGAATAGTGAATCCAACAAAAGTATTAGTATATACTACCCAAGGCGTTTGTTACTTCATCAAACAATATTGGTTATAGTAAACTACTAGCCTAGTAGTTTTAAACAGTAGTTTAACCACTTTTTAAGTTTGTCTAATCAACATACAATAGTAAATCCAGCAAAAGTATTAGTATATCCTACCCAAGGCGTTTGTTACTTTAACAGACAATATTAGTCATAGTAAACAGCAGTATTAGTAATTTTAAACAGTAATTCAACCACTTTTGTAGTTGATCGAACCAAATTAGAATAGTGAATCCAACAAAAGTATTAGTATATACTACCCAAGGCGTTTGTTACTTCATCAAACAATATTGGTTATAGTAAACTACTAGCCTAGTAGTTTTAAACAGTAGTTTAACCACTTTTTAAGTTTGTCTAATCAACATACAATAGTAAATCCAGCAAAAGTATTAGTATATCCTACCCAAGGCGTTTGTTATTTTAACAGACAATATTGGTTATAGTAAACAGCAGTATTAGTAATTTTAAACAGTGATTCAACCACTTTTGTAGTTGATCGAACCAATATACAATTGTGAATTCAACAAAAGTGTAATTGTATCCAACCCAAGATGTTTGTTACTTCAACGGACAATACTGGTTATAATAAACAACTGGACCAGTAGTTTTAACCAGTAATTCAACCACTTTTGTAGTTGATCAAACAAATTATGAATTGGTTGTACCTACCAATTAACGTAGTTTCGTTAAAAAATACGAATATTGAATTGGTTGTACCAACCAATATAGTTTCGTAAACAAAATACAAATATTAAATTGGTTGTACCAACCAATATAGTTTCGTAAAAAAAGATACTAAATAAAACTAGGTTGTCACAACAAATATGAATTTGTTGAAACCATCAATAATAATTGTTACTGTTACAAAGACACAGTTAATTTAAGCTATAAATTTGTTAACTTTACTATTACTTACTAACTTTAGGTATTAAATTAACAGAATTAAATTGGTTACCGTAACAAAAATCTTGATTGGCGCTATTTCAACTTGTTGTTCTCGGTTAATCTAACCTATTTTTTCTCTCAGTGCACGGCTGGGCCACCCCTACACATTTCCAGGAAGAACGATTCTGAGCTCTTTCCATCCACCGACTTCCCGCCAATATCATCAGCAAAAGTTCTTCAATCCTCTCTTATTCTCACGGCTGCTAAATAACATAAAAGCTCATGTTCATAACAAGCAAAGTTCACTTTGTATTTTGTAAGTAATTCTTTACTTACAAAATACAAAGTATTCTTTCTTTCTTTCTTATTCTTTCTTCGCACACAGTCCCCTTGTAAATATCATGAGTTCATTTCATCCAAAGGCATTGGTAGAGATTATCAAAGGTTGTCTGGTAGAGATCATTGTTTAGCGATAAGACCGCCTATTGTATCCGGCAAATAAGTAAATAAAAGAAGTTTTACAAATTATGTCAATAAATTACAAAAGTACAGGTTGTGTGAAATAAGGTAATTATTTTCTATCTTCTATCCATCTACATTTTACATTATGTGACTGTACGCTTTTAGGTATAGGCAGTATTGCTGGCGCTACGTATATTCCACGTTTCCTCGATGATAGATTGAGTAATTGCACAGGAAAACGGAGACAGATGAAAAATTAGTCGCACGTAACATTTCAGACGCTATTGTTGTCGAAAATTAAACTAATCATGCCGCGGCAAAGAGACGATCATTAATTAAGACTGTCTGTTTTACCGATCACCGATAGCCATGACCCGTAATCAATATTAACAAAATGTAGTATAGATGCGGAACTAATAGTTCGGCGGTGTGGTGGCAGCAGGGAGTCAATGATGCTCGGCAGGCAACAATCCAGGGGTCATCTCCACAATGCCGTCACGTTTACCGACGTGTCGAAAGTGAGCATTCAAAATCGACACCGAAAAAAATATCGATTTCCGTAAATAAGCGAGTGTGGCACATTTATAATAATGATGAATGGGAGCCATCGGTTGTTCGTCGATATTGCGTGGCCAATCGCGCAACCGCCGCGACGAGCGTTACTCCACTCCATGCTCGTATGCTCATTGATTTCAAATCGAAAAGGAATACTGATTATTACTATCCTGTCATAAATTACATCTAAGTAGGGCGTTTTGTGGCTCTGTATTAGTAATAAATCATCAGTTTGTTTTTCTCAATGGCACTAAATCTTAAATCTCTGAGATAAGGGTATTCTTTGGTTTATTGCGTAATGTGCTGGTACAGATTCAGCAATATTGAACTAATGTTTATTAATATCATCATCAGCCTGAAGAAGCCAGAAGAAGAAGACTTTCCGCGTTCTTAACAACGTCGTCGGTCCATCTGGTGGGTGGGATGTCCTACGCATCGTCTTCCGGTTCGTGGTTGCCATTCGAGGACCTTTATTCCCCAACGGTTGTCGGTTCTTTGAGCTATATATAGCTATATGAATATATATGGTTTATAATATATAAGTAATCGATACTAGAAAATATTTTTACTGAGTTTTTAATTCATGATTTTAAGTTCAACGACTTCCATACAAATTGCAGGTATGTAGAGTAGGTAGGTACACTACATACGCAAACGTGGGGTTTGTAAGCGTTTTTACAAGTTTAGACAACAGCAGTCAAACTAAATCGAAAGTCGCAATAGAACAGCTGTCGTCCAAAGGTCGGTGGGTGCCGACCACAGACAAAAGGCACCACAATATAAACGCTCTACCAATTCATCGTCACTAATTACGTAATTATGGGGGAGGAAAAAAATACAGTCAAGAGCGAGCAACAGCCTCTGCTTTGACGGTTCTGTAAAGTACGAATTATAACCTAGCATTTTGTAAGTTATATGACTTTTATGTACCTTAACCTACCTATTTATATTTTTTCCGAAATAACAACCCCTGGGAAAAACCATTCTCGAATTGTAGCGAGCACGAATTGGAATGAAAAACGTAGGATGCCTCTCAATGGTGGATGGAAAAACACCAAAATAGGAAAGTAGTCTATGAAATCTATGTCAAGCAGTGAACTTTTTCAGATCCATAATGGTAAAGAATACCAATAACCAATAGTTTTCACTAAGGCTCGGTACGGATACGGTGGTTTTTCATATACGGAGTAGTGTTATTCGTTGAATAAAAAATGATCATTTGTTACGAGTAGCAAGTCAGCAAGTCAAAATTTATTTTACAGGACTACATAAATAAATAATATGTTTTAATTTACTTTAGAGAAAAAAAGCAGCCAAGTGCGAGTCGGACTCGCCCATGAAGGGTTCCGTACAAGAACCTTTATATTATGTTACTTTATGTAACATAATAAGGTTCTTGTAGTTCGTCGAAAGGTAAATTGCGGTTTACGGTTTATGACGTATAAAAAAAAAACTACTGACTAGATCTCGTTCAAACCAAATATCGTTGAAAGTTTACATAGTAATGTACAACATATATTTTTTTTAGTATTATCATTCTCTTACTTTAGAAGTTAGAGGGGGGGGGACCAACTTTTTTCCACTTTGGAAGTGTCTCTCGCGCAAACTATTCAGTTTAGAAAAAAACTTTATTAGAAACCTCAACATCATTTTTGAAGACCTATTCATAGATACCCCACACGTATAGGTTCGATGAAAAAAAAATTTTTGAGTTTCAGTTTCAAGTATGGGGACCCCCGAAATTTATAGTTTTATTTTTATTTTTATGTTAAAATCTTAATGCGGTTCACAGAATACATCTACTCGCCAAGTTTCATCAGTCTAGCTCTTACGGTTTCGGAGAAAAATGGCTGTGACATACGGACGGACAGACAGACAGACAGACAGACAGACAGACAGACAGACATGACGAATCTATAAGGGTTCCGTTTTCGCCATTTGGCTACGGAACCCTAAAAAGAGCATGAAGATATAGTAGAAAGATCAAACCTCACAACACTGGTTTTTCAACCTAGCGTGGTTTTTTGATGCCACCAAATCGAGTGCATGTTACCTCCTATCTACACCTATCTCCCTACTTGAGTGTCTGTCTATTCTAGCTACCAATGAGTACATCTACCTACGATAGGCATAGAAGGCATATAGTTGCTTATAAGCACTGCGACCTACTATGTAGGTAACTGACGTTTGGCAAAATAATATTTAATACTTATCATTTCATTTCATTTCATATACGTTCTTTTAAAATATTATTTGAGTGTGGAACCCTAAAAAAAAGCAAGCATTCCCGGTGCCGAGTCGACACATTAACTCACGAGCACGACATTTCTCGATCGCAATATTTGTAACGTTTTTTTCTGCAAATTGAAAGTCACGCATGAGGGATTAGTAGAACAGACACAAGCTTGCCCTTAGAACGATTCAAATATATGTTGCAAAATTTTCGAAGACGTAGTTTCATACAAGCTCCAATAAGAATAGATTTTTATAGCAAAAAATACAGTTACCAAATCACATTTTTTTTATAATAACAGCGGGAATTTGCGAGGGGTTTTCCATAATAATGTTTCCGGTTTTGTTTTTGACAAGTCTAGAGTTAGACGGGAATAGTATTTTTTTTCAGACGGATAGCTTTGATCTCGGATGGTAAAACCCGAACTGCCCGAACTGGTTTTTTCCTCATGACCCAAATTCCTGCTTTATACACTTAACTAATTCATTTATTGTCAAATATTTGTAGTGTAGTGCTCAAAGCGACTGACTTCATGTTCTTAGAGATTTTGCCCTGTAAAAGTCCATCCTTCTTATCGTGTTACTGATTCTTTCGAACCAAGCGTAGTGAAAGGATTATAAGTGCGCCTCAGAGGCTCCTTTCGTGCACTCACAACTTTTTAGATTCTACGACATGCCGAATTCCTAACGATGTTTTCCTTCACCGTTTGAGAATGCTGGCATAGTGTACATTCTAGTGCAGTCAACTGTGTTATTATTCAAAACGCAAGAATTGACTGAGTTTTAAAGTTTCTAATATTATTATTTATGTAGGTAGTTAAATAAAATTACTTCGAAACCGAAAATACTTGCCTAATTAGTTTCTATAAGTTTACAATAGAAAAATAATGATAATTGAATAAGCCTTAATTGGTGTGCCTGTGCACACACGCAAAGCGTCGTAAAATACGTGTTTCACACAAAAACGCTCGTGTCACACTGTAAATTATAAAAGTACAGTGTTGCGCAAAATTAGCTTAATTTTTTGTCAGAACTAGAAAAAGGGCTATGTATATCACTTATCATCACCGTCTCTGCTTTTTTGCGATATTTTTAAGAAATATTATTATGATTTGAATCGGTTAATAAGTTACAACTGAAAATGGTCTCTTAGTCAAATAATCAATATTGGTATCTAAATAAAACCAGTGACACGAAAAGAAGAAAAAGTATCTAAATGCACGTGAAAGTACACAACAATTACTAAAATGTACCTGTAAAACAGACATGATAACATTAATTCGTATACCTGAACACCTTTCTTGCCACCATTACCCTCCGAGGCTCACCCACACATACAGAACGCGTGTGTGCGTTGGTCAAACGGCATACAGGTGGGCCTGTCACCTGACACCACACTCGGAACCGGCCACTTCCGCCGGACGTGGCAATTAGACACACAACGGTGGTAATACTTTGACCCTAGCCGGATTTGGAGACACCCGGGTCAGCTGAGCTGAGGTTTCTCATCCTAGGGGTACTTCAGTTACCGAGTGTCAATATCAAAATTATTTGACGAGACGTGGAAGAAGGAGTAAATTTCAATCATAAAACATCAAAAGAACCGTCATATTTAAAAAAAATAACGAGAGCTTTTATGTTGTATTCGAGCAGGATGACTTAGTGCTATACATACTTATTTTTTTTAGTAAAATCAACAGTATTTAAGGCCAGTGCCCATCAACAAGAACATTAGATTATTGTGTGTATTTTTGCATTACAGTTTCACTAATATTTGGTCGTCACGAGCCCTTATTTTATAATAATCATAAATGCCCTCAATAATCAAAGGAAACAATAACATGTTTACGAGCTCTCCCAATTAGGGTTATAATAACTTGCACTTAGCCAGCCGAGTGCAAGGAACCAACCAGTCGTAACGGAGGGACATCCTTGTTCAGATCACACGTTATCACTAGTATTAACTTGTCATTTGCCAATACTGGCCTGAAATTAGGGTTGCCGGTAGTAAAAATAAGATTAGATTTATTTGAAAATTAAAATTATAAAGTCGAAAGACTTGAATCTACCTACATACAATACCTGTATAATCCCAACTGTCGAAGGAGGCTGATGAGGTTTATTATTTCCTATAAAAACTTAAATGAAAAAACGTCCTTCAATTTTTTCCTGTCACTGGCCAGTTAAACATTGTTTATTCGTTTAAGATTATTTAAAAAGCCCATTTATCTTTTCGTGTAATTTTATTCAAGAAACTGCACTTTCAAAAATATAGTCACTCCAAACATTAAAGGCGCACTGCGCGATGGCGATGGCGAAATATCGCTGTCATATTTGACAGTGTTTCACGTGATCGTCATCGCCATCGCTTAGATGTGCGCAGGCCTTTACTTATCGTATACTTTCGATCATGCACAAGATGAAACGAAGCTTGAAAACCAACTCAATTATTCATATTTTTACTTTTTGATGCGTTAAAATGAACTCACGAATTAAACCTGTTTGTATGGTAATTAGGCTTTTGTCGGAAAGTCATTGTTCTAATTTAAGTTATCAATGGTATATGCTATGTTAAAAGCTTAGCTTTCTTTTTATAATGTATCTGGTGTGAGATAATGTTGATTTACATAAAATGATTTATCTATTCGTAGTCCAGTGAAAAGCTAACGTATATCTACTTCATTCGATAGTTTGACAGAATGGGAAATAGTATTGTGGATTAAGTAATAATTACTTAAATATTAGTCGTATTCAAGTGTGTTATGCTATAACCGAACTGTGCTTCGTGAAGATGAACGGCTAGAATAGTTTTTGTAGAACTTTAAAGTCGGCTTAAACAGTCTTAAAGTTTATTTCATTCTATCCCCACTATTACTAGAACTTTTTCTATTTATCTATTCCTTACTCCATCGTCTGATCCGTTTTTTAGTTGTAGATAACCTATTAATATTAGCTAGTATAAAGAAAAAGTTGAACCTTTGCATTTTTAATTTTTACGACATCACAAAGTAATTTATCAAAAAAACGTATTACGTTCATAATGAGTTCAGCTCGATACTGTCAGCAAATATCCATTATGCGGCTAAGTTGCTAAGCTAATGAGCGCTGCGCGATATCGTCCGTTTTGTAGCGCGTAATCGCGATGTTATCTCCCCCCTCCCCCCACTCGCCCCTGTCCCTAGGCACCGGACCAGAACCCCCCAGGGGCTCTCGCCGTTGCTCCACTGCACATACTGCATGCGCGCTCTTTTGACAATCGTCGAGTGGAGTGTAAATCGGTTTTATCTCATTAGTTTCATCACACCATGTTTAATTAGAATTGGTACTACGGCTAGTGTTTTTCTCTACCTTTGCAAAGTTAAAAACCTCAGGCCTTATTGTCTATGTTAACTCGTAATTGACATCGGCTTCATTTTTGACATTTGAAACCTAGCCTAGGCTGTAACTGTCACTTTCGTATTGTATAACTATCTGACGTAAGCAACACCGAAATTCAAACCTATAGTGAATGAATGAATGAAACTTGATGGAAATTCGTATTTTGGTATTGCGTTGAACTTCAGTTGATTACCTTAGACATATTAGACGATACCAAAAAAATTCTAACCGGGTCGACCTGTGACGATGGGCTTACAATAAGGCTAATGGTCTATCACAGAACAGCTTCACTTCAAAATAGGAAATTAAAAACCAAACAATTGAGTACGAGCCGTACCTATATCAGCATTTCTCTTTTTATTGTAAACCAAAATGTAAAAATCTTATATTACAAAATTTTACTCCACAATAAAATAATCTCGACCACAATAAGTCTAATTTTTGTGTCATAGCAGTTTAAATTACAAAATGACTACACATTATGTCTAGGCACGCGGGGGCAGCTAACCGCGAAACGTCCATTTCATTTCCATAATTTCACAAAATGGCAGATTAAAATCCGAAATCGCTGACAATCGTCCGCCGCACGTTGGCAGAACAATGGCGAACAGAGCGATGCCACAGATAATAATAGGCGATCTCAGTGTCATATACTTTCCTGTGCTCGAAACAATTTGTCTGTCAAAATGTTGTGAGCACCTGGATGTGTGTCATGTACTCGATTAGGGGCAGGGCTGGGCAAAATACATGCTTTGCTTTAATAGAAATACTAATTAAAATAATACTGTATTGCAAGTAATTAAAATATGAAATACAAAATATGTTTAAGTAAGGTATTTGAAATATTAAATACAAAATACAGTATTTTAGCTATTTTTAATTGAAATACAAATACCAAATATGTATTTATATTTCTATTACTTATTTTAATTACAAGTAATTCAAATACTACCCAACCCTGATTAGGGCTGCCTCGCATAAAATAATAAGTCGAATAAATTCGGAAAAGGGCTTCTACTATGTACGAGTATGCAACGTATCCAAAGAGCTAAAAACCAAAGAGGTTGGCTTTATGATTATTTGTTTATCATTAGTTGATTCTCTTTTCAGCAACTTTTTATACAATCATGTAGCATTTAATAAATTAGTCAGAGACTAGTTTAGCCATCGCCTGGCAGCCATTTGCGTGATATCTAGGCAATAAAATAATAAAACGCTGTAATGGCTGTTCATTGTACATAAATGTGACACAAATAATTGCTTTTCCCATAGTGTGATGGAAAAGGTCTCATTGTTAAATTAAGTACCGAGGCTACCTACAATTTTTATGAAGGATGCGGCCATATATCAAATTATTATAAGTTAGGATAATCATGGGTATTGTGTAAAATGAAGTATTATTTATTCAATATAACCCCCAAGAGTTACCTACCTAGGTATACCTACCTATATAATACAAGTAAGAAAAAATTACTTGTTACATACGGATAGGTGGAACATAGAAGTCTTTCTTCACTCAAAAAAGGTACATTAAAAAAGGTAGAAAAAGTTAGGTATAAAAATAAAACGCATTAAAAAAAGATATAATAATAATAATAATATAGCCTCTTTTATTTCCTCAGTTACAAATGATTAACAATAATATTATGCAATTAAATTCAAATAAAATTATGTACTATTGAGGACCTCTCAACGAGTAAAGGCCTCCTCACATTGGTTCCAATCATCTCTTTCTTTCGCTTTGATCATCCAGTCTTCACCTGCTAATTTCTTTATTTCATCTATCCATCTCTCTTTAGTCTTCCTCTGTTCCTTTTGTAAGGTGGTCCTGGCCATGCTGTTACTTTTTTTGCCCATTTATCGTTGTTCATACGTGCGACGTGACCAGCCCATTTCCATATGAGTTTCTTACAATGTTTTAAAGCGTCAATAACCTTTGTAGTTTCTCTTATATCAGTGTTTCTTATTTTGTCTATTCTTTTTAAATTGAGTATACTTCGCTCCATTGCTCTTTGGCAAACTTGTATTTTATTTTGTGTGTAGTTATTGAATATCCAGGTTTGGCAGCCATAAGACAGACATGGTAGTATACATGAATCCAGATTTTTTTATGGTAGTCTTCAACCCAATAAACCATTAAAATTTTAAAGATAGAATCGAACGATTGCTCATTCTAACTACCATTCCATTACAAACAGCCATTGTGCATTAAACAAACCACAATTACGCTGAATCAATCGATATAAAGAAATTAATTACAAAAAGAGTGCATACAAAGCGTGCAATGGTTTTATCGCGACAGAACGCGAGTCTAAAACGAAACGACTAATTACTGACCGCGCGAGCGATACCATCGGACACACGGTACCTCGCTCCGTGTGTAATGCGTAACGCTATGTCTATGGTGACACAGAGGCAGCGGAGGTGGTGCGTTTGCATGATAATAAATAAAAGTTTATATTCAGGACTAAAATTAATGTAACGATAATGCACTAAGTCAACCTATGATACGTGTGAGCTGGCGTAGTTAGCATTTAATAAACATTTCATCATCATCATCCACAGCCCGATTTCACCCCTTGCTGGGTAGGGCTCTCTCTGTATGGATGTAGGGCACTTCCCAAACGAACCCTGACTGTGCCCTTCTAGTCAATCACTACAATAAAGCCCAGTTCGTTCATATCATATTTACAGTTTGGAGCCGTGGAGTGTCGTTTCTTCTTTCTTTTCCGGTGTTTTTTTTATCCTTATCTCCGAAACGGCTGCTCCAATTTCAAAGTTTTGTTTTGAGTTAAGATTTTTGTAAATCTCACTTGAACTCTTCCCGTAACATACACGAAATTAGTAGGTAAATAATGCCAAGTACACCGCCCTAGCCTAGAGAGAATTAAACTCAAAAGAAGGGTAAGTTTATTTTCTACACCCACTCCACTTATCGCTCCGCTTGTTCCATAGTAAATCCTTATGCACCCGGTGGGTTTTAAAACAACACTTTGTTAATCATTTTGATTGAAATGAAAGGAAGCAGCTTGACAATTAAAATAATATTATGTGTATGCAGTAATTAAACGGGATATGCGTAGATAAGCTTTAGAAATAGTTCGTTCATTTTATTTAGGTCAGGTAAGAAACTTAAAATTATGTGGGAACATCTCAAATAAAAACAAATACATAATAATTTATTCGAGTAATCAGTTTTACAAAAAATAACCTTTAAGAGTTTACAAAATGCGCTAAGTGGCGAACAAAAAGACGTGATTTGAACGGCTAAAATCCTGCCTACAGACCACCTACCTATATACCTACCTACCTAGGGACGGTATTGGGTAGCCAAAGCAGGGGTATTATGTTTAATCAAAATGTATAGGCTAGGTAAGTACTTGCTTAGTAATTCGAACGTTATTGGAAAGGATTGAAGCCACACACTTATATAAATTGCTACGCTACCACCATTGTAGCTGCATTTAGGCTCGCTTTCGACAATCCAATTTTTGACAGTTTGTCAAAAATTTGAGCTGTCAAATATATGATGATCGGCTCATAGTGTTTTTTTCACGTCGACATATCAACACACAGTCTAATTGTAGCAATTTCTTTTTGCGTGTGGACTCTTTATATAAATAGACCCAAAAACGTTACTTCGAATCATAACGATCACAATACAGAAAAAAGTCAGTGCAAAAAAAAAATACAAATCGTACGCTCTGTTCGATACACATTTTCGACACACGTCGAATTAAATTGAATGCATTTACCTACTTATAACAAATTCTGTGAAACTCACCAGATAATGTGATCTTATAAGAAACACAGCTTTCTGTGCGCAATACTAAGAGATGATGAATCTAATTACGTTAAACAATTCATTTTTTATAACTTGTTAAAAGGCTATACCGTTACTTATATTCGCCGACATTTAAAATTAAAATTAAGTACTAATTTTAAAACGTTTCTCTAATTACGCTCTTACAAATGAAAATTTCTTTTTACATAACGTAGAGCTATAAAATCATGTAACACTCTGGAGTAATTAATAATGAATTAGTACAACAGTTATTCGTACTCATAATGCTCGATAATATTATTATTCATAGTGATTTTATTCGTGTTACGTAGATACCATCAAGTGTTGCCAGCTGTTGGTTTTTGTGACTGGTAGTGCTACTATAAAAGCTTATTGTTGTATGCTTAGAGATACATCATACATTATTAGAAAAGACACAATGTTATTTTAAAACGTGAATAAAAATAGATTAGAATGATTAGAAAAATGTCTGAATGAAAATTCTTTGTTGAAAACTTTAGAAACGAATTAACTGAGAAAACAATGATGACTAATGCACAATAGGATGTCTTATCCCTAAAATATCTACCTATCTCTTTTAGATTACTATTATATGGAATGGATAAAATAACATTAGTTTTTATCAGTAGGTATTTTAAATTCTAATATAAACGCCAGCCATTATAAAAAAAACCTCATGCCACGATAACTTCCATGATTTTCAGAATACAAAGCTAAGCTAGTTTTACAAAAAGGCTGCTTAGTAAGCCACTACTAGCTACGGCTGGCTGGTGAAATCGTTTACAGCGAGGGGACTAAACGGTAAGGTTAATTACAAAGAGATTATAATCAGTTGCCACGTTCGTGTTTAAAAAAAACGTCGGTTCTCTTTTTAAATTGCTGGTGTTCTGTATGTTTACTGTTTATGTACATCTACTAAAAAGTTTAAAATTTACTTTACCTTTTTGGAAAAACCATCATAGACGTGTGTGTGTGTTTTGTTTAGTTCTTCTAATAAATTTGAAAAAAGAATCGCATGCTTTGCTTATTATTCATTGATGAGTTTCATAATCGTTACAAACTACGAGACAAAATCATTCTAATAGGTATTCTAAGTATGTTTGTACATACTTTGTAGTTTTATGTTATTCAAAACCTTTTTTTACTTTTTTTAGATTCAATAAGTCGGTAATTAAGAACTCTCTGATAGTCCTAACCTTTGACGTTGACTGTATTTGTATACCACAGCGAGAACAGTGAGACAAACTGTACTGCGTGATCGAAATGGCTTCATTGTCAATTATATTGCTCGTTTATGTATGAGTTCTCCGCAGAACATGCATGTTGCAGATCGTTAGGTACATAATGGTCATAGTTTTTTGGTGTAGCTGCAAATAACTGTGTTGGGTGTTGGGCATAACAACTACATGGTGAGAGTGTTTAAAGCAAAACTAAGTTTATGTGCACCATGTAACAGATTTCTATGCTGATCGGATGATTTGTAAAAATATGATAAAATCTTCGTTTGCTTTGCTCGCTCGATCAATCAGAATTGCGTTTACAGTACCATCATCTTTTCTTTTCTCTCAAGACGCTGAAAATCGTAAAACAAGACATCGCTCGCACACTTTGACCTTTTAAAAGATATAAGAAAACTGCTGAACTTATACATATATTTATCAAAATATATTGTGTGCAATCCAAATGCTACACACAGTTTAGGAAAAAAAATGTTTTGATCGTTTTTACCCAAGTAAAAAAACCTGATAGTAAAAATACTGATATACATTTTTTGTGTAAATTCATACATAGAGTACAATAGAACACCCAGACAGAGAACAAACATCGGCGTTCGCCACACAAATATTTGTTCTCGGTGGGGATCGAACCCACGACCTACGACGCAGAAGGCAGAGTTGCTACCAACTGAGCAGAGAGGCCAGTCATTACACATTTACCAGTCATATAAGGACCCAACTTTATTGGTTCACACTTCTGCTCATCTTTTATGTACACTACGCCTAAGGAGTAGGTACTCGTGTGCATCGAATAGTAGCAATACATTAATTGCATACAATATGAACAGTTCAAGTATTTTAATTGCATCCATTAGGCGGGTTTACGTTACCGTCCTAATTAATATGCAAATGCTCGTTTAATGGTTTAATATTCACCATCCGCCGACTGTGTGTGCTTTAATTCTACCTTTTTATTACTTCCAAACAATAATTTGCACTTGAACATTGTAGTGGCGATGCTGCAACATTTCATTAGATTACGTCATCAGCATCATCAGCCTGAGGAATTCCACTGCTGGTCAAATTCAAATTCATATTATCCATTTTTTCAGTTGTATCACAAGGATTGCTTTGAAGCTAGAAGAGACAAGGTGCCAGTTCCACGCGGCCAAGCCTAGAGGAAAAGGCAATAATAAGAATAGGCTTGGTTCCTATTGATGTGAAGATCTGAGTATTTAAATGTTTTTTTTAAATTAGATCACAAAATCGGATCCTTAGATCACTTACTTTTAGTGGACAAAGAAAAAACATTTAAATTTACCTATTAATGATGAAATAACCAAGTATGCGCAAGCGCTTACGCTAAGAGCGCGTTGAAGTCTTTTCTTAGAAGTCCGTTTAGCATCTACAAAGTACAAACTTGCATTTTTTCATATTTTTTTGTCTTACCTACCGTAATTTGTATTTTCATTTAGCTTTATTTTAATTTTGTTATTTGACTCTGTATTTATTTCTGTATATCATTTATTGCGTTTTTGTTATTCTCTACAGGGTTATTCATTATTAGCTGCAAATACTCAGGAATTAGGTTCAACAAATAAAATAAAAAATATTTATGAAATGATTTTTTTAAGTTTTGTTATGAAAATCCCGAGAAAATCGATAAAGGAATCATTGGCGCCTGACCTATTTTGACCTTTGATCCGCGCCCGCGCGCCGTGAGTGACACTCTGCGTTCAGTCACCGCCTGGGTGGGTCATCGTCCTGTTCTCCGTGGCAATCATTATGCAATAGCCGTAAAGAAATTAATAAAAATAAAATTTTGATACAAAAACTTGAAAAAATTTTTGATCAAATTTAAAAAAAATAATTTCATACATATTTTTTATTCTATTTGTTGAACCTAATTCCTGAGTATTTGCAGTTAATAATGAATAACCCTGTATATATATTCATGAATATATAAATAAAATATCGATATTTCGCATGCCCCATCAGTCTAGCGGCTAGTCTAGCCTAGCTGCTGGATGATTTATAATACAAACTTTGGCTAGACTCTAGCCAAAGCTTGTATAAATCCAGCTTGCTTATTATATCAATACTCAATACTCAATACATTTATTGCTTTACACATGGTTTAATTTGTACATACATAGTTTTTAAGTGTAAGTTGGTATCACATGGACCCTGTATAGGGTATAGTATAGCAAACATGGAGGCAGGCCGAGGTTTTAAGGTAAGTAGGTACATACGATAAAATTATAAATAGTTAGCTTGGATATTTAGGATGGTGCTGTTCCTTATCTTGGTAGGTAGTTATCGTGCCGTTTATTGTCTAGTTGTTGTTGATCAATTTTATAAACACAGAGTAGAACAAAGATCAGTTCATGATTGTCCTTTCTTTACCGAATCCACAACTTATTACGTAGAAGCTCAACTATTCAATGTTATGATAATTATTAATTATTATTTTTTGGTTGTTATTTGAACAGTCGTCTAACAGTTGCATGTTTGCATCGGTGAATTAAACAATAAGTCCAGAGTCACAGCCTTAATGAGCAATGAGTAATTATGGAGCGGCGACAAAGCAGGAAACAGATACCATCTACACAGGGACTTGGCATGGCGACCACTGATTTGACGCACAAACGAACGCACTTTTGTAACCATGTTGGTGGAGAAATGTAACTTTACATCATACATGCTCAGTAAGTAGAATTTACTGCTGTGCAAAGAGGCTGAGTAAGTACTTACTCAATAATTGAAAGTAAATGCGTTTCATTTTAGCAAATCACTTTACCGTCACATCTATGCTTGATAATGTTATACAATCTCTTTTCTTACAAAATGATAAGAAAACTTTTTACTAAAAAAAAAATATAGCCACATTACTGTTTAAATTTTACTATTATTTTTTACAAAAAATATTTATCTCTTAGAATAATTACATTTTATCATACATGTTTTTCATATTCTGATTTACCTCGCTTATATGATGTAAAGTAGAAATAAACTTTCTTCTGAGGGTTCAATAGCTACTTACAACATCGGTTGTAAGTAGCTATTGAACCCTCGAACTATATTTGCCTAAATATCTCGGGTACATTCGATCGATTATCGATGTCAAATAGGAATAGAATGTCAAATACGATCTTGTTCGCAATAGCTCACTTACTGTCCTTCTGTAACAATTTACGCTTGTATTTTAAAACTCAGTAATGCTAGTTGAAGTATGTGTGATCTGGATCTATAGAACTTGAAGGGCCATTGCTCACAAATCTACGCGACCACTGCGGTGGAATTAAGCCATGCGCCTTCAAAAGCTATACGTAGGTGCTTTATTGCTTAAAATTTGCTTCAGCAACGCCTGAGAGTATTGTCTTCTTCTTCTCATCGTGTCAGTATATCTTTTAAACCAGTAGTTTGCTGCAGGGATTTTCGGTACGCCTCAAAGAGACATTTTTGTTAATCTTGACGCATGTTATTGAACTTTGTTTGTTGTGAACTCAACTCTAACCTTTCTTTGTTCTACAGTTTTAGTTGCTTATGACTTTTGTAACAGATGTCTGCTTATAATGTGTACTTTCTAGCTTTTGTGACTAAAGCTTTGTTTGGGGCTACATCGTTATATAATGTCTACCAATAGTGAAATTGGTGACCTTAAGGCCTCTATACGATAGAGTTAGCGATGTGCGATTTACTATAGAAAAAGTGACGATGACGATAGAAGAAGAGATAAAGCAGCCACTTTAGCTGTTAGAGGTTTTTAAGACGATTTTATGCAATGCGGAAGGCATTACGTAGGAACGATGTTATAATAAATGGACCACTTACCTAAAGCGCAGGAAACATTAGCGCAGACCAATAAAACATAAAATATGCGAATCGCGGAAATATCCAACAGAAGTTTAATTCGATACTAAGTAATGCTCTGCTGTATTTAAATAAGCACTGGGTAATGCACGATACTGACGATACGAAGAGTAGATATTGTCAAGATATACATATGTGTATATTGTACATACCTATATAGCCGGCCTTTTTTTTTATACAACTAAGTTAGCAAACAAGCATACGGCCCTCCTGATGCAAAGCAGTTACCGTAGCCTATGGATGCTGGCAGCACCAGCGGCATCACTCCCGCGTTGCTGACCCTTTCAAGGTTTTAAAACGTCCTTCTTGAACAGCCCATGCTGTAATCTATAGGGAAAACGATGGTCGTTTATAATGCATTGCCATAATAAACGACGTTATGAGGTATCTTTATCGTGTATGACACCCTATATTTCAAACAATGCAATGCGAGGAAGTTATCTAAGTAAACTGACCATGTCTATTCAGTTTTTACTGATAACACATTTGTAACTGCAGTTAATAGTGTAATTGCCTATTAATACAGTTTTTGCAATCTACAATTTTATTCATACAAACATTCCTTTGTCTGTGCATCGCCTAATAATCGCTTTAATTGGTTCGAGAGGCACAACGTTTATATACCGCTCAGTTAACTCGCATTTCTTAGGGTCAATAACTGCTGAGTAGCCTTATGCATAATCATTGTTTCTATGCAATTCAAGGGGAAACAAACTGACATTGCCTTTACCCATTTTAGAAATAATCGTTATGGGCTTTAGTGTCCAGACTGTGTTGAAACAGAAATCAGCGTTATTACTGCTGTCTGTCTGTCTCTATATATGTACCTATGCTTTGATCTTTAAAACTACGTAACGGATTTTAGTGCGGTTTTTTAAATAATTTAATTTAATGATTCAAGAGGAAGGTTTTTAGGTATAATACATGCATAATATAGCAGACAAACACTGATAATTTTAGAAGTTTATAATGTGATGTTTGATGATTTACAAAAATAAACCCATTTTTTTCGCTTACATTGCAAACGCTGGCTGATCCCTACGAGAAAGATTAAAATAATGTTCTACAGTATTGTACACCTTTAAAAGAAAAAAATCCGAGATGGTATGTGTCTATCTCTTAGAGATAATCCACACTAATTATTTTTTAACCTTTACTTTTTACGAGAAATTATGGCTTATTTACGAAGCAAACTCAAGCAATACAAATTTAATCTTTATGCAAGTTCCAGTCCTTAAATACGTTGTGCATTTAATATAGATATACATGAATATTTTTGAAGATATTAGAAAATTTAAATAGTGGTCACGGTGTTACAGGACTGGTCGCTCTTTCAAGAGTAAAGACATGTTTGTATTGGCTAATGCCAAAAAAGCTGTGAACGTTGTATTTAAAGACATTTTGTAGTTTATTGAGTATCAAGTGCGAAGTCGGGGTGGGACGCTAGTAAATTATAAATGACGGTTAAAATTATCCACTAGAAAATTACCGTTTTGGTTCGCTTTTCCATTTTACAAGTCCAGTATTGATTTCAACTCAATACGGCCATTTCACCGTGGCAGAACAAAAAGCATTCGTGTTGCTTGTAATTAAACATCGTTTAAACAGCATAAATATTAATTCTGCACTCGTGGATACTTAGCGTAGTAACTGGATGTTTATTTTTTGTGGTGTTCCGTATATTGATGAGCTAGTAGACGTCTCTATGCAAAAAATAGAGCTCTTCCAACATTTGCAATGAGAACAGTCCGTGTTGAAAATAATAATTATTTATGATGGCAGAATAATATGAAACCGTCATCAAGTAAATTCATCAAATGGAGGCATTCATCAAAATATTGCATTCTGCTATAAGGTTTTGTGCGCATCTAATAAGCGTTTTGCGGTGGTGATCAGTGAAACGCTGTCAAATATGACAACGATAATTGACAGCGTTTCACTGATCGCCTCCGCAAAACGCTTAACGTACACAAAGCTTCACTGATCGCTTAGCCACAATTTAGTTTTTCGGGCATGTAATGAGTATGGTTTGGTATCATGAAAACGTCAAATCAAATATCCATTGTGGGTTCATGTCTACAGTTTGACCACCACCACCACGCAATAGTTTGTAGGCGATTCTAGAAAACGGTCGTTTTGCGATTAGATCAGAACAGGGAAGGAAGTGTGGGGTTCCAGTGGCCGGTGGGGTGGTGGTGTTGTTAATTGCTCCGTTTTGTGAACACGGCCGATGGCGTGCTCTGCGGGCAATCAGCGGCCGCTGACTGATCGCTTTTTAAATAGGTTTTATGCCCACTAAAAATGTTTCGAAGGAAATCGGAAAGCCTCGCGATTCATGAGCGCCGATTGCGTAAACGCGATCGAGACAAGTAACTTTGTGTAAAGCTGCCGTGACTATTCTGCTCTGAAGGAACCCTCATCTGGATATATGAAAAACACTGTTTAAATAGACTGTTAGCTAATATTTTACCTAACACGCTGGCAGTTTTTGAATCCGTCATAAAACATGCTACAGTAACCCCGGTTGAAGTAAATGATCGTGCGTATTGAGACATGTCTGCTCACAAGTGCACAATAGGACTTAATTGCTTTCCCTTAAGTACATTACACCAGTAAATACAAATGGAGATAGCACAGACAATTTAGCACGGGGCTATTAACTGTGAGCCGACACTGGAGTGATCGCCTTTTCGCTGCGCGACACGATTTCTCATAGCATCGGACCTAGAACTATGCTGTAGAGCACTTTTCTTTTATTTTTAGATCATTCCGGCCAATGATTTAAGCCTAGCGATCGGTGAGCAATATTTGACAGCGTTTCACTGTAGAACGCAGAGAGAAAAATAATGGAAACAACATGTTGACGTTTCAAGGTCAGCGTGGTGACATCTCCGCAATCGAAATAGTGGTTCGCTGAAAGTGTATCCTCACACTATTTAGCTGCCTAATATCTTTTCCTTCATGTGCATGTAGGATATAGAATGAGTTTTTTTTCACACTAGGGCCCGTATTCCGAAACATTGCTTGAGTCTGAGTCGAGCCTCAAGCACAGGTTTTTGACACTTTTCAATGGAGAACTGTCAAAAAATCTATGCTTGAGGCTCGGCTCAGACTCAAGCGCTATTTCAGAATACGGGCTTAAGACATGTAGTGTAGGTATATAGGTACTGACAATTAAAGGCCTGCGCACACCTAGGTCGCTGGCGTCGGCGATCAGTAAAACGCTGTCAAATTTGACAGCGTTTCACTGATCGCTATCGCCAGCAACCTTGGAGGAATTACCAGCAACCTAGGTGTGCGCAGGCTTTAAGACATGAACTGCTTCAAAAAATATTTTGAAGAGGTAAGACGTTGGTAACGTTAGTTAAAATTTAAAAAAAAACAACAAAATAAATGTAGCGAAAGAAATCGTATCGGTAATTGTGTAACCGTCGATGGCGTGACAAAGCGGAGTTAGAAGCACTGCACCGCGCCACCGAGGTGTTCGTTACAACTGTTCCATGCCTCCAAACGATTAAGTGCATTAGTAGATTCGTATTTCACAAGGCTTTTGGTGCGATTTGCAAGTGGTTAGGTACAACTTTATCTTGATAAGTCTTTTATGGCGTATATCAAATCAAATTAAAACAATAAATCTGCAATGCAATATACATTTACCGATTCGACAAGCTTTACCGTTACACATTTGAAAAAATCATTTTTTGCAATACTTTTATCGGATGGTAAAATACCTTGCGTGCATCGAAGCTTCTGCGGAAACGTTGTCAAATATACAGCGAGATCCGTACTCACATACGGTTTTGCTCGATAGTTTTACTCCAAAGCTAGTAAATATTAACGTGTGGATGGTTATAGATTAATGCTGAATGTGTGGACGAAAGCCCATGCCATGGTTTTTAGTCGACATGATAGCTCGATCGAGCAAAACCGAATGTGAGTACGGAGCATTATAGATCGTTATTGAATAGAATTAATATGACTTTATTGTACACCAAAAATTTAGAGATAAATATGGAATAAGAGAATACTTAGATACAGAATGCATTTATGTGTGCAAGGCTTTAGAAACAGGCACGTCATAGTAAGTAAATTTGTCTATTATTGTAAAAAAAGTCCTATAATTTGATTCGCCGTACAAATTGTGTAGATACTACCTCTTCACAATTTTATACATCAACATTTGTTCTATTTCACATAAATCGTCGACCATTATCAAATACATAAATAAACAAGTAGGTATTTACCTACAATTGCCTAGGTCACATGCGACTGTGAATGCCAGTAGAACCTATTACGAAAATGTGCTCTAATATGGTGTTTAGGCTCGACAACTTGATAACTTCATGTCATTCAGAAGATATTTATAAGCCAAGTACTTTGTCTTGTTTTAAAGCCCTACAAACCCTACAAAAGCCTATAACAAAGCAGGTCCCATAGGTCACGCAATTCAGGAACGTGCCCATAGAGGCACTGCGTTCATCACTCGAGGCATACAGATGTTCAGCCTCCACGCGCCAGTAATTTCACCGGCATCCACACCTTTCAAACCTACTTACCTGTTTACTTCAAAGTAAAGTAAACAGGCCTTTGCATATTATTGTAGATGATTTATGTAAAGTCAGGGGCAACTGTTAATCTTCTAGGTAGCTAGTCTAATAACTGCCTTCATTGTAAACGTGTGTTGATAACATCTTAGCTCGACAATGTATACAGAAAAGCGTAAGTAAGGTGATTTAATTCTGTATTAAGAGTTACCTCCATAGAGCATTTTAATTAAGCCTATTGTACATTATTATAGTGCCCTACTACCCTAGTGGTTTACTATGGTTTCCTTTCACCACACTGGCACTGATTTGAAAGAGCTAGTGACACGATAAGAAGACTTTTGTTTTTAAAAGTTATCTTCTTCTTATCGTGTCACTGATTCTTTCGAACCAAGTGTGGTGAAAGGATTTTAAGTGCGCCTCGAAGAGGCTCCTTTCGTGCACTTGACACATATTTTCGAACTTTTTAGGTTCTACGATATGCCGGTTTCCTCACGATGTTTTCCTTCACCGTTTGAGAGCACTGGCATAGTGTACATAAATTTTTGGGCAGAAAAACTCATTGGTACACGACTGGATTCGAACCCACGACCTTAGGATCGGAAGGCGGGACCGCTACCACTAGGCCACCAGCGCCAAAACTTAACCATTAAAAGTTATAAAACTTAACCATTGAAGTCTAAATTGCAGAATTTAATGAAACGATAGTATCAAGTGCATTTCCCTTTAATATGATCAGTAGGAATAATTTATTGCATCCAAATAATATAACAATATTTTTCAGAAGAACATAAATAAGCATTGTGCCAAAACAGAGAAACACAATAGCTATTTTAATTGACAACATTCTAATTTATAAAACACCAAAAAATCTAAGACAGATTGTTATAATATGGGTTACCATTTCAATATAGTAGCATGGTTATAGTACATAATACTTTAAGTTGGGTACCTATCTATATTAACAATACATACATTTATATATTTATACGTCGTTATATACTTATATAATACAGTTTTGCACAATATTGTATTTATTTACCACTTCTTTTGTTCAAACTTTAGCGTCACACTTCACACCAAAAATGTTTCAAAAGATTTTGTATTTCTCAAATAATGAATGAGGTGTAAAATGAAAACACTAAAGAGTGATGATGCTCTTAACTTTAACATATCTTTATTGGAATGTCACCATTCCTAAATCACTAATCGGAACTTATAAAGCTTTTAGGAACCTATTACTATCATACTTATACAAATACCGCGACATCAATATTATACAGAATAGTTTAATCAAATCTGGGCTCACAATAAGTATCACATTAGAACATTCACTGCCCTAAACTTAAACGTGTCTTTTTCACTGGAGTATTCACAATGAGTAAAAAGAAAAAGAAACTGGCACTCACATTGATTCCGATAATTTGAAATCCACTATCCAGATGGCGACCAATAGCAAATTGTCCATCACGAAAGTTTGCAGTTCAAATCACTGTACGGTATACGAACCAACGGTTACAAAAATCATAAAGCATTTTCTCCATGCTCGTTTTCTCGTTGCACATTCTTTCACAGATTTGATTTTCACTTGTTCAGAACTTAGACGTGTATGGTCTCGTCATCGTCTTCATCATCAGAGCGTCTATCGACGGAGGGTTCTCGCGGGGAGCGGGGAGGGGGCGGGCTGCCGGGGTCCACGTCAGGGGACGGCGTGCGACGCGCTTGCGCATAGTAACCCAGGGCTCCGAGTGATGGCCCTCCCAGGGAGCCCAGGTGCGCTGAGGGACCAGCCAAACCCAGCCCCAGTGGTGGCACACCGCCTAGAGGCGCGCCTGGGTATAACCTGATGACAAAGAATGGAAATCATCAAACATGTTTGAAATGTGTGATCAAATAGACGGTGCTCCTAATCATTGATTCTGAAACTTTCTAGATCATGTTGGTATTAGCTATTTTTACTAATCAGTAAATAAAAGCTACAATGAGGACAAACTTTGATAAAAAAAAACATGAAAGGATGATAAAGGTTCTCGAATGGCGACCATGAACCGGAAGACTAAACATAGCACATCCCACACCATTTGGACCGAGTCATTGTTAAGATCGCGGGAAGTCGGTGGATGGAAAGAGCTCAGAATCGTTCTTCATGGAAATGTGTAGGGGAGGCCTATGTCTAGCAGTGGACTTCTTCAGGCCGATGATGATGATGGTAAAGTAAAGGCTACTGCCAGTTGAAAGAGTTAGCTCACCGGTAAGGCAAAGGTTTCTGCAGTGTGCTGGCGTTGGCTGAGGCAGCGGCCGCCGCAGTGGCCGCCGCTTGTCGGTAGTACAGGTCAGCGGCTGCGGGCGCTGGCTGCGCAGGATACGCTGGCACGCCAGCCCAGTAGCCGCCATATAACCTCTGGAATGCCGCGTAGTTGCCCGCTTCTGCCAGCAGTTCCAAGCCAACGGCTGTTTGCCGCTTCCATTTTGTTCTGTGGACAAAAGTGTGTATAAGTTGATTGAAATCCTCGTCTGTTTAAACAGAGATCTGGTCAAGAACCATTAGATATTATACAAGGCCTTAGTGAAAAAGATAAGATACGCGTTCTTAATTAATAGCTTCCGATACAGCTTTATCAGTCAAGCTCACGACAACCTCAGATGAATTTATTTAAATGTGATCTTTCAATTTTAAAATCGAAAGGATTTTATTATAAAACTTCCAAAAAGAAGTACAGTCGATTGATAAATATGACAATGCGTTCACGGTCCATTAGCAACTCAAATAAATCGATACGGACCGCTGTTATCCCACAAGAAATTACACAAAAACGATTTATGTGACATTATTGACTCAAATCGACTCAAAAAAATTCTAAACTGTCGTTTACGGACCCCAAACGCATAGATCACAACCCTACATGTGACCTCAATGCCCCAATAGTCATCAAATTTGTCACAGACCACTCCATTTACAATGAAGATACCGCAATGATAGTAATAAAAAATAAATAAATAAAATAATAAATTTTTGACAAAACGTCTTGGGCACTCCTGTGTTCGCCGGAGCGTGGTCTAGTACTTTAATTTGATTTATTTGGAAAGGGTGAACTCGTATAAATTACTTTGTATTACTGCGGGAATCCTTAGCTTCTGCTCTGCTTGTTTACTTATTCATTCGAAAGTGGCAATTTGCCACGGCCTTTGTAAGAACTTAAAAAAATACAGCGTAAATGATTGTTGCTTTAATCATACAAAATATACTGAGTATAAATAAGAACCAGCTTAAAAATTAATCCATTAAATAATTGCCTATACTTATAAAATAATTGATTCCAACTAAGTTTTTTTCAAATTCGAAAAAAAACCTGAAATTCCATCCGTAATTGGTTCTCTTTGGGACTGAATCACTACAATATTTAGAGTGTCTTGAAGACCATAATGGCACTGATTTGGATCAAGTTGAGCTATCTCTAAATCGTTTGTCTGGAGATAGCTCAACTGTTTCTGGTGTACCTATTTTAGTAAATTTTGTAAATATTTGTTCAATTGTAAGTTTCTTTGTTTAAATAAAAACTATTTAATATTACGGAAATAAATTAAAATATATATAAACATTATATAGGTATGTAGATTAATGAAATAATTCAATAATAAAACAAGCAGAGTTTGTACTACACGGAGGATTCGTGGATCGTAAATAAAACGACCAAACAATTCTATTTTTCGCTCCCCTAAATTTTAAATTTAATTTCGAGTATTCGATTAGTTCCGAAGTGGCTCGTTATTGTCATCCAGTGAGGTTTTTATTAATTCGTGGGGAGTTGTTATTGCAAGCATTGTCATCGATGTTATTATTGTAAGCACAGTGACAGGAGAACAGTTAGCACAATCCATAGATGCAACACTAAACATGAAATAAAACTGCACATAGAACACTCTACACTAGCTAGAGACTATAGAGTCTAATATTCTCTAGCTAGTCTATACTGTACACTATAGTCTATAGTGTACAGTATAGACTATAGACGGACAGTAGTGACTATAGACTATAATAGTGTAGAGTAATTCTACACTAGGTCAGCTATCGAGAATCGAGTCTTTGTTTTTGACAAATAAAGCAGAGATGGAAATATTTCAGTAATATTATTAAGAACACAATTTTGTTACCTAGGTTTACCTACCTCAGTTCAACCGTGATCATGGTGCATGCAACTGTGCCGAAATATCGGATCAACTCATCAAAATTTAATCATGGTAAATATCCCGTTGTTTCATAAAAATAGGTTTACCTAATTGTAATTATTAGATGTAAGGCCATTGTAATGCCCCAGTGGGGCTCATGTTCTGGACTATTTCGCACTAAGACCTTTATAAACACATAGAGCAATGAATAAATGAATATGAATATTTCTCGGATTTTATCTTTCGGATCACTTTACTTTTTGATCCACCATAAACAAAGTTAAATGGATTTGTAGATTCGTGGAAAAAACAAAAACACTGAAACAAACACATCGGATTGGGACCTTTTTTGTAAAACTATGATAGCCTGCGTTAAGAGAGTCCTCTTTTTACTCTGTTTTGATTAATATTTTGTGGCATAAGTAAACCAGCTGTTCTGTATTGCCTGCGTATTCCAAAGCGCGCCATTGTCTGCAGCCTGCGGTTTAGCAGACGGTTCACTGGTTCCCTCGTTAATTAATATCTCCAAATGGATCATTTAATTTCATTAAATGCAAATGAGGGGGAGTTCACTAGCTGAGTTACTCATCTTGAAATTATTTATTATTATACTATTCATCAATTCTACAACTAAAAAATTAAAATGAATTAATGATAGTTAACCAACATAGCAGCCAGATACCCGTTTAGACGATACTTTATAAGCCGAATAATAACCTTGCTTCATTTGAATATCAGTGTCTAATTATCGGTAGCTGACAATTGATCGATAGAAAGTGTCCGCGCTCCCATTAATCATATAATTGTGACGGTTTATTTTTATGATACGACGCTCAAGAGCACTTATTTAATTGTCAAGTGCTGAATGAAGGGCAATCTGCTCAGTGACACTATTCGTTTTATTGCCGCCGCGGGCGACGGACAAAAAGCTCTCGGGGCGCACTTAATTTCGGCCTGCCATCTCAAGCAAAGTCTTCCAACGGATAATGTTTTTATCTCTTTCTTACCGAAGCATTCAAGCTCGAGCGAGTTTCCGCCGTCTCTCTCTCCCGGCGGAGTCTGAGTACGCCCCGCCCAGTGGTTTAGTGATTTGATGCTGCGTGAACTGATTCAATTGTTGTTCGAGGAGACCCGTCCGAAAACGCGCCTTAGCGTTTTACGTTAAAGACGAAAATGGTCCGCTAAAACGGCGCCGCTTACTGCCTCTCCGAAGGGGGAGGTTATTTATCTCGGTTTGCGTTTTTCGGGTACGTGATGTGAATTTGGCTTGTATATCCGCTAAACAAAGAGCGCTTTCATCGATCGGAACAGTTGGAGATGTTGGCGCTTGTGACGTTGTTCGCCGCGCCTGTCGAGCCCAATTTGAGCTTTATCGAACGTTATTTATACGCTGCTTAGAAAGTTTGAGAAACATGTTTGCACGAGTGTTCTTATTGGAATTGTACGAGTTTGAGCGCTTTTATTATCGTTAACACCCTCTGAAGTGCTATGTACTCGTGGATACTACCATCCGAGACTGAGTTAACGATCTACAACTACACGTTAACTGCTAACTGTTTTCAATATTGAATGAGCATGAGGTACTACTTCAGATATAATGAGGAGTTGTGAGAGATTTAATTGAAATACAAGATATCAAATTTTCAATTAAAAAAAATATGCCATGTAGAAATTAGGAATAGCTTGCCGTCTACGGTTAGAGCAAATGTTTATTAACAATGGGTTTGTTTTGTTTTTTAAATATACCTATAAAGCTCTCATACTTTATTCATTCAGACTAATAAAGGACCCATTAAATGCCACTGGTTTTCAATTAACAAAACCCCGTTTCAGTGGAACAATAGCTAAAAGTCATCAAATGTTTACTCATACAAAATTATGGCTCTATCGCAGCACGATCTCAAGTTAGAAGCCAAATTACCGACCGACCGACCTCATAATCACAGAAGAAATAATATTAAAACGTATGGAAAAGGTTCACTTCCACAACACTCAATGCACTGTGTAATAAACTGTGGCTGTATAACTTTCCTGAAAGTTCTTCGGTATATTTACAAACTTTCGATAATTATTTTGACGACCTAGTAATGGTATGCTAGGAACCGTCGGCCGCACAAGATAGGTCGCTCTTAGGTCTTTAGTTGGATGTCAAGGTATAGACATGCATGTTCCACGATATTGTTAGATGATGATTATTTAAGTACCTATACAAAATGGACAGTACCTATAAAATAAATAACAAATTTTGATAGTGAATGAAGTTTTACAGAATTTTCATGACAAAAATGATGTTTTTTTATGGCACACTTTAGTTCGAGGTTACTTAGAAAATCTAGACCAGATTATAGGTAATCACAACAAAATAAAATTACTCGCCAAGCTAAATTATATCGAGACTCAAGGTACTAAAGCTGATTTTAAATCGAAGCCTTATTTGAAGTAACATCCTGGTAAATCCTATCCCCTTATTAAAATCCGAAACAGAATGGCATTTGCCAGCATTATGATTAGTGGTTAAATGATAAGTCGAGCGACCTCAGCGTCCTTGGTTCGATTCTCTGTCTCTGGAGGTGTAATTTCGCAAGGTTCTGCATAACCGATTAGTGGGTTCTCGGTAGCTACGAACCTCGCATTATGTCATTAGGATTGTGTGCTCACACGTACGCCGTTTCAATAAACTAAGAATGCATAACATGAAAGCTCAAAATTTAATGAAAGGTCACAAGAGTAGGATAAGATACAATCACTTTTCATTTGACCCATAAAATACGCAAGTAAGGCACATGTGCGGTACTTGCAAATTATATATCACCTTATTCTTGATAAGTTGCAACTTATCTATTGATAAAAAAAATTATCTGTAAAGTGTGGCAGCAGCGGGATAAGTCGGGCTGCGGATGATGATATCATAGGTTTATTTATTCATTCTATTATCGAATAGCAATACATTAAACAAAGTATTAGTATTATTTTTTGTGTTACATTTCAGGCAGTGTGAATCGATCATTGAGTTTGGAGGCATTCGTATGATATACGCAGCCTAAACGTTAGTCACTTCTGATGGTTTGCATAAACGCACTGGAGCTTTCAATTAGTGTTATAGGAAGTGCTAGTGTTTTATAAATAAATAAACATTGTGGACAGCTCACACAACACTAACTTAAGCACTAAATTAAGCAGAGCTTTTACTATGGGAACCAGATAGCTGAAATAATACTTAAATATTTTTTTTCTGTAAACATACATATACTTAGAATAAAATATAACAGCCAGACGGAGAACAAACTTGTTTTCACCACACAAATATTTATTCTCGGTGGGGATCAACCCACGGCCTACGGCGCAGAAGGCAAAGCTACTACCAACTGAGCTAAGAGGCCAGTCAATGTTAATGTATATTTATTGTAAAATATTAAGAAAGATGATAATATAGCTGTTCTAAAATTATAGTGTATTAACTACATTTTTTAATTTTAACATCAAAAGTCTGTCCTTGGGGTATGCCAACGAGCCATGGAGCGCAGTATTTTAGGAATAAAACTGTCAGACCGCGTGCGGAACAGTATACTGCGCTCCAAAACCCACATCGTTGACGTTGGTCAGAAAGCCGCCACCCTTAAATGGAACTGGGCTGGACACGTCTGCCGCATGCCTGACACCTCGTGGGCTAAGAGGACTACAGAGTGGATCCCACAAAATGCAATGCGGCGACGTGGAAGACCAAGAATGAGATGGCGGGACGAACTTGACTCCCACCTGAGATCGTGGCCTGTCACTGCGTTAAGTCGCGAAGAGTGGAAAGAGGGAAGGGAGGCCTTTGCCCTGCAGTGGGACAAAAACGGCTGAATAATAATAATATAGTAATATAATTTTAGAACAGCTAGAATTATCATCTTTCTTAATTTTTATTTTTCTATAGAATACCATTTTTTCCCCTTGGCTACAGAAGATAACTACATTATATCACAACTTTTGGGTAAATTTAATTATTGTAAGTGATAAAGTCGCGCCTAACGGAAATGTCCTTTGCTTTGTCGATAGCATTGTTATTTTACATAACAATGTTATCGTTAGGTGTTCTTTTTGTGCACTAGTATAGTTCTAATTGACCCAAAAAAATAGACTGAAATACTAGCTCAGGGAAATACCAGCGTTTGCTAAAGTATTTGAAAGAAAGAAAGAATAGAAAGAAAAAACATTTATTTGACATAATAGATAGGTGATTTGACAGATTACATAACAATAATGAACATAAATTATGCCAAATAGGCCCCGACTCAGCTTTTTGCTGCCTGACAAGGTATCATCTACCATGCCAAGCAGCGCTGGTTGTCAGGCGAAGCCCTTTCATATTTGATTCAAAAAGGTATCTTATTGGAATTTGCAGGAGCCAAAACTTAAATCGTTGTTAATAAAACTTTTTGCAGTCCTTGCCATTACCTGCTTATTTACCAACAAAAAGTAGCCCAGTCTTTAAACATTCGTAATTGTTGCTTATTAACTAATAGTAGGTACATCAAGATCGTTCTGTAGGTCAAAATCTGAGTCATATAAAAAAATAGCAACTACCAAAAAATACAAAAAGTTTTAAGCAGATAAAAATAGTAGCAGTAGCCAAGGAGGGATATATCCCAAAGCTAAATACGTAAAGCGCAGTGTACACTATGCAGTATGCAGTTATGGCACTATTTCGTATCTTATTTTTATATAAGCTGTGTAGATACTATAGTATAACTTTGAAGCGTAGCGTGTGCTGTCTTTGAAACTTTTGCTTTTGTATTATTGCATTGCATACGTCAGTCTAAGTGAAGTGGCACCACACTGGAACTTCACTGCTATTATTTTAGACTATTTTTGATTTGTCAAAGGATCATATAAAAAACGGTAGGAACCGAGGCGTAGTTTGTTGCCTGTTCTTCTACGCTTGGTCGCGTGGAACTGGCACCTAGACTCACCTAGCTTTAAGACGTTTCAAAGTGATTCTTGCATCGTACTGAATAAAAAATTATTGACTTTGTCTTTACTGTATGCCTACCACAAGTTCTGTCTGGCTCTGTCCAGCTCTGGTTTTGAGTCTGTGTGAGTGTTGACTAAATAAATCCTACGTCAAAACGTCACAAACACAGTATATACACTAGTGAGCACTCACACAGACACAAAACCAGAGCCAAAGACAGAGCTTATGGTAGGCCTCCAGTACGCGTCATTAGGTAATCACGTGTGATTATACGTTGCAGCCGACTAAATGCCGATAAACGACATATTGCAGGCACCACACCACCTATTATGACTTTACGAGACGGTCAGACATTCGGACAAAACGTATTCGGAACTTTACGACGACTGAATCACACGTCGCGTCGGTTGCGCTTTTAATTATATAGCGGAGGGAATTGTCCAAGGCTTTTGTCACAAACGTATGGATCGATCAATGCGCAATTAAGTAGGAACTCCATGTAGGTCATTATTGGTTTATGATTGGAACAATCGCAATCTATAAAATTATATCACACATCATTAATTGCGGTATTTGTGACTGCATTCAGAAAGGTATTTTTGAAATTGAATGCTTTCACGATTGTTAGGAGTAAAAAATACAAAAATGTGCGTCTTTAAATACTGACGTTTCACTAAATTACTGTAAACTTAAATAGGTTTCAAAGTGAATAAAAGCCTTTGTTATTCTCCTATATAAAGAACAGGGGTTCTAAACTATAATGACGTGTTCGTTTAGATATTCCAGACGTTATAAAAGTGAAGGTCGCAAGCGTGACATCACAAAAGGCTTCTGTAGCAGATTCCTAATCCCTATGAGATGGCATATAATAAAACAATCGTCTAAAATTACAGTGTCAGCAACTGTATCAGCGGCAGTCGTAATGAGTAGCCGGCTATGGCGCCGACTCGATGACTTGCGATCTACGCCGCCCCAGCAGCATCACCGGCCGCCGCCGCCGCCGCCGTTCACACGTTGGAGCCGTGCATTTTTTATTACACCGATCAAATAACCGAAATACGTGGCTAACTGAGGCCCGGCGCACATCCAAGCGATCGTGGAACTGGCACCTAGACTTATCGAGCTTTAGGACATTTCAAAGTAATCTTTGTGGTGCTACTGAATAAAGAAGATTTTTGTTTTGGTCTGCCATGGTGATGGCGTTGGCAATCAGTTTCACTACGTGAACTTTGTCAGTGAGATATTTGCAAATTTGACAGTAACGTTTGCGCAAGGACCACCATACAAACCAACCAACCCATAACATAAAGATATTTGAAATAGGAACGCGATATGTCAAAGACAATAGCTAATTAGAATTTTGTTTACTTGTAGTACGATCGGAAGCTAAATTTTAAATCCTTGCTGGATCTTGTTTTTGCTGAACCATAGCTTCTAGATGTTTGAAATAGGAACGCGATCTGTCAAAGACAAGAGCTAATTAGATTTTGGCTTAAGGCTCGAACACACCTAGTTCGCTGGCGGTAGCGATCAGTGAAACGCTGTCAAATATCGCTGTCAGATTTAAGATTTGACAGCGATATTTGACAGCGTTTCACTGTTCGCTACCGCCAGCGAACTAGGTGTGCGCAGGCCATTAAGGCTCGAACACACCTAGTTCGCTGGCGGTAGCGAACAGTGAAACGCTGTCAAATATTCGCTGTCAAATCTCAAATCTGACAGCGATATTTGACACCGTTTCACTGATCGCTACCGCCAGCGAACTAGGTGTGTTCGGGCCATTAGTGGTAGAACGATCGGAAGCTAAAATTGTAAATGCTTGCCGGATCTTTAATGTTTTTTTAATGATTTTTATCTAACATAATTGAAAGCCATCTAGAACGTAAATATGTCGGTAAGTATTTAAATTGTTTGTTAAAAATATTCCCTAATTAACAAGATAAGCTACAAAAATTATGGTACGTTGGTAGTTAGTTTTATTTTATTAATATTGTGTTCAAACAGCGTATCTGATAATCTAAATTAATTATCCCAGGCCATTTTGGACTAAAAATGGTCAATTTCCTTATAAAAACAATTGATTTCAACTTGGACTTCGTTGTTGCTACGGCCCTATTATTTAAATACACAGTGGGTGGGTACCAAGTCGTCGATGGTAGCATAAAAACAGAAGAAAGTAGCCGCACAAAAGCCATTACATCCTTCAATTAACTCCGATTTCACACCCTTTTACGAACCGACAAATCGAAGCCCAAACATTAGTTTAACCGAAATTATAGAAAATCAATAAAAAGTCCGGCAAAAAGCTTTTGACGAAAGCCAGTGCCGCCGTCGTGTCGGCGCCTGCGTCCGTGGACATCAGCCTACGTCACGCACGACACCACCATAACATTCATCATTGTTTGTCTGCTCTATACTCTACATTGCACCATGCGGCTGGCATAGTACGGGCATGTCATGAGAAGGGATGAAAGTCATGTCTAAGAGAGTGATGAGTATGGATGTGGATGGATATATGAGCTGAGGTGGATAAGAGAGGAGTGAATGCAGAGATGACGGTTGACAGAGGAAAATGGAGGAGGAAGACATGTTGTGCCGACCCCACATAAAGTGGGATAAGGGCAAGAAGAAGAGAGTATCGTCAGTACCGTCAGATAATTCCGGGACGTTATAATTTTGGATTTTTTAAGACAAGAGTGGACAGGTGGATTATGGCATGCTCCATGCTCCATCTTAGGCTGCATCCTCACTTGCCATCATGTATGATGGCAGCCAAATATGCTTTGCTATCTAAATAAAAAAAATATGTTATGGGAGTGTATTTAAAGATAAACAAAAAATGAATTTCATCATATGAGTTCCTGTAAGTAGAATCCTGACAAAGTCACAACACATACCTACTAATCGGTACTCTCACTCAGTACCTAACCTACTCAGTGTCTGTTCGGCATTGCTGAGAATTGCATGTGTCAATGTATTATGAACTCGCGTCTTTGCTCGGGTCGTAGCTATCCGGAAAGTAATTCTTATTAAAATGTAACCCATGTTTGCCCCATTCAGGTAAATTTATCAATTTTAGTTTTAGCTTAATGGATTCTGGCACGGTGTGGTGGATAACGAAACTTTTTAAAATCTGTGGGAATTATTTAATGTATACAGGGTTATTCATTATTAGCTGCAAATACTCAGGAATTAGGTTCAACAAATAAAATAAAAAATATTTATGAAATGATTTTTTTCAAGTTTTGTTATGAAAATCCCGAGAAAATCGATAAAGGAATCATTGGCGCCTGACCTATTTTGACCTTTGATCCGCGCCCGCGCGCCGTGAGTGACACTCTGCGTTCAGTCACCGCCTGGGTGGGTCATCGTCCTGTTCTCCATGGCAATCATTATGCAATAGCCGTAAAGAAATTAATAAAAATAAAATTTTGATACAAAAACTTGAAAAATTTTTTGATCAAATTTAAAAAAAATAATGTCATAAATATTTTTTATTCTATTTGTTGAACCTAATTCCTGAGTATTTGCAGTTAATAATGAATAACCCTGTATAACGTATATAAAAAAAACAATCATAAATCCGAATAATTATAAGTACCTATTATTCAACACAGAACAATTAAGTTTTTACTACACGTATAATTGTTATTATTTATGTTTAGTTTAAGTAGTTATTATAACTTCAAAAACGAAGTATGTACTTACATGTACAAACCTGTAGTTGGGTAAGCATGTATGTATAGTAATATGTAGTAACTTTATAAAAGCTTGAATGCACTAACCTAATCGTAAAATCTTAATACAAAAATGAGTGATGGCGCTTCCGTAAATTAGTTTTAGTTCTATTGTGAACATAATATAATACAAGGGAAATAAAAAAAAAATGTTACTATCGAAGATAACATCTATACACTAATACTATGGTGATTTAAAGTGTGTTTGTTTGTAAGTTTATAATGAGACGTAATCTCTGGAACTACTGAGCCAAAAAACTATTTACCTAGATACTAATAGAAAGCTTTATTTTACCTGACGAACATATTTACGTTAGTGTATAATATTTTTTTGTTATACTATATTTAATATTAAAGGATTTAAAGACCAGTCAAATCTCGATATATCGGGAATCAAAACTCACTAAATTTAATCATGGTAAATATCCCGTTGTTTAATAAAAAAGTGTTAAAAACCATGATAGTTTCAAAAGTTATTTATATAATATAATATGTTGATTAACATTTAATATATAAAGCTACTGTTTTTTATGCCCAAAGAGCGGCTACGTAGTACTAAAACGTATTCTGTGTCAGAGGCCCAGTGTAAATAATAGGTAGAGTCCTAATTACAAGCATTTGTTTTTGAAAGAGCCGACACAGTCACCGCCAAAAAACTCGAAGGAAAAAACAACCTGTTATAAAATTTGACGACCTCTGGCGCGGGGAACTAGTAGCCGCGGGGCTATTGCCTATTAATAAGCAATAGCGATAGCAGTAGCCAGCAGTAGCCAGCTCTTTGTTTTAAAATCGATGCATAACAAAAAATATAAGTATAAAAAAACTTAAGAAACCGACTTTATAGCTAAACTGCTGTACTGATTTTGATGAAATGTCTATGGGACTAAGTTGGAAGTAGGTATTAATCACCAGGTTTTTTTTTAATCGGCTTATGAATGACGAAATTATGCGATAAACATAAAAAATATACAACCGAATTGAGAATTTCCTCCATTTTTATTTATTATTGGTTAACAATAAAGATTTTTGCCAGCACGACAGTCAGCCGAATCAATAGTGGTGTGGTTTGTTTTATAAACAAGCAACGACTTATTAAATTACTACTGCGATCGCTATTGCTTGTTTTGAAGTAACAGCTCTGCTTACAGAGAGATCATTTAATAAATTCTTATATGAAAATACCAAGATAACTGACCCTACCGACCATATCTTGGTAATCAATAGCAATTAGCAATTATAATAAAACGATATTTTTTTTATAATAATTCAGTCAGATAGACCGACGACAATGAGAAAGATCGCGGGAATTCGGTGGATGGAAAGAGCTCAGAATCGTTCTTCCTGGAAATGTGTAGGGACGGTTTATGTCCAGCAGTGGGCTTCTTAATGATGATGATGAGTTAAAATAGAAATAAAAAGTTTTTTTTAAAGGAGATGATTGCCAATGCTAAATCACGAAAGTACAAGCCCTTAAGGGGGTACGATTTCCATACAAACTTAATTTACACAACTATGGGCGAATAAAGTATTAATGTACACTGAAATAGCTGTAATAGGCTTTTACAGTGGTCCTTATTACCGGCCAGTCATATAAAGTTGGAGTGTCAGCTGTTGGTCGTGGCAGAAGAGGCTTCAGAAAAAGAACTAACAGACTTTTACGACTATTTTGAGACATATGTTTTAAGCTCATTCACGTATTCAATGCCGAGTACCCGTTAGAAAGAATGACGAAAAAATTACTTTTTTGGTTTTTTATTAATATTTCTGTTATCCTACAGTTTTCTCCAACTTTATATAACTGGCCGGCAATAAAGACCACTGTAAAATTCTATTACAGCTATTTCAGTGTACATTTATTCTTTGTTTGCCCATAGTTGTGTAAATTCAGTTTGTATCGGAATCGAACAACCTTAAGGTCTAAATTTGGGACTAGTGCTTATTGGGACACAAGAATCAATTAAAAAAACTTAAAATTTAAAAAGCATCACACGGAGTCTAACAACCTAAAATATAAAGTACTTTGCAAGACAAACCAAGTTGTTTCATAAGTAGCTTAGGTCATTGAGGTATTTCTAGATAGTAGGTAGACGGCCATCCTCCAAATTTTAGATATTTTCGCGTGTATTTCAGAATATTACACATCTTTGTAGAATCTACACCAAATTGTCCAGATGGCTCGTCCAAAGAATACTTCCGTGGGTTTGAATTACTAACAAATAACATTATGCCAATGAAGTCCAACTGAAGGTACCAAAATAATAACTTAATTCAACATTATGTTTTTATTTTATTGTTATCTTTGCGCTATTTAAAAAAATTGATCATCTTTTAGTGTATTTTATTGTACAATGCAATTTGGGATATAATGTTTCAGTCAAAAGAACACTTCCAAACACTAAACGGTAAAAAACTACCCACTTTTCAACACAAATTAATATTTAGTGTCAATCTCATCGGCCCTGCAGCAAGTTGCTATACCTACAAATATAATTTCGATGGTTTTACCAAAAATATATAGAGCCTCATAAAATCAAAATATTATTTGCCCGGATATGCTTGTTTGCTGCCTGTTCTAGGCATACCCCCGAATACTGAAACGCAACTCAGATTTAAGCACGTCTCAAGCGACGAATATTTGACAGATTTTCATTGAAAACTGTCAAATATTCGTCGCTTGAGACGTGCTTAAATCTGAGTTGCGTTTCAGTATTCGGGGGTTAGTCGCGTAGAACTGACACAGAGTCTAGGTGTCAGTTCTACATGACTACTTCTCAAAGCTTGGTGAGTCTAGGTTCTAGACTTACCTAGCTTTAAGACGTTTCAAAATGATCGTTGTGATACCATTGAATAAAGAAATATTTGATTTTCCTATAGCGATTTATTTAGTTTTTGGGTTTTTTTCCGTATTTTAATAGACAGGCTCAATATTTTGAAGACAGTAGTAAGTAGAGCTCTTTGTGGATGGCTCATTTGGGGAAGTACTACCACCATGCCTATTTCTACCGTGAAGCGGCATTGCTGTGTTTCGGTTTGAAGGGTGTGGGTGCCGGTGAAATTACTGGCACGTGAGGCTGAACTCCTGCATGCCTCAAGTTGATTGCAGAGAAGTGCATCGTAGGGCACGTTCCTGACGTGCGTGACCTACGAGGCAATGCTTTGTTATAGACAATGGTTACCACTTAACATCAGGTATCATTTGCTTGTTCCATCAACTAGTTGTTTAAAGAAAACTCACCTTCTATTCTGGTACCACGTTTTGACCTGCGTGTCTGTCAGGCCCAGTTTGGCTGCCAGTTCCATCCTATCCTGCACACTGAGGTATTTCTGTCTCTCGAACGACTTCTCCAAGGTCTGCAGTTGGTGGTCCGTGAACGCCGTCCGTGCTTTCCTTTGCTTCTTCGAGAGCGCTGATTGGTCGCCGCAGCTCTTATTTGATACGTCATCTGAATCGTCTTTGACACCTGCAAAAGACGAGAATTTAAAACAGCTGTTTTTGATATGTGCCGGTCGAACACTTGTTTTGTATATTTCTTTAAAAATGCAGGGTGTTTCAACGTCTTATTGGGGAATTGGATACTAAAAATTAATTCTTAGGACAATGACCTCAACTTTGGAAGTACGAAAAACCACGTTTTTTAATTTTTTTTTGTATAAAGTCCATCGTAAAACATAAGTAAAACATACCGACACAAAAAAATATAACTAAAATGCAAATCATTTTTATGCGTAGGATAGCGTTCTTATAGCAAACGCTAAATATAAATAGGTAAGTAGTATAAGATTTTGATAGTCGTTCTTCTTCTTTTTCATGCCCTTATCCCACTTTGTGTGGAGACGGCACATCGTGTTCTCCTCTTCCATACTCGTATCAGCCGTCATGTCTGTATTCACCTCCTTCTTATCCATGTCATCTTTCACCCTGTTCCTACATATTTTCTTTGGCCTACCTCTACCCACATATCCATCTACATTCATACTCATTACTCTCCTAGTCACATGATTTTCATCCCTCCTCATGACATGCCTATACCACACCAGCTTGTGTGAGTTTTGAATCTGTGTGAGTGTTGACCAAAATTAATCCTACGTTGAAACGTCACACACGCAGTATATTGAACTGGTAAGCACTCACACAGACTCAAAACCAGAGACAGAGCCGGACAGAGCTTGTGATGGGCCTACTGTTTGATAGTCGTTCTATAGAAAGTTATTCTTGTTTGCCGCATTTTGTCAGTACCTCTGACTGCAGCGTGCGCTCGAGTGGGCTACACGGGTGGCAAACCACAACTACTCCCACACTTGGCTGAGCTAATTCTCAACGCATTTTGAGTAGATTTTATCTTGTGGATAGATAATCATATTTCTGTACTTTTTTAAGAGTTACTTTCACTAAGTGAAATTGTTTTGCCTCAGGCATATGTTTGTCTTCTTTAACTATATTGTGTATTAACATTAGAACCTACTGATGAGGGATTTTAAGGCATAGGGAATATAACAATTCTCAAAAAAAATCTAATGTGATGCGTTTCGGTTTGAAAAGTGTGCATGGGTGCCGGTGAACTAACTGGCACGTGAGGCTGAACATCTGTATACCTCAAGTTGATGGACGCAGGGCAGTGCATTGTAGGGCACGTTCCTGATATGCGTAACCTGCCAGGCAATGCTTTGTTATAGGCGATGGTCCATATTATACTTGTTCCATCAGCTAGTTATATGTATAAAAAAAACAATTCAAACAAATGCCCGTGTGAATTGTCCACAATATAGGTATTTATTTATTATTACGAGCTGGTATGCCCGAGCTTTGCTCGGTTTTTAAATAATATTTTTCGATCTTACTAACAACGCACGCTGCTGGAATAGCTAAAACGTAGAAGTTCAATAGATGGCGTTCTCCGTGAAACTAATTCATGATTTCGACTACTCGGCAAGAGATGGCGCAAAATACTTTTAATATTAAAATAACTTTTAACGCAAGACTCGGGTTAAAAGTTATTTTAATATTAAAATAATTTCTGAAAATGAAACCTAGCTAGATCGATTTATCGCCCCTGAAACCTTCTGTATACTTAATTTCATGAAAATCGTTGGCGCAGTTTCCGAGATCCTAAATATATATATATATATATACAAGATTTTCTCGTATAAAGGTATAAGATTTAGTTACTTAGTTAAAAAAAAACCAAAAGCATAAAAACGAAGCTACGAGACATAATAAATATAACCCAAGTAAGTTAAGTTGTTATCAAAAGCTGATAACATGATCGGATTGGAGGCGTCACTATCGCCGCGATACATTTTATAACATTAACATTTTATCTAATGGACGCCAGATTAGTAAACCATGAGTTAAACCGGAATACATTAAAACCGATGTCTTCCTACATGTTCAGTCACTACGATAACATCTAAATAAATTGGGTGCTATAAATTTTGTACAGTTGGGACCACTACAAGTAACTTGTCGATAGAGTACTTTTTGGTAAAAGACGTCATAAAATCAAAAAGGCCGTATATTTCCTAATATCTGTTCTTTGCAGACAAAGCCGCGTGCGAAAGCTTCTGTTCAAAAAGTAACAATTATTTTTAACTGACTTCAAATAAAAAAGAGGTTCTCAATTCGGTTGTTTTTTTAATGTTTGTCATTGCATAATATTAACTTCGTCATTTATGATCTGATTTGTTTTTTTTATTTTATTTTATTTTCAGATTGGCTCTTATTTCCAAAAGAAATCAACATCGGTTCAGCAGTTTGACAAACAACAATTTAATTTCAACAGTTTAGTCGGTTTATCAAGTTTTTTAAACTTTACTTGTTTGCATAAATAATTGTTCTGATTTTCCGAAGAGCCTTAAGAAAGCCTTTATAAGCAAGAAACTTGAAACCGTATCGATTGCACAAAACAAATCCTACGACATTGACCACATCGAGTCAAGATGTCGAAGGAAACGTGAAGAGGCAGCGTGACCACAAGAAGCCTTACAGCATGGCTTCACCTCAGGCCTACACCACAGAATACATTAACAAAGTAGTACCCTCTATTATCTACTAGCGGACGCCCGCGGCTCTCCCCGCGTGGTAACGGTGATTGCAAACATTAAAAAAAGCATTTTGAGCGCATTAACATTTTTCCCCGTTCCTGTTAATTTTTCGGGATAAAAAGTAACCTATGGCACAGATAAGATAATACGCCTATGGGGTAGTTTAGATTACATACTAGATTTATTATGATTAGTGTGCATGTGTGGTTTATGTGTGTTTGTTTGTGGTTGAGCCTGTACATCGAAACATCCAAACACTTTTCGCGTTTATAATCTACTAGTGGCCGCCCACGGCTTCGCTCGCCCAGTTGCCGTTACGCCCCGTTGATTTTTCCTTTAAAAGTTTTTCCTCATTTTCTCCGCTAAGGGAAATAATTTTCCAATTTCCTTTCTTAGTGCACCCTTATGCTATAAAAGGAACACACCCTCCAAGTTTCATGCAGTCAGTCAGTAACGTAAGAGTTTTATATATTTAGATAATAACACCTAAGTTTAATCTATATTTATTTTTTATGTACACCATAAAAAATGGAAAAAGTTTCTTCTAGGGTCGAAAGTTCTCGCCTAGATTCACCTAGTTTACTATATGAAATCCAGCATCGTTTTAAGCTCAACTGAATCTAAAACCCGCGAATTAAAACTCATTTTACACTGACAATACATTTGTAGTGACGTAGGCCTGCCTACGGGCCCGGTTCCAAACAAGTTTGAAGAGGTCTACAGATTCACTAACAGTTTTGAAAAGGCTCAATCACGTATGAAGAACCATTTTGCGATTAGGCAGGATGATTTTGATTAAGAAACTGTACATATTACTAAGCATTGTCAGTGTTAAAACTCTACTAAACTACTAAATTATTAACTTACTAGCTGCGCCCCGCGGTGTTACCTGCGATTAAAAATTAAATACTTCTCCTCTATGTCTATGATAAGTTAATCCTCTGTAGCAACTGAATGGGAAAAAAACCTCTAAAACGCGATGGTATCCCATAGAAACCGTGTATTTAAACCGTGTTTTATGAAAAATTTAAACAAATCCTTCCCACGGGAACCATTTATTTTACCAGGATAAAAAGTTGCATATGTCTATTCCAGACTATACTCTATCTCTGTGCCTAATTTCATCTAGATCCGTTTAGTCGCTCTGGCGTTATTGATTAACAAACATACATACAAACTTCCACATTTATAATATTAGTGGGATTTTTTCCTTCTCTTTAAGTAAAGTGTTCATTTAAGACACTAAAACCACTTTATTACTCAGTTTAAACCGTTTAAACTTTAGTCAACATAAAAAACCTAGCCTTCATTTTACTAATTTTCCGCTATTAGTAGCTGTGCTCGTACATATTTAGAGTCACATCTATCAAATTATTTTCATTCTAGTTGATGTACTTGTATATTTTTGATTGAGTGGGCTTGAGATTGTTTACTATCTGTTGTAGATGATTTATATAGCGTCAAGTATCTTTTTCCTCGTGTTATCGGCAAGCTGTAGATAGGTTCTACCTACAGTCAAATATAATATTTTTTATAAGTAAATCTTATTCAGATACTTATTATACAGATTCGGACTTGAGTTTTTTTTGAGATGGTTAAAACAAATGAACTCGTGACACTCTCAGATAACCGACACTTCTTCGATTAAGATTGTCAAATTTCGCTAAAAGTCAGGGGGGGGGGAGGGTCAGAGGGTGTCTAGGGGAGGTTGGGGGGATATTTGCTCAAGTTTTTACTTTTATCTGTATATCTGAGTGTATCGTAAACACAAGGGCTGTACAAGCCCCCACTGCACCCCAAAAAGGATAGTAAAAATAAGTTTTAAAAACTTGAAAAAACCTTCATACACGATTTTGGTAAAAATTAACGGGATCAATCTGAAAGGCTAACTTTGCATTTTTTATCAGTTTTTTCTCAATGAAGAGTTATGCTGTAACGAATATTAAAAAAAAAGCCTAATTGAGAACCTCTTCCTTATTTTGGAATCGGTTAAAAAAACAAAACGCACATAAATTAAAAAATTAATAGAATAATTATTATACGTGTCCATAATTTAATTGAAACTATTAAAGTAAGTTCAATAAATTTTAAAAACGTACCTAATTATTCTTGATGTAGTGCCGGATGTGTTTTTACCTACTTCATAAATGCTTCTTTAGTAAAACAACTCATAACAACCTTGTACGTAAATTGCTTGTAAGTACCTACCGCCGCTGATTTTTTCCACGACCCTTTACCAGGTTATACAGTACGCGCCTATTCGATAAGCTGATCAGAACAATCTTACATTGCAGTAATTGGTACCATTGATCAATAACTTTTGATGTGATATTTATTATTTAAAGAATACATATGCAACAAAAACCAATGTGATGTGGAGGAAATATTGGTAGAGTAGTGAGACAACAAATAGTGAACCAGAACGAATGGTAGGGCGCCCGCCTTACCAGATGGACCAACGACATTTTTAAGATCGCGGGAAGTCGGAGGATGGAAAGACTCAGAATCGTTCTTTCTGGAAATGTGTAGGGGAGGCCTATGTCCAGCAGTGGACTCCTCAGGCTGTCGATGATGTTGAGTGGGACAAAATATTATCTAGGTATGTCAAAAATGTTTCTCTATCTGTTTTCCATTATTTCACATAAGCCCAACGTGACAGTGACAGAACGATTTAGCAAAAGATATTTTGATAGATATTTTATAGTAGTTTTTTCTTGAAGCGATGCGACGCGACGGTGAGATATCCGTCTCGCTGTTTCTTGATACTTACTTATTGTCACCAATCTACAACTAAAGTGCATCGATTCGGCGCGTACTGTAATATCGAGTGTAATTACGTAAGGGAAGCCCATTAGGTTACACCGCCGTTAATTTTATTATAATAAGGTCCAACCGCCGCCTGAGCTTACTCGACCATGAAAATTATTATCATTACCACAATTTAATAATGCACCAAAACTGTCCAGGTTCAACGAATTGCAAGCATGCTTCGGTCTTCCGACGATGAACATGTGATACCTAACCTGAGGTAAGTATCTTTTTCTTTTGCATTTCTGTTTAATACACTCGGTTGCACTAGAATGTATACAAATGACAGTTGACAGCCCTCTCAGCTCTGCTGGTAGTATTTCTGCTGTCTACGCTGGAAACCGTGGGTTCCATCCCCACCGAGAAAAAATTGATTGGTGACCATAGATAGATGTTTGTTCGCTGTCTGGGTTTAAATTGTATTCTAAGTACTTATTCTAAGCATTTACAGACAAAAGTGTATATTTATTAAACACAAAAACAAAAAAACATATTATGGTTCCCATGGTACCAGCTCTGCTTAGTTTGGAGCTAATCTTAGCGCAAATGTCAATTTTTATAGGCCCAAAGAAAATATCCATAAATATTAATGAACGATCACGACCAGGGTCACTACGCGTGATATCCTCAAAATGATTTTCCATCTAACCTGTATTTTTTATACTAATTATCTACAATTTGTATCTTAAACATGCTAACTGCAAAATAAAACGAACTTATCCATTTAATAACATCGCAATTGCATTTTTTGTCGACAGAATAATAATGGTTGACCTCTGCTAAATGTGAATATGAAACAATAAGCGTAGGAGTCGCTAATGGGTTTATAATTCAAATATGTACTGTGGTTTGACTACGCGACTTACTTATGCGGTAACCATTTACAATCGATTTTTTCTTACTGCCCGGAAGAGTACTGTTTTTTAAAGAAATAACTTCGCTAAATATGAATTAAACCTGTAAATGACCCGATGCGCTGCAGAGCAAGTTTTTTGATTGAGTTACCCATGGCTATTACAAAACATGGGTATATAAATAAAGAAGTAGAAGACTGTACTTTCAAAAAGCCCCGTTTTAATAGAACTACCGATTAATATGATGATTGTTCAATTAATAAGAATCATTGTTTATTCATTGCTTTAGTAATGGGAGTTTTAATCAAACGTTATTACGGATACGGTTGTGTGGCTCGGCTTTTTGTCATTATCTGACTTCTTATGTAACAACCGCAATAACTATTTATGCACGAAGAATATCATCAATTGTATTGCGAAAACGCAAGGTACAGTCACTTTCAATAAATACTTGAAAGCTTTGATTAATTTGGGTTGTGACTGTGAAATTTTAAATTTTCACTGCGTTCACCACACAAAAATATTTGTGCTCGGTGGGGAACGAACCCACGCCCTCCAGCGAAGAAGGCAGAGCTACTGCGCTGCGCTGTTTGGGATGTCAATCTCCACAATATTTCACTGCGACAATGTTGTGTGCAGTGTTCTTGTGTCTGTGGGTGGTCTAATGTAATGTGTGTTTTGGTATATCATCAGGGCCGGATTATCCAAAACGCGGATTAGGCAACTACCAAAAGAACCCGCACCGTCTAGGGGCCCACGAGGGCAGAGTCGATACGTGCCACGCACCAAGAAAGAAATAAAATCGCGGCCAGCAACGGGTAAAGGAGGGTAAAGGAAAGGGGCCCCGAGAATTGTGAAGCATGGGGACATGTTCCTCACTTCGGATTTCTGGCCGCCGTCTATCGTCGCTTTAAGGGTGCGCTTACGAAAAAAGCCCCTAAGATTTAATTATCAATTTTAAGCCAAGTACACCTCAGTACCTACACGACGTGATTGAGTGATCACATCTTATCTATCAACATCAGTTTATAAAACTGATGTTGATAGATAAGATTGACTTGTTTAATATAGCCACCTTTATTATTATTAGGGGCCCCGATAGGGGTTTATTCGGGCCCTACTCACAATTCAAAATTATAACGGCTATTCTTGACGTTGAGTGTATTAACTATTTGGTTGTATAACCCGAACATTAGTTGCAGTTTGTAATGTGGCTAATCTAAGTAAAGGTAATTAAAATCTAAACCGGTAGCGAAATAATGGTCTATATGCCGTTTATACAATTTGCTTAATTGCTGTAACGCTTGCTTTCCAGCTATGCAAGAGCGCTGTAAACAATTTCATAGATAAGCGATTTTGAAACTGATGTTGATTTATGAAAATTGCTACTTATTACTTTTGCAAGTTACGGCATTACATAAGATTAATCGTCTCTGTGCGACCCTTCGTCAGTTCTATCGACGCAACGCAAAATCACTGTGTTTTCGTTTTTGCAACATGCTGATGGATCAAGCATTATTACCCACCTGATGTCAAGTGGTAAACATCGCCTATAATTAAGTATTGTCTCGTAAGTCACGCACGTAAGGAACGTGCCTTACGATGCACTGCCTTACGTCCATCTCTCATCGAAATGGAGGCATACAGATGTTTAACCTCACGTACCAGTAAATTCACTGGCACCTACACCCTTCAAACCGAAACACAGCAATGCTGCTTAGCGAAATAGGCAACATGGTAGTCGTAGAGCTCTTTGTGATGGGCTTGTCCGGGGAACTTCCCCCTCACAAGCTCTCTGACAAGCCCCTTACAAAGAGCTTATACTTCTTTATCTTATTTTTTAAACTTTACATTAAGTTTTAAAGTCGAGATTTAGGCACATTTATTTTGTTTGTGTGTAGGTAGGTGACTTCCTTTCGTTTTAATTCCGACTTCAATCATCATAATCAAATCAATTGCAAACTTTGACAGCTTAATATTGCCATGGAATTATTGCCTAGAATAGAAGGTGCCTATATAGATTCACTGTGGTGAAGCGGTAGAGTCTGACAGCACAATGCATTAGCCTATAGAGCTCGGTTATGTCACGACCGTGGTGTAACAGGCATAACGAGCGCCGCCTTTGCTCCGTTCTTATGAACTACGCTTATGCGCCGGTAATGGTTGCAAATCATTTTGCAATCGTCGTTCGTGACGTGATTTCCTTGCTGTCAAACTTCAAAGAAACATTCTACAGTGATTTGCTTCTGGCTAAGGTGAGCAAAGCGCATTATCATTTATGTAAATCCTACTTAGGTAGGAAATTAGGTACAAAGTGCTTACTTTGTAGGTACAAGGAATGTATGCCTTACGTACCTACATCTAAACTTAATAATACAACAGCGATATTTGATAGTGTTTTACTGATGGTCACCGCATAACGCTTAGGATGTGCGCAAAGCTTTATTCATAACATTTGGTAGGAAATTTGTTTTCTTTGTGTATTTTTTTATGAGGTTTAACTTTCAACTAAAATCTTCTAGAAAGAAGTAGACTTGTGTTTAGTTAAAGTGTTTCCACTAATAAATTTAATTTATTTATCAAAATTGTATTTTATTCGTTAGTTCGAAATAAAGTCTTATTTATAATTGTTTGTTATTAAGCATAAATTACCTACCAATTATAAAACACTGGCTATATCTTTACATTATTTCACAGTGTTTTTATACGAGTAGATAAGTTTTATGTAAGTAATTTTGTTCAATAAATATATAAAAATATCTAAATTGCGATCTAACTAATAAATTCCAGATTAAGATAGTATTCAGTTCGTATTACGCATACGCTCGTCAGCACTACCTGAAGGTATACCTTTTATACTTATATTAATACTGTTTCCATGGTGGTAGGTAGGTAGCGGTAGACTGAATTTATATGTTTATTAAATTAAACGCTTAAACTTAAATTAAATTAAACCCTAACAGCCATACTTATAAACGCAATTTAAATTTAACCATTGCTTAAAGTTAGTCCTGTCTCTGTTTGTCATTACCCAGTGGTAAGAGATGGAGATGGAGAGTTTAAGCTCTGTTTATTTTTTGCCATATTTTTATAAGTAAGGCCATTCGTTTTAAGATTCTCCTTTTCGTGGGAGCTTCCAGGCTTCGGAAGAGAGAGAGAGACAAAAACTTAAAATAAAGTACCTACTGCCACTTTTTGAAAAACCATGGTTCATCTACTAAATCATCTTTATGTCATGCAGCCGTTTTGTTTTGCCGAGCAGTATTTTGAAAAACCAACCATCTGCTATTGTTATAGAATCGTATTTACTGCAATATGTAATTTAAACCAGAATGAGAAAAATCCCAGTAGTCCTTCTATTTTTTAAATAAAACCGTTAAAGGTCTTAGGACAGTTGTATCTTCTATGGTTTCAGGTTTCCCCACACGTCCAAGTTGAAAAAAATCACTGTTTTGGCAACCCGGGTTGCTAACTTTAGGGATATTCGTAGTCATTGACAAAAATACGGTGATTTTTCAAACACATGTCGATCGATGTGAAATCGGATGAAAAATTATGCATTTTCCGATACTTTTGTACGTATCATTGGAGTGGACCGCGACTCCACGAGGCTATTACACGGTATATTCACACACATTACTTCTGTCTAGCAACGCAAGAGATGTACCGTGCCCGTAAAAGACGGAACATTTAACACTGTTTTTTTAGACTTTTGCGATCTTAAAGATTTTTATAATGTCAAAAGCCAAAGTTTTGCAATCTTGACACATATTGACAGTTATTATCACACGAAACATAGCCGAAATATTGTGAAAATTAAAAATAGAATACGCGATTACCCGTGTTATTGTCAAAACGTTTTATAAGCAATATCACAAACGTTTACCTAGAAGGTGAATTTCTGGTAAGTATTATTTTATTAGTTGAACTAAGAGTACACCAGTGTAGCAATTTTGTACATCTATTAGATTGTTATAGTATGACATTTTAAACACAAAATTTATATCTCGTATAATACGGTTTGATGAAAAAAGCCGGAAGACATTCCGGTCATTTTCCGCAAGAGTTCCGTTGCCGGCTCTAGCCTTCCACCACGGTTATGTTCAGATATGCGGTGAGCCGGTATGTTATGCGATCAATAGCTCTATAAACCATCTATTTTGCTTTTTAATCTGTGCTCTCAATGCTCGTCGTGTGGAAAAAGAAATATAAATGTAGTTAATGTTATGAGGTAGTCGTTGAGTTTTGTTTTTGTAATGTAATGTAAGTACTCACGAAGCAACAATTTAATTAAACATTATGCTACAAAATCGAATCGGACTCTTCAGAAAATAAATGTTTATTTTGATCATGCTACCAAACTTGATGTTGTACCTTCCCGTTCAACAAACAAATTGAAAATAAATAATCCCCATTCAAAAAAGTATGGTTTAATCACAAAGTCTCAAGACCTTTATATTTTAAATCGGCCTCAATTTCACAGCTCGCATCGCCTGTCAAAATTGACACAAAGCCGCGAAACGCAGCCGTGTTAAGAGGACCCAAACTGCCCCTATTTATATCAATGGTAATCTATTTATTGTCACACTAAAAAGTTTTGATGTTATCAAGTCGATGAAAGAATCGTCACCTTCATACCTTTTATCGTGATGCTAAAAGTCACGGTGTTCGCACGCTGTGCTTTAAATCTCAACTCTATTGTTAAGTTATAAAGCTGTATTTTGCGTAGCAAGAAATAATGTTTTGGAAGGTATGCTAAGCAGCTTAGTGATGAGATCGTGGTTTGACGTCTCCAGTAACGAGACAGCCGATTACTATACCTATTGGGTAAGCTACATCACTAAAGGTACAGTCAAACAGAAAACCATATTAAAAGTTTCATCTCTTATCGTGTGAAATAATACCTAAATTAATTGACCTAAAAAACTAATTTAACCACCGCGTTCAAATCAACAATTTAAAACTAGAAATCTCATCCAATTAGACAGCATTGAGCTAACATGATAACTGACAATAAATTAAGCTGACAATTAATTATGATCCACGAATGGCGACGCTTACTCTCGAGATAAACCAAATACCTATAACTAATAGTAAATTCAAGGGAAAATGACACTACGTGTTTATTAAATAATTCATAAGTATTTTTTTAAATACGGTGTAAAAGTACGTTATTATAATACGTCATACTTAATTATCTATTACCTAATCAACAATTATTATATTTTTTCTAATTTGAAATAGCTCTTATCTTATCGAATGTTCCTTGCAAAGTGATTAACTACACATTAATTAGGTACTTATTTATATTGTCTTGACTTGTATGGTCACTAATTGGTATAAACGACGTATTTTTTCACATTCTCGGTAAATGGGTTTTGTAAATAACGTGGCAAGATCGTATTTACAGTTGCATGAAACGTTTAATTGCCGGCGGCGGATGTAAGTACAGTAATTGGAAGGTAAGCTCAGATATAACGTACTCTACATCCAACTACGGTATAATAATATAACAAAATTATGAACTTTCATTTTTGCCAAATCATTTTTGTGTTACTTTATTAAGCAGTGAAATTACATGAACATGACGCTTTTATAAATCTTTGTCCAATACATTTGATATATAGGTATATTTACTTCATAATTGAAAACTTCGCATTATATTGCTCAATATAAGACCAGTCACTGTTTTTAAAGACGAATGATTAATTGTTTGAAGATAGCAGTCATTTTTGTATTGCTTATAACTAAACCGATTTTTATTACGTATTTGAAAATAATATTAAACAGTATCGTGTGCGACTGTACCTGACAACAAAGCCATAGGAATTCAGAAAGCTATTTCATAAAATTTAAAAAGCGAACGTACCTTGACGCTTGACAAAAGCTGATTATGACGTCATGTTTTTTATTTTCCCCCGTGTAGTGTCAAGTCTTTTCAGCCGGGATTAGTTTGGTCCGTTTCATGAGAGCTTACTTAAAACCTTATCCGGGTTATTTCAAACGGGTTATATCTCAGGCCATTATACGTTTTATTATTTAATTTATTTAACGCCTCGGGTTTATCGGCTTGTCTATTAAATCGTCGAAGGGATAATGCGATCCGAACTCAAACATTCATTTGGCTTTACGAACTCCGATTAATTGGTTTATGGGTATTTTATTGAATTTGAGTGTTGGGTATTTGTTTTGAAAAGATTAAGCTTTAGAACTTTTGATTCGATATTTTAATAGATTCTTACTTGCTTGGAAACTTTTCACCATAACAAATAATGATCAAATCTTTTTAAACTATATTGTGCATGAGGTTGGTCTTCAATGATAATTTTCTTGTAGTAGTAGGTATTGTTTATTGCAACATTAAATAGGACACCCAATTTATCTTTCATTTAAGCATGTCACATGAACGTCATGTGAGCAGAGGTAGGCCAAAGAAAAGATGGATGAACAGTGTGAAAGATGACTTAAATGGATAAGAAACCCACATAAAGTGGTATAAGAACAGGAAGAAGAAGAAGAAGAAGAATTCGGACACCTAATTTAAGACCCAAGTAAGTATAAATACTAAGTAGAAAGCCTACTCAGTAAATATAAGTAAGTACTTAATTATAAAATTATAATAAACCCAAACAGATGCTAATTGATCTACCATTTTATTCATTAATTTCAAAGTGAACATTTAACTTTGACAGCTCTAATTAATACTGAACATGGTCAGATTATAATATTAAAAAGAGAAGTGAATTTACATGAGCTGAATTCACTCCGGTCACGGACTTTTTTAAAATGATTGCATACGGAATTTTTTAAACAACTAGATAATGGATTTTATTTTTGCTAAGCTGTGTTCAATCAGATTGCACACAAGAAAGATGCTCGCGATATTCAATAAATAAGTTCAGTTGTTTTATATCTTTCAAAAGGTCAAAGTATGCGAGTAATAAGGTTATCGACGGCGGTCTGCACATACTCGTATACCCATCATATACTTACAAGCGTTTTTCAAAAGATAATCAGTGTTTAAACAACTGTCATCTCTTACCATTCGGTAATGTCAAACAGTGACAGGGCGAACTTTACACAGTGTACTTACTTTTCTTCTTCTTCTTAGTGAATGGCATCTGTCTATTTCGGATCAATTTTGCCAGTGTCGAGTAGTTTAATGAGAATGAGATTAATGATAATATATAACATAGATAAGATGCTTTTCCGTCAAGTCGAGTCAGTCAAAGTCGAGTCGGCCCTACTTGGCATTGAAAACAAAATGATGGTCATCAGAAACCTTTTTGATCAAATCAGAATATCACTTATTACACTTTTATTCCAACTGCTAACATTTTGAGCTAATACCTCAAGTAATGTTGGTTAAAATACCACCGAAATTACACAACAAAACTCAGAATAATACCAGAAAAACAATTAAAATGAAAATGCTATGTGACTTCCCAAAATGACAGAAAACGAATCGAACTTACTTTTAGCAGTACACCTAAGTAACACTTATAAGTAAGGCCATAAACTGAAATTTGACATTGTTTATATTATAAACGTCACCAAAATCCCACAATATTAGTGCCGATCCGCCGCGCCGGCCGACGGAATCAAAACGAGAAGTTGTGACAAAATCCATTCATATCAGATTGCAGCCTCCACCTGGTTGACCCTTACAAGGTCGATAAAACATCACCCAAAACAAAACTTTATCTCAAAGACATAGAATTCAAAATTATTCATATTTTACTCAAAGCGGCCACGTTACCTAACCTAATAAATTCATATTGATTATGGTTAGTTTATTGACATAAACGAAATTGATTTTTTTGTTCTTTAAAATTATGGGTATTATCGAGGTTTGGTGATTCCTTTTGATGAAATTTATTCTATAGCAATTTGTTTTATTGGATGGATCAATTTAGCATTTTGAATAAAATATGATATTAATGCCTCACACAAGAATAAACAAAACTGATACTACTTCGTTTATCTAATTTATACCTAATGTTGACTATCTTTTGTAGCCAATTTTGTAAATAATTCTTATAACAGGAAACAGAATGGTGCTAGTATTAACAAAAACAGGTGAGTTCTAGTTTTACATATCTACAAGTACCTACTACAAAACACGAAACTTTAAACACAAAATACTTAGAATCATGCTTTACTTTACTATAACAGCGACATCATATTACGTTACACAACATACACCACACATATATATATATAAGAGTTGAATGAGTAAAAACAGGAATAAATAAATAAATATTATGGATAATCCACACAACACTATCTGGCCCCAAACTAAGCAGAGCTTGTACTATGGGAACCAGATAGCTGATGATACTATAAATACATGTTTTTTGTAAATAAACTTTTTTTTGCAAATAAACAAATACCTATGTTCACCACACAAATATTTGTTCACGGTGGGAATAGAACCCATAATGAATGAAAACAATATAAAAGAAAACTGACATGAAAATTATATGCTATAGTAGCGAGTGCTATAAATAGTGCTATAGTTTTCAGTAAACAGAACCAACCGAACATTGATTGCAATAAACTCCCAACTAAACGAGTTCTCACATCCAACCCGTAGCTCGCGTGACTACTACTATCATTATTATCACAATTCCCAGCAATCAAAGTGGAGCAAATTATTTTATAGAAACCAGTCGCCTTTCATAACATAACCTAATACTTCAGAATCGAAGCGTAGACTTATTAATAATTAAATGAATTAGTGAACAGTCTTGGAAGAAGCAACGACGGGAGGCTCGTTGAAGTCTTTTCTACGAACGTTTAGCTCAACGGGCAAGCCAAGCCTGTGACGTAGCAGTCGACGTACTCAAGGCAGCATTATTTTATAATTATGGGTTATGTATGTGTATGTGTGTATGCGTTTATGACATAAAAAATAAATGGTTTTTTTATTATAACTTTTAAATTCTAATTTTCTATGTCCTAAATTAGCCCCAAAAGCGTGCTACGAAAGCCGTAGAGGTTGGAGTCCTTTCATTTCTTTAGAAAATAATCTTTTTTGTCAAGTTTGAAAAGCGTGTAGGTATACAGTGTGTTATTTTGGGAACATGGCTAGAATGTTACTAAGAAAGTTGTAGTAATATAGTTACTTAGGTTTAGTTTTGTCTTTTTAGCTAGTTCACTGCTGTAAAAGGAACTCTATGTATTTATACTGAATCTATTATACACGCGTATTTCGCGTTAATTACCTTATTTTAATTTACTTATTTTTTTTGATGTATTTACCTGGTGAGTCAGTAGCGGACCGGTCGGAGTCCGAGTCGCGATGTGCGCTGAGGTCTCTCGGCGGCGCGTCCAGGATGTCCGTGATCATGAACCTGGTGCGGGGCGCGCGCGCCTCGTCCCGCTGCACCGTCATCGCCACGGCGCCGGCGGGCCCCGCGCCCGAAGCCCCTACCGCATCCAGCCCGTAGGCCCCGCGCCACCGCCCCGCGCTCGCCACTGAGCCCCACCCCAGGGCGACGCTTGCTATAGCAGCCAGCTCACCTACGCATCAGCGCGGACAACTGATATCTGACACTGGCGGTCTCTCTTCACCCTGCTCGGATCGCTCTTGCAGCCAGGTCACCTACACATCACACGCTAAAGCGGAGAGCACAGATTTCAGTCACTTTAGGTCTTCTCCACTTCTTGTACAGGTCACCGACACATCACACGCAGATATCCTTGTTTGTATCTGTTTAACAGTTTATGGAGTCCTGGACACGATAGAGTGGCTCGTTTACCGCAGCCTCCACTCAGTGCTTCACTTGCTCGATGTTGCTGCGCATCACTCGCTGCCGTCGGCACAGGTCCCGGAATCAAATCACCGATTATCACTACACGAGTTCTACCGGAAAAGTTTCAAAATAAAAGTTTATCGCGGAAAATATTTGTTCAATCTACCACAGGTCACGAATCGCACAAAACTAAAGTTCACTAGAAGTGATGCCGCGGACAAATTGTTGAGTTGTTTATAAGTGTCGTGTGTTGTTCTGTTCTGTGCGAGAATGCGTGCGTGCGTGCTCAGCGCGCGGCAAGGCCTGGCAGACTGGGCCCGGGCGGCGCGGCGCCGGCGGCGGCGGGCAGAGGGCGGCGCCGGCCAATGGCGGGCTGGGCCGCGCCGCCAGCCAACGGGGCCGAGCGCCGCGCGGGGCGTGCCTCGGCCATGTTGCCCGAAACCTGCACTAATGCTCTTTTTGCCGACTCGCCGCCGCGGGAGAAAGCTCCGCGCGGATTTAAGCTTTTATACGTGGATAAAACGCTTTTATAGGAAAATAAAGCGTTCCCGCAGCGGGATATCGCACTTTATGACGGCGTTTTACTGAAAGCTGGCGACGCTACGCGCTGGTAATTGGTTCACGCGCGCCAAATCGAAGAGCGTGTCGCGGCCACACTGAGCTTTTGCTGAAACTTAAACGTGAAAGTTAATTTACATAATTAGCTACCGCAGACGTGCAGAGAAGAAGCCTGAACGCGGCTCCGAGCGTGCTGTAATGTCAACATTTTCATCTCATATCCTACTTTGACATTAAACTCCATTTTACTTTGCTTACCAAGTTAGAAATAAAACTTTAAAATATTTCTGTTCAACGTCATTGTGTAATAAAAAAAAAACTGAATATAATTTAAATTCTATGTTCACACTTATCAAGTTGTCTGTAAGATCTTCGTTCGTTCCACTCACTTGAACAAATAAACATGAACATAAGTCTCATATATGCGAATCTTGTTTTTGTGTCCTACGATGCACTGATGCATCAGCATTATGTAATTTCTATAAAGTTAATATTTATTTTTCAAATCTTCAATGCGGAATGATGGGCTCTTTGTTATAATTTCATACAAGAATCTTAAAAAGAAGTCATTCGTTGAACCACTTGATTTGAACGTTGATTTAGGAACAATTACCTAAATTTTTGTTTCTCTCTTCGGTGTCAGTGATGAGTGAGTTCCAAACTATTCCACATTTGGCTTTATAAATCAAGGAAGTTGGAAACCCATACTGTGCAGCAAATAGTTTCATAAGTCTATGGGATAGATATTTAAGTTTGAAATTAGTCAAAAACTACTATCAATAAAATATTCCAATCTCGGCAGCACTGCCGCGTCACCGCGTGTCACGCTGATTTTCTCTGCAATTTGTGTGCACGGCGAAGTGACACTGCCGCGCAGCATTGCTGCCCGGCCACTGCTGCCAAGCTCGGGAAAAGTCGTATAAATCTATAAAGAATGGGTACCTATGGGGCCCCGGCACGGGTATTTTGATTCCTTCGTTATCGGATTCGGCTTGGAAAGCTCGCAGGAAAATCAAATTTCTAACGGAATTCTCATTCGAAATTTGATTATCGGGCGAGTTTAAAGAACCGAATCCAGTGAATGTACCCTTGCAGTAGTGCTGCGTGCTGCAGAGGTTGAGATCATTCCTTTATAACTACTTTGTACTATCCCCTAACGAATGGGTGATGACAAAATTGACAACCCAACATTTGTATGCAGAAACAGTGCTTGAGTCTGCGTCGAGCTTCGAGCATAAGTTTTTTGACACTTCTATATTGAAAAATGTCAAAATCTATCCTTCAACTCAGACTCAAGCATTTTTTCTGCATACGGAAATTGCTTTGTCTCTTTTTTTTACTTTTTGAAGAATGAGGTTTATAAGCGAATTAACAACATAATTGTCGTGGGTATTTTATTGCAAAAAAATATACAAAATCCTTCCAAGAAATACATTTTCTTTCTGTTTTTTTAATGACATTTTTCTAGACCTAAATAATTATAATCTCAGAATGTGCTCGAAAAAACTCATCCTGTATTACCCTGTATATTCTATTGACAGGTTAATCTCACTAGTGCACAGTAGTTAATTGTTTTAGTACTAACGAAGAATCAGATAAGCGAAGATCTAACACGCGAACTCCCGCATGCGCACTCAATGAACATAATAGCAGAATTTTTATTTACGTATGTAGGTAGGTATATGGCTAAGTACCTACGGTTGAGTAGACTTGTTTTTGAATAAAGAAAACGTTTGGTAATGGAATTAGGAAACTTCTTGCAATGGGTTTCCAACCTCCTTGGTGTAAGCTGTATGAGCTGGATGGCTGGATCCAAGTTTGGTAACCTGCGCACGCAAGTCAGAGGAACCTCCTTGCTGCGCAGGTTTCCTAACAGTTGTTATAACCAAGGAAATTGAATCTTATACCTTTAAACGAGAAAATCTTGTATATATATATATATATATATATTTAGGATCTCGGAAACTGAGCCAACGATTTTCATGAAATTAAGTATACAGGGGTTTTCGGGGACGATAAAACGATCTAGCTAGGATTCATTTTTAGAAAATATCGGCGTTCGGAGTTACGAACAAACTACTTTATCGTAATATCATTACTCCTAGCGACATCTATTGCTCAGAAGCAAAAACTAAGCTCTATGAGAACCTGAGAACTCACAGAGAACGCCATCTTTTGACGAGTTTTGGAACTAAATGACTACATAAACACTCTATAAACAAGTTCCGGAAGTTTCCATCTCATTGCACTCGTGATTTTTTTTTAAATAGCCATTTCTTATTTTTTTATTATTATGTAGTATGTTAGTAAGATCGAAAAATATGATTTCATCATTCACACGTTATTAAAAAATACCGAGCGAAGCTCGGTCACAAACTGCTAGTGTTACTATAAAGTCATATACTCGTATAGCTAAAATTTTGCCTCTCTGAGGCTCTTTAAGCCCCTTTGAGGCGCACTTAAAATGCTTTCACTACGCTTAGTTCAAAACGCTCGAGGAAAAAGACTCAAATTTTGCAAGCTTCTTCTTTTTATCGTGTCCACTTAGTTTTTCTGAATAAAATGTGGTGAAAGAATTTTAAAGTAGCAAGCAGACCTTTCGTGCACTTGATTTTTAAGGTGACATGCTGGTTTCCTCGAGATGTTTTTCTTCACCCGTTTGAGAGTACATACTACTACTACTACTGGCATAGTGTGTCCATAGACTGTTGGACGGAAAAATTCATTGGTGCACGAGTGAATTTGATCCCACGACCTTAGGATCGGAAAGAGAGGCTACTTCCACTAGGCCACCAGTGCTTGAAAGCAAAAAAACTGCCAAAAATTTATTGGGCATTTGTTCATCCGGACCTCACCGGCTCTCTCTCTCTCTCTCTCTCTCGGCGTTCTCTCTACCGGCGTCGGTATTTCCGGAACGCTATAATTTGGGAATTTTCAAGACAAGAGTGAACAGGTAGGTTAGCTATCTATAATATAAAAATAAAAAAAAACCTTAAAACCGGGCCGGGGCTAAGGGCCGAAAGCTAATGAACCGATTAAATAATTGAAAAAAAATTGTGAGCAAAATTTGAGAAAACACTCGTCAAAAGTTTAATCGGTTGATTTGTCGTCCGTGAAATCGGCCATGTGCAGCGCCTTTAAAAACCATAGACTCAAAGTCAAAGTCAGGGAAGAGGAATCCAAAGTCCAAAGACTTAGGACTAAGGATAAAGAAACCTCCTTGCCAACCGACCATGCATTGATGCAAACTTTTAGCAGAAATTAAAAGAAACGGCCTAGTAATAAAATTAAGCTTATTAAAGCAGAATTATGAACCTAAATACGTGGGTCATAAGAGTCACTTTACGAGCAAGTGTGCTGAAATAATAAATGTATTACAGTAAAATAGTGGTTCGTTTTCTGTCATGGGAAACCGCAGATATACCTTTTTAATTTCAATTGTTTTTCTTGTGTTATTTTGAGTTCAGTTGTGTAATTTCGGTGGTATTATAACCAACATTACTTGAGGTCTTTCTTGCAAAGTGTGAGCAGTTGGAATGAAAGTAATGTGGTGGTATGTGGTGGTATCAAATCAGGATTTGAACGAAATTGTTTCATAAGGTTTTGAAAAAAAACGCCACCATTTATACCAAGCCAATGAGGCTGACTTGTCTATTGACTAAAAGCTATTTTATTTAATATGAAATACAACACTTGACATTGGCAAAATTGACCGAATGAACGTATGCTATTTAATTATTGTGAAGAAGAATATTTAAAGTACTTGGTACAATTACCAGATTTGGTATACATGCATAGGGTTTGTTTTACGAAGCAAGTAGCAAGTAGACTTGTTTGCTTGTCTTGAGTCAGATCCATAAGAGATGCTTGCACAACTATCAAATCGTTTGATGAATTATGTTCCACGGTTGCGTCACGTTATCTAGGTGGAACAAAGACGGGCAATTAAACTAGTATTTGTAAAGCTTCGGTGTAAAAACGCCGCTAAATTAATGCGTCACTCTTCTTATAATGACTGATTATTGCAATTAAGAGTGTACGGTTAACCAACCAAGTGATTCGGTAGGTCTGTAGGTACCTGATTGCTTTTAGAGGTTTTTTTTTCATCTTGAAAGAAGTTATTTATTCAAGCATTGCTTTATGCATTATGCAAGTATTCAACATTTCGGCAAAAAATATTTTATACCATACCCCCTCTAAAAAGCTTATTTTATTCACGGCAAACAGTGAATAAAAAGCCCTTTTAATCACTGTTTTGGTGTTTGAATTTGGAACACACTAATAAGGTCAACGTCCATCTCAATACCTTAAAACCTTCTTGCGCCATAAATACTTTGGATATGAATTTTTGACAAGGAGTTTAGCGTTGGATTATATACTGTTTTAGTAGAAAACTTAAATTTATTTATCCTTCTTTTTTTACAAATCAAAACAAAATCAAAAATTATTTGTTTTATGTCATTTAAGAATAGTATAAACAAAGTTGATAGTTTTTAATCACTTTTCGCTTAAATTTTTCTTTTTCTCGAAGTCTTGGTATAAAATATAGTATGCAACTCTTGAATAAAACGGATTTATATCGAGGGCCATGAATCACTGGCGTCGTTTAGGATTCTAACACTTGAATCACTCGCTACGCTCGTGATTCAATCATTATGAATCACTCCCTACGGTCGTGATTCATTCGTTAGAATCCTTCACTTGCTTGTGATTCATCTACGGCCCTCGATTTAAATCAGTCTTTTATTCACTAGTTACATAATATACTATTATGTCGCATTTTAATTTAAAATACAAATATTTTCGTACATTTTTTTTGAATATGTACGAAAATAAATAGAATAAGTACTTATACATATTTTGTGAGATTTTTCATAAATAAGTTCAAGAATATTTTTATCTTTCAAAAGGTCAAAGCGCGCGAGTGAGAAGGTCATCAATGGCGGTCTGCTTCTGAAGTACTCTTATCATAATTCATAATAGTTCTAGTAATTAATAACCAAAAAATTATAAAGATTTTAGCTCGGCTCTTAACTTTTGGGACATTATTTTATGATTTCCTTAAGTAAACACTATAAAATCGATAAAAAAACAAGAAAATGTAACTTATAACTTGATATTAGACGTGTGCATTGTCTTGCTATCGCTACATAAGTGCTGCACCAGAATCCAAGAGACACAATTATGTCATCCAACGTCGATTATGTGGGAATAATTGAGTTTTTCTTCACTGTCTGCATGTTTATTTAGATGAATCAAATTACCAGCCATAAATGTGGGAACTATTCTACAGAAGAAAGATAAGTTATGACTGTACTCATAACTTATCTGTCAAGTATTGGGTCACTTGTTTTGTTTCCGTACTTTGTGGTCTGAAACTCTAAATAAAAGCGTATTTTTGGCTATTTATCAGTCAAAGAAGACAGAAAATAAGTATTGTAGACAATCCACACAACACTCAAATAGCCTTTAATTAAGCAGAGCTTATACTATGGAACCAGGTAGCTGTTATAATAGTTGTATGTATTAATTTTTTCGTAAATACAAACTAAGAATACAATATAACACCCTGACAGAGAACTAACACAAATAATGACGCAAAATAAATATTTTTTAACAATTACTAAAGAATGAATGAATGAAAATATATTTTTTTTTTTGATGTGGCTGTTTTGGTGACTTAGAAAAATTTATAGGTTTCCAAATTATTATTCCCGTAGCACGTGGGCAAACCCGCAGAAGTATTGTGTTAATAAGATTAGTACCTAAAAATATCGTAATGAGGTTAAATACATCGCTAGTGATGACAAGGTCGTTTGGTCTTTGAGGTTTTTTTTTAGATTTTCCGCGTATTCATTTGCTTTACTTAGCTGTATAAAGAGGAAATGCGGTTAGCGTTGAGCGCTAGATAAATATTTTTTTTTTCATACAATCTTGAAGTACCCCTGTTGCGTTTTACTCCAAAATAATTATAAAATTATCTTCTTATGCTTCTTCTTAAATTTAAGAGCTTGGCTCTTGTCGGGGTTTTGATGCAGTTTTCTTCAATTAAGTCTTCGAATGCGGTGGAATATAGAATTATAATCTATACAAAAAAATGTCAAGCCCCTTACAATTAAGTTGACCAATTTTACCGCCTTTTTAAGACGTCCACTAAAAAAATTTGATGAATAAAATCAATTAAAAACTACATACAGGCAGCATACAGGCATAGCGTAAGTAAGCCCTTTTAATATTATTTTGGGAAAAAAACTAAAATCGATCCATTTCTGGAGGAGATAACAGGGGAATTCGAAAATCAGTTTGAGCTGTTAGTTGTCTTTATCGCCCTTTTTCGGGTACAGCGTGACAGCAATATTTTTTTTTTCATATTTCTTTCAGCCCCAGTTTCCTCTGAAAATATCACAAAGCACTACATTAGGTACTTGCTGTAGCAAGTACCTAATGTAGTGCTTTGTGATATTTTAGGTACTTGCTACATAACATTAACAACCGTCCCAAAATAATTCGTAATCATAACAAATACTTGGTACTTCAAACAATTAAAATACATAAAAGGCCGACCGCCCCGCACTAGTTACAAAAACAACGAGTTTCGTAGAAATCGATAGCGGGCTATAGCCGGAAACGTACGATAAAAAAATATTATTCAATATTCATTTCGACTAAGTTTTTATAAACGGTTATTTCACCAATCAAACCAATGCTTTTTTTAAACATTTTATCAAAGAAATTTTTCATAGAATTATTAAAAGATCTCTCAGTTGTTATCCGCTGGTTACGTCTTTTTTACACAAAAAAACTATGCAATAAGAACGAACTATACAATAAGACTTGTTGTAAGATTAATCGAGCATTTTATTCGAGTCGTCCTTCTATCGATCTACGGATTTTGTTATACTCGTATTTACATGCATTTAGGCTACAACCCTATTTTGTTTTTAATCAGAAAAAAAATACAGAAATTGGTACCAAAATACTAAGTGGTGAAGTATTTTCTAGTGATGTGTTCATAAAATCGGTCCTGTTTTCATACTAAAAACGAAAACAAAAACACAAAAAAAACGAATCACAAATATTTCTGATCTTATTTATTTATTATTCAGATATTTATTTGTTTTCTTATTTTTTATTTTTTTTACTATACATAGTTATTTAAAAAAACATATACTATTTATTATAACGAATTAAGTTTTTTTTTTTTTTTTTTTTTTTAGAATTAGTGTACGCTATGTTTCATAACCTACTCTAATAATATTACAATCTAGCCAAATTCCGGCTAATAAGTAATTTTTCATTGACCTAAATTTCTAAAGTAAACTACAACTAAGAATGTGTCCACTAACACTTTTCTTACTGTCTCTATTTATGATGACGACACTTTGTTATTGTGTTCGTAATACCACTCACATTGCACTTTTACTATGAGTAAATATGAATAATTACTTAATACTACACTAGTTCAAACGGTTTCGTTCTTTTAAGTCTTCTCACTATGTCCGTGTTGTCGAGGAGCTGGATGGCCTCGACGTTCACATGATGGTGAAGCCTTTTCTCGTGGGCTTCTGCACATTTTTTGATCACTGTTTCGACGAACTCAATATTTAGGTCCCGGTGAAGGTCGTCGTTTCTTACGTACCAGGGCGCATTTACAATTTCTCTAAGCACTTTGTTCTGGAACCCTTGTATGCTAAGGATATTTGTCTTTTTGGTACAGCCCCACAGCTGTATACCATAAGTCCATACTGGCATTAGGACCTGTTTATATAAAAGTATTTTATTTGGAACTGATAAAATACTAACGAATTAAGTGAACACATAAATATTATAAAAATCTCAAAATGATTAACTAATTGTAATCGTAACCACAAAGTTGGAAGACCGTATAGCCGGTGGGCTGATGATATAATCCAATTTGCTGGGAAAGACTGGATGTCCACAGGAATGGACAGAGAACAGTGGAAGAAGATGGAGGAGGCCTTTACCCAAAAAGGGATCCACTTCTCATAGATTTAAGAAAACTAACATTAAAACTAACAACTAGGCTAAAAGCAAACACTAACACTTAAATAACACACAAACTGTAAAACCTAACTTTAAGAGATCTGGAAATAAAAGGCTATATTATTATTATTTTATTATTAATCGTAACCACTTGTAGTAGAGCAACAGCTTGAGATAATGCAATTTAAATCTACCTACATCGGGCAGTTATGAAGTGACTTCCTTGAAAGATAAGATACACAATGTAAGTGTACATGTTGCAGCCAACTAGTTTAATTCGCCATTTATTTAACTGCCTAGCTGTTAATTAAACGCCGTCATTCAATGTCTGAATGATAAACAGCGTTTACTCATACTCTTACTCATATTATTTATTGCAATTATTATGTTACATGGTGAGATCTTAAAGTTAAAAATGGTGAATACATAACAGGCCCTAATGTTCAGGGCATAGCAATATTTGGAGTGGAAGCGGGCCGAAGTCTAAAAAAATAGATAAATTAAAAGCTACTTGTTAGTTTTCAATTGTGAAGTCAATTTTATTATTATTATAACGTAGGCAGTGTATCATTGAAAAAGTCATTTAAATTTAATTATATTTATCAATAAGTCCTTTAATTTACATTCAAATGTCCTATCCTTTTCTAGATCTTTAACCACTTGCCTGGTCAAGGCATATAAAAACTTATACTATTTTCTTCTTGAGAAGGCACTCGTATTAGCTATATTTTACATTCTGGCGAATTGAAGCCGTTAGTTTAATGGCACCGTTCAATTAAAAGGCTAGGCAGTTTACTGAATGACGAATTTAACCAGTTGGCTGCAACATATATGCCACAATTATGCACTACCCATTATGCACTTTAAAAATTGCTAAATAAAACTAAGTCTCATCAAAAATCCTCTATTCCAGATTCCCAATTAGAATTTTACCTATTAAGTGTTTATTTAGCTTACATTCCGGATAAAAGGTAGCCTATGTTGTTATTTCAGGTCACAAACTACATTACGTACGTCCTTTCACGTCGATGTCAAAATTGCTTCAGCAGTTTGGCCATAAAGTCGGTTTCTCAAGTTTGTAAACTTCACTTGTTTTTTTTTAATTTATGTCATTCTCGTAAGACCATGTCTACCTAACACTTAACACTTAAAAAAAATCTATAGTGCTAGTTAGTAACTTTAGTATCCAAGCTTATTTCATATTTTTCAGTTGTGTCCCTTTTTTGTTTAATAAGCCCTGTGTTTTGTGTCGCTTTTATGAAAACCCTTTGAAACGCACGATTGAATGTTCAGTTTAAGAAATATTAAAATATGTGTCAAGTGCATGAAAGGAGCCTCTCTGAGGCGCACTTAAAATCCTTTCACCACACTTGGTTCGAAAGAATCGGTGACACGATAAGAAGAAGAAGAAATATTACACAGAAATGCAGTCCCAAAAACAATAAAAACTGAAGTTTTACAGCCTCTTAATACTATTATCAATGTAAAGACCACACACCACAATACTTTGCCTATGAAATTATATGTAATTAAACGAATTACACTGAAATGCTCGGAAGTCTAACTTTCCACAATTGTATCTTCAGATCTAAAGGTAAGGCCGTGTTTTATGGCTATAAATTAATTACGTAGCTCTGAGATTGGAGTAGTATGAAATCAAACAGTCACATCCATAAAATTGGTGCTTTAAACGCACAGTTCAAACTGCTTAGCAGCTGGCGTTTTCAAGAAAAGTGCTGGCATAAAAATATTATGAATAAAAAAGCAAACTTTTGCAAAACAACAAAAATTCACTGATGCAAAATTATCTGCTGAATGACCGCGTGACCTAGAAAGCTTAAAATAACAAAAATCCATTAGACAAGTGTAGTTTAAAAAACTTGAGAAACCGATTCAGTTTCAGTTTCAGTTTATTTATTCATTAAACAATTAAAATCGTATTCGAATATGACTTAAAACTAAACACTTAATTCAACTTATAATAATAACAATGACACAAATAAATTTAAAATTAAATATTAAGAATTGAAATTACATTTAACAAATTAATATACTTATACTATTCTAAATGATCACATGTCAAGAATTCATTAATGCTGTAGAAACACCCTTTCAACAACATACTAGTTAGTCTAGTTTTGAAAACATTAGGGCTATCTATATTTTTCAAGTCAGTAGGTAGTGAGTTAAAAAGTCTAACAGCCTGATACCGAGACTTCATGGCAACTGCTGAACCTATTTTAATAAAACTTCTATATGGGACCAATCTGGAAGTATTAGCTTTCAGCTAAAAAAAACCCAATTGGTTCATAAGTCACGAGGTTATGCGACAACAAGCTTAAAATAAATACCTCCTCTTGTTTTATTCGAAGTCAGTTAAAAATACGTTCTGCGTAGCTACGTAGTCACGTCTTTTGTTACAAAGAGGACATCTTGCTTGTTGCCAGTTAAACCAACTCGTACGTCAAATGTATTTCTTGTCTATGATAGTAAACTTGATTACTTAACATTTTGTAATTTAATTTATAATACTTAATCAAATATACAAAAGTACTGATTTCAGGAATAGTTTTTTTGTCAAAAAAATTGGTTATTCCAATTAGAATAGAACGTAAGAGTCACGATGGAGTGGCCTAGCCATTCCCTTTGATCTACTCCACCGGAAACTGCACAGTGCACACAGACATTGTAGAACTGAGGAGTGCGCAACAAAATAATGAACAAAAGTCATTATAATAGAGATGGTGCGATAAGCCGCCGCCGGTTAGAGTAAACGCGCTTTTTACGTTAATTAAACTTAGTTCTGTAAACGATGATGGTCTCATTAACTATTAGGTGTACGGTTAGTGCTTTTCACGGTACGCTGGTCTTTGAGTCATTGAGTTTAATGTAATGTTATTGTCCTCATAGTCTCATGACCGGCATTGAGTGAAAATATGAATACTAAGTTTTCTTTCAAAATTTCGTCATTAAAGCCGTAGTCGTGAGCTGCTTTTTAGTAAGTAACAAGTGAAGATGAAAAAATACAACTGAATTTAGAACCTACTCCTTTTTTATTTGAAGTCGGGTAAAAACTGATATAGCGTTGGTCGCAAGTCTCATTTAATGTGACATCATTCGATCAGACACATACATAAATATACTAATCCCTATTTATGCTTTTTGGAATTTTGACGGAAATCTTGGAAATCTTATAAATTTTCAGTTATAAGATCGGGATGGATTAATAGTTCTGGATCACAAAAAGGGTTGAATTGTGGCATGTTTATAATAAATTATATAATATAAAGCCAGTAAAAAAACAAAAGACCAGCTATACCACCATGCGAGCCAAGATCAGAGCGAAGCCGCGGGCGTAAGCTAGTACAACAATATTGTAATTTTAATCCAACTATTTCTTTAAAATAGCATAGATTCCGGACATTAGTTAGCATTTTTTTTCTACAGCCAACTGAGCTGAGAGGCCAGTCATAACAATGTACTATTTTGTGTTTTTTTCTGGAATTTGAAACGGCCAGGGGCGACGGTCGCCCAGGGACGCGCGCTCGTCTAATAACGGTTGACGAAAGGACATTATGACAAAAACGCCTCATTATCCGCTCTATGACAATTCCACTACATTTATAATGCTATTAATAAAATAATGGTCCCTGAGAATAATATTAGAACACGCAGTGTGAAGCAGAGTATTTGGAGAAAGTATCATCGACATAGATAACAATTGTTATACCTCATTTATTTTTGTTTTTAAATGTCATTTCTCCGTATTCGTACACCGACAACGGTAAAGCATGTTTGTAACATCTCATCTGTTCACCATCTTAATTTTAACACAATACAATATGTTTATGCAAATAAATAATCTATATCTTTCTCTTTTATCTCATTAAGGCAATGAACATCGTGAAAAAGCTTCTCGTTCGCCACTTTAGGAAAAAAAAAATCCCTGAACTTATTTAATAAAAACTCAAGAGCAATTATTTTGTGCGCAATTTAGTAAAAAAAAGCGAAAGGAGCATCTTTGCGGCACACTTAAAATGCTTTCACCACACTACTGGTTCGAAAGAACCAGTGACATGATGAGAAGAAGAAGAAGCAAAATAACGTTAACCTCCTCAAAACCGTGCTTATGAATCAAAACCAGAAAAGTTGATGCTTATGAATAAATAACTTCATACAAAAAAGCATGAAACTACAGATGATTAAAAAAAAAAAGCAATGTTTAATGCTGCAAAATTTCAAGATTGGTAGACTTTTCAGCAGCTTTCACACTAGGCAAGCCTCGTGAAGACTCATGTCATCTTTGGCCACCACTTAACATTATGAACTCACGAGTTTGACACGAGAGCCTATAGAGTTCATACCTATTGCAGCTTACCTATAGCTTTTACTCTCTTCGGCCCACGGAGGTATTTATGCAGCATCAAATGAAAATGTAATTTCATTGACAAAGTAACGTTTTGTTATACACGTAATGACAATATTATTTGTACATTAGACAAATGTTTACATCCGCATTGCATTTTATATGTTCGTTGTAGGTACTACATTTTTATATATTGTTATGCCCTTACATTGTAATAGATACCAAAAGTAATAAATAAATAAAGTATTTCGGCAAATCCACACAACACTAGCCCTAGACTAAGCAGAGCTTGTACTAAGTATAGAAACCAGTTATATTTATTCGTAATTACATAGATATTATATACACACCTAGACAGATACAAACATCTACATTTTATGTTCACCAAACAAATATTTGTACTCGGTGACCAACGGGCAGGGTTATGTTATGACCAACTGAGCCGCGACGCCTGCCAACAATGAATGTCACATACTTATTAAATTTAGGTAGTAAAGCAGATATTAGGTATATGATAAGTTTTTTTCTAATATAATTCAACATTGCCATTCAGCGTGGTGATAAAACAAAAAGCTTGTTTTGATTAAATACATATTATTGTAACTACGGTTATACAGGGTTATTCATTATTAACTGCAAATACTCAGGAATTAGGTTCAACAAATAAAATAAAAAATATTTATGAAATGATTTTTTTTAAGTTTTGTTATGAAAATCCCGAGAAAATCGATAAAGGAATCATTGGCGCCTGACCTATTTTGACCTTTGATCCGCGCCCGCGCGCCGTGAGCGACGCTCTGCGTTCAGTCACCGCCTAGGTCGTCGTCCTGTTCTCCATGGCTATCATTATGCAATAGCCATAAAGAAATTAATAAAAAAAATTTATTGATACAAAAACTTAAATCAAAATAAAAAAAAATCATTTCATAAATATTTTTTATTTTATTTGTTGAACCTAATTCCTGAGTATTTGCAGCTAATAATGAATAACCCTGTATATAACAGTCTTTCCCATGATCACCATCTCTGTCTTTATAATTGCTAAGTTACGAACCAATAAAGTTATTATTGTCATGTACACAAAATAAACGATGACATTACCATTTTACAATCAGAATTGAGACAATACGGTTCCACAATCCAATCTCGCTGTAAAAAAATCATTCCCTCCGGTTCAGTGAAGGCACGTACAAATTCCTGTTCGAATTGAGTCCGTCTGCATCCAAGGGTTCCATCTAGTTAGGTGTAAATCGGAGGTTATGTACAAAGTGGATTTAATTTAAGCTCTGGTGTTCAATTCCTACCTTATTGGAGGATCTGCGTAATGACGTAAGGATACTGGATTGGATGGTGGACGCAGAAAATCGGGCTCAAGGCACGTATTGAGAGTGACCCACGTCTACTATTATAGTGTCTTATATTGAGTGAACGAACTAGAATAAGTTGATGAGAATTATGAAGTTCAATTCCAGTTCTCAGTTAATATTCTTAAAAAAACATGAACACTTGGGAAAACGTCTTATTTTCCAAAAAGTTTACTAGCTTGTCTTTTTTGAAAAAAGACAAGTTTAGTGAATTTAGAATATACCTAATACTGGCTGGATAAACTGGGGTTGAGAATCCATAAGAACCGTTCTTAGTAAAAAGTTACTAAAATGAATCAAAGTAAATCATAAGAGCACGTCGAGAAACTTGCTATCAAAATTGGCAGTTGGAAACAATCGAAGAAAACGAAAGCTCTGGTGGTCTAGTGGTAGCGGCTCCGCCTTCCGATCCTAAGGTTGTGGGTTCAAATCCAGTCGTGTACCAATGAGTTTTTCTATCGCAAAATGAATGTGCACTATGCCAGTACTCCCAAACGGTGAAGGAAAACATCGTGAGGAAACCGGCATATCGTAGTACCTAAAAAGTTCGAACAAAACGTGTCAACTGTCACGCAAGGGCCCACCAGCAGCCCAATTGCGGAAACCTAGTCCGCACACCAAGTGCGGATGATGAATTTGGAAGAATCTGTCGGGGTTGAATTTGAATCTGCAAGCTTACACTACCCGATATAATAGCGAGGGCTTGTTGGGTGGAGGTCCCAGCCCATGCATACTAACGCGCTCCATAATAAGTAGCCTGATTCCATGTTTACCCCACGGCTCGGGGCCTTCCTTACATTGCTCTGCGAGTTAGATTTCTAGCTATTTTTGTACCTATCTATGATCGCAGTTAATATTGCTTACAAAACCAGTAGGTTTGAAGTTTTCAAATTAAAAACAAACAACAAAAGCAAAATCATGCATAATATCCACAGAAGAGTAAAAACACTGTTTTTTTGTTCTCTGATCTATCGAATATCTATCGAATGGTATATGTGTAACTAAACCTTATTCTAGGTACATCAAATAAATATTATGTACTCGAACTGGGATTACCATGTGAAAGCATTAGGTATAAAAAATTGATGTCAAAGATCCATACATAGTGAATTATACTACTAGTTAAATTATCTACTATTTCAATAGAGACTTTGAGTAGATTTATCGTAGTAGGGTCCACTTATTACTGAAAAAAAGCAGCCAAGTGCGAGTAGGACTCGCCCATGAAAGGTTACGTAGCATCAAGTAACATAATATAAAGGTTCTTGTAGTTCGTCGAAAGGTAAATTGCGGTTTACGATCTATGACGTATAAAAAAAAAACTACTGATTAGATCTCGTTCAAACCAAATATCGTTGAAAGTTTGCATAGTACAACATATATTTTTTTTAGTTATATCTTTCTCTTATTTTAGAAATTAGAGGGGGGGGGCAACTTTTTTCCACTTTGGAAGTGTCTCTCGCGCAAACTATTAAGTTTAGAAAAAAACTATATTAGAAACCTCAACATCATTTTTGAAGACCTATTCATAAATACCACACACGTATGGGTTCGATGAAAAAAAATTTTTTGAGTTTCAGTTTCAAGTATGGGGACCCCCAAAATTTATAGTTTATCTTTTATTTTTATGTAAAAATCTTAATGCGGTTCACAGAATACATCTACTCGCCAAGTTTCATCAGTCTAGCTCTTACGGTTTCGGATAAAAATGGCTGTGACATACGGACGGACAGACAGACAGACAGACAGACATGACGAATCTATAAGGGTTCCTTTTTGCCATTTGGCTACGGAACCCTATAAATAAATTAAAATGAGGGTAAAAATACATCTTTACATCTGCCGCGTTCTATTGTAATGCCATTTACCTACCTCAAAGAAACATTAAGGAATTAAACAGATACATAACGGCTATAAAACCGTTCATAGTCCAATTTCTGAGCAATCGAGCGGGTATTACTCCAAAATCGTGTCCGTAAATACTGTAATTCAAAACTAAAGTTTCGAAATAGCCCGTTTCATTTGTTAGAAAAAAACCCAAAAAAGGTTGACAATCCAACATTTTCTCAGAGACATTTCTTCAAATTAGACTATTATTAGTTGCCGATCACGTCGTAGGATGCTTTTAATATTGAATTAGGGGAACCTGTGGTTATTTTGCCCTTAATCGCCTGCGTTCGTGTATTAACCTTATATCCTCTGCATGTAATGGCGCAAGTAATAATAAAGCCCAAATGACACAAAATATTGTCAAATTATAGGCTCTGAAAGCATGAGTAACCACTTACAATGTCTGACTGTTGGCTGTTGATCCCTTCCTTGGTAGCGTTCGCATATAAACTAGCTACTCTAACTAAAATGTTAAATAAATACTTAAAAAAACTATTACTTGTTTTTTTTTATTTGATTTATTTTGATTTGTTTGGCATCTCAGCTAGGTTGTGGGTTCGATCCCCAACACGACAAATCTTTGTGAGGTGAACACAGATGTTGGTTTTCTGTGTTTGTGGTATAAACTCCCCCCTCCAGTTTATGTTCTGTTCTGTCCATCCAAGGTTGCCTGGTAGAGATCGCGGTTAGCGATAAGGCCGCCCATTGTTTTACTATGACTGTTTCATTGTAATAAATAAAGAATTATCTATCTATCTATATTGTATTCCAAATATGTATTTAAAAAATAATATTAGTTTTATATCAGAGTCGGATAGTACAAGCTCTGCTTAATCTGGGGCTAGGTAGTGTTGAGAAATTGTCCACAATTTTTTTTCTTATAAATTTGATGGCTTGCTGCATCCGATTTTGTTTTTGACAAATCTAAAACCAATTTTAGATTACCTATTATACCTAAAGACCGAAATAGTTATTGTTACCACATATTATAAAGGAATGCGTTTTTCTGTGTCGGTAAAACCCACCCTTAGTAGGATAATGATGGATTTATCCTTGACATTACTACCTACCTCTCTTATTCATAATATTTTATTGGTTTCATACTCGTTAGGAAATTCCAAAGATTGCATAATGTGCATAAGAAAATAAACTTACTCATAAAAATGTGCAACATGAGTAAAGCTTCTTCATTCTTCTTTCCTCGGAGCTTCAACATGGGGTCCTCCAAAAGGCATGTCTATCAGTTTCTATAAGGCCGGCAGCGCATCAGCACCACCCCCAGTGTTGCAGGTGTCTATGGGCAACGGGCAACGGTTACTACTTTCCATAAGCCCGTCTGTTCGTCTGCGAAAAAAAAGCTGCCCAAAAGTATTGCCGTCAATGTTTACTGATAGAAAGTGCATGCTCGCTCTTGTCTAAACAACAGTTACTTATCAGCTCATTGATGCACTGATGCTGCTATCCGTACTTCCTACGTTTAATTAAGGCTATAGCAATAGTAGCACATATTATTCCTTTTTGGGTGCGCAAAGGAGATACAGAAATGGCTGTGTCATATTATTTTAGTGGATGACGCCGTTCTCCTAACAGCTGCTCCTGATTGCAGTGTTTATCCTTTATACGAATCGATTTCAACTCGATTTTGTATCGAATGATCCACTCGTAGGCTAATGGGAGCTATTTTGATATATTTTTCGGCTCTCTGACCGATCATTTAGATCGTACGTGACGTGCTTACGTAGAGAATAAATCATTTGAATCGAATAATGCCCATTCGTATTATTAAATGCTCGATTCTGTGAGAAGTTTTGAATCGACGAACGTGATGGAATTTATTCGAAGCTTGGGTCTAAGTTTAGGTTGAAATTGGCCTTCTAGACTTTGCTCAATGGAATTTGCTGTTATAATTCTTGGAGATGGATGTTTGCAGAAATAATGCTTGAGTCTGAGTCGAACCTCAAGCATATATTTTTTGACAGTTCTTCATTGAAAAGTGTCAAAAATCTATGCTTGAGGCTCGACTCAGACTCAAGCATTGTTTCTGCATACGGCCCTAAATCTGTCATTATCAAGCAGGAAGATGTGAAGTTTTGAAACGTTTAAAAGATTTTAGGTGAATTATTTAGGTATTTAATCTTGCCCTTTTTTACTTGTTAATACCTGAATTAAGTTATGTATAACAAATAAGTAATACTTATCAACAGTAGGCTGCTTCAAGAAAGAAGTAAGATTTGTAAATTTTACAGCACTAAATTTTGTTTGTTACAACTTCCATAGCCATATCATAACATTTTATTCCGTTCTCTTTTTAAAATGTACTTGAACGATAAAGATTCGATTTGTTTAGGTAATTTTCTACAGTAGGCTGCTTCAAGAAAAAAGAAAGATTTTGTAAATTTTACAGCACAAAATCTTGTTTGTTACAACTTCCATAGCCACATCATAACATTTTATTCCGTTCTCTTTTTAAAATGTACTTGAACGATAAAGATTCGATTTGTTTAGGTAATTTTCTACAGTAGGCTGCTTCAAGAAAAAAGAAAGATTTTGTAAATTTTACAGCACAAAATCTTGTTTGTTACAACTTCCATAGCCACATCATAACATTTTATTCCGTTCTCTTTTTAAAATGTACTTGAACGATAAAGATTCGATTTGTTTAGGTAATTTTCTACAGTAGGCTGCTTCAAGAAAAAAGAAAGATTTTGTAAATTTTACAGCACAAAATCTTGTTTGTTACACCTTCCATAGCCACATCATGACATTTTGTTTCGTTCCCTTTTTAAAATGCACTTGAACGTTAAAGATCCGATTTGTTTACTCATTCGTGCTATCGTGCATTATACCGTCTCGTATGCTAATTGGTTAATTAGCGTCTTTATTGGGATTAAAACAAATTAATCCAAGTCAGAGATCGACTCGGCGCCTCTCGGGGCTTGTTCACACGCGGCCACTTGGGATTTGAAAATTGGTTTGGTATTTTTTTACATAGGTAGGTATGCTACTGAGCTCAGCATATGTATTTACACAGTAATGCGAAATAATTACCTAACTAAACAAAACAAATAAACAAAAATTTGAGCTTTGGGGCTAAATATATTTGTCATTTACTCTATTATTATTAAAAAAATGGACAATAAATGTTGTTCTAGGGTTTGTTTTTGCTTGTACGTTGAAAAAAGTTATAAAACCCCTTTCGGAATACTAATTAGGCTACTTTCATGGTTTGATTGGAGCTGAAGGGACAGGATACAGCTTGTAATTACACTAGCATCCTAAGGGTTCATCATTTTGTAAGAAAACAACGAGCTAAAAATGAAAGGTGAAACAATACCCTTGGTCTGTTGATTTGTAGGTGATACTACTTGATATGTAGGTAAAACTATGTACCTTTATGCTGATAATCATATAATAAACAATACACTGCGGGCTGTAGAGGCGAAAGAAAATCCTAAAACTAAACCCTGAAAGGGTGCGGTGAGGGTTAAAGTTTAAATGAAAATAACGTCACGCGAACAAAGTCACGCGGGATTCTACTAGTTTACCTAAGCTAGATGCAAGCCCCTTAGTGTGGAAACGTCCCAAGATACTCCACTGCCCAGTCAAGGTGTCACAAGTCAGGATTCAGATAAGAATTACCAAGAGTCTCTACTACGATTTCCAAACTTTGCTATTCAAATATGACATTTATTCTTAAAGACATAAAGTGAAGGCAGAGTTTCCTGGTAGAATGCAACCCTTTGGGCGAGTTAAAGGCACTTAATGATACCTGCTCGAAGCAGGATGACATCACACACATTGTAAATGGAGAGATAAGAATAATTCAATAGGTATCGGAGATTTTTGACGACACGACCTTCGAGATTGAAAAATAGTGTTGAAGACAAAACATGAATGGGATAAAAACTTTTTTAAAAGGTATTATGGTTGTGTTTAAATCATAAAACAAAAGATTATAAACTCAGTTCCACTCGAAAATATAAATAAAAAAATAATATTGTAGACAATCCACACAACATTATCTAGCCCCAAATTAAGAAGAGCTTGTACTATATGGGAACCAGATAGGTCGGTATGATATAATGTTGTGAATACATACTTAAATTACAATATAACACCCAGACAGAGAACAAACATCAGTGTTCATCACACAAATATTTGTTCTCGGTGGGGATTGAACCCACGACCTACGGCGCAGAAGGCAGAACTACTACCCAACTGAACTTAGGGCTTATTCCCCACTGCTGTTTTATCATACAAATACCTACGTTAAGTTTTATTATATTCACACATTCCATCACACATTAATAATTGCGCTCGTATTTTCTGAATTACAATCTAATATGTTCATAATGATATCGAATGATTACACTTACATCTATTAAAATAATAGGAATGAAGTCACAAGTAAATTATTAACAATCTATGCAGCAAAGTTATTTTCCATATCTGAGTATCGTGAGCACGTATATCATGATTGAAGGTTGTATTGATTTAGGACTGTGTTTGTATGTCTAAATAAATGTTGTATTCGTTTTAGTGTTAGCTGACGATAAATTGGCAGGGTTAGGTTATTTGCACGGGAGCAGGCGCGGACGACGGTTCCCCATAACTTTGGCACTCGATCGCAGTATTTCGAGCCAAACTGTATATTTCGATAGATTTAATGGAACGGCAAACATCTCTGTCGCGATAAGAAAGGTTCTAGTTATATTTTCAACCTCTTAGGACCAATGGAAAGGTACAGGTAATGCCAAAGGCCATGCAGATCTGACCACCTTTATAACATCATGTATGCATACTTATGTACTATACATAAAAACCCCTCTTTTCCATGGGGGTAGGCAGAGATCACGGATTTCCACTTGCTCCGATCCTGACATACCCCTTTCGCTTCATTCACTCTTCACATACTCATCCGTTTAGGATACCTTCTCCTGACCTGGCCTTTCTCTAAAACGTCTGCGATTTAATCGAGATACGTGTGCCGAGGTCTTCCCCTTCCAGCAGTTCCATTCACACTCCATCCTTTATTTATATAAAAATTCAGCTACTCATTTAACCTATTACATTTTCAGGGTAGAAATCTAGAGTATCTACAAATAATGCCTACTCCTGCTCATAAAATAGTTACGCTGAATCGTGAAACCAGGATTCTCAATACATCTGAATGCCCCCAAATATGGGATTATGTCCCATATTTGGGGGCATAATCCCATATCCCATCCCATAGGCCATAGCCGTGGGCCATTACAGGTTGATAGTGAAAGCACGTTTAAGCCCCCTTTTTCCTATACCACCAAACAAACCATAAAAATAAATAGACACACAAAAGCTCATTGCGTCATTTTTAGCACTATAGTTTCAACAGGTAAGTTGATAAAAAACGGCCCCTAAAATCACGTCGGCAAATTTCAACCGTTCCATTTAAAGTTTTTAAACTGTTATTTAGTACCGGAAATGATCTTTGAGTTAAATAAATCAAAATTGCACTAGGTCCAGTCAACGCGCTTATTAAGCGCCGCCGCAGGTCGTAAAGGAGCCAGCGCGACGGCGGCTGCGGCGGCCTGGCCTATTAATAAGGCCTGGGGAATTAGTCCAGGGGACTGACGAATTAGAGGCGGGTATAAACAAAACTAATTGAGCCTAATTTGCCACTTTTAAGTCCCCAGGGTATTTGCCGAGCCTCGAAGCTGTTTCATTCATAAAACCAAAAACATTTTGGCGATAACGTTGGATAACATGAATGAGGTTTATTTCGGAACAAGGCATTTCCGTCCAATACTCGCATTTTTTATTACGGTCACAGATTTGTTCTCTGCTTTTACGAGAAGAATGATGAAAACACAAGTTACTTATATTTTACAAAGAAGTTCTCTGCAATTTGAGTATCAAATCAGCTTGTTTCATTTATAGATAATACATACTAGTTGGTAACCGAGCTTCGCTCGGAATTAATTTCGTTAATTTTTTTTTAGAAATCATAAGAGTCATATTATTATCTTTATTGGTTTATTCTTACTGAACAACGCCACCTGCTGGATATGCTTGCACTTAGTTGCTCACAATCGTCAATAGATGGCAGGAGCAGTCACATATTCAGTTTAAGTTTAATTATTGAACTCGGAGTGAAATAATCATTTTCTTAAAATAAAACCTAGCTAGATCGATTTATCGCCCCCGAAAACACCTGTATACAAAATTTTGTGAAAATCGTTGGCGCAATTTCCGAGATCCTAAACACAAGATCCTAAATACAAGATTTTCACATTTAAAGGTATAAGATAAGTATGTCTAAAAGGAGCTTTGGGTTGACAGTCTTCAATTGTCCAGCACCACGCTGTGTGATTTGCGTAATTAACAATTTCTTAGTAGAATTTCAATAAAATAGTAGGCAAATACGTACCTAATAAGAATAAACAAAGTCTGTGTTTATTTATTGGAATTATCAAAGTTGTCTATTATGGACTAAATCAGTCGAGCATACCATTTCATTCCGTTATTCCGCAACCATTTCGGACAGTGACATCACAACTTTCAAAAATCCATGTCATGCTTTTAACCCATTCATAAAATGCTAATGTGATTAGTTCCGCATTGTTTCTGCTAATTTTATGCTCGGAGCGACCTGCTAGACCTGTGTCATTAATTTTATAATCAACACTAAGGTGTTAATTATTTTGATCATCCAAAAATACGCTTTTGTACCCAAAGTATATCCGACATATCCGAGCTTTACAACATCATTCAAAGGTGCTAATGAAGAATATAAAACTCAATTTAAAATACTTATCTTCAGTACCACGGGACGTCAATACGTGAAACGAAAACGGATATCCAAGATTGGTACAATAAAACGCTTAGGCGCAATAGAATTGGGTCCACTTCCTACACAGCCGCTCTAATAACCAAAACAAACAACCAACGACCAACACAAAGGGAGACAAATAAGTCCAAAAAGTGCTAATATAAAAAAGTGTGCCCGTTTTTATAAGGCATCGAGTAAGTGTGAGGTCGAAGCGAGGAATGTTGGCGCCTGTCTGAGTACGTATACCTGTCCGTTTATCAATGGACCATACGGACAATAAGAAGAAAAAATAAATTGAGAGAGTATCAAAAAAGCTCTTCATCAAACCAATGGGTCTTACAAGGGTTGTCGCTTAGACCAAATCTATAGAGACGTACTATTAATAAGTGATGAACGAAAAAACAACATAGTATTTCCAGAAAATCGTACAATAAACTCATACTTTTTAAATTGGCATAAAAAAAGATCATTAAAATACAGTAATTTCCAATAAAAACTAGTAGATAATATTAGAAAAAAAACAACAAGATCTAAAAACTCAATATAATCTCGCATCTGAATTCATGCTATTTAAATTGGCATAAAAAAATAGATTAAAATAACAATTACTTCCAAAAACAAACTAGCAGAAAACTCAACATAATCTCATGAGCATGAGAAAATATTCCATAAATTCAGGCAATATTTTCTACTGGAGTAAACATTTTCTATTCTGCAGTCACGTCGACAATAATTTCGGGATGTCTCGCGCCACCCTGGGACGCCGTAAACATCCCGAGTAAAGCCTAACACAACTCAAGATGAACACGACAAAACTGATAAGAGCCGAGACATCCCAATATAGTGCCGGCCAGCCGATAACGCTATTATACAGCTTTTAACTATACGGATACGCTAAATGTATTGAAATTATCTTATTGTGGCGTTTATAAAAGCTTTTATTTTAAAAACTTTTTTGCGAAGTAGTAAAAGTATGTAAGGTCACAGATAAGATAATACTATACTAGGTAAGACCTATGTATTGTATATGATTTATATAGCGTCTGGGGCAACTGGATTTTTTATCATGGAAATAGGAAAAAAAAATTGTGAAAAAAAACATCAATAATTAGAGAAAAGGTAGATTTAGATTGATAGTGGGGGAAGTGTGGGGGGAGTTCGGAGAGGAATGCGGGGGGGGATGAAAGTGTGGCGTAGTACGACGCCATATGTCTAAGTTTAGTAAGAGGGCAGACGACTGTGTCACGTGCACGCAAATATGACGTTGTTATTTAATTACTGTTTTCTTCCGCTGCAAATTAAAAATGCTACCCATAGACACTATACCACGCGGACGAAGTCGCGGGCACAGCTAGTACGATATATAAAATATTTTTCATAGACTCTCTACTGCAGCTTAAGCAAATAATTAGCATTTTAATATTATTAACAGAACAAGCCAAAGTGTTATTGCCTCACATATGTAACTAGATGACAAAAGCTAAAAACAATAGCAAATATAAATGTAATCAGAAAATAAATCAGAATTATGATCTCTAGAATGCAAAGCTTTAAAGTTTATATTGGCTCAACGCACCTACTGTATGATTTCTCAGTTTATTACGGTCCATTTACTGCATGTTTTACGCCTAGGCATAGTGCGCTGAAGCGTAATAAAAAGCTCTATCAAGATTATCCTCATTACCTACTTATGCTTTAGTTTCCTAAGAAACGAGGAACGTCACCACGGTCGCAATAAGGCGGCCTAATCAAAACCATCTCGTCAGTACGCGGCATATTATGTCACGCAGTGGCGATGTCAAGATGCGAAAGTGTCTTTGATTCCCACAGGAGGGCAAATATTTGCATAATTTGAAATGTTCTGGTGTTCTGGGCATATTATGTAGTCAAGCATAATCACACGTAGTTTTTTACGTCATCTCCTGATCAACGGCGCTATTCCTGCAACATAATTCGTCCCGGCGATATTTGAAAATGGAAGGTTCAAATACGTCTGGCATTAGATGCGACTAAATGTATGAAAAATTTGATTTCTCATTTGATTGGCATTCGTGAGAATAACCTATCGCTGAATCTGCTGAGCTTGCTGCTCTCACGCTCTCTCTCAGCTTTCAAGTTCTGTTTTCATAAATTTGAAACATGCGGATTGAACAGTGTTGTTGGAATATTCCGGTGCTAGGGCACTGCAGGTTATGTATATAAACTCACAATACAGCTTGCTCGCTATATTTCGTCCGTCATATTAAATAGCCACCACTTTTTAAGAAACTGATAGGCTGCATGTACTGGCGCACAAAAAAGTAATCAGTGTCCACTAAAAAGTTATTAGCTGTTGACAGCTTTGTCACTTAAGCCCGTTACGGCATTAATTATGGTAAAAGTAAAGGTACCTACTTAAGTAAGTTTTATTCATCATTTGTCTGAACTACTTAATTGATAAAACTTGCTAGAAAGTAGGTTTACGTAATGAAATATACATATCGAGCTTATTTAGTCACGCATTATCCATACTTTTATCTATTTACATACTAAGTTGGACACCCTGGTATTTTTAGATGCGATTCAAACAACTCTAATCCAGATTTAAGCAACACAATGTTGAATGTTGAAAATACAAACAACAGTAGCTAAAAAATATTACATTGGTGATGGGTGGTATGATGGACAACCTTAATTCAACAAAATCATGCTTTTATTCATTTTTCTAAACATTAATATAGTTTCCGAAAAATAATCCTATTTTGATAAGACGAATATTTCTCTACCTATATGGAACCTTAGCGTGACACAAGACGAGACCGCCGAGTGAGTCGAAGATCGAATTTCCATTTAACTAATTGAGCGAAAACGACACCAGCAACACCATTCAGCGTCGAACTAATGAATGGCTCTCGAAAAAGGCAATTTGTAGTTTTTTGAACGCTTCAATTTGTGCCGTGAACCCCAAAAAAAGGCTCGACCAAAACCACAATCGAATTAGTGTCCCTTGTTCCGGAGATTAGAGGACTGTCCACTCTTATCTCGGTCGTTCGTTATTTTATTAGCTTGTATGGAGCAAGTCGATAAACACGGCGCATAATGGTCCATAATGAATCGTCCCCCAGCGGTTTGACTAATCATAAAGGTTTTATTGGTGTCGGCTGTGAGCTCCGAGCGCCCGCTTTATGATGCACAGAGCTTTCCTACAATATCGCATTTGTTGCATAAACAGATACTAAAACTGTCATCGAAACATAAATACGCTCTTTACCAATAAAATGATAATATTTAAAGTGCTTTTCTAATTTTATTGGACACCTATTTAAATATTCGTTTCATTTTATTGCACGAATATCGACACTAACATATTGTTTAATTAAAATTCAATTTTGTTATTTAACCTGTTTAGTTTAAACTTGATTGAGATGAAATAAAATTGGAATTTTCTAGTAAGTACTTAGGTTCTAGGTACGTATTTAAATTGATGAGTAAAGTCACGCTCTAAATACAGTTGATTACTGAATTTTTTTTTTAACAATCAACAAAAAGGTTCCAAATGATCGCCAGGAATGACGTCATGATGTGGCTGCGGATTGCAAGCGACTGCTTCCCACTCGCCGCCCACCTGGAACAAGCTACGTCAATATTATAATAAACACAAAATGATGTACAAACCGCGTAAAAGACCTATTCATAAAGCGAATTAAAAGTGAGTTAAAATGTCTGAAATGTCAAATTGCTTGCACTCATAGTTTATTAGTTGACGAATAATATGGCATGCCTCCTGCAGTTACACCGATGTGTATCAAGAGTAACAGCGATACTTATAAATGCAATTCAAATTAGCCCTGTCACTTTTTGTCATCAACCGGTGGTAAGAGATGGCAATAGTTTAAGCACTGAGAATCTCTGACTTTTATTTTCATTGGGCCATTAGTGTACGGGCCGTTACAGCAAAGGCACACATGGTGGGTGACCAACAAACCAACAAACGTCGGAATGCAACAAGATGTAACTACCTCTATACATATAATCATTATGACAGGAACAGTGTGCTAATAAAATGTTTAGAAAGTGGTCATTGTATTGACTACACAATATAGACCTGTAGCTATACAATATTTATGTACGGTTAATTCAGGATACGAGTAAAACATTTTCAATGTAAAAATGGTATCAAGACTCGTTACTCTACCGCATGCATCCTACCGCACGAAGAACACTACGTAGATACATCTGTAATAATGAATTTTTGCTACAACATCCAGTTGTACACAAGTTGTAACACCAGATTGTTTTACTCACAGCGATATTGTCCCCAATACCGCTTTATATGGCTCGGTGTGGTGTAACAGACAGCCCGTACGTTCCGCTGTTCGTGAAATAGACGCGCCGCTCACCACTAACGACTTCCTGTGTTTTTCATACGCCAATTATTTCCCATGGGTGAGCAGAAGACAATCTTTTTTCGACGCGTTAGTCCGAACTTGTTCTCAATTTAAATTTAATCTTCATCATCATAGCGTGTTAGTTCTATGTTTAAGGACTAACTAGGACCCAATTAAAGCTTTAAAATGATTAGGATTTTATTCTTATTTTTAAAAGTCCAGGGGGGCAATTCTAGACCAGTGATTTTTTTGTCACGGTAGATATATATCACAAGAACTGTCAAATTTAAATAGACATGACATTTTCAATAGATATCGTATTCCAGCAATATCACTAAAGACATTTATCGAGCGAAGGTCGTTAGATATGTGTCGAGTGGTGAGTAGTAGTCGACATTGACATCTCTAATATACTTTGGGTGACTTTGGGCTTTTTTTTTCGGTCCTTGGAGCAGACTAGAGTACCAAGACCATACCACCTAGTCTTACTTTTTGATAAAAAGTCAATGATGTTTACTTGTTTGTAGGGGATATAAGTTGGGAGCGAGAACGCGAATAATGCTTTCTCATAAACCTACAATAAGTGAGGAGTGATTGAGTTTAGCTCGTACTTAGTAATTATTCAATGGCGCAGTTAGAAGAGCAATCAATCAGACAGTCAACGTCTATACTTGTATCCGGGGTTCAAGCTTCGAGAGAAAAAAATTCTTTTTGCATTGAATGGCCATCTAATTGTTAACCTTTGAATTAAAAATTCAAGTCATCGGAGTCCTACTCTTGAGTGTAATGATCCTGACAATAACATATCCTAATAATGATCCTGACAATGACATATCTACAACACTTCAAAGACAACTGACCATAGATTACAAACAACAAAGTTTACAGTTTTATGGTACATAACGTTCCGTGTGTTTCCGGAATTAATTATTGTAACTAACATTTTGTGCGAAAAGTCCATTGATTACTATCTAATTAAAATGAATCTATTATAAACAACAACAAGAACGCATTATATACGCCGTTTAATAGGAAATGTGTTCATTTGAAGACAATAATAAAGTTAGTGCTATCGAACTATTCTATCGATAGAAACGGAACGTAGATAAACATGAACAACAACGGGATAGTCTGTGGAAGTTCTAAGAATGAACCTTCTTTCTGACATCTCTAAAGTAAAAGTCTAACGGTGGCTAGAATACGCATTTTAGCGCGGTTCGATATTATCTTCGACAAATTTGGTGATATGACACTGCTTTCGCGACATTTCAAATCTCTATTTCGAGCGTAAATCTCTAAAAGTCTAGAATTGGCCCCCTGGATCGGACGCACTTACCTACGTAGACATTATACGTATTTGCCGCTTCATCGCTAAAAGCTTCGAAAAAAAGGATTAGCAAATGTTGTCAATAAAAGATATACCATAGCCTTTTTGCATAAAGATTCGTTATTTTATTAGTAACTGTTCTCTGAGTTTGAAAGTTTTTTTATGAACCTATCCCTTTGTATCATCTTCAGGACGTTTCCTACAAAACAATAGGTCCATATCTAACAATTGAAGCCTTATCTGAGAACACAGTAAATGAATTATAATAAAATCGCGGCGGTCCCGGTACAAATGTGTTGTACATGTATACGCCCACGCTTGCGCCGGCGTCGCCTTACGCCACTCTTTCCACACTTTATATTAACTAATTTTATTATTATTATATCAATAGACATAAAATTTCATGATGTGTACGTGTAAACTAACATTTTGTGGACAAATAGCCTGTCTTATAAGATTGAAAATTTGTATTTTAATGGAAAGTTTATCACTTCAGAAGTAAATCGAGTTTGCAAGTATCAACCCTTAAGAAGGCAGCTACTTAAAAATGGAGGAATCTATAATACATTACAACTGAAGAAATTAAAGAGTCAAGCATAATAAATAATAAAGACATTCAATCTAATAAAATTAATATATTTTTGTACTGAATTAAAAGAGGTTAATTCTATATAGATTAACTCATCCTGTACTTACAAGTTACAATATTCTTAGCCATTAGTGAAATGCTGTCAAATATCACTGTTTCACACAAGTTTCGCTGATTGCCACTGCAGGACGCTTAAGCCTCTACCAATAAATACCGAGGCAGATAACATGAGCAAAAAAAATTCTTCTACAAAGTGCTTTAACGCAGTTAAATAAACCGCTTTATTATTTAAATGTAAGACAACAATACAAACGCAGCAGATTGTTCAAAGAAAATTACTCGGCTACGAGCCTACGGCTACGGAAGATGACATTACCATTCAAGGCGATTCGTAAATGACAAATAATTACGTCAATTATCTATATTATAACCATCATTATGTCATGTTTCGAATTATTTGCCAGTGCGTTTCGCTAAGCATTTAAGGGTGAGCGCGACCGCAGGCAATTATAACTTTGCCTTGTTGTGGGCAACAGAATTAAAGGCACTGGCCCATTGATGCAGGCACACCATACGCACTTCGCTCCGTACGAAATGTCACCTCACCTAATAACAATTTGCATTTCGACTGGCCTCTCAACTCAGTTGGTAGCAACTCTACCTTCTGCAACGTATGACGTGGGTTTGATTCCCGGCGAGGACAAATATTTGTGTGGTAAACACAGATGTTTGTTCTCAGTCAGGGTGTTATATTGTATTCTAAATATGTAGGTATTGACAGACAAATAATGCTAAATGCGGGTTATCAAAGTAGTTTATTTATTTATTTTATCTCAGAGGCTAGACAAACTGGCAAGAGGCTGATAGCAAGCTGCCACTTTTCGCAACAGCTCAAAGTAAGCTAAGAAAGGCAGCACCAACAGTTGTTTTAATTGGCGATTGATCTACAATATGACCTGATTAGATTTTGAATTATCATCATATTATTTCTTTAAATAATAAACATCTGATCAGGGCACCACTGACTGGCGCAAGAGCGCCTTACATAATTCAATTGTTATGATGATGCACTGCCGTGTACCCGTACTCAGAGTGCGCAGCGATGGGACTGCACCTCAAAACGACATGCTGCTGACTCCTGTCAAAGTACGGTGACGCACATTTGCTGCCAGTTAACTCAGGGGGGAGTCAAATGAAAGTTGAATGCGAAATTACACATGCTTGTGAGGGCTACCCACAGTGTCACAGTAGTTCCTGCTTCAAGCTTTTAGGGATCGACGTGACCTTGAGTGTGACAAAGTGGCCATAGACAAGTATAAAAAATTGTATGAATCGGGATGTTGGTACAATTTTTATTTTGGGTTTTTAGACATTTAATAATTATTCTCTGCAGGGCATTCAAAAAACTTAAATAGCAACGTCTTATTATAACCCTATCAACTTTAAATAAATTGTGGAATGCCAATAATATCGATTCCTGATCTAACCCGTTCAATATTGTAAAGCTCTAGTGAACACGACATTGTGGAATGAACGCTGCTTCTCTATACAACCAAAAAATACCTGTGCCTTAAACAGTAATCGAAACAAGCATAATAATATAACTATTATATACATAGCATATAATAATAGCTTGCACATGGCGCGTTTAATGCGCAGGTAACCCTGGCCTGTGCCGACGCACGTACAAGCGAATGAAAAGTCCAGCTGTGGGCTACGTGACCGACGTGCCTGTAATCTACAGATAATGCTAGAAAACTTACGTGGACTGTCTGGGAAAATATTCGTTGCCAAAGTCAATGTCAATTCGTCTATTTAGCTGTATCATAAGGATCACTATGAAACGTCTTAAAGATAGGTGATTCTAGGTGTCAGTTTGACGCGACCAAGCCAAGATGTTCAAGTATTAAATATAATAATAATAATAAATAAATATTGTGGACTATACACACAACACTACCGAGTCCCGAACTAAGCAGAGCTTGACCTATGGGAACATATACTTTTTTTGTAAACACTTAGTACTTAAAATACAATATAACACCTAGACAGAAAACAAACATCTGTGTTCACCACACAAATATTTGTTCTCAGTGGGGATCGAACCTGTTCAAAAAATATGTATAAGTCCAAACGTCCAAAAGTTTTGTTAGTCTATATTAGAAATCCTTTCCCTATTAAGAAACTAAATTGTAAAGCCTAATTTGAAAAGTAAATCTGGCTGAGGAACCTGTTGAAGGATTTATTCAGGGATGCATTATCTAGGCTACAATTTTAAACTTTCGATAAATACACTTATTGCCGGTTTGAAACTAATTGTCTAATAATAAATATTTTTGTCTCTAATTTTGATCTGCCAAAATTAAAGACGAAAATATTTTTCCGAATGTTTCTAACCTGCAAATACAACTTTTTGTTCCGATAGTACCTACCTCTACCTCCATGAATATGAGAGACAATTATTGAAATGCCGTCAAAAGCCGTTTTGTCAATGACATAGTAATTTCGTAGCAACTTTGTAGCAAGAAATTGTAAAGAATTAAAGCCAGAGCTTACATTCGTTTCGATACGCGGCTGTTGTTGCAAATTATGTAGCTATCTAAGTAAATGCAGGTAAGTGAACGTTACACATAAATTGTTTATTTCAAGTTATTTTTTATTCAATATAAAACTTATAGTTTGGGTATCATAGGATTTTGTCACCCTTCAAAGCTAATGACGGCCGACTTGTCTATTGACTGACTTGACTAAAAACTATTTTATTTATGTAATATACATCCTCATTTGACATTGGCAAAATGTCCAAATGGACAGAGTCCATATAGTAAAGAAGAAGAAGACTTTGTTACTTTTTTATATTTCAGGAGAAACCTCAAGTAAAGGTACTTCGTTTTATAATAAAGCATTTCATTTTGTTTCAAGGTATGAATTTTATTGTATTCTGTACCTACTTTTACTAACTAACCTAATTAACCTAAACAATCTTGAGTTTTATTAAAAGTAAGTATTTCAAACAAATGTTAATCGCTAAACTAGTCTAGTACCTAGGTAGGTATTGAAAACCAAAGCTAGTAAAAATCAACATGTCTTACATAAAAATATGTTACGTTTCCTAAGATAGGGGCAAAACTGTAAGCCATTCTAAAAATATTGATCCAAAAATATCCGCCATCATAGGCACGGTTTATTAAAAAAGTACAGAGAGTATTGTCCATTATTCACGCTCCTTTCAACAAACCATAGCACTACAATCAATTTGTTATCTAAGTTCAATTTTAATTTCCATTACCTACTGCTATCGTCGCGTCGGTGGCGGTGGTCCAAACAGCCAATCATTAGACGATTCGATCGATAATGACGCGTTTCGGTTTCAAATCGACGTTTTAATAACTTCCAATTTTATCTTGTTTATAGCCTTTCAAAAATATACTTCCATAGCGGTAAGTTTTCTTCGGTCTAAAATAGGCCGTAAATCCAAACAGATAGAAACACTTTTCCTATTCGTGAACTTCTGATAGATGCTACGCCACTTGTAGTTTTTTAATGAGTATAGCCCAAAAAGCTTAGATATTTGAGAAATATAAAAGAAATGTGAATAACTATCAACGTCCGCTGAAGTCGTATAATTTCCTTATCTTCAGTAGATCGAATATGAAGCCGGTCGTGCGCGTGCGATTGGACAGCTCTGCACCAATCGCCGGTCACCGATTCTCGATGGTTAGACGATCGATTCTTTTTGATTATTACAATAATTTCAACACGATTGCTAGCTAATTGCGCTGTTTCCGACGATCGTGGACTGAACACGAAGAATTACCGATAAATTTATCCAGATGGAACTTGGAAGATACAAAGGCCCTATAAAATTACCGGAGATGTTGATGATAGCTCACAGAGAAACATAGCAGAATAGAGCGCACTAATATGACTGCAATATTAAAATCATCAATTGCATGCAATATTAAAACTGCAATATTAAATTCATACCCGGTACATCTTGGCTCCAGCCAAGTTAAAGCGTCTACGACTTAGACTCTACATCAGATACGTGACTAGCTCAGTTGGTAATAGCTCTGCCTTCTGCGCCGTAGGTTGTGAGTTCGATCCCCGCTGAGAACAAATATTTGTGTGGTGAATTCTGATGTTTGTTCTCTGCCATGGGTGTTATATTGTATTCTAAAACATAAGTGTTTAAAAAAAAAATGTTGTGTGGATTGTCCCCAATACAATATTTATGTTTATATAAAATTGCTATGATTTATAAGGCATCCCTTTTTAGGAATGACACTTATGTAGGCTCAAAAAACGTAGTATCAATGCAAGATCAAGCATTGCCTGTTCATAGTTTCTACCACTGCATGCGTGACACAATAAAAAAGGTGGAAAACCGCGCTCTACCTAATACTTTTCCTCTGAGCATAGGACCTAGTTAAGGACTCGTCGTGTGGATAATTTTATCTAATGTTACATTGTTATGTTATTTTACTGAACGTGATTTCTATATCTCAATTTGCTAATAACAGTTCTAATGGAAACCTAGACCTTGTGGTTGTTCCTTTACTTACCTACAACTTAGATGCATGTTGTGCGATACCTACTTATTTTATGAATTGATTGATCTTATGATTTCTTTTTATCAATTAATTTAAATAATACTAGTAACTAATTTTCACCATGGAGTGATTTTAGACATAGCATTACCTATTTGCTACTTCAACACCCACAATGCAAACTGTTACATTAATAAAAAACAAAGAAATTATTTTTTAGGTTAATACTATTTTTTAATAAAAGGCTGCAAACATAAGTTAAATGACTACTTACCTAGTAGCTTTATTATTATTATTAGCTTTCGTAGAGCGCTATCTCGTTCTGACGCACACTACGCTCTATGAAGCCGAAATTAACCGCATGTGCAATATTTGTTGCCTACTATTACTATAACTCTTTTTATTTCACGCAGGTATGCTATATCGAAATAGGACTAGTGAACCGGATAGAATGTTTGTGTGGGGGTTTGGTTGGGTTTAGGCGTTCACAGATTTCTTAAAAACAACGTTTAAAAGAAACTAAAATCCCCCCCCGTAAATTATCTCTGAATTTCTGAATATTATAATCTTCACCGACGATAATATTGAGTTCTTTCTTACGTGATATTACTATTCACAAGTTCCTCATATTTTACTTTTAAAGGTCTGAGAGCGGTGATAGACTTCCCCTTCTGCTTGCCCAAAACTGGACCGGAACTCTAAAAGCAATAACTTTTAACCGACTTCAAAGGAGGAGGTTCTCAATTCGGTTGTATTTTTTATGTTTTTTATCGCATAATTTCGTCTTTAAAAGCCAATTTGAAAAATATTTTTTTTCTGAAAAGTATATTAGTAGTAGTTATAGTAGTATTTTCAGATTGGTCCCAAAGAAATTTGATCAATCTGGTTTAGCCCTTTGGTTTTGATTGTTTTTTTTTATATTTGTTACTGTTTGGCCCTGAAGTCGGGTTTTTTTAAGTTTTTTTATATTAAATTAAGTTTGCGTTCATAAGGCCTTCTTAGTATACGAGGTTTAATAGTCTTGGCAAAGTTTTCGTCGCTAAGGCCCCGGCATTACCCGGCGTCAAAGGAACCTAACTGCAAATTAGTTACTCAAACTACCGCCGAGACGACATACTAACTTCCTACCACTTAGATTATACAACCTACATTACCTACTACGTGGGTACTACTGGGTACCTATATGTTGCATGCATTAGTCGTATAAAGTCTCATAAAGTCACGTATAAATGATGCATCATTTTCTTAATCTCCTTTGAATGATATAAAAAATAAAAGAATCCACATTTATATTACAATAGCAATTTAGCAACGGAAGCTCAAAAACTTAAATCGTGTAAGGTTTTAGTTTAATGTTTTTACCGGCATCTTATAGCCGCATCGCTAGATGGAATGAATCGTACATAATCAAACCACATGCAGGGCAGTAATTGCCTCTATATTCAAAGCCCCGCTCACATCACGCCGTATAATGACAAAAATAGTCCAAAAAACACCGCAGCATATGAGATATTTTTTCCAATGTTCGCGCGCTCGCACGAAGCTAAATTACGAAATAAAAGATTAAGTTAAAAGATCAATAAACTTAATAAATGATCTCAATAATTGTTGTATTACGGACACAATGGAGCGGCGTCGTGGAACGTCATTAAGGCGCGAACATCATTAATTTTATTCGCGGCTTTTTGACGTAAAAGCAATGGCGTCTGTCAGATTTGAAAAGGCACGCTGGTGCCACCTGTTGGTAGCGCGGTGAATTAGACATTAAACCCCGTGGCGCGCTTTCCACTTGATACTGCTACCGGAATGACTTGACGAAAAGGCAAAGGACCATTCAATTTGTAGAAAAAGCGTGTGTAACATACCCATAAAACACCCTCCGAATCAAATCTTTACCCACCATGACTCTATCATATCCATGGATCCGTTTACCATAGCTACCTACGTGCTCAATGCCTTTCGATGTAATAATATACGCTTTTAGTTCATAAAGTTCCACATGATGATATTTCATATAAGAACTATAGAAAATAGAAAAGCTTAGTGTAAGTACTCAGGTTCAATCAATGTAGCGCTTGTGCCTAACTGTTGGTAGTCATGCTCAAAGATGAAAGAGAAAAAAATATGATCCCAAAAAAATGAAGCCGCCTCTACAGATTAGATTTCTTTATGGTAGCTAATTGCGTTTTATCAAATTAAATCCGTGCTGCCCGCGGCGAGCGCCAAAATGATTGATAATGTTTGAGAAGGTTTCATACCCACTAGTTTTGTAGAATAAACTGTTTTGATTCGAATTGATATTTTGCCATTTGTCACTGGCCGTTCCTTCATATTTTTTTACATAGATCATTGTATATTTTCTCAAAGCCATTTATCTCACCATTGAGCTCACAAAAAAAGCCACTAGAATTAGTTAGTAATTCCTCTTTTATTACAAGATATTTAGATGTTTTATTTAGGTTATGTGTATTTTTTTCTAGTTGTCTGAAATAAATGATCATTATTGTTATTTATTTAGTAGGTAGTTATCATGTGCGACAGATAACTTAAATGTTTAGATCTTTCAATCAATATACAGAACTTTTAGATGAGCAATAGATCCAAGATAAAATAATGGTGAGTCAATCATTTTCTAGTTTAAATGTTCATGTTTTAGTCATTTATTTATATTATTCGTATGATTATATGGACATACAAGACGCCAGACATGGCCTCAAGCTTTTTGCCATCAGTGCCGACGATGAGTAGCGTTTGCTACTGGTTTAGAAATTATATAGTTGCCACAGTTTTAGAATCACTCAGACGTCTGTCAGAACCTTAATAGCGGCAAATTCTAGATCGAAAAAAACTAATAGTTTGGTATCGAAATATTTATTTGGTCTGCGCAATTTTATAGACTTCTACTCTATTAATAGCGCTCTATGTTCATTTAATTTACTCTATGTATAAAAAAAAAAACAAAACTAAACTAAACTTATACAGAAAAAATCATTCACTGCAGTTCCTGTTGAATCTTTTAAATATTTACTAACAAACTACACCTCTGTATATAATATATAGCAAAAAAGATTCACAAGCAAATCGCAACGAAGTGGGTAGCAACCGTATCGTTAATATCCCAGAAAAGGGGTATTCGAATCCCGGTCAGAGTGCACCGCATTTTGGACGAGCCGTCATTTCAATCATTAAGCAATCCGGCGGTGGGCACAAAGCAATGATTGATGCGCGCGTTTACCGGCCTGTGCCTCAGTGGCACCCACTACTAAAAAACGAATGCTTAATTAACTCGTTTGGCACCGCCGCTCATTATAAAGCACGCTAAGAATTTAAAGACGCGACTTTTTGTCTCCTGTTTGAACACTGGTGGAAACTCACAGTTCGGATAGAATCGACGGAAAAATAAATTTGGTACAAAGAATCCTTATTTTTAAACATAAACAATTTGAAATGGACATGAAATAGACATGGGGTTAAAAACCACTTCCAAAAACTAAAGATGAAAACGCCGATGCGAACCCTGACATTCCTATGTTTTATAGAAACCCAAGATAAATACATAAATAATTGAACTGAGAAAAAATACTTATTTCATTTGAATATTATTTTTTCAATCGATTCGGTACAAGATCTGTAGGTCAACAGGCCTTTGCATTTAGCCTTGTATTTTGTCTATCTTATAATAAATAAGTGACATTAGACGCGACACAATAATTATTCCAAACACAAATTAAAGAGTAGGAAGCGCGTTGTTTTCGTAGAAGGTATCTACGAGGCGCTACGAAGAGCTACGCCATCGTAGTATTAATTATTCTAATGACGCTATAATGTTGTCGAAATGTTATGTAAAGTCGCACTAGAAAGTCGCGTCAAATACTTTATTCCTGAAGATTGAACGTCAAATTCTGGCTTAATTATTAATCAAACCGAGGCGGGCGATAGACGATGATGCATCGAGCTTTGATTACATTAACGCGTTCAAACCCTCAATAATTAATACCTCGTCGTGATGTTCGAAGAACAATAGATTTAAGCTTCTATTCTAAATGGAAAACGGTTCGCCAATTTAATTAGAAACAAAGCAGGTGAAGAATCACCTGCTTTTTGTTCTGTCTAAAATATTCTAATCAATGTAAAAAACTTCGATTCTCATTATGAATCCATGTGAAAAAGATGAGCGTAGGAGCTTTACTTTACGAAATACCAATAAATTGTAATCAGTAAAGTCTGGTAGGAACTTTTAGACAAACGCATTGCCGATGACTTTGAGTCGCATTTATTTTCTGTAATTTCATAAACTATTTATTATTGTAAGTATAATGTTACCGTTGAACCACCACGTCCTGTGCGGTTAAAACAAAACCTGCCCATCCTTTGTTCATGACTTGTAAGCATTCAGCGTGTGCAAATTGTCTTTCCCTTTCGGTTTTAAGTTTTAACTATACAAAAGTGTTCAAAGGCGAATTTCGTTTAAAATAAACACAGTATTGTGGAGAATGGACTCTGTGGTTAGGACACACGCTCTTATTGATGTTCGGTCTTTTGTTATGGGATCGTGCCAATCGAGGCTGTGACACCTGTCGTTTCTTGAGAAACAATCGATGAATAAATATACCTACGTATTAGTAGGAAAGTATATCAGTAGCAGAACCGGAAATCTAAAAGCTACCAATTTCAATCTTTGAATGTTTATTTGACTAGTTTCGGATTCTTATTTCCTAGTCAGTTTCCTTATACAGAAATACAACAGTTTCCATGTTAGGAAGGAGGCACATTTCCAGCGTTGTCAGCTCCCACGTGCTAGGTTCTTTTATAGTTTATTCACGAGAACTATCTTCAGATTAGATAGCCTGTATCTCGACGCCCACCAGGCCACCGCGGTCTGCGAATCTTTGCTGTGTACACTTTACATCAAGATTTGATGATAATTTAAACTAAAGAGTTTTGTGAATGAAAACCAACCGTATGGCGCATGAGTGTGACTCATCATGACCCATTCTCATATTGACATTTTTGGCGCTTTTGCTGGTAGGTAAATTTTTTATGTTCGTAGGGTTGCTAATTTTTCTTATTTTTTTTTTAATGCTTTTGTTTTTGTTAATTAAGTTTCAGAACACTTCCGTTACGAGATATTAATTTGAAATACCTATACATATATGCCTTATGTCTTGACTTGTTATTCAATTAAGAGATATAAGTTTAATTTTATGTTAAATTTATTTGATGTTTAGAAGTGTTTAGTTTTGTTTTCTCTGTTCCAGTTTTCCATTACGATTTTATTGTTTTTTGTAACGCATTTATGCACAGTTGTCATAAATAAATGTAGAATATTATTTGAGATACTTTAAATTGGGAACTATCCCAAAAGTTTCAAAGTTTCCAAATAACTAACTTTCAAAGTTGACTGTATCTTCATTCCAACGATGACTTCTCCTGGGCTTGCCAGCTGATAGCACGGATGGGAACATGATCAGGCGAGATCCAATAGTTATGGAGCGAAATGTTGTAGTTATTGTGCTGTCGATAACAGTGCTCTTGGACCTGTGTCGTATATTTACAACTAAGGCATTTATTGAATACATGATGGGAAAAAGTAACGAGACTGGACAAGATGGTTGCTTTGTCTTCTAAAGCAATCCCTTTAAGCAGAGCATTTAAAAGTAGGTACATTATGTCTGAAATGTGAGTTTCTATCTTCACGAAAGAGATTTGGTAAGTCTGGATGTACCGGGAACATGCGTGTAATGCGATCGTTCAATTCAAATCTACCCTTATAGCCGGAATAGCTCAGTTGGGAGAGCGTTAGACTGAAGATCTAAAGGTCCCTGGTTCGATCCCGGGTTTCGGCAAATATTTTGTAAGAACTATTTTTTCGCTTTAGACATGTAGGTAATCCATATTTTATTTTGAACTTAAGTATGCTCGTTACGTAGTTACGTACGCATTGCTCAAATTAGGTTGATAATCTATTGGTTTCATCACTTTTACAAAAAATTATGAACCTAAAGTCCTACAATTTAGCCTTTAGGCATTGTGAGCAATAGTGTTAGAGAAGAGAAGAAGAGCAGAATTTTGCTCACCGATGATAGATATAGAATAACCAAAAAAATATTTTAGTTTAGCGGATAGTAGCAAATACAACCCTACGTAATACTAAAGTTCAAACACACCACTTCCGGTAGCAACAAAATTAGAACAAATATCGAAATAATCACAAAGGCAACTGAGCCATTAGTTATACTTTCCACCCTACGAGCTACCCTAAGCATTAAGCACCACTCAAATTAAGTGTGGCTCGATCAACAGTCATTTTCGGTTACAATTAACCACACATTTGAGTGAAAAGTCAACCACCCACTCCAATTGATTTATTGTGTACTGTAGTTCCGCCATTTTGTGCCGAGAATGTAATGTGTGGAATTAGAGTGTTGTGTACAGATACTGGATGCGCCCTGACTTATGTCCGGAGTTCTGGCATTGTTCTTTAGCATTTAATCCCTGCTTAGTTTATATAGCAGGTGTGCCTTTTGCATTGTAAGACTAGTAAGATGCAACAGCAACAAACCTAAACATTTGATATCAAATCAAGCACTCTTATGATTGCAATATCTTATTTAAAAGGTAATTTAAATTAATTGTAGTAAGGTTAGAGCAAGACTCTACCGAATTCTGCCAACACTGTAGCAAAGTTTCAAAGCAAAGTTCTAATCGTATAGGATAAAAATCGGTACCAACACAACTATAGGTTCTCTATCGAAATTCGACGTACAATGTTTTTCCACAATCCACAAATAGGATATCTAAAATTCTCTTGTATGTGCTAAGTTTAAAAAAACCATTATGACAGCAATCAAAAAGTGAAGACAAGTCATAAAAAATCAACGTTTACAAGCAAATGTTTACAAAATATTCTACATCGAATTTGGTTAGAGTATAGTAGGTACGCTCTACGTCCACTTCCAGTCGTTTCCATCCGCTAGTAAGTCTGCGATGGCGTGTGCCAGGGGTGCAGTTCATTTGTCTAAACGCAGTACATTTGAAGGGCACTCGACAAGGGCTGGGAAAGTGTTGCACTTTACAAAAAGTTAAAATGCTCGTTGAGTATTCAAGTGATCAAGTTTTCATTCAATTGCTCTTTTTGTTTGAGTGCTTGATTGCACCATTAAGGATCAATTATTGGTAGTAACGACGGTCTACCTTTTTATGTCATTTCTCTTACAAAAGGTGCTGTTGTTTAATAATCACCATCAGTATAAGACAAGTTCACTTTTGGGCAAAGGCCTCCCCTATACATTTCCAAGAAGAACAATAAATTAAAGGCCCATTTTAATAACTCCGAGATTCACATACAAATTCTTGCTACCTCTAGATACTTTCCAAATATATTAAAAAGCACAAGGATTTGACCGACAAAAGATTCTTGTGTCGCGCGAGTAATAAAAGTTCGTAACATTTTCGTTTCAGTGCCATTCTTAACTAACACTGAACTTGCTACTGGACTCATTTTTGAAAGTTCATATATTGAATCACAGAGCAACGCGTTGTTATAATAATAGCCCCAGTGCTCTGTATGAACAAATAAAAGTGTGAACAAAAAGTATGCATGTCTATGAACTCACTAGGGTAACTTATTGCTTATGATAATATTCCTTAAAATTAAAACGTAGGTACTTGTCCAACCTATAATACCTACTACTAAAATTGGTTGCCTTTTGGTAAAACAACGCTCCAAGTAGACTTCGGAGAAAAGTTTGACCGATTCGTTGACATTGCGCAAATTGTATGCGTGCTCTAACATAATTAATACTACTCTGTAAATATAAAGTAATAACGAACAAAACTGATAAAATCTAGTGGACATTATGAAGGAAAATAATTTTCGACTATTTCTTTACCATTCGAAGCCGTATCGGCGCCAAAGTTTTTCAATTACAAGTCCAAACGATGTGCCTAATTACCGTAACAGGAAATACAATTGAAATTACGGGTTTATACACTCGAAAACTACCTACATAAAGTTTTGGGGAATTTGAGTTTATTTTTATGAACAACGGGATATTTACCATGATTTAATTTTGTAAGTCAAAACTCACAAAATTATATCATGGTAAATATTCCGTTGTTCATAAAAAAAGTATTGAAAACCATGTCAGTTTAAAAAAATATTTTAGGATGTATATTCTTCATATTTCCAATGCATGTGCTATTATAACACACATTTCCGGCAAAAACAAGTTCAAAACATGGGCTCCGCCGCGATAAAAATGTAAAAATATTCAAAATAAAAATAGATGCAATATTTTTCGATACCAACCGATAACTTATGAGTTTTTTTAAGCAATATTGTTTTATAATTTTTGTAATTGCATCACCTTTGGTAGGTATACACTAACTTTTCCAGTCACCTAATCCATTTTGATCATGTAAAACCTACATATACTTATTAGGTAATCCTAATGAACCTATACCACCGTAAGTACGCAACCATGCCTAACCGAGATCATTAATAAGTGCATTCTACTATTAGCTAATCCAGTAGGTTTGCTATAAAACAGTAATTGACTCACGAGAACAATAACCAAGGAAACAAACTGCAAAAACGTTTATCGTTTCAACCGTTTTCCATTACCTCTATCTCACTATCAGTTTTCACAATAAATCATCTAGATATGCCTGGAGGCTTAGCCGCTATTGAAGTCGATTACGCCGGTCGATTATAAAATAATGAGCACCGACTCGTAGGACATTGTTCAAATCCTCATTTCTCCATATAAGCTAAGCTAGAGTGAAGAAGAACCGGATAAGATATATATTCAAAATTTCACAATTCTTTTCTCATGCAATGAGAAAATCAAATCAAGTCAATTTAGAAATATTGATGATGGTTAGCTTATTTCAATGAGCAGACAACAGACACACAAGACCTTGAAGTGCGACCACAAGGGTTCCTTTTTTCCGAAACACGGAAACGGCGAGCCGGCGTTCTTTAGCAACTTTCTGAAGGAAAAATCTTAAGGCACACCCTTCTTGTTCTGTGGGTCCACCCGATATTGGGTGGTATAAAATGTACCATACTTTTACATTAGTAGGTAGGTACTGCATTCCCATGAACATAATTGCTTTCAAAGAAAAAATAATATTTTTAAAACAGATTTAACCTTTGTGTCGAAGTTGCTTCGATTGAGCTATAGGGTGCACCACAACAGCAGCTGAGCTATTTCATAGAAGCATGCGTGATTGTAACTTGTCGTTTACCGTGTCACGCCATACCTGCAATTATTACGTATGAACCATAGAATAGATCAGTGTTCGCATGTTAATTGTTGGGAAAATTCGGAACATAACGAGGGTGACTTTCTGACTGGTGGGAACCCACCTATTGCCAATTAAATTAGACAACTGTTTAATTACGTCAACTACCGATTTGTGTTGCTGCTAAGTTTAAATTTTACAGACTGCTGGAGGACAGCTACGCAACTATGACGGTTTATTCCCATCAACTGGCTACTATAGGATTTTGCCCCTGAACAAGGCCTGAAAGAGTTGGGAAAATACTCACATTGTAAGCGCAACGGCAATAAAATGTATGGAACCGTTGGTATTATTGGAACCATTGGTTGAAGATGCGATTTATTTTTATGTACCTATTCGATCAGGTATCCTGTAAAGTAATTTCTCAGTATACCTATAGGTATCTCTAAGGTATACCTACCTTTGAAAAACTAACCAAAGATAATGAGTCAACTCAATTAGATTGAAATTAAAGTGACACTATAGGTACCTACCGTTTGTCGTTAGACCCAGTTTTTATATGAAAACACACCATAGGCTGGTGTTTTGAAATGTTGCTGGGCTGAAGCAGCTGAAACTCACAAACAAAACTGCATTTAACGAAGTGAGCCAGCTGTTCTCGCACCGCACTCTATTTTCTAATTAGGAATATTATAGGTTACGAACGACTTCTTATGAATGACACTTTTCAGAGGGGGACTGATTTAATAAGTCAAATTATAAGTTGAAATGAGATAATTTTCTGTAATTAGGGAAGGAACCTGTGACAGATAGGTAAGATATTTTTAAATCCTATATAAGTAGATATCTACTTAAAATAAGCATCTACCTAAGTAGTAGTTAGTGTAGGTACTACGTACATTAATGTCACTAAAAATTTATTCAAGCCTGGATTAATTTGATCACAGGTGTTTCAATTGAGTTGAAGTTTACACGAACAAAAGATAAACACATTTTTACTAAAATATGTTTACTTATGTACCTATTTAAAAAAACTAGAAGCCTATCCCACCAAAACGTATATTAGCTACTTACCCATACCTACCTAATAGAAGCTGTCGTAGTCCATTACCATTTAAGTACAAAAAATATTTTACAGTTAAAGTTCGTGTAAACTTCAACTCAATTGAAACACCTGTGATCAAATTAATCCAGGCTTGAATTTATTGATAGCCATAACGGTGTCGGCCGTTTAGTGTGCCGTACGTAATCCTCTGATTTGCATACCTAATCGACGAGTGCCACGGAAGGCTACACGCACCCCGCATGTGCTATGATTTACCATGTAGCGCTATTCTGTGACTAGTCGACCATTTATCAGGAAACAATGACTAGAGACGGGAAACAGGTCACAAGGCGAATATGTGCCGCTATAGGGATGTGATCAATCTTAATTGAAAGTGTCATCGCTTATAAGATATCAAAATAAAAAAGCTTTTTGACAATGATTACCTAAACTTCACAGCTGGTAAAATAAAAAGCTTGGTCGTCATACAAAACTTTCTGTAGGTAAATCTACCCAGAGTTTATCAAATGTTTAGTAGTAGGTATATAGGTATAAGTATAGAAGTTAGATAAGCCTGAACAGCCACCATCAGGATAGGCTTTCCCGGTAAGAGGAAATGAGGGAACCTAGCGAAATGATCGGAATAGTAAAGCTAGCAGGCAAGGCATTTACAAATTTGACGCATGTTTTGAATGGCAATGACGTAGGTAGGTAAAGCAGGTAGGTAATTGCCGCAATAAGTCTTACAAAATCTTGATATAGTTTATTCAAATCTCGATTAACTAATCCGTTGTGATTTAAGTGGGTTTATGTTTTATCACCACCACACCACCACCCCACGTCAGTTAATTGTCGAATCGCATGACTTACAACGCGTTTAACTACGTGAAAACGTTTCCGAAAACAAGCTGGTTTTCTTTATAAATTAGGCAACTCTAAAGACTAGCTTCGATGGAAATTATGATTTACGTGCTAATGCGATTCTGATAAGCATCAGCATTCTTGAGGACATCGGTTTACCTTGGATTCTTTCATACTTAATGGATTCGAACTGGCAGTTCGACTGCCTGATAACCAGACCATTAGGAGAATTAGGCTGAAACCACACCTATACACGATAAAGGACAAAAACAATGGGCATTATTACAATTTAATGAAGAGAGAGATCCATTAGTGGGAGTTGATTAAATCGTCGAGAGATTGTCGGATGCGGCGCCCTTAGTAGTGACCACGGCCACGGGGGCTTAATCGCACTGACACGATTCTGATTATGTGTGATTGTTGTATCAATCATTTCCCCTATCAAATTATTCAGTGGCCGGTAATTCTATCAGTGGCGTAGACTTTGAGACGCACACTTAGCGGACCACATCGCTAGATACGCATGCCGCGCCGTGTCAGTCAGAACTTAGACCGCTGCCGCTGAGTAGAGTGCCTATTCAGACTTTGCGTTCACGGTGACTGGTGATTGCTCGTATTTACCTACTCCTTACAAAAATACGAAGCAGGCGCGGTACCTATTCGTTTTGCACCGGCATTCTAAGCTTCTCAGAGAGTGTAGCTTGAAGTTGCGCTATGTCACTTAGCGGATGCCGCTGTGCCCGTCCGCTCAATGTACCCAGCACTAATGACACAGGAACGGAAACATTCGGCCGCACTTAGCTTCGGTTTGTTACTGTGTAATTCATATGATATTACACACTAACGAATATTACAGAGAAAATTATCTTCGTAAATCTTTTATGGAGTATAACAGTGTCTAAAGTACCTACATCGGTGATTTTTGGCGTTTCGGGTAGGTACTCGTTTGGTGGCAGTTATTCATCGTTTTAAGATGGTAGGTAGGTATTGTGAAGTGCCTAGATTTGAAAGTCGGTGAATTACTCAATTTTTTCCTGGCAATTACCTAATAGGGAAGGCATTTGTCTAACAACTTCTTCATGATGATGATTAAGTTATACTTGCCTTCCTTTCCGCTTGTGTTACTTGTTTGCTGTTTACCGCGACTTCGGCTTGGTTACTCGGAGTCGTTGGGATTGAAGAATTGCCTCTAATCTAATGGTGATAAAACTAGTGAAGACGCTTTGCGTTCGTATTGAATGGCATCGGCCGTGCCTTTGTGGTCCTGTATTAGTGTGTACTTTAAACTTTTGCGTAGGTACCAATGCTTATAGTATAGGATCCCGCTATAGAAGGACCTTCACCGAGCTGGTTATTTAATGAAACGTATTTTATATTTAATTAAACATGCCAATAAATATATTCTATATGGGTTGCCTATCAAATTTCAGTCCAGGATATTATTAATTAAATAATTAAAAAAAAAATGATTTTTTTAACTTTCCACCGGTTTGTTCATTAGACAAATTCTATACCAATCGAAAGTATAGACCCCATAGAATATGCAAACGTTAGGTTGCCTATTTTTTTCCGGTCACAACTCTAGGGTAGCCAGGTATAAACAGGTAAATCGATACTAGCATTTTGCACCGGTATGTTTATTGAATAAAAATACTAGGGTCTATACTTTCGATTGGTATATAGAATTTGTTTAATCAACAAACCAGTGGAAAGTTTAATTTTTTTTTTTAATTATTTATTAATCATAATTATCCTGGACTGAAACTTGATAGGCAACCCATATAGAATATATTTATTGGCATGTTTAATTAAATATAAAATACGTTTCATTAAATAACCAGCTCGGTGAAGGTCCTTCTATAGCGGGATCTTAGACTATTAGGTAGGTACTGTACCAATCGATATTTTATTTTTGAACCTATGGATTATACCTAATTCTTTTTAAAAGTGGGATTGATGTTTCGAAAATAAACAACAATATTTTATATACACATTTTATTGCATACAACAGTACACAAAGTATGAACAAGTCTATATTATTTTATACATTTATTATATACATTTAAACAGATATAAGGACCCTGACACGCGATCAATAAAGGCTGAGGGAATGTTTAAGATTAAATTGTTTAGTAGGTAAATACCTTTATTATTTCATAGTAAAGACTAAATTAGGTCAAGAGGTAAAATTCACAAATTTTTGACTAGTTTTAATAAACGCATAGAACAGAGAGATCAAGATACAATATGGCAAACAAAGAAACGCTATTACATTTTATACAATACCAGCTAGGAATCAGCTAAATTGATATTTATTTAAGTACCTATTGTTATTTTCGCTCATTGTGTAGCCATGGTAAAACGCATGGCCAATAGTATTTTTTCTAAGGCGATACAATTTGCCCTCGTTCTCGTGTCAGGGTTAATACTAAATGCGTATAAACGATTATCTATAGAACAGCAACTGGCTACAGAGGCGTCTGTACAAGTAGCCTCTAAGATACCCCCAACTAAGAAACGAATCCAAGATGGCGCTGCTTAACACTACCTCTCACTCGTACACTATTGTCAGTATCACTTGTCTCTTTTGCACTCGTGAGACGTATTAATAAACGCCGTCATTTAAGATTCGTTTCTTTATTAGAATCTTTCTAATATTCCTACTAGACTAATATCAATCGTAATGAAGTGCATTATTGTGAAGAGCGTAGGTATTATATCAAAGTTATAGAACTAAGCGAGTACTTTCCTAAAGCACAACATTAAAGTTACTAATTTCTACTCACGAATTCAGGTTTCAAATAAATTATTTATAAAATTACATCGTGATCAATAACATCAAAATTTGATTATAAAACTAATGTGATTTTAATTGTATAAATATTGTCATAACGAGACTTGGTGTCGTAATACTAGGATATATTTTAGATCGCGTATTAGCAGTCGAAAAGGCCGCTATCAACCAAAGCAGAGTGAAGGACAATATAAACTAAAAATTACAAAAAGACTGAAGACACTTTGATAAAAGCGATGGTTACCACTTAACAACACCAGGTGGTCATCAGCAAGTTGACGAAAAAAAAAAGATCATACATTCTGACGTCATCATACCTACTTATGTCTACTTTGGGAGATAACGAACTTATAAGTCAGTTAATTATTACATGTAAAATAAAATAATTTCAAAGCTTACAAAGACCTAAACGCGATCTAACCAACGATTTATACAAAATAATACAAATTACACATTTATACACGTTTTTAACTAAACACATACATAAGCCTATTCGTAGGTAATTGCCTAAAAAACTCAATTTATCAGACGCTTATAGCGTACATTAACCAAAAAAGTAGAAGTCTTTAAAACGTCTGATAAATAAAACGTGCAATTACACAATAAGGTTGGTTAACTTTTAAAACATTAGATTTACTAAAGCACAGGAGAACAATATTAAATATACCCCCTTTTATAACACAGGAGAGGCCAGCTGCATTAGTTTATAACTTTCCATTGCATTTAAAGCATTTAAGAGGATTCCCCATTTATAAAATGCAAAATGGATACATACCAGAGCACCAGAGATTATGTGCTATTCATAGCATTAGCAAACGTTCTATTATGCAGAGTAAAGAGAACAAGCGAACAAATAAAAGCGAATGTTTGCACATTAATAACCTACTCCCTCTTCGCTCCCTTTCGTTCGTTTGATCTGGAATTCTCTAGCATAACGTGTTTTTACACACAAACTTTTAATTTTCTACTATGTTGCGTATCTTTTAATATTCGGTGTAGATACACAGTGATAGTAATCATAATACATCGATATTCTATTATTTATCACATGTGGCGAAGAGAAGGCGTTTAGTATGGGCGTCCGTTCTGTGGTCGATCCGGTAGTTTTGGCGGCATATTCGGCTGCGGTCGGCTAAACACAAATAAAAACATTATAAAGCAATCTTACAATGAGTCCTTGTAAGTAGACCAAGTCCGGAATCACTGTCACTTTTGCAAAAAAATAATCTTTGCATCCGGTGTAATGGCAACTAAATGCTTAGCTATCATTAATATTTAAAAAAAAAAGCCTGGCTGAAATTGGCGGTCGCACCTCAGAACATCCTCCCACGGACTACTCCCGACTGAGGTTTTCCTTACGACTGACTAAAAAACGTTCTTCAAAAGTAACGTTTAATAATCAAATCAAAAATCAAATCACCACCTCCAGTGTTGCAGGCGTTCTAGGTAACGGCAACCGGGACAATCGTCTAAACTGCGTAGAAGGATTTGAATATTTAATCTTTTGATAGCTAAAAACAGTCTATAATTTGTTTAATTATTTTATCAACAATTTTCATGTGCTCATTTATGCCTTCGAAAGATTTACTAATTTTAAATCGACTCAGTGATTCTGGTATTGGTATACATAGTGCGCAAGGACCTTTAGCTTTTTCAAAGTGATCTTTCTAAGGCTGTGCTTTTTTAATGAGAAATAAAAGTTTCAAGCAGAGAACATACTAGATCTTTGAAAATGTGCATCATGCAGTGATGTGTGTGTATTGTTCAAAAACAGTTACAATTCAGACAGTTGTGTACATGCTCACTAATTCAAAGTTATAGTGAAACTCCCTACCAAGACTTTTCATGTAATTAATTTATTAATCTAGCACATGCACCGATACCAAAAATACTACAAATCATCGCATCCTTCAGCTTCTTACAGTAACAACCTACAGAATGGTTTTAAAGTGATCAGCATTGCTGAAATTTGCGATGATATGTAGTCCAGCCTTATCTATTACGTCATCATAAATCGAAAGAGCTTACCTATTTATCCAGTATGTCATAATTTATCCGAATAACTGTTAGTAGAAAGAAGCTTATAATATTCGCTATGCAATAGACTACTGAAATAAGTTAAACGTTTTTAGTACACATATAGCATTTAATTACTCTATTTATACAGCATAAGATTAACAATATTCATAAACTATATCAAATCCAACAATCACTGTCTATACCTTTTTCGATGGTACTAACGCTATTATAACAAGAGAGAGCAAAACGATTGGATGAATGATTCATGTTTCAGCTAATATCGACGCCTAAGACTGACCAAGCACGCGCCGTGAGCAGACCAAAATCAACACATTGTGTTCATATTTATTAATGTGGTAAATAAAAAAAAAATAAAAAAAATTAATGAGTCGTGGGTAGATTTCCATTTTGCTTCAAGCTGATTCGGGCACCATTTTGTGACGTCACCACGTGTATGTACGCTAGATTTATAGATTTAAGTTCTGCTCCTAGCGCGCGCTTTATTTACGTAGGAACTCTTTTCTGAGATGCCCGCCGCTACGACACTAACTGATCTACTCCTGATTTTGAAGTCATCACGGCTCCGGTTCTTCGAACGGTCTCAGCTTTTCAAAACTATGTTTCATGATTTACTACCTAATTCGATGAATGAAATCCTTTCAAAGGTTGACACTTATGATTCTCAATCTGAGCTAGTGATAACGATAATTTGAAAGATTAAAATACAAATGATCTTTAAATGTAATATTTAATAACGAATTCATATTGTATCACCATCAATAAAACATCCTAATAATTGACCAAAGTTTTTGCTAACAGCAACAATATAAGAGACAACTGCTTTGGTCTTAGCCTTTATAAGTACAATAAATTTTACATATAAATCTTCGAGTATATCGTGATTATTTCATAAGTTTTTGTTTACGTCAGTGTTTTACGAATATCGATACAATTGTAGATATACAATAACAAATAAGCTGAAGTATAGTTTGAGTAAATGCATTTATAACATCGTTTAGAAATACGCTTCGTCGAATCCTACATGACGGAAGAAACATTACGAGACGAGCGTAGAAAGTCCTAAGCTACTGAAACACCTAGAAACTGACGCGGACACGTTACGTGTACGTAGTTATATGTATAGTATATCTATGGTGTTACTACGCAGCTATATCTAGGCGACAGAGTGTCGAGTGCGGTAACATCAACGAATAACCTCCTCTCGAGTACACATTCTAGCCACACTTTATACAAAATAATATGATATGCTCTCCTGGGCAAGATCGCCCTCCGCGAATCAACTTAATTACAGCTACATAATCCAATATACACCTATATTAAGCCACTGAATGTAACATACATATATTACAACTAATCACGTAAAGTAAATTTTATTGAATATTATGAATATTCCCATTGAATTTGGTGAATATTGCACTGGGTCTAAATAATCAATATAATCATAAAATACATATGCGCTCCTCTGCTGGCCGTGAAACGAGCAATGTACCTTTTTTAATATCAATCGCAGATAATACTGAACATATTTTTTTTTAAATAGGTGTCCAAACACATACATCTAAGTACACCTTCCATCAAAAGTATTTTAGTTGTGATATCCTTAGTTTTACACTAAAATTAATAGGGAATTAATGTCTTTGAATCAGTGGAATGTAAACTAAAGGGTCTGAAACCTATAAGTATTCTGTGTGTGATCTTCAATATAATTTTCGTGTTGCTTGAGCAAAAAATGCAGACTGGACAGACAAATGTAGACTGGATTTTTGAATAACAAAGCAAGAAATTTATAAGCAGTGACATATAGATTACAAATTTATGATGTGCAACGCAACGACACCAATGCGACACGGTATTAGGAGATATAACAAATGACAAGAACTGAGTCAAGAAGATTATTGTATTATTTTAAAGCATGTTAAAAGAAGTTTAAGTAAAATTATACACTTTCAATTTTTTTGACCCCCACAAAATATTATAATTGAAGGAAGCGTTATCACACTCATACGTAAATTTGAATATTGCAATTTAAATAAATGTAACTTGTAAACTTTAGATGTAGATTATTGTATTATAAAATGTTGACATCATAGGTAAAAAGTTTTCGCTTTTATCCAATGAGTGTAACAAATGCTTTACACAGCAGAATCTTACAATTTGACAAAACAATAAGCATACAAAATGTAGTACAGTTTTACAAAACGCAGTCAATGACACACATAGGCAATATTATTTCATCAACGGTTAGGTATTCTGTTTCCCAGATGTATACACATTTGTAAACACTAGAGCAGTTTGTATACAGATTTGTATCACTATTTATCATAAGATTTTTTTACGCGTTTATAAACAGAATTCCTGCTCCTTTTCCCTGCTTCTTTTAACTTAAAGAGTCCTCTTAGAATATTTTATTCAATCGAGCAACTGAGAAAAATTCTTAAAAAAGTTTTGATATACAGGACTTCCCACGGACATGCGACATGAAGGGAAGGACCTTGAATGTTGTAGATAAATGCACTTTAAATGGTTTATTTAATTCAAATAATGTCTTTTTGTTAAAATGTTTCATCTACAAGGTACTTTTCCTCCATGTGGCATATCCGTAGGACTCCCTGTATAATATCTTCCAAGATGTTTCAATCCAATCTAGGAGGACTTTATAAGTAAAGATATTGTGCGTTGCATACGAACAATTTTATGTTTTTGAAAAGCGCGGATCAACGTTTTACTAAACCAGAAAAATAATACAAACAGTATAAGAATTTAAGCCCTAAAAAGATTAGAACTTAAATTCGTAAGCTGCTTGAGAATTTCATCCAAACCAATCTCTGTCACAGCAAACGGAGAACAGCGATAATCTAAAACAAACTTTATAGTGATATTTATAAAGTTTGAATTAGAATAGCTACCATATTAATAAGCTCCATATTCGAGAATATAGCGCACATTTCCAAAACACACATTACATCTACAGACATAACGTTTGAAATAGAAAAATCACTGAAACTTGATTGAGACCTCGGTTTACACTTTACACTCTGAAACTTGTTTTATATCATCTAATATTCAAACTTTTGACAGATCTTCAATGCCGGGGATACACGAGGCTAGTTTTTCAAGCCAGGATAGCAAGATAGTAAGGTAGTAAGCCAGCAAACTAGCAGTTCTAACTTCGTGTTAACAAAACTGCTATATGAAAAATGAAGCTAGTTCTTTCACGAAGCTAGAACTGCTAGCTTGCTAGCTTACAATCTTGCTATCCTGGCTTGAAAATCTAGCCTCGTGTATCCCGGGCAATAGAGTTACGTCACTTGAAAGTTTCAGTATTTCTAAAACGAACTCATGTCTACAGACGTCTTGTAAGAACAGCCTGTTAGTCGCCACAAACACAAGTGTTCGTTTACTTGAATCTGGCGAATGCCGAGCTGAGTTCGTTGATAGCTGCGTTGGTGACCGCCTGGCCGACCGCCTGGTTAATCTGGTTCCTCATATGCGGTGGCATCTGGTTCATGGCGGCCGCGGCAGTGCTGCCACCTCCCGGTCTCCTATCAATGGCCCATCAAGGAGTTTGTTCATATAACATGCTTGGGTTTTAGAAAACTGTGCAATGACTGGCTGATTTTGGTCTATTCCAAGACTTTCAACGTCATTTTTACATATCGGAGAAGCATGTTTGAATATTAGTTCTTGCAATCCCGACAGGGCTTATCGTTTCTCCATACAAAATCCGGGTCACTTTCGCTAAGTAATTTTGCCGTTCGATAACTAAAAATGATGTTGAATTTTGGAATAGTCCTTCAGGAAACTGGGAACTGTTTCACGCTACAAGCAATACATTTCGAGTACAGCAGGTATAACTTAGCAGGTCTGAAGTTAGCAGTTTGACGAATCTTCCGGGCATTATGACACAAACGGCTCTCTTCAGAACCACCGATCGCGCTGTACATTTACTGAAGTGTTTTGAAAGATGAGGTGCTTATTTACATTTTACCAAGTGTCTTCGAGAAATAGTCCCCTATAAAGGCCCTCATTCACACATTAAAGAACATCAAGTTGATCGACTTAAGTCGCATACATCGATGTAGATAACATGAGAATTGACCTACTTGTATCAACCAAAGCGAAGACCAAAATGTATAAATCAACTAATTCTTTGTATCATTATTAAGGATAATCAAATATATTTCGTATTACATCAAACGCATTGGTCGATACAGTCAAATATAACCCGCATTAATAAAGAAACGAATCCAAAATGGCGTCCGTTGTCATAACCTCTCACTCACACACTATTACCAATACTGTAGTGTGAGCGGTGTAATAAGCGGAACTTTTTGTGGATTGACTTCTTAATTGGCGCAGGTCATACAAAAACGGCAAGAAATAATAGACTTCAGTTTGAAATACTAGATGGCGCTACAAAAACGTGAGTGAGGTTTGACCCCCAATCTCTCACAGCTTCTCTGTAAGACATTTTGTGGTAATGTAACCGCCATAATTGTAAGTAATAATTTGCAAAGTAAGAGTTAATATTATTCTTACAGGGCAACTGTGAAACAGTGACAAAAAAAAATAAAGCTGTGTTATTCGAAAAAGTGAGAAAGGTTACCCGAATATACAAGTTTATTCGTTTAGAGATAGAAATATCGAAGACCACACACATCACGCACATCAACATGCAGTGCTAAACGCTATATTTTTGATTATAAATCCCCATAAAGTGCTTTACATTCCTACCAGAAAATTCTCTCCGGCACAAAGCTTTCTAATAACAAAGTGTATAACTAGTATAATTTAATTAGTTAATATAAATCGATATTTAATGTAACCGTATATCTCTATGTGGGCAGCTGCGTATTCGTTAGTTTGACGATTCCACAACCCCATTAACTAATATTATACGGCAAGTTTTATTATATAAAAAAATATAATGTAATTAAGAAAATATAATCACCAAAACTATTTGACAAAAAGCTGCCCGCAAGAGATACTAAGCAGAACATAATTCATCGCTATTCTACGTTCTTCACTATAACTTTTAATAAATTTCATGGAAGCAACATTAATTCAGACATATCATAAGTATTGATTTTATATAACTAATAATATTGTATATAACATTATGTATAATTTATTTATAACGTTTTGTGTCAGTTTGTTAACTTACTACAATTTTGAACGTTAGCTAATTAGTTTGTTATGTTATAATGCCGTGTTAGGCTTTTTAGGGAGTTGTTGGTAAGTGCTAGAGCTGTCAACTGGAATAAGTTAACAAGCCCAAGGAGGTTAGTACCTTTGTTCGTAATTTTATTAGTAAGAGGGCGCGGTCCGCTCGCCTTAGCGTCGCCTGTGGAAACAAGCATACGCTCAATCTATGCCTACTAATTAGTCACACATACTAAAAAGCCAATAATCCATATCCAAACATTGTAAAATACTGATAGGACATAACATAATATGTATATAAAGCGTATATTGCAAATTATGGCTGTTACATCACCCACACAAATGCCTCAAGAATCCTATGAAAGCAAAGCTAAATTTCAGTAAGCTTGGTTATATTCATCAATATCTACTACAAGAAATAAATAATGTATTTAGGAATTTATAGTAGAGATATTGTTTTCAATTGTATAAATTCTTATTTTTTACTTTAAGTACTTCATCTTTAAAATTTACTTTTGCAAAATCATACGACATCGATTTGCGATAAGTAACTCTTTTTAAATTAATTTCCATTACAAAAATATTAAAACAATACGAATTCAAATCTAACAGATATTAAAAAAATATAACCCCAATACCCACTTCCCAGTTTTTTACCACTTTTCTGAGTGCACCCACACTTAGGAAGTTACCCTTCACATGTCACGTTGAGAATTGAAATTTGATTGTCTATCATTCTCACAGCAATTGCAATATTATTCTGATATACACCCAATTTTTATTCGTTTGTCTACCTCAAAATTTTAAAAAAGTATGCGCCATAAAAATTAAATATGAAATAGTCACAATTTATAGATTTCTTGTTTTGGACCATGAATAAATTGTGCTACTGTATACGCGCTACCTCTAGTTACTTTCTTAGGTATGCGAACGGCGAGAGAGGAACGTTTCTCTAATTACCACCGCAGCTGTCAATGGCAGACTGGCGAATTGGGCGGATATTTTGCTCCTCTCTCCGTTCGCATACCACAGAAGGTGACTAGCAGTTGTGCGAACCCTATAGTTATTTTTGTATTACCCTCAACTGCACCCAAGTTTAAATCCGTGATATAAAAAAATGAGTGCATACAAAGCCCCGTACCAAAACACCTCAGGCTTTAGTAGTAAGCCCCTTCGTTCACAGCGCTACGTCTTCGATACCAGACGATAATTCTCTAAGCGACTACCGCAATACGAATCAAGAGGTTCATACACGCGCTGACGCGTTCCTGTGTACGATACTACTCGACAAAGCTAAGTTTTCACTTCGCGTCTATTACGTCACACTGACGCTTAGGTACGGTCTGGAAAAAAGGATCCACTATGACTTTAAAAAAGTAAACAAATGTTTAGATTTTACTTTGTATTGATTGTCTTTAAAACATAGGTACAATAAAATATACAGAAAAAAATTGGGATAACTTTAGTCAAGAAGAATCACTACTGTTTATTGGCTCGATGCCCGACATTTCGCTTTTGCGTTCTTTGACTCATATAATTGTCAGAATCATCCTTTTCAACCAATTAATTGTACATCAGTGGTAACAACATAAACTTCAACAAAAAACCTATCTTAAAATTCAACGGATAGGGAGACGAAAACCCGTATGACGCGTGATCGGCGAAAAAATGCTAACCGTACTGACGCGATAGGGCGCTCGCGGGGAGGTGAGCGGGGGTGAAGAGCGTCGCATTCCAGCGAGGTGCAAACTTAGCTTGGTTCATTTATATACTTTAAATTTGTATTGCGGTAGTCGCTTTGAGACTAAAATCGCCCGATATCGAACTATTGCGTAACGCTGTGTACGAAGGGGCTATAGAAACATATAATTTATTGTCTTCAAAAAAAAAGTGTATTAAAATCCCATACCAAAACACACATAATACTCAGGCAACTGGCATAAGTAGTAGTAGTAGTATGTAACTCACGTGGGTATGAGCGGAGCGGGCAGGCCGGTGCCGGGGGCGGGCCTGCCGGCGGGCGGCGGGGGCGCGGCGCCCCCCGGCCGGAAGGGCAGCGGGGGCGCGGGCCGGCCCGTCGCCGGCGGAGGGGGCGCACCGCGTTGCCCCTGCCCTTGGCCCTGCCCTGCGCCACCTGCGTCATACGCTACAAGTAGACATAGAAACGAAACGTCAGACACCAACACAACGACACACGGACATCCTATCCTACTAATAATTATTAACGCGAAAGTTAGTAAGTATGGATTGATGGATTGAATGGTGGATGGTTGGATGGATGGATGGATGGATGGATGGATGGATGGATGGATGGATGGATGGATGGATGGATGGATGGATGGATGGATGGATGGATGGATGGATGGATGGATGGCTGGATGGATGGATGGATGGATGGATGTTACCTTTTCTCGTATAAACAATAATATAGTTTATGCATCGTTATAACTTATAACACATTTTTTAAATATTATATTGTAACGAAGAACGGATGTAAGTAACGGGAACGGGGCGTAGCGGGAACGGGAGGAGCGAAGCCGCGGTTTTGGTGTGTTGTTCTGTATAGCAGTTCAAATTTTAGAAGCCGACATTTACGCATCCCAGGATAATATTAAGATTGCGAATTATTTTTAATAACAAACATCACTATGAGTATTGAAGCAAATAAATGATTTACCGAAACACATGACGTGGTACAAAAGGTAAAAAGCTGGGATGTAAAAAGCGCGAGCTCAACAAAGTCACAAAGAATGGAGAGGGCTCAGAATCGTTCTTTCTGAAAATTATTTGACTTCTTTTTATTAGGATTTTGATTGATGTCAATGGAATGAAATGGCTAAACTCGTTAAAGTACGTAGATTTAGTATCACAAGCGGGTAGGTACTTAATACACTTTTCAAGTACAATAAGTATGTTGTTTAGTTGTTATTAATACGGTATTATGTATCTAGCTACTAAGTATATCTGAATAAAATAGCTTTTACTTTTTTACTTTACTTTACTCCGTGGTTATTTTGACCCAGAATAAATATACACCACTATTTTGTAACTACCAAAAAAATATATAGGGTAATGTAGTAGGGGTAGAACATTATGAATGTGCAATCAGAATTTTTGGTTTCGATAAAATGACAAAGTTATTAAATGTCAAAATTTTCAGAAATCCTGCATAAAATTATGGACATATTAGTTACGTAGTACTAGAGAAAAAAAAAATTACGCTGTTCGGTTCCGCTTGGTATTTAGCGTTTATGAATGAAATGATTTTTACTTGTTGAATCATTTCTCAATATTTGACTAAAAATTGTGGTTATTTAAAAATATTTTTTTTTTCTTGGATGTGCTCAGTATCAGCAGCCAAGATCGGCATTTTTTTGGTAATTACAAAATAGTGGTGTATATTTTTTATTTGTTTTTAGTGTATGTTACCTTGTTGCGCGGGCGTGGCACGGCGCGGGCCGCCGGGCGAGGGCGGAGACAGACGCGGGTTGGAGTCGAGTCTGCTCTCCAGCCAGTCGTTCTTGACGGGCGGCGGCACGGGCGTGCTAACCGTCGCCATGGAAACGTCGCCGATTATATGCAGAGCTTCCTTGCACGCGTGGTACATGCGAAGCATTTCTTCGCGTTTCAATGCTTCCTCGGGGGATTCTTCCATCATTTGCGACTGGAAGGAATTCGGGTAACGTCACTTATTAGTTTATTTTCTGGGTTAGTATACGTACGACCACTACACAGTTTCCCCTGACGCTATATAAATCATCTACAATATATTATGCAAAGACATATTTGTCCTTTTTTTTAACAAAGAAATGTTTTATGGAGAAAAAAATTGAAAAAAAAGAAAATGTTTTTCAGGGATATGTTTCCTGCTAAAGCTTGCCTAAATACTGTCAAGATGTTTAATTCTCGTGGCTTCTACTCATCCATCTTATAGGATATGCGAATTCATTATTATGCCTTTTGGACTAACAATCACGCCTTTAGATACTTCTTCATCTTATCGTGTCACGGTTATTTCAAACCAGTGTGGTGAAAGGATTTTCAGTGCGCCTCAGAAAGGCTCCTTTCGTGCAATACTAGCTACTTATTATAATGTTATGTGCCTTCAAAGTTAAGCCTTAAAATTTTCTACTCAACAAATCAACCAAGTTAGTATGATGATGATGAACAATTTTTTTTTTTTTTTATGTAACTAGCTGATGGAACAAGCATATGACCCACCTGATGTTAAGTGGTAACCATCGCCTATAACAAAGCAATGCCTCGTAGGTCACGCACGTCAGGAACGCGCTCTACGATGCACTGCCCTGCATCTATATATGTATATGATTTGCAACTATATATGCAAATCAGTCATAATATCAATAAGACCACATACCTGATCACCAGAAGCATACAAATGCGCTAACAGCTCCCCGTTGATGAAATCTTTGGCGTTGTTGATGATCATCATCATTATAGTCTTGGGCACGAGGTCGCGCGTCGTCTTAGTCACAATGCGCATGTAGGAATCCACGAGGTTACGGATGGTCTCCACTTGCCGCTCCAGTTGGGGGTCCATGCTGCTAGAACCAGACGTGTCTGAACTCTGGAAGGAAATAGCCTCGCGTTCAGCCTAGTCGCGAATGGGGAAAACTGCCGTTTGCTCACTTTAGATAGCAGCACCATCGACTGATACGTCCAGCCACCGCGCATCTGTGCAACCGACTGATACATAAATTTAGGTTACATCTGCTCTGCCATTTATTAAAAAAAAGCAGCCAAGTGCGAGTCGGACTCGCCCATGAAGGGTTCCGTAGCATCAATTAACATAATATAAAGGTTTTTGTAGTTCGTCGAAAGGTAAATTGCGGTTTACGATTTATGACGTATAAAAAAAAAACTACTGACTAGATCTCGTTCAAACCAAAAATCGTTGGAAGTTTGCATAGTAATGTACAACATATATTTTTTTTAGATTTATCATTCTCTTATTTTAGAAGTTAGAGGGGGGGGGACCAACTTTTTTCCACTTTGGAAGTGTCTCTCGCGCAAACTATTCAGTTTAGAAAAAAACGATATTAGAAACCTCAACATCATTTTTGAAGACCTATCCATAGATACCCCACACGTATGGGTTCTATGAAAAAAAAATTTTTGAGTTTCAGTTTATGTATGGGGACCCCCAAAATTTATAGTTTTAGAAAAAAACGATATTAGAAACCTCAACATAATTTTTGAAGACCTATCCATAGATACCCCACACGTACGGGTTCGATGAAAAAAATTTTTTTGAGTTTCAGTTTCAAGTATGGGGACCCCCAAAATTTATAGTTTTTTTTCTATTTTTGTGTAAAAACCTTAATGCGGTTCACAGAATACATCTACTCACCAAGTTTCATTAGTCTAGCTCTTATGGTTTCGGAGAAAAATGGCTGTGACACGGCCGGACAGACAGACAGACAGACAGACAGACAGACAGACAGACAGACAGACAGACAGACAGACATGACGAATCTATAAGGGTTCCGTTTTTGCCATTTGGCTACGGAACCCTAAAAAGGGACATTCGCTCGTGCTGCCATCTAAAAAAAAGCTTTGCGTGTTCCACCCCATTAATTTAACTTCAGTGGCGTAAACGTATCGTATCGTACGTATCAATACGTTTACGACACAAATGTCAAAATGTGTTCGTGAATAACGTGTGTTTCTCACTCTCAAAAAATATTGCATATTTATCTTCTTCTACACAGGTGTTGTTTGAACTTCGGAATAGATGATAATTCCCTTGCCTAGTTGTTTTCATGTGTTTTAATGTTTTATTGGCAGTATTAAGCCCGTCACACACGTAGCTATAATATATATTAATATAAGTTATAACAAGGCATATCACTATATATTTTCTATACAATTTTATTCAAGTGACCGCACACGCAGTTATAATATATATTTCTATGACGTCACTAACTTAAACTGTTATTCATATTAGCGCACGATATATTATATATTATAGCTACGTGTGTGACGGGCTTTACGCCCCTATTCTGGAACACATGAACTCAAGAGTTGGTTTTGTGATAATTATTTTTATTGCTAACTTTCAAAAAATCACTGCTTGAGTTTTGATTGTTGCTTTAACATGGTTTAATGCACTTTTGCCAGTAAGTATATAGGAGTAAGAAAGTTTTAAAATCATGCTTATTGTTTGCTTTTGTATTGTGTTGCGCATTTTGAAGCATTTTGTAGCAATACATTAGTTACTTCAAATAAGCATTATTAAAAAAGGATTAAATGAATCTGAGAAGTATAAGGTAAATCTAAGGTTAGAGTCAATCCGTTAGTATTAAGAAAGCATCAGTAAATATGAATACCTTTCTCAAACACAGCCAAACTTGATTCGTATGATAATATTACTAATGTGCTTCTACTGTATAACATAAAATATTATAAAAAGGAACCCAGTAGACAAAACAATTTGGAGGAAAAAGACTCACCAAATATCCAGTCACATTTTAGTATGTTGGTCAAAAACATAAAAAAAATAACTAAATATCTTGCTGTAAAAAAAAAGAACAAGGGACACCCCAAACCAAACCAACAAAATGGTAAATACAATGCACATTCCTTCTCTCGATGAGACCTAATCTACCGCAGTTACTGGCACATGCTTAAAAAATCTGACTCAAAAATTCCAAACCATCCCACATAGATTCAAAAGTTCGGCAAACCAAGCTTTGAAATGCGTTCGGACTTACTTTCTTATTTCCACCGAACCCCGGCAGAAATAACTAAAAATAAAAAACAAATAAAACATGAACATGCTACGAAGGTCAATTCGAAAACATTGAAGTCATTGTTTTATAATAAATCGTTATTCTCAACACACTCAAATCTTTCTCTAATAGTATCTAGCTACGTTTAAACTTCAGACGTGTTAGTTTAGAAAACGTGTACTGAAATGAATGCGTGACTGTGAAATCTAGCGAAAAAACGCTATACAAGGTGCAGTTTTGGATCTGCAAAACATTTTAGGAGGTAATTATGTTAGTGATTCTCGACCCGAATCAACAATAAAATGGGCAGGTATTTTTTTTTCATTTTATTCTTATTAACGTAAATCGGTAAGTGTGAACTCCCCTTTTTAAAACGCGACCAATCTGTACGTGTCCTTAAACTGCGCTTTCACACACACAAACAAACGCAACCGACATTTCTTTCATAAATCCAAACCAAAGCACCAACCACCGGCCGCTCCCTCCCCCCCGCCACCCCGCCACGCCCCCGCGGCCATCGCAAACGCATCGATCGGGTCAATTTATTAGTGTATTTGATGACGCCGGTATGTGCATACGCTTGCAAATTCCGCCCCTCAAGTGCGCCTTCGATTAACGGTCGGGATAGGTACCTACTACCTAATTGTAAAGATGACGGACCAAAACTCCAATGTAGAGTTGGTGGAGATGGTCCGCTTGTAGGTATGCCATCAGTGGAGACAATGTATCTCGAGCCATCGAAATGTTCGCGGAGTTATTCCCCAATCGGCAACGTCATCATTGAAATCCCGTGTTTCGGTAAGCACTTAATTAAAGCCTTTGGTTCGAACTGATTTGTAGCTCTCGGACAGTCGTTAGGTACCACACGGGTCGGTACGGGTCAACGACCTTACAGCCCTGCCGTACGATCGGACAATTAGCAAATAACAAATGGGTATCGTGTTATCAAGTAACTGGTTTGTTGAGGTCTAATACGCAGTCGCCCTGCGAGATTCACTGGCACTCCATGCAGTGAGCTGCATACAGTTAAAAATTCGAACTACATCTAAGGTAAAATTATTTGCTATAAGTTGCTGTTGCTACAACAACTTGTACAGGTCGCGGCACGTTGGTTGAACCTTCGATGCGCAGTAACAGATTTTCGAGTCTAAATCGAAATGCGGTATGACGAGAATCGCGGGGTTCCCCGTAACCATAGCAACGACCTTCATTTTAGTTTAACGTAGTGCCGCGTTCGATTCATAGAAATGTGGACGGAGGGAGACTCGTACAGGCTGACGTCACTGGTCATCGCATTCACGCACACAGTGACATGACACGCGATACATCGCAATGGGTGATTCTGTTTTTTTGAAGAGGGTTATTCTGAAAATCAATAAAATTTAAAAATCGAAAAGAAAAGGTATTATTGATTATTGACTTGGTATCGTATTGTTATATGATTATTTACGAGTCTCCTAACAACCTCCTGAAATGTTTTGCAGGTTCAAAACTGCACCTTGTATAGCTCATGCTTTATGCATTTCAAGAAACATGATAGGGAAGCTCTCGTATTCTTTTACAGAAATATGTTCTACAAAAATAACTCATACAAAATGGCATTGGAAAATAGAACAGATAGGTTTTACCGAACACTAGAATTTCTTATGCACTTCGAAACAACACGATGTGTCTACGTGTTTGAATTCGTGTATGTGTGACTGTTTGATAAGCCTGCAGAACAAACCTCTGTTCCTTCACTCTGTATAGCATGGCAAAACAACATTAGAGTATAATAAACTGACATATACACCAGGTATATGTGGATTAGTCATGAAGCAATATATTAAATACAAAAGCTCACGTCATTCGGGGTAGATTTAGGGTCCGTTCACACAGACCGGCTCGGAGAGGAGAGCAGATTCTTATCACGTTGAAAACAGAGTTTTTAGTATTTGTAGTAAGGTTTATTTTTGCATCTGCACTGCTTTTGTCATTAAGAATGCTTGAACGCGCTTGGTGTGAAATAATAAGAGGAGCTGACCGGCTCCGATCGCGTTCTTTTCTCGTCTGCTTTCAGATCGCTTCTAGCCGGTCTATGTGAAATAGTTGGCGGCTCCGCTCCGACCAACTCCAAGCGTATACGATCCGGTCTGGGTGAAAAGAAAAATGCGCGCCGATGCTCTCCGAGCCGGTCTGTGTGAACGGACCCTTAAAGTAAGGAAGATATAAGGGTAGTAATAGATCAGAATAACAGGCAGTTCCATTGTTAAGTTTGTTTTACATACCTCGTCACCGTTGGCGGCTTCTGATGTCTTCTCTGGGTAGACGCCGGCGCGAAGGAAAGATGCCTTCCACGAGTCTACATCGTCTTGTGTCTCGCACGATAACTCTAGCTGCTTGTAATCCTGGAAACGAAACCACACTTTACATTATTTAGGCGAATGCTATAGAAATCCTAGTAAGGTTATGAAATGTGAAAGTTATGAGTGTATGTTTGTTCCAACTAATCGTGGTAATGGGTGTCGAGAAACCGTCGAGACGAGTTGTTATCACATCAATTTTCCATACAAAAGAGATAGACACGTGCTCACACGAAAACAACATTTGGTAGACGAAATGTGATAGCAAAACTCCGACTTCGGGTACAAAGTAAAAGACTAGGGACTAGATAGTGTTGTATGGATTGTTGACAATATTTATTAATTTAATAAACTTTTTTGAATACCTTGTAAACATTTCTGCCTTCAGGGTTGAATAGTGCGAACATATGCCGGCGCGACATAAAGCCTTGCTCCAAGTCTCGCAGTTTGAGGCCGTCAAGCGGCAGCATGTATTTCTTTTCCCGTTCCTCTTCGTCCTTGAACCACGAGATACTTTCGGATGTGAGGACGAACCAGTAGTCTCGGGATCCTCCTGAGTAAAACACGTTTTATAATCTTACTGCCAACTAACGGGCATGTCATGAGGGATGAAAGTCCTGTGACTAGAAGAGTGATGAGTATGGATGTGAATGGATATGTGAGCAGAGGTAGAGCAAAGAACTTTGTGAAAGATGACATGGATAAGAGAGAAGTGAATGCAGAGATGACGGCGGACAGAGGGGAATGGAAGAGGCAGACATGTTGTGCCGACCCCACATAAAGTGGGATAAGGGCAGGAAGAAGAAGACTGTCAAATAATGTTAGGCGAGGATTATACCCTTATTGGAAAAGCAAAAGCAATAAACTCTATTTTGACAATTTGACAATAACAATTCAGTTTTAGTTGAAGTTTTCCATATAGGACTTGAAACACCGAAAAACAGTAAGAGTTATATTTCACCGCTTAAAAAACTAGACAAGTCAAATAAACTATCAAAACTAAAGCTAAACATTGTTTTTGAGCGGTTATACATTAATAATGAATAAAAAGAATTAAAGTTCACCTTTCATGATGCCCAAGTTGTGAATGCACATGTATCCTTTCCTGATAACCTGGTTGCCGAGCGCCGACCGACCGCCCGACTTCGTCGCATTCTCAGATTGGTTCTGAGCGCTGAAATAAATACACAAAATATATATAATAATCAAAATATGTTTGGAAAATAATAATAAGACTCATTGGTGTCATTGCAACTCACGGAAACGCCTCCTTGTGCACTGTGCGCACACTGCTGCAATGTGTATAAACATTATGTAATAGTCCTTTTTAAAAGATATAGAAAATAATGAAATAGAGGTGCTAAGCAGAATTTACCCGACAGCGAAAATGAACTATAAAAATATGTAAGTAAAGGTTTGTATACTGTCCCAAAGGTTAAGCGGTTAGTGCCGACCAGTCCCTAAGAGTTATTCGTCGAGTGTGATTAGGATCCGAGGGCGCAGCAGTCAGCGCAGCCCCGTAGGACGGGAAAGGTCGTGGGTTAAAATCCCGCTCGGCTCTTAACTTTTGGGACATTATAAAAATCTTTGTGATTTCCTCAAGTGTAGTAAACACTATAAAATCAACAAAAATTTATGTAAATAAAAATTGCATCTATTGCAAGGATGTAGGCAGTAAATATTGCGAATCGGCTTTTCGGCTTTGCAGATCGCTATCTTTTTCTGACGCACACTACGCTCTATGAAGCCGAAATTAGCCGATGTGCAATATTTGTTACCTACTACTGTAGACGATTTATAATTATAGCGTCTGAGACAGTTGTTTTTTCTCATACCCTTATTTACGAGACGTGATAGTGCCTAGGACAAGATTTTTAGCTGGAATAGGCTTGCCCAGCACCTATTCCATACTGACAGCTAATTCCGTCTAATCCACAGGAAATACATGGTCAATACATGCGGAGCTGACAAAACCGCGGGTTTCCTCACGATTTTTTCCTTCCCCGTTTTAGAGCACTAGCATTGCACAAACATTTAAAATGTGTGCGTTTATAGTATATCTATATCCTTTAGTGAAGGCCGATTTGTTTTTTGAATGGATGACTCAGAAGTTTATTATAATACGAGTGCAACGATCTCGGAGATTATTGAGTCATAATTATCTCAATGTTTTCAAGTGTCATGAACCCCGTCCGCCAAAGAACTAATGTCGAATGAATCAAAAGGAGGAGGAAATATAAAGAACTTTCTCAGCTGTGGTGATTGCGTATCTTTTGCTGGAATCAAAACCTAATCGTATCTGTCAGTTTTGACATTTTTTTTTGTTTAAATTCTTGCTTTTATGCATTTGCCTTTTTTTTTATTTAAATCAGAGAAGCAGTAATAAAGTACGCGGATTATAAGGACTGGAACAAGTTTTGACATTATTATGACCTTAAATTTCAATAAAAAACTAATTGAAACAAAACTTATCTGTGACAACGACCGATTGTAACAAGACTGAATGTTGACGTAATAAACCTGAGATAGCAATTAGGAACATCACTTCGTAATACTAGGATAGCAACAGTGGTCGAAAAGTTGGCAAGATGTGTGATAGCTGTTCCTTGTTACTATCAAACTTTTGATTGCAACAGAATTACACAATCGCCTAGCAGGACAAATGCATAATCTGCATATATTTGTTACGTTCCTATTTGGTATTAATCGACTTTAAATGAAAAAGCATTACTTGTCATTTATGAGCCAATTTGGAAAAAATCTTTCGATCGAGAAATATCACCTAGCTTCCAGATTTAAACATTTCCATACCTATAGAACATTCAAGCTTCATGAAAAACGTTAAAAAATTCCTCCAGGGTAGACAACGCAACGACTTGGTGTTGTTGGTGTCTATAGGCGACGGCGACCGCTTACCCGGTGGGCCGTAAGCTAGCTCGTTTGTCTATCTTTTATATAAAAAAAGGACCATAGAGTTTGGCTATGAAGTTTATTGCTCATGTTTTTAAACTTAAATTATTGTGATTGCCTACTATCGCCATCGGGTTTCTAGTCTATGCGGGGAACTAGCACACATCTGGGAGTACTTACTTGGCAAATCCGATAAAGTCCTCGTGGTTGGTATTCATATACGCGAGCTCGCAGTCGACCAGCAGTACTAGTTGATCCTTGCATTGTTGCTCCCGCGACCGCACGTGAGACATTATAATACGTTCCGTCTCTTCACGCAGGCGAGGGTATCGTGACATCTGTAATAAATAAATAAATATTATGGACAATTCTCACAACACTAGGTATCTAATACAAAAAAAAATACAAAATAACTTTATTGACATAAAACATGGTACATGATTGAATCCATAGTTCCCGAACTTATGTCGGAAAAAAAACAGTAGTAATAATAAAGAGAAAAAAAAAGTTACATTATTAATGATGTAAAGGCTATACTCGGATTTTTAATTAGACGAAGCTAGCTGACGTTTACTGTGTTGTCAGTTTTTGATGAAATGAAAATAGTGTTGTGACAAAGTGAATGATTGAAAAAACTCCTGAATGAATGAAATTGCCTCGTTTTTCAAGTGAATAGTTAGTGTGCCGATTTTGACTTGACGTGCCCGGTTGAGGATCCATATCGTTCGCGTGAAACAATATAGCAATAAAATACACAACAATTACCACAAACACAACGTAACGAAAAACTTTACAAAAACAATAACTAAACAGCGTGAGCGCAGAAAAACATTCGTGCTATCAGACCAGAGGTTAGAAGCCGAATTACAAACAAAATGGTGACCGACGCGCAATGCGCATAGCGTTCATCGGTGTTGGCACTAGTCGCCACGCCGCGCTTTCGTCAAAAAACTGATTGTAATTACCTACATACTACAAGTAACTTATATCAGAGCACTTTTATACATTTTTTTATACAAATTTCAATATTATTTTATATTTTGAAATGATTAACTATTCACTCATTGTTCATTCATCTGATTGAACGAGAACTGAACGCAGCACTATTACTTTAAATATGGCAACATTATTTTACAAAGTGACATTAGCTCCTGTCAGTGGGTATCGTCTAATTAAAAATCCGACTATACGTTCTTGATATTTAAGTTTTGGTAAGTGCTTCTAATAATATCTAGTCCCAAATTAAGCAGAGCTTTTACTATGGGAACCAAATCTTTATATGCATTAATTTTACTGTACGTGTCACTGAACTCCTCCTAAACGGCTGGACCGATTTAAATGTTTTTTTGTATGCGTTTGGGTGGCACCCTGGATGGTTTAGATTGACAAATCAATTAAAAAATTCTGTTTCATAGAGCGTAGTGTGCGTCAGAAAGAGATAGCGCTTTACGAAAGCAGAAAAGCCAATGTGCAATATTTATTGCCTACAACCGTACTTTGTTTTTTTGTAAATACATACATAACACCCAGACAAAGTTTCACCGCACAAATATTTGTTCTTGGTGGGGGTCGAACCCACGACCTTCGGCGCACAGGGCAGTGCTACTACCAACTGAGCTGAGAGGCCAGACAAAAATTAAAACCTAGTAATATCACAACAAGGCTATGAAGCCAGCTGATGGGTAGTCAATGACCTGTCTTCAATTATAGAAAAATGCCGTTCCTATTGAAATGTCATCACTAGCGGAGCTGATAAACAGAGGTCATTGCTCGGCAGAGCGTGAATGAACGCTAGTGTAGGCGAAATTATAGCATGAAAAAAACCTCTACAGGTCATCGGTACTTTACCGGCATTTGATGCAATAAATAAATAAATATTGCGGACTATCCACACAACGCTATCTAGCCCCAAACTAAGCAGAGCTGGTACGATGGGATCCAGATAGCTGATATAATACTTATATTTTTTTTGTAAATTCATACTTAGAGTACAATAGAACACTCAAAGAGAGAACAAACATCTATTTGTTCTCTATATTGACAACCATACATTTTACCGGGATAAAAAGTAGACTTTATGCTATTTCAAACTATATGCTGGCCTAAGGCCGTTCTGGCGTTATTGAGTAACAAACATCCATCCATCCATCCAAACATTCGCATTTATAATATTAGTGGGATTGGGTTTACCCTTTCAGTGCAAATGCGGACGACATTCGACAGCTCAGAGACGACCAGATCCACGCACTTGAGGCAAGGCTCCTTTAGACGACCAATTTGCTTCTTCACTATAGCTTCGAACGCCATGTCAGGCGTGAACAAACCCACCTGTTGGGATTAAAATATGTACTATGTATGTGTATGCATAGGTATAATATGTATTGTGTTTCTATAGTTCTTACAGATATAGTTCTTAATATATAGTGTAGAAGCTTTTAAGGCACCGCCTTTAAACTGAATTTCGAACCCACGTCGAGGTTCTCATAAATTTTAATTATTAGGAATTAATTACTAGAATTTTGAAAAAAAAATTTCTTCATTAAGTTACTAATTTTTTTGGCGTTGCGTGAAGGTTCCCATTAAAGTAGTTGTATTCATTTAATATTTTTGGAATTGTGTTCCTATTCAGTTTTCTTCTTCAGATATCTACTCACCCTGATACCGTGAATATTTCGGATAGCAAAGGCAATTTCTCGTCGTAGCTCCTTCTCATCGAACTCCATCTTGACGATTTCGAAGGGAAACCGCTCGTGGAACAAGCGGTTAATCTTCGCGCCTCCGGAGAGCTCGTTTGTATTAATTTGAGCTGATCCAGAACCTTCGATAGTGCGCTCAAAGTCTGTTTGCAGCTGTTGAATCATCCTGTACGAAGAATAATAATTAAAAAATCAGAGCAATACAAAAAAAAATTGGCGCAGCCGGTAGGATGGATTTAGGAAAATAATGTTTTTTCGTGTTTTGATTGGGACTAATATTCTTATCGTTTGTAGGATACATCAGAATCACTCTGTAGGGATACCGTAGGATCACGGTTTAGTTCAGCGCATTGAAGGTCACGCTGACCTTCAATGCGCTGAACTAATTTTTAGTACCGGAGAGGATCTTTCGTCACTATTTATGAAAGCACTATAAACTTTCTGGCGTGATAAGTATAATATATTTAGAAACATCTTATAGGGTGACTTTAGGGCTATTGCTCACGAATAACCAAATTAAAAATTCTTACTGCAACATAGCCTTGGTCTTGATAGATGGGTCATCGGGCCTGAAATGCTTGTACTGGTCAACATCCTTCTCCAAAGTGAGGAGTTGCTTCTGTAGCTTGTCTCTCAAACCGGGCAGCGTATCTCGGATGTGATTGGTCAGCTGCTGGTTCAGCACTCGCTGCAAGTAGGGCGTTCCCAGCCGGTCGGCCAAGTGCCGGTACGATGGATGACTGGAAGATAAATATGGTGTAAGCGCTTTGTTTTAAACACCATGAGAAATCATTTCGTAGAATAGAAGTTCAAAAATATGTGCAAAGTTCACGATATGACCCTGTTTAGAGGCCGCAGATAAAATCCTTTTCCCACACTGGTTTAAAATAACTAGAACACGACAAGAACATGATCTAACCAAGTCCAAGTCTAGGCAAGTCCCACCTTATTTACAACATTTCGTCTACGAAATGTTGTTTTCGTATGGAAAATTGATGAGACAACAACTCGGTTCGATCGTATGTTACGTATTTTTGCTGTCTCATCTTCTAACACTCTTTATTAATTGTTAATAACAAAATTATGGATGAATTAATGTCTGAAATAAATACTATTTAATTTCATTTTCTCCAAACAATAGAGAGAGACAAATAGGCGAAACGAAAACAACATTTCGTAGTGGGACTTGCTCTTCTGAGAGGATATCTTCGCCTAGGGATTCATTGAGGCTTTTGTTTGTTTGTATATTACCTGAGGAAGAACTTTCTTTCAGCTGCCATAGCCGCAGCAATGTCCTTGCGTCCGTCGATATCTTTCTGCGATCGGTTGACAACGCCGATATAACCGCGCCGCAACGGCAGAAGTTTATTCTCGAGAACATCGCGCGCGTCTGTTCCCTCGTCCATCAGATCCAGCTTTGTGATCACGCCGATTGTGCGGAGACCTTAGCGTACAAAAAGTTTTAGAACCTTAAAACGAACAACTCAAAATAACTGACAATTCAATTCATTTATTAAAACCATAGGGGCTTGAAGAACACTTAATTACGTCAGAGGTATGACATAAAATTTCAAAACATAATTTGTGTTGCAGCTGTATAGGGGCTTTGTAAAAAAAAACATATAGCTAAAATTAATATAAAACAAATTAAATCTAAGACAATCTGTTTGTCCTCATATCCTGACATAATAGACAACTTTCAGCCAAAAACCGCTAGTGGGGTTTCACCGTGCGAGGGTATATTTTTTTTTTATTATTTTTCCTTAAATTGAACTCCCAAAATGGTGCAGGTGGATGTGGGTGGATGTGGAGGCATTGCTAGCTGGATCCCACTAGTTTTAATAAGTACGCTTGCATAATTAATCCATATACAGTGTAGTATTACTAACTGATTCACACGGCATCCGGAATTGACGACTCTTCAAGAAAAAATAATGTACGAGAACATGCACGTCATTTCTCATACAAAATTGTGAATGATGGATGACTTGTGAATAACCCGTAACTGCAGACAAATTGCTATACGCAATACGCATATAGTTTGTTTTTATAATTTTGCGCTGGCTTGGATACAAAGTCCTTCCGCCAAGTCCTTTTAGCATCGTAGATACAAACCGAAGTTGCTTGGTTGAAAAAATCAATGTTTACCTTGCGGATCAACCTCCTTGGCGAGTTTGAGCGCATCGCTGTTGGCCAAGTCCGTGTTGGCGGGGGTAACGGCGAGGATGAGACAAGACTCGCGTTTGATGAACTGGAATATCATCCCTTTGATCTGCTGCTCAATGTCGATGGGTTGGTCGCCGATAGGCACCTTCGTCAGACCCGGCAGATCGATGAGCGTTAAGTTGAGTACTGCGAAGGTAAAACAAGCGTTTACGATTGTATCAAAGGTTGTTCGAACCAGTGTGGTGAAAGGGCTTTAAGTACGCCTCAAAGAGACTCCTTTCGTGCACTTGACAGATGTTTTTTGAACTTTGAGGTTCTACGACATATTTCCTCACGATGTTTTCGTTCACCTTTATAGAGTACTGACATAGTGCACATAAATTTGAAGTACAGAAAAACTCATTGTGGTCGGAACGCGGGGCTACCACTAGGCCACCCAGTGCTCTTAAAGGTACTGACCAGCCCTCATCGCTCAGTTGGGAATAAGTAGGTGTTCTGCGCTGTAGGTTGTGGGTTCGATCTTCACAGAAACTACATTGTGTGGTGTATATATCTGTCTGAATGTGGAAAGGGCTGTATGGCTTTCCACCAAACATGGATAAAGAGAATAAAGACCCATCTCAGAGCCATCAACTTTCTAACAAAAAAACGCATTCAAATCTGAGCATTCGTTTCGGAGCTTCCAGGCCACAAACAAAGAAGCACACTAAAGCCTCAAAAGTCAAACTTATGCATTTATGAATGACATTTTAAACCCCTCCAAAAAAAAATAGGTAGAGTAATAAAACGCTTAAATATTTGACCACAAATATCAGTTAATGAATGTAATAATGTAAAAAGACGAACCGGAAATTATTCATTTAAACGAGACTTCGTTCATAATTACACTAAACCGTAGTAAGTACCTAGATACGACCATAATATCAATTTGGTAAATGTTTCCAAATTACTATTATCGAAATAACAATAGCTTAGGTACAACCGCAGTAACGGAATGAATAACAAATTAATTGTTAAACAAATGACACATCGAGGCGTATGCCTTATTCATAATTTAATAAATAAATAATATTTGCCTTAGTCGAGGTTCAACAATTTATGTCTTTCTAATCAATAAAACGAGTGTTTCTCTTCTGATTAAAATTTTATCTTAGGACTTGCCTGTCATACCTCCACACTGAGTACACAGTGTGAATCAGTTAGCTGTAAGTGCCGGTATTACGTGATAAGGGAAGATACATAAGCGTGATTTATAGCATCGCATAATATATTTATAATACGGAGAAAGACTTTTAGAGATGCTACTATTGATTTCTATTTACACTAGCTTCCGCTCTCAGCACCACCCGCAATTAGGTACATTAACAAAACCAGGTCACGAAGTAGGTATACCTATTAAAATTTTCATCTGAATCGGTCCGGTTGCCGGCGTCAAAATTATCCAAACATTTAAAAATCGAAATATTTAATATTCTAAACTGTACCTAGTATGAAGGAACTAGGATAAATTATGAGACGATAAGGTCGACAAAAAACGGTAGCAACCAAGTCGTAGTTAGTCGCCTGTTTTTCTAGGCTTGGTCGCGTGGAACTGGCACCTAGACTCACCTAGCTTCAAGACGTTTCAAAGAGATTGTTGTGATACTATGAAAGAGGACTCAAACAATCGAAGTCAAGTTATGACAGCAGTGTGGTTCTCGATAAAAACGCATGCTTTAAACTGTCTGGTACAACAACCTTGCTACTTTTACTCGTGCCTATGTATCAAGAAACAACCTTCAGTCATTCAATGTACAAGAAAAAACACAATACAAAAGATAGGTACATAGGCGTTATCGCTGAAACTTCCGAGGCATAGCGTAGGCGTAAGTAAGATCGATACAATGTTATTATTTATACACTAGCAGGAAAAGTTGATTACCACCAGCTCATATAATCATACCAGCTCATATAGAAATACGTACTACGCCTTAGTGAGCCTAGCAATGACCAAAGTAACCTTGTGAAGACGCATCGGATAAGCATTGATTGAGCATGTAGGTCAATATTAGACGGTCCGTGTATGTACCTACTGAATTGCCAGCATGTCTTTCATAATAATATCAATAGTGTTATTCAATTCAATTTTATTCATTATCAATTAATTAATCTTAAAACTCACACAAAAATAATATTAATTAAAAAGTCTGGGAAAAGAGAAAAATGTACGGAAAAATAATAATAACTACAGGGTCCATGTGATACTGACTTACATGTAAGAAGTACATATTATGAACTAAATTAAACCATTAATATGCAATAAATATATTGAGTATTGAATAGTGCAACCACGTTTGTAGGACTGAACAGAGGTATCAAAACAGAAGTTATAGATAGATTAGTAAGACAAACGACTATTGACATGTGATAACACAGTAATAATGAGTGGGTGTTCTATGTTTATTCTACTATTTAGGTTCTTTGGTAATGATAATAACTAAAGTTAGCAGATCATTGATACCAAAGACACCTTCGATGCGACCTCGGACGCGCAGCTCAACAGACTGTTAAGTACGTTATAAATCGTCTAAGCTACCTACCTTTACAATATTTTTTCAAATTGTGTAATTTGATTTAGAAAAAAACATTTTACATATTATTATGATTTTCTTATATAACCCATGGCAATCTAGACAGATAATCGCTGGAATAGAAAACCAGCAAATAATAAGCTATTTCCGCATCTCAAGCACCTGATTACTCTGACTCATTTGCAAAGATTGCCGTGAATACAAGTTTTATACGTATTATATCAACAACAGTGTGAATTAAATGTTCATTAAGAAAATGTATCTTAAATGCATGCTGTTCATGGAATGAGGTAAGACACGTAGCCAGTAACTAGAAGCTAGCACTCCATAAAAAAATAACCGTGACCTTAATTCAGATACAATGAAGAAACAAAATCGCACAGAACTAGGGATGTAGTTTTTCTTGAAAAGACAGTCTGTGATTGAACTATGAACTTTGAATGCAGGACGCCTTACTCCAGAGCTCTCTGCGGGGTCGATCGATGAGTTCAGACTTGCGCGTAACAGCTGATGCCATGTGTTTTTCACTTTTCTTTCTGAACCGTTTACGCTTGCCACTACTTCCAGATATTATTATGACGTAAAACATAGTTTTCATAGCGTAGGTAATCTTTCAGCATACGGTAAACATGTTGTTCAATTCTAACCCGCTCTTACTCATAAAACTGACTGTTTGGGGTTTTACATCGGCGAGTCAAAAATATAAACAAATACTTTTACAATTTATCAATTTTATTGCACAGCGGAAGATCAAAATGTGTCATTTCAGTATTGTTATTAAACGAGATAAGATTGTAGCGGTTAGGCGACCAGGGGCCGTTGACATACATTCCATATAGATTATTTAAGACTTATGAGATACGTTTCATATCCCTTTTTATAGATAAGCACGGAAACACAAGAACTAATCAGATTTCGGAATATGTCTGAAGTTTATTTAGCGTTTATAGAACCACAAAGACAGCCGAGTGTACACAACAAGGTTGATCTGTTCGGACCTAATAGTGCAGAAAATTGTGCGAGCGCGTCATATTAACACTTTTGTAGTGAAATTGCTCCCACGTAATCATTCACTCGGAATCAAACGAACGCAAATTTTATCTAAGCGATATCTGTGCGCACTCATAAGAAAATACCCTGAATCACTGAACAGTATGCCATTAGAAGCTGAATAAAGTATAGGTTAAGCTGAAGGTTTAAACCCCAAGTTAAAAATACAATTCTTATAGTATACCATGACAACTGGGTTTGCTAATATTTTGAGAGATTCGTGGATCGCCCAGAGCGTATATTATATCCCAAAACAGCTGAAAGTGAAGATGTTTCTTACCATTAGGAGAGTAAACTCGCAGGTTGATGGGCACTGGAGAGATGCCCTTGTTGGAGCCAGTCATACGCTCCGTCTCCGCTTCGATCTCAAGACGGACCTCACTGAAGTCCACGAATTTCTTGCCTTTGCAATGGAGGAACTCTGCGTATTCTATTGGAAAAACAATCATTTTTAAAAAAATAACCCAATCGTCACATCGCTATAACCTAGAACTAGGCTTCTGTGTCGTGAATATACGAGTAATATACCTAACCATGGTCCCAAAACTCAGTCCTGGAAAATGCTTTAATTATTTGCAAATATTACGAACTCTCGAAAAAAGTTATATCATACTAGGGCATGCAATTATCGAAACTTTTCGATTATCGATAATACGATATTTATCGCTCTATTTTTCGATAATTATCGAGAATTATCGGTTGTTGGTAAAGGGAAAAACCTTCATGTTTCGGTCTCTAAAACTGCTTTATTTGTCATATCCACACTCAACAAAAAGATTTACGTATAACCTACTATTATCTATCTATTTCTACTTATATCATTCTTTTTCTATCGTGTCGATGTTACAATAAATTTGAGTGAAAAGTGGATGAAACGGCATTGAACCGAGGATGCCTTCTGTCACTTTCTTGTTTTGATTTTTACATATTTTTTTTATTTTAAACCTCTTTCGGTTTTTCACTGTTTGTTCAAGGTTTACATGTACATAGAGTCTGGCCAACGAAAGCTGTCCACGCATTATTTTCAGAAGTTTTGATATGGCAATTATTTAAGTCTATCCAAATTGACACATTGACGTCATGGATAATTTTGGTACTTGAGTTTCAAAACATGAACGGGTTTTACTTACAGGAAAATATGACACATGATCACACCAAAGCTGAATTAATGTGTTTGGTAAAAGATAAATAATCCTGCAGTTGTTTACAAAGCCGAAGTACTTCTAAAATACCACACAAAATGTTTTGTACGGCTAAATTTCGAATATTGGCTAGTGCTCATCAAATAAAATCCTCGGTTGTAGTTAAAATATGGATTATTTGAAAATAATATCTAGGCAGAATGCAAAGTATGTACTCGTTTATTTATTATTCCTCAAAAAAAATTACTACCTGAATAATAAATAGTATTAATTCCGTTTAAGCAGTGTATAGCCAGGGTTACAGCTCTTGATTTTTTAAAATTCCCGCCTAAACTTGTCTTGGACAGCTTTCGTTGGCCAGACTCTACCATTAATATGGAAAATAGCTAAAATTTACCACTAACTTAACTTCATTACAATTTTGGGATTGATAACTCATTACTTACTAATAAATATGATTTTATTACATATTATTTCGATTAGTGTCACTAATCGAAAAGCTTTTAATTAGATGACACTTTCCATTCTAATAATTATGAGCTATTTTAACGATTAGTGGCCTTACTTATAAAAATATGTCAAAAGATAAACAGTGCTTAAACTATTGCCATCTCTTACTACTGGGTAATGACAAACAGTGACAGGGCTTACTTTAAGAAATGATTAAATTTAAATTGCGTTTATAAGTATGGCTGTAGGTTCTTAAGTAAATCAGTCAGTAGAATGCTTGGACTAGTAGGTAATCATTATCTATAAATGTTTTTTTATAAAGAAACCAAATAATAACAATAAATTAGAATATACGCATTGTTTAACATTTTGTTATCGTTAGGAATAAGAATGAACTATTCGTAATAATAGTTCATTCATACATTTTTGAACTTATCGTTTATCGGTTTTTATCGTTTTTATTTTCGATAATTATCGCTGGCGAAAATGAGCCGATTACCGATAATTTATCGATTATCGATTATCGGATTGCATGCGCTATATCATACTGAGCTAGAGGCGATTGTATTCGAAGTTCAGTTTATAAACCCCACAGAGCTTAAGCTATGATATCAATGAATAATAAAACGGTAGGAACCAAGCCGTAGTTTGTTGCCTATTCTTCTAGGCTTGGTCGCGTGGAACTGCCACCTAGACTCGCCTAGCTTTAAGACGTTTCAAAATGATCCTTGCAATCCCACTGAATAAATACACTTTTGATTTGATTTGAATACTGGTACATAAGAAGCTTGAACCCAGTCGCGCCTAACCAGCCTCGTTTCAGTAGAAGGCGCATGCGAGAGCGGATTCAAAGGCCAGCTGGCACAGACGAGGTTTTACTAAACTGGAAAATCTTAGGGAAACACCCTACATAACAGGTATTTACATAGAGAAGTTACATAAAACACGTAATCGTATTTGATTTCAATCATGAAGGGGGCGGCGTAGCATGATAATAAACATTATTATTAAAGTCTACTCAACATTATATTTAACTGTAGTTTTATTTTGGGAGTAGGATCGAACGGTCATGGTCAAGTGGGTTAAAAATTCCGCCGTCATCTGTGGATGGGTAAAACTATCCTACAGTTTGTCTGATTCAGAGAATAGTGACGTAACGCTTTGTGAGCAAGTGTCAAAGACACGCCGCTTATAAAGCGTTACGCTTAATTTATGAACCCGGACTGCCCGAACCTTGCTTGGATGTAGGCCTTACAATCTGATATTTATCATCAGCCTGAAGCAGGCCACTGCTTGACAAGCCTCCTTGGAAGTTATACACTTCCAGGAAGAATGAGTCTGAGCTCTCTCCATTCACTCCTCGCGATCTTTACAATGTCGTCGGACTATCGATTGGGTGGGGCCGCCTCACGCTTTTATCTTGCGGTTCGTGGTTGTCATTCCAGAATCTTTATTCTATAATCTGATCAGAAATCTCTAAAATAACTATTAAGTGCGCTCTTTTTTATTTCCCAAATTGATTTATTTGAATTTAGTCCAACTTCCACAATAAAAGAACCTTTATTCTTCAATCTGATATCAGAAATCTCTAAATTAACTATTAAGCGCACTCTTATCAAATTTTATTTGATTTATTTGAATCGAATTCAACTTCCACTTGGAAACATTGAAATGGCAAAAAGGTTGCCTCCCACATATTGGAACAAGCAACACGAAAATATAAGTTCTCTTCCTTACAGCTAAGATCTTGCGGGATTGATAACAGCTAATCCTTATATTTTAATAATGCTACATCAGAGCGGCCATGTTAATTCCGCCATCCTCTGATAACATGACTCAGATGTTGGTACACACATATTCATATTCATAGACCATTATAAATGAGCTTTTTGCTTGTTATTTACCTCCATTTCCTTGAATGAGTTGCAGAATCAGCGGTCGACGTGTCACTATGCCTGAACCTCTGGGCAAGAAGTCTCTGTAACAATGGAATGTAATTAAACAACTTTCACTTTAGTTTTTCCCTGCTGAGTTATGTATAATTGTGTATGGGTCATCTATACTAATATTATAAAGAGGAAAGATATGTATTTGCGTTTGTAATGAAAAAACTCTAAAACTGCTGTGCTGATTTCAAATATTCTTTCACCATTGGAAAGCTACCTTCACCCTATAACTTTTGAAACTATCATGGTTTTTAACACTATAGTAGTATAGTGTAGTTCATCCGTGATCATGGTGCATGCAACTGTGCCGAAATATCGGAAGTCAACTCAGAAAAATTTAATCATGGTAAATATCCCATTGTTTCATAAAAATAGTACCTTCACCCTGACTAACATAGGCTATATTTATGTGTTGTGAAATGATGCCGGTTACTTTAAATCTAGACATCACACAAGTGAAGGTGTGAGCTAAAAACAGTTTACTATAACTACTATTTGTTTCACTTATCTATCATGTAGATATAAAAAAATATCTAGAAACATAAAAGTACATTATCAAGATAAGTAGTTAGCAGTTCACTTCAGACTGCTAGTACACAGAAGAGACACAGTAGAAAGGCAACCTTGGCGGTTTGTATGAGAGCCGCATTAATTTCACTATTCTATTTCAATAAATTATATGAAAATTCTGAGAACCAGTCAACTGAGTATAAGGTAGGTTTCTGCTTATCGCACACATTCAGGTTTGTTTATCCCATTATCAATTTGTAATATTGGGGGCCTAATAGTGGGACTATAAGACAAAAATATATAACATTAATTGTGTGAACAAAATTGTGTGCAGCAATTTATTTATACCACATTAGCATTGTATGTCAACAATGATAACAAATTTTTTATAGGAAACTTGAAGATCAAAATAACTACATAATCAATGTTTGCAAATCTTTTGTTTATTGTGTTGGGCAGGAAGAGACTATGACTCATGCATCACTCAGTTTGTATATGCAGTAGTCAATAATATGAAAATAGAGACATAATGCTAATACAAATGGGTTGAGTATGGGACAGTAATAAAAAAAAAGTCTAAGGAGACACTCCAGATAATGGTGCTATGGTTCACCCACATAGTAAACAAAACCCTTTTACTTAAATTATTACCAAAGACAGGGGTGTTACAGATATTGGGATACAATTATAGCATTAATAGCCTATTATTGCCATTTGTAATAGCATTCAACCTCACCTGCCGACAAAATTTTCTAAGACCGAACTTTTCCCTGCTGATTGACCACCCACAACTGCAATCTGAGGAAGATCCAGGGACATGTGCACTCCCATATGCACGAAGGCATCTTGTAGTTTGTTTACAATTGGGATTAAATGTTGCATTCCTGAATTCCCAGCCATTTTTATAACGATACATTAAAGTTTTATCACTAAAAACACTAATTACACTCGCTGTTCCTCCATCGAATTCATCATCATCAAACTGACTGACAGTTTATTTTTCAATATGGAGGGAGGGGCATATTCTGCACTGCGTGCGATTATAAAAGTTTTATCGATTTTACGCGAACAATCGAGTCAAGTAATTTAAAATTTGGATTTTGACAAACTTTGTAAAAAAAAACACGGAACAGTAGGCAGTTAAAGGTTGGATTTTACGCGAACAATCGAGTCAAGTAATTTAAAATTTGGATTTTGACAAACTTTGTAAAAAAAAACACGGAACAGTAGGCAGTTAAAGGTTACTTACTCATCATCAGCAAAGAGCAACCACGATGGTTACCTGGTCCGGTCGATAGGTAGGTTACTAAGTACCTATAAAAACGTATTAAAACCTACTAATACACAGTGAAATTGGCACACTGAAAACAAATAAATACAAATAAATACTGAACATCCTCAGATCTTAGATTTTAAATCAAAAGTTAATGTACAGACCAGAAGTAATAGTCAAATCTGCAAAAAATAACGCACACCCCTCTACCACGTTTTTTTGACGCTGACTCACAACAAAGTAATTCACAATGATCCTTGTGATGTACAATAAGAACATAAATTAAAAAAAATATGCTCTAACTGCTGTAGTAGATGCAGCTTATGATTGGATGATCACTAACTTAAATGGGTACCGACGATATTTTTGGAAAGATTACTGTCCCAGCATTGTGGTTGTATGCATTACATTGTGATTGCAGTTAGACCAATGAATAGTTTAATAAACTACTTAATATTAAAATGGTTAAAAGTTGACCTACAGTATAAATAAAAATAGGTAGGTGGCTGAAACACATTAGGTATCTATGTGACGATCACACAACCAATGGCATAGTGCTATTTCAAATCAATAAATCTGGACATGCGCACTAAATTTAGGCCACCGGACGGAAGACACAATAATCTTCTTGCACGCAGAAAAATGACTAGGAATGAAAGCGTAATAGGAAAAGATACAAAAATCATAAATATTTAAAGTATGATACCTACCGATATAATTCGTACCTACATAACTAGGTATAAGTTTGCGATCAGTAGATAATTTATTTTAGGCAAGACTTTTTGGCTTCAAAAGACCACAAAAAAAATTAAAACTATTGAATCCAATTTAAAAAAAAAACATAATTATATCTTATCATCTGTAGGGGCACTCTATTTTCTTCATTATTTTTATTAATTGGTACTAGTACCTACCTACCTACAACCGACTTACTTTGATTTGAAATATACATAGGTATCTCTAACATTTAGGATTAATGAAATGAAATATAAATGATGACTATGAAAAATATCACTCACTTCCCAACGAAATTCTCCAATACTGAGCTTTTTCCCGCAGATTGACCTCCAACCACAGCAATTTGTGGTAAATCCAACTGCATGTGCACACCCAGTTGTGTGAACGCATCTTGTAATTTGTTAACAATTGGGATCAATTGCTCCATCCCAATATTCCCCGACATGGCTGCCGGATTTTCCAAGCGCTCCACGTCCTATGAACTTCTCCGCAGATCTCCACTCCACCTACTGATTTTTCTTACATCAATAAAGTTTGAGCGTCCCGTTACGCATGCGTACATGAAAAGGATAGCAGTATGTATTTTCTGTACCCCTGCAAAGAATCATTGAATTTTCGAAGAGTACAAACACCCACCCGAGTGAGTAGGTTCGTATATTCTTCGTTTACAAGCCGATTAAAATGTTGGTTGGGTAATTGGTAAGTAAGTGTCTAGGTACATAGTTATAATAAATATGTTATAGAGGCCTACCTAAGCAGGTGTATTTATTTACTAGATAAACTATTCATTTATTATCATTTCCCTACAGAAGTATAAGACTGGATTTAGGCTGCCCTATTTTCCTACCGTAAACCTGTCCATTTTTTCTAATCTTCCTCTTCCCACGATCTAGCTAGAAAATATCATGAGCCGAGAGCTATGCTTTATCTTCCAGTGCGTCGCCGTCACCAATTTTCATCTTATTGTATCTCTATCGGAGGTTGTAAGGTGGTTAGATTCGGTTCTAGGAGATAAGTAATGCTTCCTCAAATCCATGGTAACCCTCCACTCGATACATGGGTAGAAATCTTAATCTATTATAAAATAATAATAAAACGTGGGATTTTTTATTTCCTCCCTGTCGTAAGCATGTCTAGTCAAGGCTTCACAGTATAGTAGCTTTGCTCTCTGTCTAAGGTCTTCATAATTTAGTGTATTTACTGATCTAATTAGGTAGGTACCTAAGTAAGTTAAGCACCTAGGACTTAATTTACGTAACAAAAAAAACAATGGATTTAAACAATATTTTATATTTCATCAGGTTCCTGTACAAGCTTTGTACAGGACTAGTAGTCATTAGTGAAATATACCAACAAGATTATGTATTCACTCTGAATTGTATATAAACTTACGTAAAAATACAATTTTAGTCATATCGAATCAACATCGATTCTTAAAATCGTTTTAATAATGACAGCTGACACGCTTTAAGAATAGGCCCCGTGTCAAAAAATCTTATCGGACATTAGTGCTGTTAGCCAATGAGAACTCACCACAGATAGCAACTTGGCATAAACTTTTTAAACTAAGTTCAGTGTTACAAGGTGTTAGAGCAGCTGTTCCGCTCGTCAGTCTTTCAGTCATTATTATGCCAAGAACATTTTATTTCAATAACTCATCATCAAACAGATTCAACGAAAACTCCTTCTCATGGACTTGAAATGGAAAGGTAAAGATTCTTGGTACTTGGTGCGCCCTAAGTTTGTGTGTAAATGACCATTGGCCGATTCGCCAAACCGGTAAACCCTCCAAAGAATGAATACTGATCGTCTAAACAAGTTGCCATCAAGCAGATTTTTTGAGCTTGCTTGTTTAAACATAACTTTATTTACGCGCAATTTTTCCGCTAGAGTGCGCTGTATCGCGTCTTTTGTGTTGCTTTGTGACGTCACTATTGAAGGAGATCGTCTTTTTGAGACGGACGGACGGACGCCATCTTAAAATAAAGTGATATAAGTTTTGGTAGCGTAGTATAAAGTTTAATCCAAAATTATCTCTATTTAGGACTTAGCAATTGTGTTAGTGTATTTTTTATTCTGTGATTCCAAGTGAAACGGCTCAAGGTATACATTTATTTCGGTATTGTATACTAAAGATTACGAATTCGTTTATTTACGGTTCTTCTACTTCTGTAATGTTAGTTTCGTTAAAAGTATCTTTAACATAGTCTACTAAAAATTCAACGGATTTTTGTGTAGCAACGGACGGGAGTGAAATCTAGAAGTCATCGATTCAGCGCTCTTCGACGGATGTAACACGTCAATAAAACTTCTGAGGGCAGGGCATAAAATACTGCTGTGTGAAAGTGTTTTTGTTCTACAGAAGTGAATCTATACGTTCAACGTCAGTACACTAGCAATACCAAATTCATTGTTCATAGAAGTGGAACCAATCGAGTTGTGAAGGACGACTGGCCATTCTGTTGTGGAGCAAATTGAGAGCGTTGTTAGTGAAGCGCATTGCCCTGGTTGCAGTTGGTGGTCCGCGAGAGGGTAACCTCCTGATGGTGTGTACATCGCAGCATGTCTGCACTCTCGACGCCGGGCGGCGGAGGCACTACGGCGCAGAGCAAGCCGACGTCCGGCAAACAAAAATATCAGAAGTTGGACATCAATAGCCTGTACTGCGCTAACAAGGTGAGTAGCCTTCATCTAGCCATTCATTCACTTCTGTCTGGTATTGATTGTATGTAGACAGAAGGTATGTACACACCCACTGTCTACTAAAATTATTTTTACCCCTGAATGATATTGGGGTAGAGTTCAATGCACCTGAATAGCTTTCACATTTAAAAACATATTGTTTGTATATGTATTTCATTCCCATTTGACTCAGTGATGCTGGTTCATTGATTATATTCTAGATGTAGTTAATTCATGCTGTTTTTATATTGATTTGGGTTACCCTAATATCATTATAGAGTTCAATTACTTTGTTGTCTCATGTGTCTGGGTCATTCACCCTATAAAGCCATAGTAAAGTTCATTCATGGACAAGGGAAGAGAACCCTCTTATTTTTACAAGAAACCTGTCATTTCTGCTGGGACAATACTGAGCAACATTTTGTAAACATGAAATTGTCAATCAATCAGCTGTTTCTGAAGTTTTTTTGCAATGCTTTTAGGTTAAATATGCTATATGCTTTTAGATTTACTTATTGTGTAATGTTAAGAGGCCTTTTGGTTATGTTTTCTCTATTCTCTGGCTTCTCAGCTCAGTTGGTTACTACCAACTACCTCTGCCTTCTGCACTGGAGGTTGTGGGTTTGATCCCCACCGAGAACAAATATTTGTTTGGTGAACACAGATGTTTGTTCTCTGTCTGGGTGTTATATAGTATTCTAAGAATGTATTTGCATTTAAAAAAATGAAGTATTATATCTGGTTCCCATAGTACAAGCTCTGCTTAGTTTGGGGCTAGGTAGTGTTGTGTGATTAATATCGTAGCCATGTAATAAGTATTTTTCAATCAATCAAACAATTTTTGTTGTGTTGTAATTCATGTCAACTTTTACAATGGGGTCATAACCTTGGCCAAGATTCTGCATTCAGGTCAATATCTACCTACTTTCATAAAAATTGCTGATTCTCACAGCATGCTAAAAAACTACAATACATTTTGACCTGATTTGATAAATGTTTTTGTATTGTACTATAGGTATTTACTCTTTTTAAATATGAAAGTTTTTACCTCAAGCATATTTATTGATAATGGATTTAGATTATGAAATGGATACAATTATTAACAGTCTTATGAATATTAAGTTAGAGCTTGTTATCCAGTCACTATGGTTTTAGTTATAACTATGATGGTGTTGCTAATTTATGGAACATAATACAAGACATTCTAACGAATATAATAGAAGAATCTAATAGTACTTTATTGCACACCAAAATAAGAGGTAAAAACAAGAACAAGGAGAAAGTCAAAGTCAATAATTTTTTATTCAGTACGATGCAAGAATCACTTTGAAACGTCTTAAAGCTAGGTGAGTCTAGGTGCCAGTTCCACGACGAAAAAAAGGGGTATAATGAATTTGCTTATCGCTTGAAGCGATTACTTCCAGACAACCTTTGGATGGATAGAAACATAGCACCTATAAATGATGACCTTGCAACCTGTCACATACGGAATTCACACGGCATAATATGGCTATGTGCCCAGAGAGCACTGGTGGTCTAGTGGTAGTGGCCCCGCCTTCCGATCCGAAGGTCGTGGGTTCGAATCCACTCGTGTACCAATGAGTTTTTCTGTCGAAAAATTTATGTGCACTATGCCATGTATGTACTCTCAAAACGGTGAAGGAAAACATCGTGAGGAAACCGGCGTGTTGTAGAACCTAAAAAAGTTCGAGCAACACGTGTCAAGGGTCACGCAAAAAGGGCCCACCAGCGGCCTACTTGCGGAAAAACCTGCCCGCACATCAAGTGCGCATGATAAAACTTGCCAAAACTTGCCATGGCTATGTGCCCAACATTACATCAAAAATTCCTTCTGACTGCTCATACAAAAAAAACTGTAGGAACCAAGCCGTAGTTGGTTGACTGTTATTGTGAGCTTGGTTGCGTGGAACTGGCACCTAGACTCACCTAGCTTTAAGACGTACTTATCACAAAGTGATCCTTGAATTTGATTCCTATTATACACATAAGCAATCTCCATATGTATAAGAGATCTGAGAGGATGCATAAACTTACTGTTTATGGATATTACACTTTTGTAATTCAGATATTTTTATGTATGTTCACTGAGTTCATGCTTCGTTGGCTTTGAGATTATTGCATCAAGGTACTTTTAAGAAAGGCACTCGTAAACATGCTGTTCAGTGGCAATTTCTAGCAGCAATTAAACATCACATTTACAAACCACATATCAGATTAAACCTATTGATCCCTTACATTTCACCATCTCTGAGTATCTGTTGGTGGAGCAAAATATTGTCTCCCTTGCTTTAGTCATATTTTAATCGGATAGGGAATATAAAAATGGTGAAATAACTTCAAATTTTCATTCAAACTCTTCTCTTCTTCCTAAATTTAAGAGCTTAGCTCTTGTCAGGGTTTAGATGCTATTTTCTTCAATTAATTCTTTCGAATGCGGCCTTCTTGACTTCCTTATACAACATGACAGTGACTTTTTCTTTTATCTGGCTCACATAACTTATTCTTGGCCTTGCGCTTTCCTGTTTTCTTTCAACCTTGCCTTTCAAAGCTGTCATGTTGTAGAAGATGTCCAAACATTCTTGATTTTGTTTAAAATTCTTACTTTTGTAAAATTATAGAACGAGAATTCGGAACCATCGTCTGTCAAGTCTCAACTAAGCCGCAAACATGGAATGCAAAGTCTTGGAAAAGTTCCTTCAACTAGGCGTCCACCGGCCAATCTACCTTCTTTGAAAACTGAAACTGGTCAAGACCCTAACACTAAGTAAGTGAACATTCATTGACTCATCTATTACCAATTCACATCAGGAAGTAACTAACTGGCTCGGTCTGTGACCTTGTTACCTGATTGATATGTCTACAAATGGTCAGATACTGACCTACCTACGTATTGAAGGTTGCTCTGTCCGGGCTACAGTGCCATATTAAATAGGCTACTTCAAAATATGAATATTAGTTTTGATAACATTTATTCTACATATTTCTATGTTGTAATACTAAGTAAACAATCAACCATTGGACATAGAAGTAATACTGAATTAAAGTATTGCTACTCGCATGGTTTGCTTCTCGAGTTCTTTTCTCTCCCATACCCAGAAATTGTGGAATGAGCTACCACCAGAGGTCTTTTTCCCTCAGCTATAACATGAATAGGTTCAAGAAAAATGTAAAAAAGTTCCTTCAGGGTAACGACAAGGGTTAAAGGGTTCCTTCAACGCAACGACAGCACCCTTGGTCTATGGGCGACGGTGACCGCTTACCACCAGGTGGGCCGTAAGCCCGTTTGTCTATCATTTGCATAAAAAAAATCCTATACTTGATTGAACTTATTTGACTCCAAAACAGCTGGAAGGAAGGAAAAAAAGAGTTCAAGTTATGTCAATATTGACTACATTACATATTCAAGTTTCATGTAAAACTTATGACCATGAATAAAAACTTCCAAGTTAATAACAGAGTGAAATTGTTTCAGCCCTATAACTGCCGTTGCTCCATCTGTATCTTCACCGCCAACAACATGTATCAATCCCCCAACTCAAGTAAGTACCTGCTTGGTGAAATGATAATCATCATCAGCCTGAAGAAGGCTAGTGCTCAACTCCTCTAGGTAGAACGATGCTGAGCTCTTTCCATCCAACAACTTATTTTAGTATACAACTAGCTAATATGGCCCACCTGATGTTAAGTTGTATCCATCTTATAAAAAACCTCGTAGATCACGCAAATCAGAAATGTGCCCTACGATGCAATGCCCTGCGTCCATCAACTTCTCACGAATTTTACAATGTCGTCCATCCATCTGGTGGGAAGGCATCCTTAGCGTAGTTTTCTATTCGTGGTTGCCATTCGAAAGCTTTTCGCAACAGTGTTCAGTTACTCGCGATATCACCTGACTTATGTCAGTTAATCATAGTATACCTACCAATAATTGACAGTTTGTATGTTTATTCATCTAGTCTAGTTATAATAGAAGATGATAATGAGTAAGCCCAATGACGAAAAAAAGCGCTGGAGGGAAGGCGCGGTCGGTTGCGACGAGAACCGTCGCTCTACGCTCCTTGCGTGCGTAGCGTGTCCGACCAAGCAGTTGCCCTGTGATACCAAGATTATGAGATCTGAGGGCTATTCAAAATCTATAAAAATACCATTGAAAATACCAAGGTGATATGAGACGATTCATTTTTTGTTCATTTTTGCCTTTCACTCAAAATGAAACTTGTGAACATCGAATGAAATAATATAGTCTAAGATCCCTAGAAGAAAGACCTTCACCGAGCTGGTTATTTAATGAAACGTATTTTATATATAATTAAACATGCCAATAAATATATTCTATATGGGTTGCCTATCAAATTTCAGTCCAGGATAATTATGATTAAATAATAATTAAAAAAAAAAAATTTTAACTTTCCACTGGTTTGTTTATTAAACAAATTCTATACCAATCGAAAGTATAGACCCCAGTATTTTTATTCAATAAACATACCGGTGCAAAATGCTAGTATCGATTTTCCTGTTTATACCTGGCTACCCGAGAGTTGTGACCGAAAAAAAATAGGCAACCTAACGTTTGCATATTCTATGGGGTCTATACTTTCGATTGGTATAGAATTTGTCTAATAAACAAACCGGTGGAAAGTTAAAAAAACTTTTTTTTTTTTTAATTATTAATTAATCATATCCTGGACTGAAATTTGATAGGCAATCCATATAGAATATATTTATTGGCATGTTTAATTAAATATAAAATACGTTTTATTAAATAACCAGCTCGGTGAAGGTCCTTCTTCTAGGGATCCTATACTAATAGTGAACATGGAATGAAAGATAAATGAACCATTCACTCGAGTGAACATTCATCCGAATGAACCATCTGATATCACCTTTACCAGACAATTCATATAATGTTCATTTTTGCCCTTCATTCGGCACCTTTCACTTGAAATAAAACAGATGAACATCGAATGAAATAATAGTGAACATGGAATGAAAGATAAATAAAACATTCACTCGAGTGAACCATCTGATATCACCTTTAGGGAATTTAATGGTTTGATTTTAGGTAGCGCCATTAGCATCGAGCGTCAGTGCTGCTGCGGCGGCTGGGCCCGGCGGCTGGGTGTCGCTGCCGCCGCCCTCTTCCCCGCACTTCCGCACAGAGTTCCCGTCGCTCGAGTCGGCTGCACAGCCCGCGCACCGCACAGATACTGCACAGCCACAGCCACAGCCACAACTGAGACCACAGAGTATGTTACATTCTCTATACTGAATCATTCTTGTATTTTTACTTCACTTTTAGCTTCATTTAAAAAGAAAGAAAATACATTTATTTGACATAATAATTGCTAATACATAGGTGCAGACGTTCACAGCATAATATACCTAACAGGTAATGAAACATAATTATGCCAAATAGGCCCCGACTCAGCTTTTTGCTGCCTGACAAGGTATCATCTACCACGCCAAGCAGCGCTGGTTACAGAAGGTGAAGGTGGTGGTGATATCCAGAAGGGAGTCCCAGTGCATTTACAACAATTCGTCTACCAAATGTTGTTTTCGTGAGAGCACGTGTCTCTTTTGAATGGAAAAGATACAACAACTCGTTTTGATTGTTTCTACGTAACGTATTTTTGCTGTCTAATATTTTCTCCCTGCAATAGAGAGAGACAAATAGGCGAAACGAAAATGACATTTCGCAGACGAAATGTTGTAAATGAAGTGGGACTTGCCCTTCTGATTTATCATAGTCACTCAGTGCTGTGAGTGACTATGATAAATAAGAAGAGATGTAATACCAAACCATCATCATTTTGATGTAAATCTTTTCTTTATTATCTTCCTCTCTGTGTGAGAAGCTCTCCAAACCTAAGCCTAACCAGGTTGGCGTAGTTAACTCACAGATTGAATAACTGTTGCAGCTCAATATCAGTTTGTTGTCTGTTCTTCAAAGCACTTAGATTCACCTAATCCTTGTGATTCGACTAAATGACAGTGACTTGGAGCTATCATCATCCCTAAACTTTTAGTTGCAAGTGTTGCATTTTTAAATGTGATTGATGTTGTACAGCCGAAGGCAGCTGGACATCCGGTGGCGCCACCGGCGTCGTCCGACAAGAATCAAATGCACCGCCCGCCGCCGCCGCGCCCGCGCCCGCGGCTACATCACAACAGACTCCCGCCTATCGTGCCATTCTGCCTTCGTTTGTATGTAAAACCTCTAGTTAGCGCGAATTCAATTTGATGAATGATTGTTGACTTTGAACCGGTCGAGACAATAGAAATTCTGTTGACTAGAATCGCCGCAATGAAAAGACTACGCCACCAAACCGTTCCTACGGATAACTGATTATTAGCCACCATTTAATCTTTTTGTTTTTGTGTACTCTCTCTGCGCCCGCTTGCAGCCTTGTTGTATAAGTCAACTCGTAATCGATATCGGCTTAATTTTTGACATTTGAAACCTAGCCTAGACTTCAACTGCCATCACCACCACTGAAATTCAAACCGAAATTCGTAAGCGGCGGTCCACGAAAATGTATCTGGTTTCGATAGTGAAGAACTAAAATGGTGACTTCGCCTATCAATTAATTAAAAGTGGCCTATGAGAAAAACAAAAAGGTTGGGAGCCTCTGGCCTAGGTTCTGATGATGTATTTATGTTTGTAGCTGGTGAAAGGTAGCACTGGAGGCGGGCTCGGGCTAGGCGGACTGGGCTCGCTGCGAGAGACGCGCACGCCGGTCGCTCCGCAGCCGCGGCCGCCGCGTCCGCCGCCCGCGCCGCGCGCCGTCGACATACTGACCGCGCGGCCCATCCTGCGCGACGACCAGATATCCTCGCTCGACGACATCGCCAGGGACGCGGGCTGGGCGCAGCACGACGATATTGATTACGAGTGAGTAACGCACACACCCCACTTCCCACACCCCACACAACGAACCCATCTAGTCCGCAATTCCCGCACACACCCCACACAACGAACCCATCTAGTCCGCAATTCCCGCACCCACCCCACACAACGAACCCATCTAGTCCGCAATTCCCGCACACACCCCACACAACGAACACATCAAGTCCGCAATTCCCAAGAAATGCTAGTGACCCTGCTTATAACTATTTCAATAGTTGAATTGGAAAGTTGTTCATACTCAGTTGTTATCACATTTAACCTAAATGGGATACTTTTTAGCCACCAGTTTGGATTTAAAACGGTAGGAACCAAGCCGTAGTTTGTTGCCTGTTTTCTAGGCTCGGTCGCGTGGAACTGGCACCTAGACTCACTTAGCTGTAAGACGTTTCAAAGTGATCCTCGTGATTCTATTGACTTTTGAATTTAATGAGCTATAAACTACCTAATTATAGACTTATTTTTAAAGCATTGTCTGCTCATCTAAACTAAAACTAGAATACGAAAATTCTTGGCAGAAAATAACGTAATTAGCATAATTTATGCTAATATGTCACTTTGTAGTCTTGCCAAATCCATTCTTTTCCAACAATCCCTTAAACTAGTAGAATTTTTTGTTTGAACGTTAAGATATTCAAATTTTATGTTTCAGCCAAAAACTGGACTTCTCAGATGGAGAGACGCCAAATAGGAAAAATATAAACCGCGGTAGTATTGAGAAGGAGCGCGGGGAACCGAAGGCAAGTCACGCGGGCGAGCCGGGTGATGAAGAACAGCTGTGGGCTGAACGCCGCCAGAAGCAGAGCGACGAGGTGGCGCTTGCCGTCGCACGCGCGCGTCAGAGGAAAGAGGAGGAACGGCGGCGCGAGGCTCGGGAACCCCCGCCCGCACAGCCGGCCAAGTCACAGGACTACCGCGACCACAGGGAGCGCGAACCCGAGCGAGAGCCCCGGGAGAGGGACCGTCTGGAGCAGCGTGACTCCCGAGACCGCATCGACGCACGCGACAGGGACCGAGACCGCACGGACAGGGACAAGGATCGCAGCGACACCCGCGACAGAGACAAGGATAACCGCTCGGATAACAGAGACCGCGATCGCAATGATAGAGAACGCTTCGACAACAGAGACCGAGACAATAGGGACAACAGAGACCGTGAACGTGACCGCGACCGCGATAAGGAGCCTCGAGACAGAGGCCGCAACGACAATAGGGACCGCCCGGACTCGGACAAGGACACGCGGCAGGACTCGCGACAGGACATCCGCGACCGAGACCGAGGCGACAACCGGGACCGCGCGGATCGGGAGCGGTTCGACAGGGAACGAGATCGCGGCGACAGAGAGCGAGACCGCTCGGACCGGGATCGGGACCGCACCGACAGAGACAGGGGCGAACGCGACCGCGACTTCCGGCCGTCCGACAGGGATCGCGAACGTGATCACAATCGTGACCGCGATCAGAATAACCCTGCGTTTTCCAAGAGCTTCCAAGCCAATATACCTCCCCGCTTCTTGAAACAACAACAAAATAGACAACAAGATGACCAACATAACAAAGGTTGGGCGTTCTCGGGCAAACCCGCACCTCGGCGGCAAGAGCCGCAACCTCCTCAAGCTTACACGAATGCGCCGCGGCACGCGCCTCACAATAACGGCCGCAGATCTTATTCTAGGTAAGTACTGCACAAATGGATGAGGCAATGATTTAGGTTTTTTATTTTTGTATTATTTGTACTAAACTGATGGATTTAACTTTTCTTTACAGAGACTTCTCAGACCGCGAAGACGAGTTTAGGAGAGATAAGGATGGATCTGGGCCTCAATGGCGTTCTGAAATGCAAGACTATGAAAAGTCTGGTAGGGAGTTAGACCGTTCAAACTCAAAAGAATCATATAAAGATTTCAACGAGTACAAAGGAAAAAATGAAATGGATAGGAAGTCATCCCTAGAACAAGCTATTGAACAGAGCAATAGATCTGCCGCTGACAAACTGAGCGAAGTTTTTGAAAGAAAAAGCATAGGAGTTGTTGAGCCATTTGTTACTACTGAATCTGCACCAAGTCTAGCTTCAGAGAAAAGCTATTCTCCTCCTGACAGTGTTTCACAGCGAGAATCATCAGAGAAAGAAATTGGCAAAGCATCTTGGGCAGAAGTAGCTCAAGAAGAAACTAACATTGTGAAACCACTAGAAAAAATATCGCCTCCTAGAGAAATTGAACTTAAAAAAGATCTTATTGCACCTAACTTTGATTCTAAACGAAACCTGCCGCCCCCCATTGCTGCCACCTCTCCTCCTCAAACCATGCCGTCAAACAACACTACCTATGCAAATGCTTTTCAAAATAAATTCAATAATACTCCAAATATTCCAGCACTGGGAGGAAACAATCAACAATTAACTCAAACTACCAGTCTGCCAATTACCCAGCAGCAAGTTAGCCAACCTGTAATACAGGCGTCTGCTTTTGAGCGGCAAACTGTCGCGAAACCTGTTGTTCAACCTCCATCAAATATAGCTGATTCGTTTGCAGCCTCTCAAATGCAAAAACAACAGCAACAGCTATCAGAACAACTTGCAAAGTTAAAATACTCCCAACAGTCTGATAAAGATGCATCTGAATCTGTGTTACCTTCTAAACTTAGCATAGATTCTCAAGGTATTGCTCTAAAAACTGTGGAAATCGCTGTGGAACCAGTCAAAATTATTCCAGACATGACAAAGCGTCTCGTCGATGATAAGAAACAAGAAGTACAGGGTATTCATGAGCCAAGCAGCAATAAAATTACACTCAAAGAACCCATCGAGCGAAAATCTAGTGGATCTGGGTCTGAGAAGAAAGGCAGAGGTTTTGGAGGCGGCGGAACTGGTTTTGCTGTTTACAATAACAGAGGTTGGGGATCGAGAGAATCTCGTGGGCGACGGTCGCATCGAAGCTCGCGCTCCAATAATAGAGCTAGTGAATCTGATGGCTCCACAGACGGGGCGCCAAACGTTGAACGTAAAGATCGTAGAAGAGCGCCACGCAGTCCTCGCGGGCCCAAGAAACAAGAAAGAAATGACGATGTCACCCGTGCTGCACCGATAGAACAGGGAATGCTTACCGCAGACGGATTGGAGAATAGAGAGCCGTTTGCACCCCGAGGACAGCCGTCCAGGCGCGGGCGAGGCGGCTTCCAGGGCACCGCGAGACCACCCGCACCGGCAAAGAGAGTCACAGGCTATGGACCTCCCAATACTAAAAGTCCCTTCAATCAAACCAATAAGGCTGCAAAAGAAAACGAAGAGGGCAAAGATAATTTGCCAATCGAAGAAAAAAGCAAAGGCAGGCCACGTCCTGGTTCACAGGCCACGGGTAGAGGGCGCGATAGAAGACCTAAAGGTCCAATAAGTGGCGAAGATGAAAATTGGGAAACTACGTCTGAACATTCCGAAGGCGGCGGAGGACGTCGCCGATCCGTTCCAGGGAGACTTTCTCAAAAGGGTCCAGGAGGTCGTAATCAAAACAATAGAAATAATCCCCGTAACAATAACCAAGGAGTCAAGAAAGATAATATAGGCGATAACAAGACTGCTGATGTAACAGAGGCTATGACTGATCTCAAGATATCCACTGCCAAGAAAGATGACGAAATTGCCGATGACGGTTTCCAAGAAGTTCGAAACAAGAAAAATTCCAAGGACACACGCGGGCCACCTGCAAAGGAAGAAAATCAACAAGCTGCAAAGCAGCAACCCAGGTCTCATTCTAACCAAGGCAATGGGCGAAATGGGTCGTCTAGCAGGAACTCCAGTGACAAGTCCAATCCGCGAGGACCGGCACCGGTTGCTAACAAAAATGGTCAATACGACCCGCGTCCTCGGCAAGCTAACTTAGCGCCTCGTTTTGTGAAGCAGAGGCAGAAGCAACAGCTAGGCATGGTGAGCGGCTACGGACCAGACACGGGTGCAGCGCCGCCACCGCCGGCGGTCAACGCCTGGGACAAACCTATAGCACAAACCCTCCGCGGTAATATCGAGGAACCTATGGAAGTCGCCGTCAACAAGTCCGCACAGTCGAGTCAGCGTAGTACGCCACTTGAAGCTCCTATCGAAATCAAACCGCTTGCGGCCACTTGCTCCATTCCCAGTGATAAAGCTGAAGTTTTAGATGGAACCACACCGCCAGTAGAGACTATAATATTCGAGAACACTAATTACAAGTCTGCTCCTTCGGAAGAAGCATTACAGCAGAAGTATCAAATCAACTCTAACATAGGCAAACCTCTCCAGCCTGAAGAAATGCCGTCCGAAATGGAAGCGCATGCGTTGGCATTCAACGGCGCCGATGTGAGGCGCCCTCGGTCCATTCAGGAACTTATCGGAGACAACGGTAGGTCGGTGAGCGATAGTGAACCGTCTCACGGCCTACAGATGTCCTTCGATACGACACAGAAAGCAGAAGACTCGTCTGATATGAAACTCGATTTCGCTTTCGACTCTGACCTCGGTCAACTCACGGAAGATAAATCGGCCAAGTCTCTCGGTATGCCGCGGGGTGTGCACATGAGTACTTCCAACACTATTTCCCCGCTGGCGGAAGATCTCAATTTAAAAATCGCCAGCGTGAAGAAAGTGTGGGAAATGCCTGCCGTAGCTGAAGGCACTGAAGACATGCAGTTTGCCGGGTTCGAAGAGCAAAACGCGGAGACTGGAGCGCCTCCCAACGTGTGCAAAGTGAAGCCGACGCAGCAGCTGCAATCGCCGCCGCCCCAGCATTACAACCACGTGGGCTACCAGGGAGGATACGGAGGTCTGTCCGTCCCCTCGCCGCCCGCTATGTTGTTCAACTCAACGCAACAACTTTTGGGCTCTTCGCAACAGTTGCCGCAGCAAGGCGGCTTATACGGAGCTTTCCTCGATCAGAGTCGTGGGCAATTCGGTGGATTCCCTGGAGCACCGTACGGTGCCGGATCTGGGGCACCTTACAACTATCAACCACCTCCTGACATGTTCCAGAGCCTTCCAAACCAATATCGGATGGTGCGTAATTTGAATTTCTAGACTTTTTGCTTAGAACATCTGTAGCAATTAATTAAATTATCTTGAAATTTCCAGGCAGCGACGGCCGGTGGTGGCGGCTTCGGCCAATCCGGTCAACTCGGCAATAACCCAAGCACCGTTCTTATATCAAGCACATCTAACTCGCTCATGTCGGCCACGGTCAAACCCTCTACGCAGCAGATTGGTGCCATCGGTAAGTAGTTAACGATACTCTTTTCTTATCTGCCCAATGCAATTCGAAAGTAGTTTAAAACTAAATAACACGTGGAAATCTGATTACCCCCTCAGTCTTTTAGAGACTTATAGCCGACCTATTCCTTCCTGTAGGAAGGCCATACGTCAAATTATAAGAGGTAGGCCCTTAGCTGTAGCTAAGCGTAAAGACGTGTACCTTTATAATGCAATCTGCTTATGTACGTAGGCAGCAAAGGCGGCGGCGTCGGTGGCGTCGGCGGCGTGGGCGGAGTGAGTGCGTACCAGCAGCAGTACCTGGGATACTCTGCGCCCGTGGGCGAGGCGCCGTACTCGCTGCCCGGCCTGCTGCCGCGGCCCGCGCCGCCGCAGAGCTCCTACTACTCGCCGTACCAGCCGGCCAGCGCGCCCGCTCCATCCTACCCGCTGCAGTTCACGCAGCAGCCGCAGACGGCCGCCTTCGGCTCGCAGTTCCTCTCCTCGCATCTCCAGGTCGCCGCCGCCGTACAACAGATGCAGGTAACCATACCACTACATTGTCATTGCTATACAAAATGTACAAGCGACCTGTGAACGTTTGAGCAACGGCAGCCTATGTTACAGCAGCAGCAGCAACAACAGCAACAGTACCGTGGTCCGATGCAGCAGCAGTACGCGCCGGCGCCGCCGCGGCAGGTCCCGCAGCAGCAGCTGAAGAGTCCGCTGCACGAGCACGCCAACGGGTTCGCGCCGCTATGCGACTCGGCCTCGCCCACGCCCAAGCAGCAGCAGCAGCAACAGCAGCAGCAAAACAAGCAACAGAAGCCGCCGCACTCGCCGCCGCAGCACAAGTACCACGCGCCGCCGCCGCACCCGCCGCCCGCGCTCACGCCGCACCAGCACCACCAGCAACAGGTACGGCCCCCGCCACGCTACTAGCAGCCGACCTCCACCGGACCACCCGAACACCCGGTGGACGGAGACGTGATGCTGACGCTTGTTTCGCAGATGGTGAGCGGCGGCTCGAACGGTCGATGCGGTGGCGGCGGCGGCGGAGGAGGCGGCGCGGGTCGCGGCGGCATGTCCGCGCCGCGCTACCCCGCGCCCATCCAGCGGCCGCACGCGCCCGCCATGCCGCTGTACCGGCACGCGCAGCCGCCGCCGCGCGCTCATCTCCAGCCGCCTCCGCGCCACGCGCTCTACTACCAGCACCACCAGCGCAGTTAGTACTAGCCTCCATCACATCACAGCACAAGGTGCCGCGCGAGCCTCGAGCGCGTCCGCCCGGCAAATGATGTATTATTGTACACAGACGGCGGCGGCGGCGGTGGCGGTGGCGGAGGCGGTGGCGGGGAGCGCGCGGCCGAGGCGTGCTCGCCGGCGGCGGCGGGCGGCGCCGACGACGGCGTCGAGCCGGCGGTGGCGGCCGACGCGCCGCCCGCCGCGACCCCCGACCTCAAGGCGGAGTGACGCCCGCGCGGCACGCACGCGCAGAGCTCGTACCCTCGTACGCCCGTCGTTGGCGCCGTCTATTAGGTTTTCGGTATTTAATTAAGACGTAAATTATGAAAGTGATTTAAGCTACTTAGATCGGGGCGTGGCCGCTAACGCGCGCCCCGGCAGCTACCCTTCGGCCCGGTCCGCGCCGCGCCGCCGCCGCTGACCGCCGACCGCGGGAGGCGTTCCGTTTGTATGTAAATAGATCGCTCGGACGGACGACGTCCTACTCTTTGACTGTTATGTTTAAGTATATTACGCGAACGGTCGTCGTCGGCCTCGTAGCGACCGCCCGCCCGCGAGTCGCGAGGACGCGCCTCCGTGACCGATGCTGCCTCGAAAACTCTCACTAGTGAATATAATGTAGAGACAGTTTTGCGGAACGATGTCGATGCAATATTAATAAAATAATAAATGTAATTTGGAGTTGATTCAAGCGAGTGGCGGTCGATGCGTCCGCGTATCGACGAGCCACCCGCAGGAACGTTTCATGTATCATAATCAATTACTATATGCGAATAAATTAAATAATGACCACAACGTTGTTTTTCTTCTCAATCCCTACTAATAAAGTAGTCTTCAGGCTTTACACTATCTATGTACCAAATTTCATTCAAATCGCTTTAAAAATGCCGATACTTCCATACAACTTTCAACCCTTATTTTCAACCCCTCACAACCCTTTTTTCGCAATAAAAAGTAGCCTATGTTCTTCCTCAGGCTCTACACTATCTGTGTACTAAATTTCATTTCAAACGGTTCAGTAGTATTGGCGGGAAAGCGTAACAGACAGACAGATATGTTTTTATCTTAGTAACTACTGTAATAGCAATAAAAAGTGGCGCCTCCGAGGCGGGCTAATCCACCCTAGTTGTCGACCCTCCATGTATCTGAAATGTTCGGTAGAGGATAAAAATTACTCACATTGGCATGTAGCCAAAATGGCCAAATGCATAAAGACTGCCTCAGATTTCGCCCTTGTATTTATTTCATCCCCAAGCTAACTAATTTCCTTTTGCTAAAACGATATGTAGGTACAGTTAGCAACAAAAGTAAAGATGACATTTTCTTATAAGCTAAGAACTGGTAACATCGCATCGGTTAGCAGATGGACGTATCTTTTTTTACTAGGTAAGGAACAAGCAAGCTGGATCACCTGATGTTATGCAGTACCAAAGCAAAGGCAAGTAACGCACGATACGAGCGTGCCCTGCGTTCCAAAAAAATAAGGCATAACTATATTGTGAAGCCTCATGTATTTTAGTTTCACCGGCACGCATCCTTCAAACCGAAATGTTCAAGACAATTTTTTTTTTATCAAAAGCGTTGTTTAAAGAAATACTTGGACTTTACAATTTTACAAGCCAGAAATGTTCATTTACTTTGTTTTTTTTTATATTTTGAATTCGGAACACGACGAATACGGACGATTTTAAATAGTTTAGTTGAGGCTCTAGTTTATTTTTTGCCCCAGGGTCTTTGGTTACATAGACCTAGTTACGGTTGTAGGCAATAAATATTGCACATCGGTCGGCTTTGTAGAGCGCTTACTCTTTCTGACGCACACTACGCTCTATGAAGCCGAAATTAGCCGATGTGCAATACTTATTGCCTACAACTGTACGCCAGTGCAAAAGAGCCCACGAATGTTGGAATCCATAACAAATACTTACACAAGGTAAACATCCACCCATTGTTTTTCAAATAATATGTTACTTATATTTTGAGAATCGTGTTATCGAATAGGTACAGTCCACATTACAATAATGTAGAAAGTAATATACCAACTTTTATCTAAATATATAAAACTCTTACGTTACTGACTGACTGACAATCAACGCTCAGCCTAAACCGTAAGTCCTAGAAACATGAAACTTGGAGGGTATGTTCCTTTTATAGCATAGGGGTGCACTAAGAAAGGAAATTGGAAAATTATTTCCCTTAGCGGAGAAAAAGAGGAAAAACTTTTAAAGGAAAAATCAACGGGGCGTAACGGCAACGGGGCAAGCGAAGCCGTGGGCGGCCACTAGTTCTACATAAAATAACAATGAAAGAGATAGTAGGTATACTATAACTACGTATTAAAAAAATGCACGAAACACGCTTCTCAAAGATCTATCCTTGATGAAGCTAATTTTGTAGGTACTGTGCACATACCGTCGGTCGCATTATCAGTGTGAGATTGCGGTCAAAGCAACCCTATAAAATGTATAAATAACAGCTGTTAGATACATCTACAGATCGTTGCAAACGGTCTAGACAGCCTCAACTGAAATCAATCAGTGCCCCATTCGGAAGCGTGCCCAAGATGCTGGCTGCATGTTGCAAGTATTTTAGAATCAACGATAAAATACATACTTATAAAATACAATATAACACCCAGACAGAGAACAAACATCAGTGTTCACCACACAAATATTTGTTCTCAGTGGGGATCGAACCCACGACCTACGGCTCAGAAGGCAGAGCTACTACCAACTGAGCTGAGAGGCCAGTCAAAGTAGTATTCTAGTGGTTCTTAGCCTGCAAAATTCAATTCCTTCTTTCACCAAAAGAGACAGAATGTTTCAGTTATTGAATAGGATTAAAGTTTCATGAAAGGTCAACAACCAGACGAGGGTGCAATGGCAGCTCTTTGTTTAGTTCAGTGCCTGAACCTGAAGCCTGACTCGGCTGGTCGTTTACCTCGAACTTGGGTAGTAATAGGTCTAACTTTACAGATTACGAGTTGGAGAAGATTTGCCTTATCTACAAAAAGGTCGTTGCTAATTTAAAGTTTTAGTTCAATGAAAGAATAGGTACACAGTACACAGCTCTGTTGGTAGTAGCTCTGCCTTCTATGCAGTAGGTCGTGGGTTCGATCCCCACCGAGTGTGTGGTGAACACAGATGTTTGTTCTCTGTCTGGCTGTTACATTGTAGGTATTCTACGTACCTACCTATGTATTTACAAAAAAAAGTAAATAAGTATTAAGTACATAATATCAACTATCTGGTTCCCATAGTTCAAGCTCTGCTTAATTTGGGGCTAGATAGTGTCGTGTGGATTGTCTAGAATATTTTCTATTAGTACCTAGTAGGTAGTGAGATATGGTACAGTCAGCAACGACATTTTGATTATTTTAATAACTAACAACCGGAACCTATTTCAAATTGAAGATTATGCAATGACTCAACCAACACAAGTTATAAGTACCTCAACCTACAATTCTTTATTCTGGTAACAAGAACAGTAACATCTTGTTCCTGTACAAGTGTAAAACATGCACATAGTTGACGATCTACTTACATCCTACCGGTTAAAGTACTTACAGGAACTGAGGTACAGGCAAGCAGACAAAGAGAAGGCTTGTTGTTTTGTTCACGGCTAGTGAATCACAGTCAGCGCAGTCAGGCCGCCTCGACGGTCGTCCGCCCCGCCATCCAATACAACAGTCAGTCACAGTCAGTTCACCTCACTTCGCGCAGCGCGGCTGGCAAGTGTAGTGCACCGTAGCGCTGACAAAATAAAACTCGTGAAACTTTCACTTTGTTGTAAACAAACATTACGACTGTATACATCTTCCAGAAAGCAGTTTTGTACATCTCATCATTGCAGAAAAGTTATATTTTTGTGTCTGTACTTTTAGTTGTGTCGAAATTCATAGTAGCCGATTGGATTTGGACAAAGCAGAGCTATTTGTGCAAGGGATTAATGAGATGATTGCATTGTGCAAGTGCTAGCAGTAAGGAACCACTCGTCGCCTCGTCATCATTAGTGCATTTAGTGCACTTCAACATGGGGAAAGACTACGGTGAGTTACCTACACAGCAATAATAGCTCATTGGTATGGTTGGTAGGTAATTGATTGTTACGGTACCCTACCTACCTTATTGAAAAAGTTAAGTAATAAGTACCTACCTGACTATGACTACGTACATATTAACTCTACTGGCTTTATTTTAAAACGTAGTCTAAAGATGTTTTTATCAATTTGTCAGAAAGTTTAATAACTAACCTTTAAGCATACATTTTACCGCATAGAATAAGTGAAAATTTAAAAATATGAATTAAAATTCAAAAGTTTCAACTCGCGCTAAAAGGCTGACTACTCTACTAGGTGCTCTATCCTACCTACAATTTGAGCCTATGGTTAATACCTAACTACTATAGGTACCTACCTACCATTAGAAACCTGGTGCCCATTAAACCTAGCACTTAGGTAAGTACCTACTTTTTATCATATGCCTACATTTTGGAATAAGACCGTAAATCGAAAATTACGTAGGTTAGGTAGGTTCCCACAGAACTATATAATTCTGTATACTTATACAGAAAATGTATAATTATAATTAACCTAGGTACTCGCTAGGCGAGATTTGGATCCGATTGGTTATAATATACTGCATCCTCGTATAAAAGGTAAGGTAGTGGGTTCAAATTCCATACTCGATATGAACCATAGGTCCCATACTGATTAGTCTACAATCTACATAATGATTATTTGTATTGTTTTCCAGTTAACCTTAAACATGACATATTTTTGTGACTAAGTTTGACTCGGTTTACCAGCAACAGTAAAGTAAATCGCTCCCGTAAGTCTTAGGCCGGGCATTATGTTATCAGAAAACGTCTAACAGAAAATTTTCTAATGCAGAAATCAGAAATATTTATGATCCCACGCTAAGTGGAGTTATCACAACAGGTCAACAGGTTTCCTTCTTCCACTCACCTCTATCATTCGTCATCTCAGTGTGGTGAGCACTGCTAATTGCTAGTTCAAGCTAATGCTTAGCAAGTAGCGAGTGCAATCTAATTGCTTATCCAATCAAGAAAATGGTTCGGTCGGTCAATTTTCTTACTGTATGCGGGGTCTAGTACAAAATATGTGACGAGGGCTTTCTGGTGCGGTGCAGAAACTTAGCCGACGTTCTTTGCTGCTAACTAAGCGCATTAAAACGAAATTGAATTAAATTAAATTATCTACTACAGAAGATAAGTACTTAGGGTGTTATTAATAATCCTGGCGCAACGCTGGAGTAGTTAAATCGTGTTTTGTCACATTTGTTCGAGTTGACAATTGCATGTCAATGCAAGAGACAAAACACGGATCAACTAGTCCAACGTTGCGCCAGGATTATTAAAAATTACTGAACTTATCATCAACATCGCGAGCACCCTTGGTATCTTGCGTGCTTGGAGGAATTAGAAATTTCTAATTCCTCCAAGCTTGCGTGCAATCCGATTGCACACAGTTCAGCAAATATAAAAAAAAAAAAATCCTACACGTTTTACTATTTCAAAGTGCTTAAAGCTTGAGTAAATTTGACAAAGTTACAAGGTACAGGTTTTAATGGTATCATCTACTAACGGTTTCCTATTGTACATACCTACATGTTTTAAACCGCTAAAGGAAACTCCCCAAAATAAAGCGATTTCAAAATAAATGTGGGTTTACCCTATTAGGTACTAACCAGTATCAACCTACCTATTATACTTAGTTTTGCGAACCGAATGTGTCCGAGGAATATTATCAAAATCTGTATTAAATGACATGATGTATGTTATGTAGGTACTGAAATTACAAGGATAATTATTTTATAAGTACCATTTTTACACCAAAATTAATAATGTTTTTGTAGGTAGGTAATGATGTAGTCAAGGAAGGTAGATATTATTAGATCATTCCATATCGCTAATGTTTTTTTCCGGGAACCAGAACAATAAAATGCAAAAACCTGTGTAAATTAAGACAATCAAAACTCATTTTAAACTTTTGATTTTCAAACGTATACACTAGGATAAGTAAAGTACCTACCGAGTTATTCGGTTAGCTAAAGTTTTTAACTAATAGTAATACATATTCGTATTCGATGAAATTACGATTCGGCCCATAACTAGTACCTAGTAGGTACTATGTAGATAGCTTCGAGGCTAAGTTTTATTGTTTAATTCTCACAACAAATACATATTAGTTTATTGGTACCTTAGGGCAGGGAATATTCTTAATTCTGCGATTGATAGATACTTATCTTATTTTATGTATTAAATAGTTTAAGTGGTCACAATGTAGCAACCGTTCTAATTAATTAAATAAATAATAAATTTCTACGTACTAAACGACACAGTTAGGATGTAACCACAGATGAAGCACGCACGCATATAATCCACTTCATGTTTACTCTTGACTTGAAGGTGCCTACATTGTTTGTAGGTAGGAGTAGGAGTAGGTACCTATGTCACTTTATCATTCTCCGAACAAAACCACAACGAAAAGCCACTGTCCACATAAAACGAACTACTGACTCATAGTCGTCCTTTGTCACTAATTAGAGGAATGAGGACATAAATAATCTGAAAGTAAACCTCCCGCAGAGTGAAAGAAACAGAAGGGCAAGTCCCTCTTAATTTACAACATTTCGTTTCGCCCATTTGTCTCTCTTCTATGGTATGGAGTAAAGATGAGACAGCAAAAATACGTTATGTAGAAACGATCGAAACGAGTTTGTCTCATCAATTTTCAGACACAGACGTCGTGCTCACACGAAAAGATGTTTGGTAGACGAAATGTGGTAGCAAAAATCCGACTTCGGGTACAGATATCGGGACCACGGAGTTTTTGCTATTATAATTATTCTGTCGGAGCGAGCTGGCGATTGCATGTATTTATTTGGTTCATAGACACATAGTACAAGCTCTCCTTAACTTGGGGCTAGGCTAGTGTTGTGTGGATTGTCTACAATATTTATAATTATTTATTTTATCTACCTAAGAGTCTCTTTACTAATGAATCCGGGTACACAATCTACTTTGGCATTGTCACGGCCCTGAAACAAATTCAAAAAGAAAATAGATAAGTAACAAAATACAAGCAGGTATGTAGTGTATGTACATAGTAACTACCACAGACAAAACAGATGATACGTATCTATTGTTTCTTCTACTGGATAACCGACTTTGTTGCTGCTGGTTTATTTGTCTTTCGTGTGCACTAACTGGCTCTAAGCTATAAGATGACTTGATCAAATGCGTAACTCGTAATTATGTAAATTAAATAGGCATCATTATATCGCCCGGATTGTTGCAATAAGGCCTTGCTCGCTTTACAACATTCCGAGGTAAATAAAGTACGTCAGCGTGAAAATAAAATCATATTCGGACTAAATTTCAAATGTGTACATAAGTATAGAAGAAAAAAGCTATTATTTGTTGTGTTTTTTTTATCAAACCCGAACGTGTGCGAGTCGGACTCGCACTTGGCCGCTTTTTTTTAAATTGTATATTGTGTTGTGATGGCAAGAACCAAGGTCACCGACATAGATCGTAGAATTAGTAAGTTGAACCGAAGTTGAAATTGCAATGGGCAGGTCATATAGCTCGAAGAACCGACCACCGTTGGGGAATAAAGGTTCTCGAATGGTGACCACGAACCGGAAGACGAAACGTAGGGCGCCCACCCACCAGATGTTACCGACGACATTGTTAAGATCGCAGGCAGTCGGTGGATGGAAAGGGCTCAGAATCGTTCTTCCTGGAAATGTGTAGGGGAGGCCTAATGTCCAGCAGTGGACATCTTCAGTCTGATGATGATGTTTATGACTAGCAATAATAAACTGCAGATTATTCCATGGTAATTTGGCAATTTCGTCCATGGTGGTTGGTTGAAAAACCCGAAATTTCGGGTTTTCCTGTTTATACCAAACCAAAATAACAGGTGTCATAGCCTAAAAATAATGGACCGCACTCTAGTCATTAGCAAATGATAACAAGTTCCCATTTACCTGTTAGTTTTTTAATTATTTTGCACAAAAGTATTTCCTATAATATTGTAGCCCATTTTCCTTACAAATTGAGTTCAACTGCGTTTGGTAGGCAAGGCAGGCGGTAGTTGGTCTAGGTAGGTACACTTCAATGCTGGTGAAGTGAGTCATAAAACTGTCTATTTGGCAATAGGTTCCAAGGTCATTTTCATTTGTTACCATCTTAAATTATGTTGTCCCAGCACTAGATAAATATTCGTTAAATTACCTACAAAAAAATGCGAAAGTTACGATGTTCAGATGTTTGTGGCCCAATCACGCCTTATTAAGGGGGTACGATTTGCATCCAAACTTAATTTACACAACTATGGGCGAATAAAGTATTAATGTACACTGAAATAGCTGTAATAGGCTTTTACAGTGGTTCTTATTACCGGCCAGTTATATAAAGTTGGAGTGTCAGCCGTTGGTCGTGGCAGTCCGGGCTTCAGAAAAAGAACTAACAGACTTTTACGTCTATTTTGAAACAGTGATGTACAAAATTGACTCTATGCTAAAAGCTAGTACCCGTTAGAAAGAATGACGAAAAAATTACGCTAGTCTAATCTATACTTCTAAACTAATATTATAAAGAGGAAACATTTGTATTTTTGTATGTAACGAATAAACTCAAAAACTAGTGGACCCATTTCAAAACTCGGTCAACATTAGAACGTTACATTATTCCTCAGTAACATACTAGGCTATATTGATTACTAGCGACTTGCCCCGGCTTTGCACGGACATAAAAATAAGGTGAAATATATGATGACGACGGATGAATTATTTTTTTAGCCGTGCTAAGCTGGGGCGGATCGCCAGTTTACTACATGTTTACTGCTTGGGAAAGCCTGTGTGTCTGTCCTAAGCAAAGCACTTCATCGTCCTGTATACATATAAAATCATGACTGAAAAAACCCTGTATATTTACATACGTAGGTATAAATCATCTAAGGTACAAAATGATTTTCTAGAACATAGGACGACTAGGGCTCGTATTCTGAAACAGCGCTTGAGTCTGAGTCGAGCCTCAAGCATAGATTTTATGACAGTTCTCCATTGAAAAGTGTCAAAAATCTGTGCTTGAGGCTCGACTCAGACCTAAGCACTGTTTCAGAATACGGGCCTTAATCTGAAAACAATAATCAAAATTAGACATGTATTGTTCGCACACAAATCGAATCGTCCGCGACCAAACTCTCTCTCATAGAAATAAATTGTGTAATTTCGCGTGTATTTGGGGCGCGAGCGCGGATTCTCTACCACGACAATTACTAATCTACCATCCGAGCAAGACGTAAATAAAGCTACCGTCACCGATGTCGGTCTTTCATAGCTGGCTAAAGCGTCGTTCATGTGCAGAGATATGCCCTTGGTTTTTATTGCCACACCACATACGATACATACATACATTTTGTAGTACGAAAATCTATTTACCGATACCACGAACATAAAGAGGATCGAAAAATTATTACTGGACGTAAATCTGTAGGTTCAAATCTTACTCATTACGTAGCAGAAGCAGAAGGCAGTTTATTATTATGCCGAAGAAGACACTATTGAAACACAGATTACAAACTAGTAAATGTATGGACTGTAATAATTATGTAACAGTGTAAAATGAAAATCATTTTTAGTTTGAATTCGGTGTGTAATTTTAAAAATGAGTTCGATTCCGGAAATGTTGAACTGGGCATTATATAGTTCACTAAAGTTACAGAGATTTACATACAAAAGACATCAACGCGCTCGCAATAATACCCAAGCCATTGCAAAGCTTTATAATATTGTAAGAGTACTTATACCTACCTATTGTACAGGGGCGCAGCTATCGCAGTATCTGCCGTATAAATTTAACGGGGCCCCCGGGCCACGGGTGCGTTAGCAATAATTTATAAAACCTTCCCAAATATTTTTTTAAACTGATAAGAAATTACCTAAGATCTTCGATGGGACGTGAACACTTGTCAGACCTGCCACTATTGTCCATAGAGGCAGAAACTTTAGAAAAACTAAAATCATCATCAGGTATAAATGATTTAATATAACAGTTTGCAGAAAAAAAGGCAAGGAGTGTAAATTTAATTTGAATTGTTGAATAAATATTTATTTTATGCAAAAATTTTTTTTCTTTTGTGAGAAATCAAAACAATGGTAACTAGCAGTTGGTCATATCAAACTAAAAGAAACGAACTCAAATATCCACGCGGACGAAGTCGCGCAGTCATTTTCAAAAAAGTTGTACATTGTTACACAAAATAGTGGTCACCAATTCAATTAAAAATAAAAAAATAATTGGGGGTTTTACAAAGGCAAAAATTAGTTAGTGTCGTTGCTTGGACTTCGTTTTATAAATCTAATGCAGTATTTAACTTGATTTTTGTTATTTACTATGTCAAAATCAAAACAAAAGAATATGCTAATTTCTCTCTCAGTACAAAAATGAGGTTGGTCACTTCGGTTCTTACGAGTTCAACGTATGAATTAATACTCCTATCTTCAAAATATTACTAAATTGTGTAATTAATACGTCAGTTAAGATGTTTTTCTATTTATAAACGATAATTAAATTATTATAACATTAAAAATAAATAATTAAATCAAATTAAAAGATGTGGTCACAGTTTTCATTCTTTTGTGTAACGGAATTTGTAACGGTTCTTATCAAAAATATTTTGCGTGTCGTGAACGCATCCATAATTTTTCAAACCTTGCAACACTGCACGGAGCTACCAACCTAACAAAACGAAGCGTAGCCATTGTAGTTTATCTGGCATTCAACAAAACATAGTGGTGCTGGTGTTTGGTATAAAAATTTGTAAGGACTGTGTAACGTGATATTTTGGTAAGTTTTAGTGAAAATCATATACATTTTACTGCATTGTATAGTTTTATTCAGTAGTTATATGGTAAAGATGATAGTTTGCAATAAAAGACGGTATATTTTTTTTTATGAATTTTTTGTTGTGTTTTCACTTTGATTTTTCGTTCCAATGTGTAACAATAATCCGTTACACATCTTTTGTGTGACGTGACGTCATAGGTAAAGCTGCATTTACAAAGTATGAAATAACTACTTTAATTTGGGGCTAATAATGTTGTGTGATGTGATGATAATTATTATTATTATTATATATATATAATTGGGTTATTTTTAGGTGATGATAAATAATGGCGCCTATGACTCCAGCAGAACGTCAAAAAAAATATAGGGAGAGACTAAAAAATGGAGATCCAGAAAAACTAGAAAGATTAAAAAAAGAAAATGCTGAGAGAACAAAAAGAAACTATAAAAAAATTAAAGAGTTACCTAAAAATGTACAAGAAGAAAATCGAAAGAAATGGCGACTGCAAAAGAAAAAACAGAAACAAGTTCCTAAAATACATCGTATTACAGAAGAAAAAGATAAACGCAAAATAAGATACGTATTATCAAAGGAAAATTCTATGTTGACAGCCAAAGTGCAGTACTTGCAACACATTATAAGGAAACAACGCAGAAACATATATTTTTTCAAAAACAAATTGGAAAACATGCAAATGCGGATAGATAACTTGGAAAAAGCCTCTGAAGAAGATGTCACTGAAAATCTGGATAGAGAAGCATCAACACCAATGTCTAAAACGAATGCTTTCATAGTAGAAAATAACATTCCTGCATCAGATAAAGATAAAGTACGGAAGGTTGTATTTGAAGGCTATGTTCTAAAAGAATCCTTGTCACAGCAGTACAAAAAAGCAGAATCAAAATCCGAGAAAGATGTGTTGAAGAACGTGGTAAACAATGATATTGTAAAAAAATATAAATTAAAGACTGAATTGGGAACACTATGTACAGGACTGAGAGGAAGATTAAGACAAAAACAAATAATTATTAGAAAGAAAAGATTGAAAATGATGAGTGAGGTAGAATGTTTTCTAGAAAGAGACGATAATAGTAGATTGACTGCTGGAAAAAGAGAAACAAGGACTTACAAAAAAGATAAAAGACAAATCAGATATTTGTTAAATTCTCTACAAAACCTGCATAAGAAGTATAAACAAGAGGGTGGTCAGGCTTCTTATACAACATTCACCAGATATAAGCCGTTTTATATACTGGATCCTACCATTACGCAAAGGAACACATGTGCATGTGTAAGGCATGCTAATCTGACATTTTTGGCTCAAAAATTAAAGATTCTTGGGATTCTTGCAACCAATGATCTGGATAAGTTGGTTTCAGACATTGTTTGTGATAAGTTAAATGAGAAATGCATGTACAGCAAATGTAATGCTTGTGAAAATAAGATGGTTTCTATTGACTTGACAAACATAAATAAAGATGTGATTGTTACTTGGAATGCCTGGGTGACTAAAACACACGAGTACATGAAAAGTAATAACCAAGTAAATGAAAGGAAAATGACAAAGAGAACTACTAAGGACGTAATAAGCGACACAATTGAAACTCTAATAAAATCATTTATTGATCAACTCCAAAAATTCAAAAAACATTACTACAATATATACCATGCGAACAAAATGTACCAAAAATGTAAAGAAACCCTAACGGAAACTGAATGCATAATTCACTGCGATTTCTCCGAAAACTATCTTTGCAAATCTAACGAAGAAGTACAAGCAACTCATTTTGGCGCATCCAAGCAACAGTTCACATTGCACACTGGAGTAATGTATTACAAATATGAACAGGAGCTGCAAGAGAAGTCGTTTTGCACTATTTCGCCTAATAACAAACACGATCCTTCGGCTATATGGGCACATTTAACACCTATTTTGGAATACATAAGAAAATCTTTACGGAATGTTAATACAATCCACTTTTTTTCCGATGGGCCTACAACCCAGTACAGACAAAAAGGAAATTTTTTTCTGATGTCTAAATTCATAAATAAACTTGGGTTTAAGAAATCGACTTGGTCATTCTTCGAATCAGCCCACGGAAAAGGTGCTGCAGACGGAATAGGTGGTGCAGTCAAACGAAATTTAGACAAGAAAGTTTGTTATGGCGAAGACATTGTGAACGCAAAAAGTGCTTATGATATTCTAAGTAAATGCCAGACAAAAATTATGTATTTTTACATATCTGACGAAAATATACAGGCTGTGGAACAAGAAGTTAATTTTAAAGAGTTAGTTCCAGTACCGCAAACAATGGAATTGCATCAAGTTATTACGACGGGTCAAGTTGAAGTTGTACAATATAGAAAACTAAGTTGTTTTTGTACAGAGAACTTATGCGAATGTTATGGGCTACAACAGCACAACTTAAAGTATAAAAAACAAAAGCGAAAACTTGAGGACGGAAAAACAGACCACATTGAAAAAGAGTACATCAAGAAAAAACGTCCTAACAAACCATCCAAGCGTATATCCATATTACGAGCAGACGACAGTGATACTACTAGCGTAGAGTCCAATATAACCTTCGCAGAATCAAATGACAGTGTTTGGAATATTGACGACGAAATTGATTTGAATGACAATGACTTCAATGAGGAAATCACTGGAAATATCAATGCCATTGACAAAACAGAAAAATCTGTTCACAGTGAAGGCAAAAAAGTAACTCTTTTATCAGATATAAAAAATACTCCAGAGAACCGAAGATACTTTAATCTGAAAGATTATCAGCTAACACTTCATAGAGTAGATAAAATATCCAAAGAAAACTATGGTCATAATATTTCAATTACATCAGACGAACACAAGATAAACGAAAGCAAAGAAATAAATACAAATCAAGAAGTAAAAACTACGAGGGAAACTACAGTGGAAGAATTTATAGATGGAGAACATGAGTTTCTAAGGGAAAATTACATTATAATAAACGAAAAAAAATATGCTAAAAAAGAATTTAAGACTGAAGATCGAAAAGAAGATAGAAATAAAAATAATATTCCAAGTACATCGGGTGAAAACAAGAAAAATCTAAATGAAAACAAAGACATAAATACAAATCAAGAAGTAAAAACTACAGTGGGAGAAATTATAGATAAAGAACATGAGTCTACTGGAGAATATGAAACTATAACAAATGATGAAAGCTATGCTAATAGGAAATGTGAGACTGAAGAGCGAAACGAAGATCGTACTTCGATCTTCGTAAATAACAAAGAGTATTATTATAATGTGCATGACAGTGTCTTAGTTAGGTACTACGAAAAAAAAACATGGATATATTATATTGGTTTTATACAAGATGTTCAAACAAAAACAGATAATATATACTATACAGTACGATTTTTAAAAACTGTCAAAAAGCCCCATCTGAAATTTATACATACAAAAAATGATAAAGACACAGTTCCAAAGGAATGTATCGTAAAGACAGTTGATTTAAGTATTGGTACCAATTGTTTTATGTTAAAAAATGATAGTGATCTCATTTATTTTAGTAAATAACTTAAAAATTATGATTGCATTAGAAAACCAGATAATAATATAACAAAAAGAATTATCAAATTTTGTGTTTGGAATTTAGACTTCTAAAATTCATTTTTGGCCGTTGTTTTTTTTTGTTTATTGAAGAATGTTATGTTTACCTATGTATCATAGTATTTTGTTACGTGATTAAAATTTTTGATTTTTTTATGATAAAAATAAGACACGTTTTTTAAATGAAAATTTTTGTAAGACTTTTATAATTCAATTTGATTTTTTTTTGTTTTAAAGAAGCTATTTTTGTTAATTTTGATATAGTATTTTTAATTATTGATTAATCATCAGATCTCAGATCATTACCAGTTCGAGTAAGAACTAAGAATGTGTCGAATGTTAAAGTTTTTGAAGAACCGTTTTTGTTTTACTTTCTAGCAATTTTTGATCTCTTTCATGATAAAAGCATTACCTAGGTATTACCAAATACTGTGTATAACATAGTGTTGGATTTGTGTTCAAGATATTCTTTTAACTACCTGCTCCGTGACTTTTACAGTTTTTTTCTTATAAAAACTATTTTTCATAATTATGATTGTTTGCCAGTTTGTAGTAAAATGTTAAAACTTAAAGATTAAGTATTCATTAAGAAATAAAGAAATTATAATATTTTGTAAACTGAATTTTCGTTGTACCTGCCTAGATCCTACCTAATTTTATAGGTAAAATAAAATCATTATGAACGGTTCTTTATTATTATTTTGTGTAACATTTTTCTTTTGTGTAACAATTCCTTTGTGTTTATTTTGTGTCACAATGTACAACTTTTTTGAAAATGACTCGGTATCAATCAGCTAGTTGTATTATAATCTCATAGGGCACTGTGACATACTCTTTATCCAACAAGCGATACACTCACAAGGTTATGGTAGTATGTGATGTGACGCTACAGAGTTCGCCGGTCTATGAAGATTTCCAAACGCGCTGTTGAACATTAAATAAAATATCTTTGTCCTTCAAATCAGTTTGCAAGACTAGTGCGAGTGGGTTTTGTTTCCAAATAGTGTTACACCTAGATTTGAATTATCTGGTAAAACCGACCAAGCTAAATCCATTTGATCAATTCAGTGAATTCTTCAGTCTCTATAAACCTGTTTTATGCTAGGTAAAATTATCTCCGCCAGGATAAATACGCTACTATTGTATTGTGCTGTCTAGCGATTAGTAGCTAGGTAATAAACACTTCGCAAGTCCGGTATCTAATTACATTAAAAAAAACACGCACAGCACACAAATAATTGATGATAAGCAATACCTGTTATAAATGATGGGAAAAAAATAAGAATCAGATAATATTATTTGACTAAGCATAATGTTTAGACATAACAGAAACTGATTCACTGAAGTAGGTATAGGTGTTATTACTTCTTCATAACGTGTCACTGGTTCTTTCTAAAAAGGGTGGTGAAAGAATTTCAAGTGCTCCTAAGAGAGGCTTCTTTACTTAAGTTATTAATAAAAAAAAAGGACTTGCGCAGTAATTACATGCAAAGTTTTTAGAAAAAAATACGACTTCGTCGTATACAGCAAACGAGTTTCTATAATATTTTTGCACCATACCTACTTGCGATAGGCCAACGCTAGTTTTCTTATTAAATACCAACATGCAATAATAAAGTTATTTTTAAGTGAGTATACATATCCCTCAAAATAATATATGAACAGGTGTTTATCTAACACTACTGCTGCATGCAGTGTTTTCTTTTATTTACATAAAGAACAAGTAAACAGTCAATTTTCAAATCCAGTGGGCTTTTTGCCAAAATATTTTATTTACGTAAATATTGTTTTGGGTAGGTTAGTAAATAAATATTTCTTGGCTTTTTTAACTTGGGAAATTCATCGCTTGGTCTAAAATGTTTCAACCACACAATCATTGCATCAGCATAAAATTTTGTAAACCTACATAAGCTAAGATTTCTCAAAATTATTCATCCGAAGGATTACCTACCTTGAAAACGGTGTTATCAATAAACGCGATAAGAGCCCAACTCTTTTACCGATTACTTCCAGTTCCGACAGGGTTTTGTATCATAACATTATAACCTAACACTAACGCTAGGAATACCAAAAATAATTAAAATGGTATAAATGTGGTGATAGTGCGAAAATAACCTAAAGATGGGTGGTTGCGGCGACGACTGCTGCGTCCCTCTTAAAGAATCTCGTAAGTTTTATCTTCTTCTTAAATTTAAGAGCTTAGATCTTGTCGAGGTTTTGATGCAGTTTTCTCTAGTTAAGTCTTTCGAATGTGGCCTCCTTGACTTTCTTATACGACATGGCAGTGATCTTTTCTTTTATCTGGCTCACGTACCTAACTTATATTCTTGGCTAAAAATTTATCATGAGGAATCGTAAATTATTTATGATTATTATATAACGTGGAAAAAATATACTTGGACGTAAGTTTATATAAACTTTAACCCCCTCATTGATAATGCCGGTCATTATTAGCGGCTCGCTAAAAATCTCATGTCACTGACATGTCAATAAATAGAGATGGCAACAGACTTATCGGTCTGCTAAGCTAAATGACTGCTTTAGGACCATTATTAATATGATCAAGCTATTACGCGTTTGAGTATTATTTTTACCACCTATGGTCAGTACAAATGCTTGTAATGGAAATTACACTCTTCATAACCACATTATTAATACCGGTTCGGCACATCAATAACCAGTGAATTGCTATCTTTGTGAATCAATCCACTTAGGTAAAGCTGTTATAACTAATAAATAGGTAAAACAAGTCATGATAAACTTTACTGTAGATAAAGTTGTGAGAGTACGTGATGACTAATTATAATAATAACATCACAAGAAGCTCTCGCTGGAAGGTTGGCTCAAGCGTCAGAGGCAGAAGGCGGTGATCCTGGACACGGCACGCATTTCTCGGAGGTTCCTCAGTCTGCAGCCTTGACCACCGGTAGCTTGGGCACTGTTGGTGGCGCACTAATTTTACAGTTATTAAAATAATGTTTTTTTTTTATATCTGCATAATAATACCAACCATAATAAGATCAACCTAGCCGTTTTCAGCTACAGTGACTTGGCTATCAGACATTTAACTAAGTAAGGCTCTGTTTTGCCCTTAGGTATATGCATTTAGAGATGAATCATTAGTGTGTTATGTCTGGCGTGAACGCAAGAATTGTAAAAGATAATGATAGACGAGCAGGGTCGGACTGGGCCGGAAGGGCCCGGGTGGCTGACCACGAGAAAAAATCGAAAAATGGGTGCCTCGGGCCCTGAGCCTCCCATTTTTCTAATTTTTCTAATTTATTTTTCTATAATTGTATGAACGAACTATCTGATCTAGTTTCACATTTAAGTCGCAAGAGCTGGGACCTAGCCTGCGTGGGCCTCCTATCCTATAGTTGCCGAAAGCCCCACAAGCCAGATCCGTGGGGGGCGGCAAATGTATTCCTAAGATGTTTATTTTTTTTGGTCTAAGAACATGTTGAATGTGGAAATAAATAAATGAAATTGAAATGCCATTTCGACTATAATGGCCAGTCCGACGCTGGATGAGGAGTCTGGTTCCCGTGGTGCAGACGGGTATTAAGTCTGACATTTTCATAAACGTTAATCCGAAAACCAGCGGGGCGTCTGCTAGGCACTTCAATATGTTATAGACACGCGTAAACATAGGTTTGACGTATTTCTCTTTGGTTCCAGGGGAGCCCATGCGGTATGACGCGACATTCAACGGGCCCATTCACAATCGATCCTGTACCGACATACTATGGCTGATTCTGTTTATACTGTTCCTCGGCGTATGGGCATTTGTGGGATTTTACAGTAAGTGTTTAAATTATAGGAACCATACAAACAGATTTTTACCATTTAATGCGATTAAAGCACATAAATGTAGGTACACTGAAATAATTGTCGCTGGCTTTCATATTGGTGTTTCTTTACGACAAAACTAGGTATATTTAGTTGAAAAAAATTGTAGATTAACAGTAATAATAATAAAAATGCATTTATTATATTTTACAAAGTTATGACATTTATTAATACATAATGGTGAAGTCCTCGCAAATAATAAAAATAAGTGCATCCCTAAGTTCCATGTTATTCCTTTTACTCTACGGTTTTTTTCAACTTAATCAAGTTTGCCGTTAATAAAATATAGAAAAACTAGCTGCCTGTCCCGGCTTCGCACGGGTGGACATTTATTTTTTAAACACATAAATATAGCCTATGTTACCTACTCAAGGTGAACCTACGTCCAGCAGTGGACTGATATCAATTGATGATGATGATGAACATTGTACAACGTTTAGGAGCACTATTTTCTAGAACATTTTGTCCAAATTTATATAGAATTCAGAACCGTTTGCAAGGGTATATTTGAGTATTCTAGATAATTCTGGATTACTAACGTTTGGGTGGGAGCATTCCGGATGCTAACCGACTTTAAATTTGACTATTCCAGATCATTCTAGTATAGAAAAATATATGACAGTAAAAAATAAATAACAGTTATTTCAGTGTACAATTATACTCTAATCGCCCATAAATTGTAAAACTTAAGACAGTTTTAATGCTATGATAATAATCATTTCTCCAGGCATGAAAAACGGAGACATTGACAGATTAGTAGCGCCAATGGACTCGAAAGGTAAAAGATGCGGTTTGGACTCCGGACTGGAGGATAAGAAGTATCTAGTCTTCTTCGATATTGTCAAGTGCCTAGCACCAGGCTCGCCCATAACCGGGTGCCCTACAAAACAGGTATATACCTACTTCTTATCAAAAACTTTAACATTCAACACATACACACACACACTCATTAACATTGTCTAGGGATATTCAACATTTTGAAGATTTTTACAAAAACTGATAATAATTGATTAAGAAACTAGGTAGGTAAGTAGGACAAAAATCTTTATTTTGTGTTGTTTATTAATAACAATAAAATATAACTGTTTAATACTTATTACTTAATAATAAAAATTAAAGTAGGAACGAAACCTCGAAAAATCAGAAAATCTATTCGAAATGGAATATCCCTAGACAATGTTGATGTGTGTAGGTACCTTACCTACATACCTTGTAAGCCAGAGAGTCAGCGATAAAATCATTTTATCATTACTCATACTCTGAAAGTAGGTCTGAAGTTGCCTGAGGGGCCTAATAGAAAGTAAAACTTTCAGCCCTAGGGAGAATCGCTTTCTACTGACAGCTGTCAAATTATAAAAAAAAACAAGTTCTATTTCATTCAACCATGTTCCAACTTTCTAAAGTCTTTCTAACTGCAAGGAGGTCGTTGAACCAAATTCCAACGTTTTATTCAGCAAGTAGGTTGGAAACCCATTACAACGGTAAGAAGTTTAAAAAGTCTAATTAGAGCGCAATGTAAAATTTTAATTTTAATAACATAAAGATAGTATTAAATAAATAATATATCTTCTAAATTACTTGATTAATATATAGCTTCAACTATTTATTTAAAATTACATAAATTTGAGCAAACAATTTACCATTTTTTAAATTATGAAAATGAAAGTAATGGCTGAATAATTCTGGCGAGCCGTAGCCGAAGGCCCGCCAGAGAAAAAGAAAGAAAAAACCGGGAAGGCGGCAATTCAATCTTCATTTTCACTAATTTTTCTTTCATGTTTTTATTTTTACTTTCCTTGTATTCGTAATGAAAAGCACAGTGTTTACCTCGGATGAAAGTCTTTTAAGTCCCTCAAGCTCCATTGGCGCCCTCGCTACGCTCTGGCGCCAAACCCGTCTCGGGACTCAAAAAACGTGACTTTCAACATTCGGGTAACAATGTACTATTAAAACTAATATACTTATGGCCTTACTTATAAAAATATGTCAAAAGATAAATAGTGCTTTAACTATTGCCATCTCTTACTCACTGGGTAATGTAATGACAAACAGTGACAGGGCTAACTTTTAGCAATGATTAAATTTAAATTGCGTTTATAAGTAGGGCTGTTAATGCCAAATTTATATCAATCCAGCAATACTTTTGGAAAGATTAATACAAAGGCTAATTACTTATTACCAGTAAACACTAAAACCATGTTTGTTTCACAGGTTTGCGTCAATAAATGCCCAGATAAAACCATATCATTTGACTTACTGGACGAATCATCGTTTTTAAGGTTGAAATCGAATATGGTGTGCGATTATGGCATTAACGTTGACACCCTGACGCAGGGACAAGCTAAACAGCATATAAATGATAGTATGTGTGCGAAATATGTTATAAAAAGTCAACCAGGTAAGATCATACAATATTTTTTTAGATTTCGTGAGTGCTCAATTTGAAACATACTAAAAAAATCCAATCGAAACTAATCCTTGTGATGCGATGTCGTTGAGTGGCATGCATGTTTGTGTGACTGAGGTTCGATGTGAAACTACAATATATAAAACTACCGCAGTGCTATTCCGGTGCATTGGCGATCTATCCACCATCCAATGCAAGGAATCGTCGAAGGTACAGTCGCAATGGACGCAGACCAATGACGGAAGCTGTGTGAGGCATCCGAAAGAGGCTCAGAAGTCTCTATTGAACAGCGCCACAGCCCTCGACTCGTACGTGGGCTGGATCGCCGCTAGTTGGGTCACGTACTTCACAAACAACGAGCGAGAAACCCATATTGTATGTACTGGGGAGCGGATCGAACCTGTAGACGCTACCATCACAGCATGTCTTCTTACTAATGACTAATGCCAGCAATCCATCAGCACTTCTTCCTTTTACTGTCATGTCATGTGCACGATGCAATTCAAAATTAATAATATCACTATATCTCTACCAACTAACCTGGTGATGTCGGTGCGAGCAGTGTTCGGGCGGTGCTTCCTGAACGTGACAGAGGCGCTCAAAATGCCAGATTTCGTGAAGTTGGATCTACCTCAGATCTTCGAAAAGATCCAAGAGTTGGTGCAGTTTCAGGAGGTAGATAGCATGCACTTTGTAATTTGTTTAGAATGTAACTGAGTGGCATGACCAGTGCCATTGAACTCTGAGTCAGTAAACATTATGTCGTTTTTAAATTATAACAATATTACTACGTACAAACTACAAATAAACAAGCAAGCAAATAAACTGGTGATGCCACTAGTTTCATTCATAGTAAGCACGTTTTTATAACGCTTTTATTAGCTTCACCTGTATGTATGTATGTAACCGACCTCTTTGAGCTCGATTTTGTCCTACTTTGAACGATCAGATTTGATTCAAACTATGCACACCTGTCAAAGGTCGATGACAATGCAATAATATGAAAAAAAAAAAAACTTAAAAGTAAAAAATAAATTATAGTTTAAAAAAACAAAAAAAAACGCTTTTTTAACTAATTGAACTAAAAAGTTAAAAATAAAACTGTAATAATCAATTGAAAAATTTATATTATTGTACAAAAAAAGCGTGGGGTGCTTGATTTTGATTGTTGTTAATATTTTATCAATAGTTTATTATATCTGAAGTTATTATAAAAAGCACCCCACGCTTTTTTGTACAATAATATAAATTTTTCAATTGATTATTACAGTTTTATTTTTAACTTTTTAGTTCAATTAGTTATAAAAGCGTTTTTTTTTAGTTTTTTTAACTATAATTTATTTTTTACTTTTAAGTTTTTCTTTTTTATAATAATTGCTTGAATACTCTATCTAGTAAAGTAATATAAATAGATAATGGTTAATGATTTTTAGCTAAGTAAAACATAGTAGACTTAAATGTTGATATAGATCTAGGGCACTGCTGGGCTTCCCCACATTTCTAGTCGAGTGGGTAAAGATACGGTAGATAGTGATATTACTAAACAAGTACAGCCAGCTTAAAAAAGGTAAACTAATGATCGAACAAAGTTTTATACTATTTTATTAACGAGATTACAATTTCTACGACTTACCAAGCTGTACAAAAGCCTAACAAATACGTAATGCTAGCTGGAATGAAAGTGGAGTGAAGCAAGGTTTATACCTGTTTTGCGAGAGACTGGTTCCTGAGATAGGTTTAATAATCCTGTAAAAATAACTCAAGCTCGCTCTTTCGTACATTGTTATCCATTTCAACTAGCCTATGACTTAGATTTTTGTTATGTTTCTTTAATTCTACTAATTTTGATTAATCAGAACCACAATCAGAACCATGTCATATAGGTACATTACTGATATTGTACCCCGACCAGACACAAACAACCCACCTAATCAGAATAATTCTGAAGCGTCAGTTTAAAAGGCGTAGATGACGTCAACACTCCCTGTTTCACAATTGAGCACTAAGGCCCATACTCAGAAACAGGGCTTGAGTCTGAGTCGAGCCTCAAGCAGATTTTTGATATTTTTAAATGGAGAACTGTCAAAAAATCTATATTATTGGGATCCGTTTTCTGTCATTTTGGGAAGTCACACAGCTTTTTTATTTTAATTGTATTTCTGGTGTTATTTTGAGCTCTAATGTGTAATTTCAGTGGTATTTTAACCAACATTACTTGAGGTCTTAGCTCAAAATGTGAGCAGTTTGAATGAAAGTGTGTTATGTGATATCCGTGATATCCTGATTTGATCGATAATGTTTCCGATGGTTTTGAAAGAAAACAGCCACCTTTTTTTTCAAAGCCAATTAGGGCGTTCCTATATCTTAGGCAGGCTATCACAACCAAAATAACAAGTTATCAATTGGCAATTGGCATGCCGGAAATAAACAATGCAGGATTATATTAATGGGTGCACCAGTAGGTTCACTGACTTGCTACTTTCCACTCAAGCATTTAACCAACAACGGGTACAATCAATACCGTCTTTACCATAAGGGCACACGGGGCCAGTGCCCAGGGCCCCCATTCTCTGGGGGCCCCGAAGGACCGACAATTTCTCTAACACATAAATTCTCAAAAAAAAATTGTCGAGCACACTACATTTTTTTCACAATACAAGGCATATACTACGCCATTATATCCTACTGTATTTGATTACCTATAAATGGTAAAGTATAACACTTAGAAAATAAATGTTATATTTGCTGTTATTACTTTCCAAAAGGGCCCAAAATTCTTGTGTGCCCAAGGGCCCCTGCCTAGTTTAAGACGGCCTTGGGTACAATCCTCACTAAAGAACATCAGGATGATGATTTTATGAAATGAGCATTAAAGCTAATTACAGTAGAGCTAATTTTCATGTGCAGGTGGTAGAAATACTAATACTAATTAGTATAATCTGATAAGTGATAACAGTAACCCAACTGCAAATATTTTTATGAATAACAGCGTTGCACTCAGGGTTGGGCAGTAGGTATTTGAATAACTTGTAATATTACGTAATAGAAATACAAAAAAAAATACAAAAGTGTAATTTGTAATTCGTATTTCAAATGGTACATACGCAGAGGTATTTTTTAAGTATTTCAAATACTTGCGGCTCCAAAATACATTTTAAAATTAAAATACATTTACATACATACATACATAAAATCACGCCTTATTCCCATGGGGGAATAAGGAGTAATAACAAAAAATCTAATTTTTACTGAAAAATACATTTAACCCTCATTTAGCGATCGTGAATGAGTGTGAGTGCGAGGCGATAATATAATGATGGTAAAGCAGCTTAGAGTTGACAACACTGCGCCTGTTATGTATACTGCTCGCTATGACTGTACGTCAAAATTGGCCAGAACACACAAAAAAATAACGTCTTATTGTCAACGTATTCAGTAATTTTTATTTTGTATTTCAATTAAAAATAACTAAAATACCATATTTTGTATTTAATATGTCAAATACTACTACTACTACTATTTAGAGATATTTTCGATTTCGTATTTTAATTACTTGCGATATTACTTGGAAGTATTTTGCCCAACCCTGGTTGTACTATGCATGCTGCACCAGCGCAGTTTATACAGATGTGCGATAAGAACAAACAAATAAGTCAGCAAATAACCACGGACTATCAAAACTTTGTCTACAACTAAATGAAGGGTGAAGTGGGTGTGCTTATGAATGATAGGCACAGCTAAATAAATAATGACATCAGAGGTATCTGCTGTGAAAATATTGTTTCGACTACGGCGAATATAAATTCATGCTTCAAACAACTACACACAGTCCCTTTTACTCCCTATCCTTGATTATGCTGACACCTGCTATCCCGATCTCACTGAAAAACACCTCGACAAACTTGAGCGCCTTCAAAATGTGTGTATTCGATTTATATTTGGCTTACGTAAGTATGACCATGTCTCTGAATTTCGTACTAAACTCAAGTGGTTACCCATCCGCCTTCGCAGGAATAGTCATATTCTCACTCTTCTTTACGGTATTCTATTTAATCCATCCACTCCTCTCTATCTCAAGGAACGCTTTGAGTATCTCCATCTGTCAAATCCTCGCTCGCTGCGCTCTTCTAAGACCCTCCAACTCAAGACACCTGTTCATAATTCTACCTTCCTGAAATACTCCTTCACTATCCAAGCTGTCCGTCTCTGGAATTCTCTCCCTTCCCATATCAGATTTGCTAAATCACTCCCTATTTTCAAGAAGCTTTTGTTCAATCACTTTTTACCAGTCTAGTATTTATGTCAGTCATATATATATTTATTTTCTGTATATTATTTATTTATGTAGGTATATCATATTTATATATGTATTATACATATAAATATATATATATATATACTATATATATATGTATATTATTGTTAGGTGTATTGTATATATGTATGTATGTATTAATACTATATTGTGTGTACATTATACTTGTTGTTTTTATCTACACCATCGTCTTCTATCGTTCTTTTCAAGTCCAGTCCATCCCAAGGTTGTCTGGAAGAGATCGCTTTTAGTGATAAGACCGCCCATTGTATTCCACTCTGATGTTTTTCTGTATTTCTTTGTTAATTTTATGTGGTGTACAATAAAGTATTTTCTATCTATCTATCTAACTACACTTTCAAGTGTAGTCAAAGTGCCAGAGTCAGAGGGGCCTCTGAGTTGAATTAGTTTGAGTTTGGGGGCCCCGGGGCACTCCCCCGTCTAGGCTAGACCTCCGGTAGCTACGCCACTGCAACCAACCTAAAACGTTGCATTATGAAGTGTGCTATCCTACCTTACCTAGTTTAATATTGTGTGCGGGTAAACCGCAATAAACAGTTGGTTCGTTGACTTGCGCCTTTTACTCACGAGCTCCTTATATTACTATTTAAATCCCACTTGAATCTGTACCCATCATGAGCACATCCCTACCCTTATTTGCTGACCATAACCTGATTTTTCTGAGCAGCTGTCTGCGCAAATAGTACAAGACCTGGTGCAGTCCCGCTGGTATCTGCTGGGTGCTCTGGTAGCTGTGGTGGCCCTCTGCTTTATGTACATCGTGATGCTGCGATGGGTGGTGGTGGTGGTGGTCTGGGGTTCCATCACTGGCCTTCTTGCTTTACTCGGCTTCGGTACGTATATCGACTCACACTATCATAATTAAATTGAACACGCTTTTTAATACAGTCCGATACATTCTTAGTTTTTTAAAGACAGTCTGATACATTCTTAGGCCCGTATTCTGAAACAGTGCTTAGGTCTGAGTCGAGCCTCAAGCACAGATTTTTGACACTTTTCAATGGAGAACTGTCATAAAATCTATGCTTGAGGCTCGACTCAGACTCAAGCGCTGTTTCGGAATACGGGCCTTAGTGATGTTTACCGAACTCAGGAATATACATCACAAACTTTTTTGTTTTTATACAACCAGCTGATGGAACAATCATATGGCCCACCTGAAGTTACGTGGTAACCATTGCTTCGTAGGTCACGCACTTCAGAAACGTGCCCTACGATGCATTGCCCTGCTGCATCTACTGAGGCATACAGCTGTTCAGCCTCACGTGCCAGTAATTTCACCGGCACCCCACACCCTTCAAACCCAAAAATGCTGCTTCACGCCAGAAATAAGCATGTTGGGAGTGGTATAGGCCGAACGCGCCCTTCACAGAGCTCTACTACTTCTAAAAGTACTTACTAGTACATAGTCGGTACTCCAACTGAATTTATTGATTCCTATTATAGGAGAACATTTTAAAGCCTCATTTACATTTAGCATTAAAACTTGGCTCCAACTTAGCCTTGGTGTATCAAGTAGCAGTTGATTGTATTAATTTGGTTGAGTATGAAGCAAAATATCGCATGTAGCACGATTTTTTGCTTGATCTTAATTAAATTAGTAGGTACATCCATAATAAACTAATGGCCTTCATGAGCCTCAGAAATACTCAAAATATAAATAAGCAAATCTTACGGGCATACTTCTAACAATAAAAAACATGGGTTAATTCTAAACAAATAATTACAAAATGTAAAAAGTACAAAAGAAACAGTTGAGCTTTCTATTGAGGCCCCACACCGTTGGCGGCATTGCCACGCTGAATAGCAAAATATAGAAAATTAATTCTTCTAATAGTAGTTAAATGAAACTTTTTTTTTTCAGCGCTGTTCTTGTGCTACAAAAACTACGTATACTTCAGAGACAACCCCGTTCAGATGATACAGACTACGAACATGAAGGGGTACATGCAAATGCTGTTCAGCAAACACCAGACGTGGCTCGCAATTGTTATTATTGTGGCCGTTGTCCTGTGTTTCCTGCTCTTAATGGTTATATTCCTGAGGGCGAGAATTACGCTGGCCATAGCGCTGATAAAAGAAGGCAGCAAGTAAGTACCTGATCCATTGAAAGATGCGAATAACAGCTTAACTAACAAACTTTATGCTTACGCTTATTTTATTTCTTTTGTTAGTTGCTTTTTCACTTATCTGCTTTTATCAACGCACAAACATCATAAATCTTTTTTCCAAAACTTTGATGCCTCTGGTATTGCAGGCGTCCGCTACCATAGGCTACCGCTTCCCATCAGGTGGGCCGTATGCTTGTTTGTCAACTTAGTTGCATAAAAAAAAAGCTGACCATAATTTTATAACCCGAACAAATCAAAAAGGTTATAAATCTTCAATATTATGTATCTAAATTGCCGTTTAAAAGTCTGCTTAATTAAATATTTTTAATTTATACACCCATCTTTACCACTTACTTCTTGCGTTAATTGGATGTTTTCAAGAAAAGAGTGAATAGGTATCTTCTAGGTAAGCGTGCTACATCGTCGACCGCATCATCACTTAACAGCAGGTGAGATAGCGGTCAAACGCAAGCCTATAAATTGTAAAAAAAAAAAAACTTCTATAAGTACCATTGTGTGCTAGATCTTCTAAAATATTAGTCCTTGGCACTTTTCGTCATAAACAGCAGGCAGTCAAAATGTTTCTAAACACATAATACCAGTAGGTCTAGGTACAGCAGCCTTGATCAGCCTACACATTTGTATACTTAGTAGGTACGTGCTGACGATGATGGTAAAATTTCTTTCTAGAGCGGTATATGCAATCAAATCCACGGTATTCTTCCCAATATTCCCGTGGATCCTACAATGCGGTGTGATCGCATACGGCGTGGTGGTGTTTATGTACATCGTATCCATCGGAGATCCAGCCTTCAAGGTCGTCGACTTGAAGAATGATACTGACTGCACTTGCATGCTATACAAAGAGGTAAGGCTTGGTCGCGTGGAACTGGCACCAGACTCACCTAGCTTTAAGCCGTTTCAAAGTGATTCTTGCAATCCAACTGAATAAATACACGTTTAATTTTGTTTTTTTTTATTTCGCGTGGAACATTTCCATTCAATCACTTTACAAAACGTTTCAAAGTGATGCTTCTTCAGAGACTTCCGAGTTAAAGAGAAGATTCTGAGTCATTTTTATGATGTGTCAAAAGTTAAGAGCCGAGTAGGATTTGAACCCGCGACCTTCGCCTTGGTACAGGGCTGCCCTGACCGCTGCACCATCGCATCCTAAACATACCTACTCCACTAATAACTCAATAACTCTAAGGGACTTTAGCAGGCCTAGGCAGGTAGGTCTTCAGGGACTCCCAACGGAAAACCAGAATCTCAGGATTTTTTTTATTGAAAGTAACAAAAGACGATCAGATAATCTTAGCGCGTGTGGTGGCTTCAAAGGTCGGTCGCGGAGTATTTATGCAGGGTTGACTAAGGAGACCACACAGGGACTGTTATAATTTGTTTGTGTTTTCCTTAAGTGTAGACTGTAGACCCAATAAAAAAATGCTGAAACCATGTTTGGGCTGCAGTTCTAAATGACTTTATCTTTGCCAGGATAATGTTCCGTGTGATCTGATATCGTTTGCAACCACCTGCCACAGAACGGGAAGCATTCGTGCTTGCGACAAAGCTAGCTGCCACTTTACGGGTCTCGACAGTCCAACCAGTGCAGTGTGGCTTCATCGTAAGTTTATCATTGGTTCTATAAACGTCAACTAGCAGCGAGGCCCGGCGTTGCACGGGAATTTGATTAGTCGAGATCATTCTGGAATGTGTTTGTAATTTGTAAACAAATCCTTATGCGATAGAAAAGGATAGACATAAAAAAGTCCCTACGTGTTAGAAAAGGATAGACATAGATTTCGACTTTTGCCCCCTTACAACTCACTTCAACCCCTTCCGTCCAAACTCTCTCACTCACAGTAGCGGACCGAGAGGTGTCTACCAGCACAGCGGGGAGATCCTAGTTGGCGGTGATAGACAAAACCCTGGGCATACCTACGCATAAAGCTTAGATTTTATAACAGACTTTTATATTTCCCTCACATTAATATTATAGTAATGTTACTTTTATGGAAAGGTTTCTCTACAGCCACATCAGCCACCAATCATTTTCAATGATAATTGATTGTGTTTATTTTCATCCCCACGCACCTTTCCAGTTGTGAACCTACTGGGGTTCTTCTGGATGATGTTCTTTGTCAGCGGAGTGGCGGACATGATGCTGGCAAGTACCTTCTCCACGTGGTACTGGACGTTCAAGAAGAAAGATCTGCCCTTCTTCACTCTCACTTCAGGCATCTCCAGAACTTTCAGGTATATTTGCAGTTTGAAATGTAAGGTACATTCAGTTTTAAATTAACATCAAACTTACTAGTACTTATCAAAACCTACAGGGCCGTATTCAGAAATAGCGCTTCAAGCATAGATTTATCTATCGGCTTGACTTGTTGAATCGATATGAAGCTCGTAGGGAAAAAGTATTGAAACGTATAGATAGAAGTATGTATTTGGAATGATGAGGAACGTTCAAAATGTTTTGAAAATTTTTACTGATTTTCATCTTGTTGGGAGTTTATGCACATTCACTCTTTTTTTTTGGTCTAGACTAGAGTCTAGATTGACCGAACTATACGGGCCTAAATTATCTTAATTAAGTTTTACCATACAATAAATTGTAATTTTCCAGTATTTGAGTTAGTTTCTTCTGTTTCAAGGTATCACCTGGGTACGGTGGCGCTAGGATCTCTGATCATCGCGATAGTGCGCGTCATCAGAGTGATCCTCGAGTACATCGACCAAAAGATAAAAAAGTTCGATAACGCATTCACGCGATGCATCATGTGCTTCTGCAAATGCTTCTGTTGGTGCTTGGAGAATTTCCTCAAGTTCATCAACAAGAACGCGTATATAATGTGTGCGGTGCACGGCAAAAGCTTCTGTGCGAGCGCGAGAGATGCTTTCTCTCTGCTCATGAGGAATATTATAAGAGTCGTCGTTTTGGACAAGGTAAAACATATTTATGTTTAGTTTTTGAAGTTTTTATGACAAACGGGTTAACGGCCCACCTGATGAGTATTAAACTACTTGGCGGCAGAAATTACAGTAAAAATATGCCTAGGTTTTTTTTATCTGTAAGTAATATTTTCGAGATTCACATAGAAATTTCATCAAAATCGTTTTAATAGTTTGGCCATGAAGTCGGTTTCTCAAGACTTTTAAACTTGTATTCTAACAAACTAGACATTATAGTCTAGTAATAGGTACGTTGTTGGTACCATTGGACTGGGAAATTGGCGTCACGAATTACTTAACTTGTTTCAATAGGCATGCCCATTACTATCGCCTGCGTCAATATTGCGATTAAAGTTCCATCTAAATGGAGCGAAACACGCATTTACGATCCATAGCAAATACAGGCGCAAATAAAAAAGCAAGATAACATTTTATGTTCTTATGTCTTCTGGTACCGTCTTACGCTTCATTATTTACTAAAGTGGTCTGTCTGTACTCACCTGTATCAAGTACTGTAGCAAGCGAAGTTCCTATTCACTATCTCATGTTTATTACGTCAGCATTCAGTTTTGTTGCAATCGTTCATTGTCAAAGTTGAAGAAGTTTTGTTTAAATTAGAATAGAATAGAATAGAATAGAAATAATTTATTTTGCGTCAACTTAAAAATAAAAGGTACAGGTACAACTTAGATTACATGACGGCAAAAAAGGTAAACCACTCAGCATTTGCTACAAGGGCACGGTAACCCTTGTAGCGCTGGTTTTCAGTGGCACCATAAAATAATTTTAATAACTAACGCTAAATAATAATAATAAACCTAACACGAAATAAAACAATATTTGTTACCCAAAAACACACAGAAATATCAATCAATAATAGTCTCTTTATAAAACAAGAACACAACAGTTTGTATTAAATTAAATTTGAAAAACAATCAAATGTTTTAACAAAAATTAACAGTCCAAAATTATACAGTCTTCTCAACCAAATACAAATAACACCTTAACTAAGTCTAAAAGAGCAAACATCAGAATAAGAACGACCACTTCATAGTACAGATTTTTGTAGATTCAACAGGTATTTCTTTAGAGATTTCTTGAAAGAGCAAACGGTAATTCGTTTTCTATTGCAATCGGAGCTCAAAATAATGTCAAAACTGACAGATATGACTAGGTTTTGATTGCAACCAAAGGTACGCAATCACTGCACCGCTAGATCGGTTTAGGAACAAGACTATTGAAAGCCAATTTATTAATTGTTACGATTAATTTTCAGGTGACAGACTTCATATTCTTCCTGTCGAAGATGCTAATAACTATTGGAGTTGGCATCGGAGTGTACTATCTTCTGGAATGGAACTTGGTGTACGAAGTGACGCACGGCGAACGGTTACACTACAACTACGTTCCCGCTATCATTCTCAGCATCGCCACTTACCTCGTCTGCACGATATTCTTCAACGTGTACTCCATGGCTGTGGATACGTTGTTCCTTTGTTTCTGTAAGTATCTTCCTTCTGGACTATTTATCCGGCGTTCATATCGGCAAAATAATAATATAAGTTAAAAAAAACTTGAAAACCTCAAACTGTCAAATTGCTCCCGACCCGCTTAGAAGCATCCAGCTCGTCCCTCCGTCTCATGCGAGGTCTGTTTGCCACGACGCCCCGTCTCGCGAGTCAGGGCACCACTCGGTAGTGGTTTTGGCTCACAGGTTTTGCATTTTGCAAACTGGGAATTTAATTTACTTAGTTGTGTCACTGACAACAGCTGACCACCTCATATTTTTATAATTTACCAAAATATCTTATTTACCTATTCGCAGTACAGAAAATAGGTATTAGTGCACTAGATTACCGTATTAACGAATTGTAGAATTCCATTTGACGATTTTTTTTCTTATTTCAGTGGAAGACTGCGAGAGGAACGACGGGTCTCCGGAAAAGCCTTACTTCATGTCTAAGAACCTCATGAAAATACTAGGCAAGAAAAACAAAAAGTAAAATGTGCCAATTGCCAATGATATCGTCTTCTGATCCCCATTAGTATTACATATTATATTATATCAAGCTTAGAGGGGCTATCTATCGTGTATGTGGGGATCAAAGGTCTTGAGGCTGTTTTGTTTCGTTATCATCTTTCTAAGAGTTGTGAAATTAATTAGTGTAATGTTCCTTTACTAAGGTTGGAGAAATTTAACATAGCTCAATCATTGTGTTGTCTGTCCGCCTTTTTCAACCCCCATAGCTTAAGAAGCAGATTACCGTCAAACAACGTCTATCTGTAGCTGTAGTAATGTCAATTAGCAAACAAATGTCAAAAAGACTAGGTAGTCTTGGAAAATAATATTAAAAAGGTTCAGCAATATATATATATAGGTATCTTCTAGGTGAGCGCGCTACACCGATCGCATCATCACTTAACATCAGGTGAGATTGCGGTCAAGCGCTACCCTATAAATTGTAAAAAAAAAAAAAAAAAAATATTATTAAGATCCTAAAGATTTTCTACCAAAAAAAGTATGGTTGTCAGCTTCTTAAATAAGTAAGGAGCTTTTATTAAGAAGCCATTATGGTTAGGGGACACTATTAACGCTCGTCATTGTCTCTTGACCAATTTGTGAAAAGTGATTGTCACAAAGAATCTAGATTCTAATCTACACATCTACACAATCAAAGCATTTGTATTTCACTTTACATTTTTTATAGGTTTGGTATACCTTCTTTTTATAAACTGTATTTTAAGATAGTTTTTATTTAACATAATAACTAACAATAATTATCATGCCAAATGTATTAAAAGTAAGACTTGTTATCTTTAAATAGTATAAGAATGACTTTTTTATATGAAACTTTAAGGTTATTCGATTTCCATACAAATTGTTGGGATTTATGCCCATAAATGGTAAAAACTGTTTGTAAATTTTGAAATAACGTAGTAAGCTTTTATAATTTTCTTTATTTACAGCAAACTATATAAAGTTGAAGAAAACTGTAGATTAAACTATATAAAGACCAATGTCAACCGTTATTTCAGTGAACAATTTTGATCTTGTCGCCCATAAATGGTGAAATAAATTTGTATGGTAATCCTACCACCTTAAATCAATTTATACCGACAGTGTTCCTTTGAATTGTGCTAATCTGGTTACCAGAGATAAAAAACTACCTGTTAATTTTTGTAATTGAATAAATGTGATGAAAAGAAAATTATTAAATATTATCTTGTAAGAATCCAATTGTTTTATTGTATAAGTAGATTTACCTAGCTTTAAGACCACAGAATACAGAAAAGAGTAGAAAGGCGATCATGCGCCGTTTGTATGGTAACCTCTGTCGCCACTTTTACATTTACACTGTTTTATTTAAAACTAGCGGACGCCCGCGGCTTCGCTCGCCCCTTACCTCCTTGCCATTACGCTCCGTTAATTTTTCTTTTAAAAGTTTTCCTCTTTTTCTCCGCTTAGGGAAATCATTTTCCAATTTCCTTTTTTAGTGCACCCCTATGCTATAAAATAAACATACCCTCCAAGTTTCATCCTTCTAGGACTTACGGTTTAGGCTGAGCGTTGATTGTCAGTCAGTCAGTCAGTAACGTAAGCGTTTTATATATTTAGAAGATATAATAAAATAGGATTTTTAGAAAAAAGAAGGGATGATTTTAAGAAAGTAATTCTTTGGTTTAACTCGTCATTTGGCTTCTTGTTCGGAAAGTTATTATTTTTAGGTATACTATTTCATTATACGATTACCGAAAAAACTACGGAATTCGTCTATAGAAAGGAGCACATGCTCATGTATTTTGGCGACCCTTTTCCGGCCACATGGCCGTTCTACTAGGGTCTGTGTTTATGACGTTTCAAAGTCATCCTCGCTATTTAATTGAATAAATGAACTATAATTTTGACTTTGAAAAAAGGATTAAGAATTAACATACCAGGCTTCACACTTCTAAAACATCATTTATTCTGTGCTGCGTAAGGAATGCTACATCAAACATGGCCTCTGGATCAAGCAATTCCTTTACGTTTTCGTATTTCAAGCTCTCTTCGTAAGCAAACATAATGCTGGTGTCATCAAGCATTACCTTTGAAGAGACAAGTGCTGTGATGCAATTCTTTAGCCGCGCCATTGTGTCTCTGTCTGATAGACTCACTTGCTGTAATGAAAGAAAGGGACAACATAACTTTCTACCAGGATATATGACACTAGCGATCCGCCTCAGCCAGCTTCCCTTCCCGCCCCGCCCCGGCATCGCACGGGTGTCATTTTACCACCCATGCGAAGCCGAGGCGGGTTGCTAGTAAGCGGTAAATAGCAAATAGCGTAGCTTTTTGGTGAAAGAATCTTTGAAATCGGTTTTTAGTTTTCGAGTTTATTCTTTACACACAAACCACTTTATAATATTAGTTTAGACTAAAATATAACAGGCTATCCTACATTATTGTTCTATGAAACTGTCAGTTTCATCAAAAACTTTATTGGAGGATAGCATAAAATAGCATAGGATAGCAAGGAAAGAGGAAAAGGTATTCGGTACCATCAATTAAGAAGTACCTACTCAAAAGTGATAAATAGCACCTTTGAGTTGGTTCTTTACCGATTAATCTTTTATAGGTACCTAATCCTAATTCCTAATATCTCTGTAATGTTACTTAAGATTTTTTGCAATAAACTAAACTAATAAACTCACTTGGGCATCATAACTTTGTATTTCATCCCTTTCAGAAGAAACAGGCAGTTCCTGTGGTAGAGGACATATCCATATGAAGCCATTGTTTCCGATGATGACTGTCACTCCACACAGCAGGTTGTGGAAATGGTTTTTTCTCCGGTTTATCAATGAAGGGAATACTTTGATAAGGATTCCTTGTGCAAGCTGAAAAGTAGAGCGTGTAAGCATTAAATACAAAAACTTTTTACATAAGATAGTACATTTCTTTGGTGGTAAAAATGGTGACTAACAGTTGCCCACAGTAAACTACTAAAAAGCAACCAGAATATTTTATGTCTGTAACATTATAGTATAGTGTACTGTATACCTATCACTAGTCTTAGCTTTGATTCAAGAAAATCTATTCAGGTGTTGGAAGATCCAACACTCTTTTCTAGAAGATGAACCAGTTTGTTATTAAAACTTTTGTAGAAACTATTAAGTGGTTTTGTTTTTCTTCTATGAAACCAGTGTGGTTAAAGGATTTTAACTATGTAATCAACTCGTTTTCTCGAACAGCAGCACAGAGCTCAATCACATTTTATGTGTGAAATTTTTTATCATGTCCCTTACTTTGCCATATTTCATACTTCTAGTGTGCAGAGAGAGTGTTCCATCAGAATTAATGTTCTGGACTTCTGCACTTATCAGATCTCCTTCTTGCAAATGTTTCCTCATGGTTTGCTCATCTTCAGCTGAACGCCTTCTCTGGAAATTGATATCATTTATTATAGTGCATTTCTAGTTTTGCAGTGTCAAACTAAGTTAAACATGGTGGGGATCTCAACAACCTACAGCACAGAAGGCAGAGCTTCTACCAACTGAGCAGTGAGGTCAGGCATGTTCGGATGAAAGACTTATACCCTTAACTTGAAAGGTATATAGCCCAAAGAATTTTTTAATGTCCCAAAAGTTAAGAGCCAAGTGGAGTGTGGCTTTAAAAAGCGCGATGGGGCAACAACATCGTAAAGGTCGCATAAAATACCTAGACAAGAGTCGCGCAGGACAGGGGAGGCTGGCAGAAAATGAAGGAGGCCCAGCAGTGTGTTATACTGGGCTGAAATATGACAAACACTATAACATAAAGAGTTATACATCAAATCCTTACCAATTCACCTCCAGGCAGATTGACGGAAGACAATGGAAGAAAAGAATCAAGCTTGGAGTTAGTTTCAACTTTCCATCTTCTCTGCTGCACCTCTAAAATTCTGCCAACCACAACATCCCCGATTTCTCCCACATAACGACTCTTCAGGGGCTTAACACAAATCAACTTGTTCACTTTCTGCATAACACCAGCCACTGACGACTTGATGTAGTCATCTTCTATGTAAGTGCCATGGCCTCTGTAAAAAAAAAAATAACATATAGAATCAGTATTATGGCGCCAAACTGACTACCTCTACGGTAAGCAGGCGTCATTTTGTGTAGGTAAATGCTAGAGTGAGTGATTTGGATGGGTATTCTTACCTCATAAAATCCTGGACACCAGTTATAACCTCACCAGGAGTGTAAAACCGAGGCAACTCATTGAGAGAAGCGACACAATGATTTACTCTTTCAGAAGCAAGTCTAATAGAAACGTGACCTGTCATTTTGTAGCAAACTCTGAAATGAATTCAACAGCGATAGTTAAATATAGAGCATGCACGCCCGAGCACAACAATCAAAACGGAAAATGAAAACAAAACAAACATACAAAAATCAACTTTTCAAAATCTCTCGCGGAGCAACCTAAGGTTCTAAAAAAACATACTACCTCGTCTTCCGTTGTATTTCTGACGTGCGCTTGGAGGAATTAGAAATGGAGATGTCAAGGCAGGGCTTTCCCCTCTGCCGATCATATAACGATCTCGATCATATCCTTTTAATAAAACTGTTTTACTCGCAACCGCAGCCATTGTGTGTCGTTTCATGTCGCGAAGTGGAGCTCCGTGAAAATGGTGAATTGCATGGTAGTTTCTTGTAAAAGACGATCAGAGACATCATACTTCCGGGAACATGGTATTTCCTACCACAAGGGAGTATTATTTTGTCAATTGTGTTTGTAATTTTGTAGAATTTAAGTTCAAAAGAAATACCGGTTGCGACAGATTAGCGACAGTATTACGACACCATTGTCAAAGAATAAACCTTGGTAGAAGGCATAGTGTTGGGAAAAGTTGAATGAAATTGATGAATGAATGAATGATAAAATAAACGTTAAATTATTATCACATAATGTGTTGTCTAATTACGTATTTGGTGTTTTTTAAGCCCCCGACGTAAAAACGACGGGATGTTATGAGTTTACGGTGTCTGTGTGTGTGTCTGTCTGTCCCATCGTAGTTCCCGAACGAATCAACCGATTTTAATTTGGTTTTTTGTTTGTTTGAAAGGTGAATAGTCGGGAGTGTTCTTAGCTGTTTTTGATGAAAATCGGTACAAGATGGCTGCCGCCACGATATATCGGATTACATTTATTCACAAATCCCACAATATGGGTATCCTAGGTACCAGTCATCAAACCCTCTACTCATCAATGTATAAAATAGGACATGACATCATACCTACTCAAAAATAAAGTCGTGGGCGTAGTGAAAACATTTTTTTGCCTATTTTATATTTATTTTATGTAAATATAAAATAGGCAAAAAAACGTTTCCAAAAAACCCTGTTGCTTGAAGAGTGGACTAAATTTTTTGGCCAAAAAACAACTTGGCATGCAACAAGAACGAGTGTGATTTGCTCGGAACATTTTGTAGAAAGTTCTCAAACTCGGGTAAACAAACATCTGCGTTCACCACACAAATATTTGTTCTCGGTGGGAATCGAACCAACGCCTCCGGCGCGGCGCAGAAGGCAGAACTGCAAACTTCGCTGTGATGTGAAGGCTGACGATGTAATGTGATTTCACTTTATATTTTTTTTTTCAATTATTCAGTAAAAGACTAAACTTATGTGTACTATGCTATAACATGTTAAGAACTATTGATTCAAACTTATAACCATTAATAAAACATAACAACTAAATTCAGTTCTTTTATTTTCTGACTGTTACAAAATGTGAAACCTGTTGTGCATAACTTATTTAAATTACCTTTACCTAAAAACCCATTTCATTCATTATTTTATTCATCGTTCAATTTACCGGTCTTACTGAATGCCCATCACTAGAGATTATCCTAATGTGAGTCTTGACACTGCGTAACTACGTTATATTTTTTATTTGTGTGCAAATTTTAAGATCGTGTGCGGGATTGTCAATGTGTGTGTTTACATGAATAGGATTTTGCTATGCGCGTGTGCCATGCGTGTTTACCTCGTCCCCCGTCAATTTTGGCAGAAAATATTGTTCGTGGATTTAAACGTTGACGCCTCCATTTCTAATTCCTCCAAGGACGTGCGTGACACATTTTTTAATGACATCCCTTCGAATAGCCGTGGAAGTATGGTTATGGTCTCAATACTTTAGCCAGTGCCATTAGCAGGGCAAAATCAATAACCAACTTGGAGGAATTAGAAATGGAGATGTCAAGGCAGGGCTTTCCCCTCTGCCGATCAAACGATCTCGATCATAATTATCCATTATATAAAACTGTTTTACTCGCAACCGCAGCCATTGTGTGTCGTTTCATGTCGCGAAGTGGAGCTCCGTGAAAATGGTGAATTGCATGGTAGTTTCTTGTAAAAGACGATCAGAGACATCAAACTTCCGGGAACATGGTATTTCCTACCACAAGGGAGTATTATTTTGTCAATTGTGTTTGTAATTTTGTAGAATTTAAGTTCAAAAGAAATACCGGTTGCGACAGATTAGCGACAGTATTACGACACCAATGTCAAAGAATAAACCTTGGTAGAAGGCATAGTGTTGGGAAAAGTTGAATGAAATTGATGAATGAATGAATGATAAAATAAACGTTAAATTATTATCACATAATGTGTTGTCTAATTACGTATTTGGTGTTTTTTAAACCCCCGACGTAAAAATGACGGGATGTTATGAGTTTGCGGTGTCTGTGTGTCCCATCGTAGTTCCCGAACGAATCAACCGATTTAATTTGGTTTTTTGTTTGTTTGAAAGGTGAATAGTCGGGAGTGTTCTTAGCTGTTTTTGATGAAAATCGGTACAAGATGGCTGCCGCCACGATATATCGGATTACATTTATTCACAAATCCCACAATATGGGTATCCTAGGTACCAGTCATCAAACCCTCTACTCATCAATGTATAAAATAGGACATGACATCATACTCAAAAATAAAGTCGTGGGCGTAGTGAAAACATTTTTTTGCCTATTTTATATTTATTTTATTTCCTGTGCAGGTTTCCAAAAAACCCTGTTGCTTGAAGAGTGGACAAAATTTTTTGGCCAAAAAACAACTTGGCATGCAACAAGAACGAGTGTGATTTGCTCGGAACATTTTGCAGAAAGTTCTCAAACTCGGGCAAACGAACATCTGCGTTCACCACACAAATATTTGTCCTCGGTGGGAATCGAACCAACGCCTCCGGCGCAGAAGGCAGAACTACAAACTTCGCTGTGATGTGAAGGCTGACGATGTAATGTGATTTCACTTTATTTATTTTTTTCAATTATTCAGTAAAAGACTAAACTTATGTGTACTATGCTATAACATGTTAAGAACGATTGATTTAAACTTATAACCATTAATAAAACATAACAACTAAATTCAGTTCTTTTATTTTCTGACTGTTCCAAAATGTGAAACCTGTTGTGCATAACTTATTTAAATTACCTTTACCTAAAAACCCATTTCATTCTTAATTTTATTCATCGTTCAATTTACCGGTCTTACTGAATGCCCATCACTAGAGATTATCCTAATGTGAGTCTTGACACTGCGTAACTACGTTATATTTTTTATCTGTGTGCAAATTTTAAGATCGTGTGCGAGATTGTCAATGTGTGTGTTTACATGAATAGGATTTTGCTATGCGCGTGTGCCATGCGTGTTTACCTCGTCCCCCGTCAATTTTGGCAGAAAATATTGTTCGTGGATTTAAACGTTGACGCCTCCATTTCTAATTCCTCCAAGCCTTTTCCCTGTCAATAACTCATTTTTAGGGTTCCGTAGCCAAATGGCAAAAACGGAACCCTTATAGATTCGTCATGTCTGTCTGTCTGTCTGTCCGTCCGTCCGTATGTCACAGCCATTTTTCTCCGAAACCGTAAGAGCTAGACTGATGGAACTTGGCGAGTAGATGTATTCTGTGAACCGCATTAAGATTTTTACATAAAAATAAAAATAAAACTATAAATTTCGGGGGTCCCCATACTTGAAACTGAAACTCAAAAATTTTTTTTTCATCGAACCCATACGTGTGGGGTATCTATGAATAGGTCTTCAAAAATGATGTTGAGGTTTCTAATATAGTTTTTTTCTAAACTGAATAGTTTGCGCGAGAGACACTTCCAAAGTGGAAAAAAGTTGGTCCCCCCCCCTCTAACTTCTAAAGTAAGAGAATGATAATACTAAAAAAAATATATGTTGTACATTACTATGTAAACTTCTAACGATTTTTGGTTTGAACCAGATCTGGTGAGTAGTTTTTTTTTTATACGTCATAAACCGTAAACCGCAATTTACCTTTCGACGAACTACAAGAACCTTATTATGTTACATCAAGTAACATAATATAAAGGTTCTTGTACGGAACCCTTCATGGGCGAGTCCGACTCGCACTTGGCTGCTTTTTCTGTCATTGTCACGTCAATTGTCTATCTGTATATTCTGTATCTGCACTGGACCTGGCAAAAATACCATGCTTTCAGTTCTAGTCTAAATTAAAAATGTAACTTCCCATTAGCGTTGCCAGAATGTTACTTTTGTAACATTTTACGTTACTTTTGACCCTCTCATGCTACCTCCATGATACATGGCTCACTATGAATAACTTTAAAAACATTTTCCAGCTAACCTAAAAATATCGTGAACTGAAACGCATTCAAGATACAGGTACTGTACGAACAATTTATAATTAATAATACGGTTACCGTACGAACAATTTATAATTATTAATACGGGTACTGCGGGGGGAGGGGGGGGGGCACCATTCTTGAAATTAAGTAGGTATAAAAAGAAAAAAAAAACCTAACAACCTACTGTTACTTTTGTGACTTAAGTCGGAGTGCCCCGAGTTTGAATCTGGATTTTTAAAACACTTTACAGTCGCTTAAAAGGCGTAGTAAAGTTAAAATTTGGGTTGGCTTTAGTATTGTTAGGGAGGAGGAGGGACGGGGGAGGGGTCCTCTCTGCACTGACATGCATCATTCTTGAAATTAAGTAGGTATAAAAAAAAAAAACTTACAACCTACTGTTACTTTTGTGACTTAAGTCGGGGTGCCCCGAGTTTGAATAATATCCGTATGAATATACTCACTATAAAATGGAATAAATATACGAATAAATATAATTTATTCATCCAGCACCCGTACAAATAGTCACTTCCAATTTTGTTTTGTGTAGTAAAGAGTTATAAAAAATGTTGTGTCGTTTTCCAAATTATGTAGGGGAATGTTACTTTTTGAGCTGTCTCATGTTATATTTGACTATCTTTCACTGGCAACACTGCCAGTGTGGTCAACGTAGGCGATTTATCGCCATTTAGGCTACTCAGGACTAAAATCGGCGACGAAAAAATCATAAAGGCGACTGGTCGCCTGTTAGGCTACTTCAGGGACAAGCCATTTAAATTATCCAAATCGCAAATGAATTGCTTTTAATAAAAATCATAGTCACCCTACAGTCTGTATGTGATATTAAATAATGATGGCCACACTATTCTTGTATGGTTGGTTGTTTAGTTAGGGGGCGGGGAATACCCAGAATTTGTCCTAGCAATTATGAAACCAAATTTAGGAGGCAATAAAGTGAAATGTACATGTATTGCTGTTGACTATCGCAATTATATAAATTATGCTAACTATGTACGTAGTTCAGGAAAATGTTTTGTCACTTTCTTTAGTTTCGTTCGCTTTGGAACTTATCCTGTCCGTGTACAAACTGTGTCCGTGTCCGTGTAAAATATTATTTCCGTTATAAGAACATGGGAAAGCACGGAAAATATGTGAAGCATTATCGCGATGAAGGGCCTTATCCTCCTGTCGTAAGCAGCACTTCTATGACATTAAAGGATCTCTAGGAACTGTCTGTGACGACCTTGGTGGCGCGGCGGGCAAAGGCAGAGGTTGCGGGTTCGATTCCCGCCTTGGGACAAATGTTTGTACGATTTACAGATATTTGTTCCGGGTGTTCTGGATGTTTTCTATGAATGATAAAAATGCTGCTTTATCATTCATAGAAAACACGCTGCTAAAAACGGTGCTTTATCGTTGCTGGCAGACGAACCAGAATCTTTTTAAAGGTTAGTAGGTAGTATAAATAAAGTTAAAGTTCAATTTAAACTACAAATTTCTTTTATTTTATATTTCGGCTCCTTTTTAGGCAACAGAATCTAAAATTGGGCTACATTAGGCTACCTGGGGCTCAATTCTAGACCAGTGACTTTTTTGTCACGGTAGATATATATCACAAGAACTGTCAAATTTAAATAGACATGACATTTTCAATAGATATCGTATTCCAGCAATATCACTATAGACATTTATCGAGCGAAGGCCGTTAGATATGTGTCGAGTGGTGAGTAGTAGTCGACATTGACATCTCTAATATACTTTGGGTGACTTTGGGCTTTTTTTTCTTTCGGTCCTTGGAGCAGACTAGAGTACCAAGACCATACCACCTAGTCTTACTTTTTGATAAAAAGTCAATGATGTTTACTTGTTTGTAGGGTATACAAATTGGGAGCGAGAACGCGAATAATGCTTTCTCATAAACCTACAATAAGTGAGGAGTGATTGAATGTAGCTCGTACTTAGTAATTATTCAATGGCGCAGTTAGAAGAGCAGTCAATCAGACAGTCAACGTCTATACTTGTATCCGGGGTTCAAGCTTCGAGAGAAATATTCTTTTTGCATGGAATGGCCATCTAGTTGCCTTTGAATTAAACATTCAAGTCATCGGAGTCCTTCTCTTGAGTATAATGATCCTGACAATAACATATCCTAATAATGATCCTGACAATGACACATCTACAACACTTCATAGACAACTGACCATAGATTACAAACAACAAAGTTTACAGTTTTATGGTACATAATAACGTTCCGTGTGTTTCCGGAATTAATTATTGTAACTAACATTTTGTGCGAAAAGTCCATTGATTACTATCTAATGAAAATGAATCTACTATAAACAACAACAAGAACGCATTATAAACACCGTTTAATAGGAAATGTGTTCATTTGAAGACAATAATAAAGTTAGTGTTATCGAACTATTCTATCGATAGAAACGGAACGTAGATAAACATGAACAACAACGGGATAGTCTGTGGAAGTTTTAGGAATGAACCTTCTTTCTGACATCTCTAATGTAAAAGTCTAACGTAAAAGTCTAACGGTGGCTAGAATACGCATTTTATCGCGGTTCGATATTATCTTCGACAAATTTGGTGATATGACACTGCTTTCGCGACATTTCAAATCTCTATTTCGAGCGTAAATCTCTAAAAATCTAGAATTGGCCCCCTGAGCTGTGAAAAATGGCGATATCAGTCCCGGCGTCGTTGGCAACACTGAACACTGCTTCCCATTGTTTTGTTTTTGTCACAGGGTCACAGCTGTACCAGAAAGTTTTTTCACAAAATGGATTGAAAATATGATGTAACTCGCTCACCTCTTGTTCGTGATCGTGAATCGTGAAGTAAATAGGTTGGAGCTTGAAACTTAAAATGACCTGCTGATTTTTAACCATAAAAATGTCAGCTGCAAATTCAGCGCCTATTACGGCCACCGACAGCCTAACGCAAGCGTTGAAAGCGAACATAATTCCAAACCAAGAATATTTACTGCAGGTAAATAAACGTATTCATCTTGGAATATTTCTTTCTTTAGTCACAATCAAGGATCTAGAACCAAAGCCGGTTTCTTTCTCTTTCGCAGGGTTCCGTGCTAGACTCAGCTGTTGAAGTGCTATTACACCGCCTCCGTGGGCTTTGCGACAATGTAGACGCTGGTCCTGAAACATTTGATGACCAAGAAGTATGCTTCAGCTTACGGGATCCCAATCAACAGGTATGAGAGTCAACACTATCTTGGTAAACAAAACACTTTCCTATCTTGTAGATCTGAGGTATTCGGTATGAGTAATAGCGGCCTCGCTTTCCGATCCTAAGGTGGTGGGTTCAAGTCCGGTCGTGCACCACTGAGTTTTTCTGTTTGAGAAAATGTGCACTATGCAAGTGTTCTCAAACAGTGGTGGAAAACATCGTGAGGAAACCGGCATGTCGTAGAGCCTTAATTTGAAAATAATGTATCATAAAACGCTTTCACCGCTCTGGTTCCAAAGAACTAGTGTTTATAAGAAGACTCTCGGTGAACCCAACTCCCAGTGTCAATGACCTCTAATATAAAATATTCTGTTTATTTCAGGCTGCCCCATTGATGTTGCGAGTGAGAAAAGCTTTGGATGCACGTGACATGCCATTCCAGCTCCGGTACATCGGGCAGCCGGATCTCGGAGACAAGAGTCGCCCGACTGTTGTGCGATCTAGCCTTGACATTGCTTGCAGTGGGATGCTCATTGAGTTTCTTACCGAGCTTGGCTGTAGAATCGAGTTTGAATACAGTGTGAAAGGTACTTTATTATACATATTTTATTTATTTTATTTTTATTTTCTTAGGAAAACTTACACCTAAAAATTGGATACAAAGAAGAGGATAGATACTTAAGGCAAATTAAAAGTGTCCACTTATAGTTACTTGATTGACTAAAACAATGAAGTAGACGGAAACCTTATTAATATACCAATATCTATTTTGGGCTTCGCACTTTTGAGTAGAAAAATTTGTTGGCACATCATCGTAGTAAAACCAATGACCTTGGGATCAGAAGATAGGGTTGCTTCTACTCAACGCCTACTACAACACCAGTTGTGGTTAAAAGCAGTGACATATTCTTATAGCAGTTAAATTCTGTACTACATATTTTTACATAAATCTTCTAAGGAGGTACCAACGAGCTGAAATGATGATGTTGATTATATTTTACAGGTTACATGTTCAGAAAAGGCAGAATGAAGATAACAGTTGCCAAAGTGTTCAAGATATCCCAGAGCTCCATGCCTCCTGAGCCCATATCTCAGAGCTACCTCGTAGAACTATCTGTAAGTTTTGAAATCTATAATTTAGCTATTTTTGTAAATGTGCAAGCTCAGATCATACCTTAGGTTCTAAGGCTTAGAAGTTGCATGCTGCTGAATCTAGTTACTAGTAACAATAATAAAAAATCTGAGAGCCCTTTCACTTACTAAAAAAAAAATTATAATCGAATTTAAGTTCCACTCTTGTTTCAATCTCATAATTAATGGTTATAAAATATACTCTTAGGCACGTTCAGAAACAGTGCTTGAGTCTGAGTCGAGCCTCAAGCATAGATTTTTTGACAGTATGTCATTGAAAAATTACAAACATCAAGCTCAAGTACTGTTTCTGAATACGGGCGACTGAAATGTCTTACATGATAACCATGCCACTCAGAAAGATTAGACAATGGACACTGTAAAAAATTTTATGTGTATGTTTTTGTGCTCACTTTTTTTTATTATCTAGATATAACCTCCTTTGTTCCAGGTCCTAGCCCCGCAAGGTCAAGATGCTATCGCCGAGGATATGCGAGCCTTCGCCGACCAGTTGCGCCCTCTAGTCCAGCTCGACAAGATCGACTACAAGCGGTTAGGGCACATGGCAGTTTCCTAACAAATGTACCCTGCCTTAGCCTATCTTCAAGCTTACAGTAGGGAGTTATGAAGACAGCCTAAGGCCAACTGTCCACGTGTCGCTTTCGACGGTAAAGTTTAGCCTCTATCATATAAAAATCGTTACGGTCTAAACAAATGACAGTCGAAGAGAACAAACACTCGTTTGAAGATCACACTCACCTAGGGGATGAGAACAGTAAAAGATCTGTGGTATTTGGTCTAATTTAAACCTACATAGATCGGATTTTGTCAGTGTTTGAAAGCATAGCTGGTAATATTGTCCGGTAGCGCTATAAGTATCTTCAGACGGTCACCAACTGAAGTGAAAATTGTGCTATAACTTTGTCAGGAAGTATTTTGCTGATTCTTTAATCTGTTGGATTCTGTAAAAAAAAAAGTCTATCGTGGTGTAGGAGCTAAACAAACGTTTGAAAAAGGAAGGTTCAAAAACTTCATTGCATTCAATGTGTGAAAATTTTGAATTCTCATTTGTATGGACGTGGCATTCGTGGGACTAAACCTTTCTGATTTACATAATATTTTATAGCGATTCTCTACGACTGCCACTTGTCTTGCCAGACTGCAAGTTTTAAACCTCTAATTATTTTATGGAGACTACTGGAACCAGGTGTAAATTGGGTACACAAATAGTCTATGCAACCAACGACCGATGCTTTGGACTACAGATATAAGTGGACAGTTTCAAAAAACATACTGTAAATAGTACATTTTTTTGTGATTTCCAGTTTTCCACCCTGTTTAAAACTCATTGCAAATTTTTATTACTATATTGTTATTATACTAGCCATAAATGTTTAATAAAAATACATTAATTATGATCCATCCATGAAATTATGTCTACTTTATAAACAAAAATCAATATTGTGTGGCCCTTCTCAAAGAGCTACTTCTGTTTATTGGTAAACGTAATATCAGAAATCATATTTTTAACTGAAATAGCCAGGAAAATTGTATACTATGATAATGTGTCTATTTTGCTGTTGCATTTTCTGTATAAATCTGTCTTTGTTGTTTCAGTATAGAAAGAAAGGAACGGCAATATTTTTTTCATCCCACCAGCTCTGGAAGTGTGTTTTTGCTGTTTAATTTCTGACTGGAAAAGCCGTTTTTATCCGCTAGAGGATAAAGTAAATTTGAATTTAGAATATCGTGTTCAATAAGTTTGTGAATACACAACCTATTTACTTCTACCTCCATGGTGCCGAACTTATCATACAACCTTTTTTATTTTGTTAAAAACTTGCACTCGTAACCTTCTTGGTGTATTTGTGAATTCAAAACACCATTAAACCTATTTACTTCTACCTGCATGGTGCCGAATTTATCATACAACCTTTTTAAATTTGTTAATAACTCATACTCGGAACCTTCTTGGTGTGTTACTTTTAGTCGCGCCATGTTCTTTTTTGCATTAGTCATTTCCTCGCTGAGGTGGGATGAAAAGTTACGTGTTGCACTCGAGTGCAAAGATTTTTTCACCTTGTGCTCTTTTGATTCCTTCGCCAACGCTTAGGATTCTAACTTTTAAACCACTCGCTACGCTCGTGGTTAAACTTTAGAATCCTGCGCTTGCTCAGTCATCAAAATTGAGCACGCGGTTAAAAAGCAGCTTTGCACTCTTGTATAACAAATAACTATAAACATGCCTTGTTTAAAAAATTAGCATCAGAATGTACACTATAGATAAGTCCCTAATTGGTAAGTTTGATATAATTACAAACACTATTACTACACATGAAAAGAGTTCTTTTTTAATGCCCTCCTAACAAAATCAGGGTTCTTTTTCGAACTCTTCACTATGTAATGGTCTTCTCCATAGTCCATGTCTTCGTATTTAAATCCGTGGACGTATGCAAAGTTACCGAAGTAAACGCAATGCTCGTACTTGAGAGGAACGAATGCTGAAAAAGTAATCAGAATAGAATAGAAATTCTGTACAATGGTCGGTCTTATCGCCGAAGAGGGATCTGTTCCCGATAACCTGCTGTAGGATGGAGCGTATATAATAAGGTGGTTGGTAGGTTGACTAAGAAATAACGGTAAAAATTTAAAAATAAGGAAATAAATAAATATAGACATACATAATGTAATATTAAGATACTTTTAAACGTAAAAACAATCTAATTTCTCATATCTATTATGTAAAGTCATTAGTAAGAATACTAATGAGTAAAATCGTAACTGGATCAAGACCACCGCGTTGGTTTCAAAACACGTCGCTAAAATAACTGCGGTGTTTTAAAAATAATGTTTGGATTTATTATAAGTTTTCTTCATTTATCTCGATGACCCTAGCCGATTTGAACATACCAAAGATGATTATGGTTCGATTTTGTAGATGACTAATCACCCGATCAAATATTTGACAGTCGTTTAACTAAATTTTTTATTGTAAAACTTTAGATGACAACTGTTAAATATTTGATCGGGCGATTAGTCATAATGTGCTCCAGCCATTGGATGTAACTTAGAATAAAAATAGTTGTCACCTGGATTAGCATAGAAACAGGCTTTTTCCCCTCCAAAATAAATACAGGATACTGGTACAAAAAAAAGAACGGAAGGAAACGCCTTAAAAATTAAGTTTAGCAATCACCACGCCACAGGCAAAGATGGCAGTTTCCTTTTTTTTTCTAGCCGTATAATAAAATATAGGTTATTGCAAACCTGTTCCTTCAATGCAATTGTAAATATCCATAACGCAATGATTGTCGAATACGAAGGTGTCATTAGTGCCGAAATCGAAAGCACAGATCTTCTGGAAGTATGTAGGGCACACACCGCATCTAAAACAGAATTAAACATGAGGGTAGAATATTTCCTTGCAGGCATAGTCTATTGTAGAAAAATACAGTTCAAAGCCTCGTGCACATCTTTTTTTGCGATGTTGATCAGTGAAACGCTGTCATGACAGCGTTCCACTGATCACCATCGCCATTGCGCTCGTCGTCGACATCGCACGTCGTTCGACGGTGGTGAAAAATATTTTTGATAGATGGCGCTGTATGTTTGGGAAAATAATAATACTCTCATTTGAATCTTACTTTCTTGAATTTTTTGATTATTCTTTCGTATAATTTTACTTTGTGTAACGCTTGGTTCTTTAATTTATCCTAAACCTTTTTCAAACTTTATTTATGTACATATGCGATAGAGTAAGTATTTCATCTAATCTAACCTGTGACCATCTGGGGCTGGGTTTTTTTTGTAAGACAATTGGGGCAAGTCACCATAATCTCCTGCACTACTAACACCTGAAAAACATCATCAAGTTATTAAGGTACAGTCATCATCAGAAGTTGGTGACTTTTTATTTATCTTGCGTCTAACCATTGTTTTTATTTAAACTTACTAAAATGCCTAAAAATAAAAATCCAGAAGACCAATGCACACGTAGTCATGATTTCACTAATTATTTTAAGGCTTTGATTGACTTTCTTATCAAATAATGGAATGTTTTTATGGCGATGTATTATAATTTGGAATTAGTAATATAAAAAAAAAAACAAATTAATCCAAAAGTAGGTAAAAACAGTTTGTAGTGCTGTAGGTGTGTCGCAGCCAGAACAAAGAAGTTTTATTTTGCAATACGAAAAGTAAATAAAATAGGTTCCTTTAAAAAAAATCTAGACTAGGTATATTAGTATAGCATTTATGTAGAAAATAAGATTACGAAGAAAATAACATCGAATCAAGTTGTTTACATTAGAGTCACAGATCAACTACCTAATTAGTTAATATGGTATTTCTATTTTGTGGATTAGATATAGGTACCTATATGATAATGTTATTTAGAGAAACCTCGTAAACTACAACAAACCTAGGTAGGTACATGGCATGGGTATGAAGCAGTGTGTTGTGTGTGTGTGATCGCGGTTCGAACGTGCTTTGTATCACGACAACAACGATGACTCATTAAACCTAGGTAGGTACCTACGATGTAGCCACTAGCTACGCGTGGATCCGCTATCCAACCGCTAATAATTACTATTTATTATAATGAGTACCACACCACCTCTTTGACCTCAAGTGCCGATAACACGCCACTGCGCAGAGTTCTACATTAAACACTATTTTCTATGCTTGCAGAATGTTTTTAAATGTTTCGCCCTGTTTATGAGTATTACTTTACCCAAAAAATGACTTGAGGAAGAGTCTAGAAAATATTTAGCTTAGTTACCTACCCATGGCATGTAAATGATAAGAGAAACGTACTGAGCTGTTTTGCAGGTAAATGTGCGAATTTAAAATCTCCGTTAAAGTTTTATTTTGGTGTGCATCATTTATGGTTGTTTTGGACTATGCCGACCTAACCTAAATCGATGGTCTATAGGTCTGAGATTACGGTACACGAGCTAAACCTTGTTTAGAATGGATGTATCTAGGTTTTGGATGTATTCTCAATGCAATTATGCATGAACAAGATTACTCAGGTCCCAGTGCTAATAGATTATAACGTGATTTCTCGCATCTAGGTGCGTTGATCCGGTAACGATCTCGCACAGAACTCACGACGTTCACGAATGCATTAGTATGCGTCAGTTGTAGCGTATCTATTGAACGTTGGAGACGCGTAGGCTCACGTAGGCTCTTGCGTGGGCGCTTGATAGGTTGCCTCGCTTGAGGGGGCATAGGTACCGTACCCGGTGTTGCCAACTAACACCTCTCGACGCTGAAAGTCTCGCTTTCAAATGCCACTCAGCTCTCGCGGTGACATGCGGTGACGCAAGAAATCGTTTTTTTGTATGTTTTGCAAAATAAACTTATAGTTGCGTGATTATTTTTTTCATTGAACTTACAGCACAATAAAATATAGGCACAGTCAGCATCAAAAGTTGGTTGGCAATTTCAGGTTTTGAATTCCCCTTTTCTCTGGATTTGTCAAAAGCATAGTTTAGGAGGCAAATAGTTGTAGTGTTAAGCGGATCTTCAAATAAAGTTCACAGCTTCAATCTAAGATGTGTTTGTTTCAGAAATGTTCCGAGCTTTTAACACAGAAATGCGAATCTAATTTTAACGCTGGCTGTACCTATGTAGCTTTACAATGTTGTAAAAAAACAAAAAACATAAAACAAGTGAAGTTTAAAAAACTCGAGAAACCGACTTCAAACTGCTGAACCAATTTTGATGAAATTTATATGGGACCAATATGGGACTATAACATTAAAAAACTCGACCGATTCTAGAGCCTCCTCCTTTTTTATTTAAAGCTGGCTAATAATACTATGTACTAAAAGTTCAAACCGTTACCTATCATATCACTTCTTCGCGATTTGTGTCGTCTTGGTTGTAGAAAAAAAAAAAAAAAAAAAAAAAAAGTATTCAAGTATTATATCAGCTATCCGGTTCCCATATTACAAGCTCTGCTTAGTTTGGGGCTGGGTAGTGTTGTGTGAATTGTCCACAATATTAAAAAAATATTCCGTAAGATGGGGCTATTTGGAACAAATTTTCGACAAAAGTTACAATAACTTCGATTTAGCTAAGGTGACCACACATTTAGTACTTTTAATGGATAAATCCCGTTTAGACCCACATAATCGTTTACCTAAGATACCTCTATCTTTCATAGACATATTTTTTTCTTATTTTATAACATGCTGTTCCAAATATCGCTTCATTGGGGCTATTTGGAAATTGGTGGTTGCGCCATGCTTTAGCGCTGAATATAATAAGAAGTTTTGAATTGATGGTAACAGATGATAGTTGGAACTGTTACCAGTAAAAATATTCACACTTTTGGCTATTTGAAATTACCGAGTATAATTTTTTTATATTTTTTTAGGATCAAATAAAAATTTCATGATTTTTTTGTCCAGACTTTTCTTTTATTAATAGAAACTGTTACAAATAATCAACATTTTAATGAAATTATCTTTAAATATCTTAGCTTAGATATTGGGAAATCCCCATTCATTCAAAATATTCATTTGAGCTATAAAAATTTCTTCTTCGGGCGAAAAGATCGTTGGATGACCAGCTTGTGATTGTGACGTATTCAAACCTCTACATTTTCATGACAGCGTACTTCTAGGAATGCTATGCTTCGTCGCAGCTTTGATCCGGCTTTGATTTCGGCGATACCTAGCTTTTTCCAAGCTTTTTTAACTGTAAGAGGTAAGGTTTGTATTGTTTCCCATGTCTATGGTTTCTATGGTCCTCTGGTAAACTCGGACCATGATGGCATTGTCCTGGAAAAGATAAAAAAGCTTGTTACACTAGCAAAAAAGCAAAGCCAAGGCTTTTTTTTCGCAGTTCCAAATAGCCCCATATGCTGTTCCAAATAGCCCCCGTGACAAAAAACGCTAAAACTAGGTTAGAATATCCAGCATTTACGAATCCAGTTTACTCCCTACACTCCTGACAATATGTATTATTGGATACAAACTTCAGTTTTTCACTTACTTCGTAAACTTGGGAGCTGCACGGAGGTTGGCGACAGCTCTAAAAACCACGTAAAAAACAACTTTTTTTCAAATGTCGTCTGACACGAAACCCCTCTGGTTAGAACCTCAAAAAGAATACCAATGGACGTGACAATGATTACAGGGTTGCCAGATAGAAAAAATAGATTTCTATCATTGCTATAGTGGAAATTATTTCCACTCGAAACACATAATTTCTTTTTTCCAAATAGCCCCAATGATTCCAAATAGCCCCAACCTACGGTTATTAAAAAAAAAAAAGATACCGAACCACCTACTTACCAGTTCTGATACCAACGAGCGACGCGAGCATCCAAGTACCTACCTACGTCCAAGTGGGATTCTCACCCAACTAATCAAAATTGGACACTCACTCAATTATTGTCCCTTTGACTACCTATAATTTGGGTGAGTAATTATTCAATATTGGTTTATTTTTCTTAACTTCCTTGCTACTTTCCGAGACTACATTCTCGACAATCATAATGACCCAAACCCGGATCTGTCAACTTAATTCAGTTTCTCTTTATCAGTAGGTAGTTAGCTTATCAGCACTTCATATATTTGAGTCGGCATGCGGCAACACTGACGCACCAGACTCGTTGGCGCTGCTTGCCTGTTCACCTTGACGTTCTCCGCTCTAAGGGAATCGTACCTTGTTGCTATTATCGATATAGATATGATATATCTACTTATCACAACCTTTATCTATCGATGCATTGCTATGATAGCATCACGTTGGAATTTTCTCTTTGTGAAGTAACCCACTTCAAACAGCAAGAATCTAAATGTAGATAGTTATAAAAGTTCTTATTATTAAAGTTCTAGTATTATAGACGTAGTAGTAATCCACTCAACACTCGTAATAAAAGTATATTTGTATTTTGATGTAGGTTTTATACTTTGATAACCAAAAATGAATCAATCAAACTATCGCTTGATGTCCTTTTCAAACGTAGGTATTATAGTAAACTATGAATGAAAAAAAGGTAGAGCTATATCGTTCAAAACTAAACTAATTTTCTGTGATCGGTAAGTATTTAATAAGAGTCCACAAAAGAAACTTGAAGAGATAGAAGGGTAATTAATGAATTCATTGCAAGCCTCAGTATCAAAGCAGAATAGGTCACACGCCGCATTCAACTGACAACCAAGTTAGGCGTTGAATTATTTAGATACTAGCCCACATTCCTTGCATCAGTGATCCAGGTGATTTGAAATGTTAACTGGGGAGAGCAAGATTCTGCTTACTGTTTTTTCCGCTAAACATATTTGATTTTTGCTAGTGAAGTGCTTTGTATTTGATGATATCTGCACGGGATTGTGACGCGAGCACAAGGCCCAAAGATAAGGCTACCTAGCTTTACCTAGGTGTGTAACTTGAGAATTTAACCTTCAACGGTTCGCTGCGTCTCTGAACGTAATAGACCCTAGAGAATGACCATAATAATCGCTTGCCCTTAATTATATAGACAACACAAAAACTCTAGCGCGGCCTATCAAATGCATTATTTACTAACGCACGTTGGTGCTCTGACCACGTTATTTCTTCTATCACCTGACATTTAAAGTCCAACATAAGATAATGTATTAAATAAAATAGGGTTTTACGCTGAACCTGTAATTTGGCCCTTCGAGCCGGATAAGGAAAAACATAAAATCTAGATTTTGCCGTATGAGTAATATTTTTTGTTTCGAATGTAAACGAATTATAATTATTTAACAACCTTTGAATTGAATATACCCAAAGACTTTTAAAATCAGAATATCAAGGACTCGTTTTAATATCATTAATATTAATAGCTACCGGTTTTATTCAACCCAACCCATATCGTCTCATACTTATTTCATCTATTCATTGATTTGATCTTTTTTATTTCGCCCATTAGCTACAAAATACATAATTATGTCTGCTCCTCTGATGTCATTGCTAATTTAGTATTTTCAGTCATTCGTTCGTTTCGCGCTCTCGTTTTACCATGGCAGTGAATCTATTTAGAAGATAATTATTTTTAACTGATTGTGGGGTTAGTGTAGCGCCCATGAACCTGGAAAAGTTTAGGCTGAATTGAAGGTCTGTTCATAAGAAAAGTAACTTTTTTAGGGTTGCCAGTTCAGGAGAGCACAGCTAATAAAAAAAGCAGCCAAGTGCGAGTCGGACTCGCCCATGAAGGGTTCCGTAGCATCAATTAACATAATATAAAGGTTTTTGTAGTTCGTCGAAAGGTAAATTGCAGTTTACGATTTATGACGTATAAAAAAAAAACTACTGACTAGATCTCGTTTAAACCAAATATCGTTGGAAGTTTACATAGTAATGTACAACATATATTTTTTTTGGATTTATCATTCTCTTATTTTAGAAGTTAGAGGGGGGGGGACCAACTTTTTTCTACTTTGGAAGTGTCTCTCGCGCAAACTATTCAGTTTAGAAAAAAACGATATTAGAAACCTCAACATCATTTTTGAAGACCTATCCATAGGTACCCACACGTATGGATTTGATGAAAATAATTTTTGAGTTTCAGTTTCAAGTATGGGGACCCCCAAATTTATAGTTTTAGAAATAAACGATATTAGAAACCTCAACATCATTTTTGAAGACCTATCCATAGATACCCCACACATATGGGTTCGATGAAAAAAAATTTTTTGAGTTTCAGTTTCAAGTATGGGGGCCCCCAAAATTTATAGATTTTTTTCTATTTTTGTGTAAAAACCTTAATGCGGTTCACAGAATACATCTACTCACCAAGTTTCATCAGTCTAGCTTTTATGGTTTCGGAGAAAAATGGCTGTGACACGGCCGGACAGACAGACAGACAGACAGACATGACGAATCTATAAGGGTTCCGTTTTTGCCATTTGGCTACGGAACCCTAAAAATGAGTTTGTTAGAATGCAGGCGCTGCCATTGCCACTTTCATTGTGCTCTCTCCACACCAAATGCACCATCACCATTCTATAATAAACGTATTACATAAATTGTAGGGATGGTATGAAGCAAGTGGAGCGGCATCCTTTAGAGTTTGAATTTTTGTTATCCTTTTCTCACTAAGTTCATTGTCATCCACATTCTCATAACACCATAAAAAAGTACCTACCCTCGAAAAAAAATAATTTTATAAAACCCTCGTTTGAGGTTGTTAGCTATTACGGCGTTATTACTGTCGGCCGCAACAATATACATATTATCTAATTTGACCATTACTTTAATAGCTTTTTTAATTATTTGTCAATCAGGTATTTTATGTTTGGTAGGCTCAGTGGGTGCCAGCCATCGTGCCAAGTACCAACATCCTAATTGCTTGTAGATAATTTTCATTCATTTCTTGCATAACGTTAGCTACGGTTCAGCTGAATAAATTCGTATTGGCAAACGCTTTTAACATAACGAGTTTTATCATGAAAGCGCTTAGCTACTTTTAATTTTAAAACGTTATTTTCACAAAACTGAAAGCACACAAGGTGCAATTACGCAATTTTAGTTCAATACAGATATTGTTAGTTAGTCTTATAATTTTATTGTACTCGCTACAAACAAGGTCCTAATTATTTTGAAAATAGTTGTTGAAATTCTAGCCAAGATATACCTAAGCCTAAATCAGTGACCATGTAATTCCGTATTTAGATGGCTTACGTACTTTAGATTTAGTATTCCAGTTTGATTTCTCAAATTTAGACTTGCAACACCACAGTGCATAGCGCAGACAACTTGAGTACTTGCGACCCTGATGGATCAAGAACATCATCAAAAAAATTTAGTGGTACCGAAGTAAATAAAAGTTAAATCCCTGATCCAGCTTAGTGTATTTTTACCATTTATAACTGAATCTCCGAATATTAAAGTCACATACGCCGAAGATAACCTAGTCGGTTGATAATGGTATCGTTACTGTTAGTGAGTAGTATGTATTGTGTAAGAATTGCATAGAGATTGGAAAGCGCACAGCATACGCGTTGAGCTAATTCTTTAAATGCCCATTAGTCATTCAGGAGAAACCTAGGCCCGTTGGTAATTTATTCAGTGGATTAGACAACTCTCCATATTAAGTGCGACCTGCCTAGCGCTGGCCAAGACTATAGGTACCAATGTTATCTGTAGTTGTGGCTTTAGCGAAAAGCAGTGGGGTAACCGGCCCCGTATTGCCACTTGACAAGAGTGAATTATTATTCACGCATACAAATACAAACTGCTGTCGCATACTTATGCCATATTAACTTGACTCCAGCAAGTATGGCCATAAGTAATTAATTCATGCAACTGAATAGTTATGACATGACAATTAACACAATAACAAAGCAGTTTAGCGCTACTTAACGAGACCAAGAGTCGCAAACAATCTGTATAACCATTCTATCTATAGGTTATGTATTGTTTGTTATGTTAAGCGTGTCGTTTTACATTTTTTTTCTAAGAAACTGCTATGCATATTAGTTCATAATGAAGTCTCTACGTACAGAATGCTGTTTTAGTTGTATAGAAGTTCTTTAGAACACAGAACTGGACTGCATTAAAATTTTAGGACAACGACACTAATAAAATTGTCCTGTATAGCAACACTAACAGAAGAACGGGCTGGTAATTTACGTAGCGACGTATTGTAATTCCGTCAATAGTGTAAAACGTCGTTTATTATACCACTTCATTATATCACCGACCTATGCCTACGAGTGCCCTGCCGTATAGTTTAGCATCCAGAAGGGGATATTTCCAAGCCCTTCGAATCACTTGGTGTTCATTTTACTTTGTAGAAAATGAGAAGACAGTAGTAGAAGTACACATAAGAAGATATCGCAATTTATAGAGTTTTAAAACAACGCGAGCATATTATAGTCACATACCATACGCTATTATGCTCGCTATAATGCACGTTATGAGGGCCAGTAAACCGACATCCACAAATTACACAATGAACACAGCTCTCTTTTGTGTAAATCATAGGCCAATCAATATATATTTTTTGCATATAGGTAGTGCATATGAATAAACGCGGTACAAAATCAAAGTTTCATAATTTACAATGTGACCTTCATACGTTTTCATCAGCACGAGCTTGAAGAAGTCCATTTGCCAGGCAAAGGCTTGCCTCATATATTTCCAGGAACAACGATTGAGCATGAGCACTCCAACCACGAACCCTGATAAGCGACTCTTTTATGAAGTTATTGTGACGTTTACATTGCTCTACCAAATTGAAACATAAGTTTGTTGCGTCATTTTGTGCATGGAATATTGCAGTAGAGAATTCATGATAGGCATGTACACAAAGTCAGCTGTATATTTTTTTTATACCGTCCCATACGAGTTTTAGGCAAGCATATAAGTACCTATTTGAAAGTTCTGAATCCCAATATTCAATAGTAATTATATCTCTCAATATTTCTAAAAAATTGTTATCATCATCAAAGCTCTTCAAGCTAAAAGCTAAAGCTCTTAAATATAAAAAATATTTTAGTTTTTCACGTTTCTAAGGCACATTTAAATTTTCCTTGTGAAGATGGACTGGTGGGCAAATGTGAATGTGTGCGTCAATATCGCTGGCGCATAATATCTACTTGTGTCGGCGGTATCGGTTTCTGAGAAGCGATGGCGCGAGCGCAGCGGGCTGCGGGGTGAGGCGGGGTGTGGACAGTGGCTTGAACAGTGTTGCCATCGCCTTTTTTAAAAAAGTGCTAGTTTGATATTATGTGCTTACTTATTGGAAATAATTATTTACAATAATCAGAGGATCCATTTTCGGATATTATATTGTACGGCATAAAAAAGGTGCATAATTCGTTTGTAAGGTATAGTTTAAATTACCAATATTTAAAACGTAAGGTTTCAGTCCATATTATTAGAAATTATAAGTAAAATCTGGAGTTTTTTTTATTTGAAAGTTTAGTGAAACCGTAACGTCAGCAAACATTGTATTTACTTACTGACCTGCCTACCTACGTGTTAGTATCCTGGGACCCAATATATTTAATAACGAATTAAGTAAATAGGTAGGTACTTGTGTTTCATCATCAAATATCTTCTCTCCTTGGAAGTCATTGGTCAGAGAACGTGTTAAAAGTTGATGAATGTAGTTGAAAAGTAGAGATGTTGGCATCATTGGCTGAGCCAAGCAGGCGGACTCGAGCCCATAATAATATGTCGCGGGGCGAGGAGGGGGGGGGGGGGGGGGCAGGGCTCGGCCCGGGCGCCGGCCCTGCCAGACAACTTGTCGCTGTGCCCCTGAGCCGCTTTCCCCGCCCTACCCCTCGGCAAATTACTTGGCGCACCCAACTTAACTAACCAGTTTAACTTTGTATGTGGACGTGTTGTAGGTAACGATATCAACGTTTTGTATCCATGGATGGATGCTCTGGTAATTTCTTATTTAATACTGGTTTCTAACTCCAAGTAAAAAAGTTTGAGGTCAGAGTGTGCAGTCTATCTGTCTGTGGACACGTAGCTCCAAAACTATTATTATTCAATCCGGTTTATAAGAAAGCTAATCATTTTAGGATGGTTCCCTCCAAGCTGCTGATTTCTAGCGTGCGTGACCAATTCTAATGGCTCAATACGAGTGTAGTGTAAAACAGTTGGGTGACCGCAAAGCATTCAGTCGACACATTTCTTTTCCTAAGCCAACAGGTACCTTCTACTGGTCTGTACTGCCTAGCGCCGGATGCATACCACAATCACCAACATGAAAGCCTCTACCAAACTAACAAAACAATTCTGAATTTGTCACAGCCTCCTCATTGCTGAGAGTCGTGCATGTTCTTTGTCCGAGGCAATTAGATATACATATATACATAAATTAGATATATATATTAGTTTTCCATATCCCTTTATCTATGAAGATGATTCCAACAGATGGCCTGCCACGCAATGCAGAAAACGCTCTGATCACAATGCTTCTTTCACCTCCTGTCACCCCTCAAAATAAAGCTAAACAGTCATGCATATTTCCGCAGTGACACGCAGGCTAGCTTGACTCATTCTTTGTTTCAAAAACTGGGTCATCTACTTCATATGGATTTGCCCACAATTCGCAAGTATTTCGATAACAACTTGGTGATTTCGTAATGGCCATTTCATAGGGAAATGCGTGAGTCTGACACTCCACATTTCTATACACTAACCTATCAATATCTGGCTAACGTAACTATGATTATTAATGGTATGTACCATCAGGGTCATTATGATGCAAGATTTCTTAGTCCATTCATAATCGGCCTCGTTGGCATTATAAAACTTCCTGACGAAACGGATTAAGGATTTAGAAAGATTTGTCGCTGAACCTAGAAGGTAAGCCTCACGTAGCTTATCATGGCTTAATATGGCACATAAAACTTGATCCATCTTGCGCCACGAATATTTATGACATCGATTATAAGGCATCTCACTCGGGTGGTCTGAGCAAGGTATGGTTTCTGGTGCCAGAGAGGCGCTATCACAAAAGTTTATCGTAGGCCAGCCATTAAAACTCATGGAAACTGATACGCACGTTTCAACTTGAAAAGCCAGTGCCACGCAAACTTAAAATATAGGTATTATTAGATATTGTCGCATGTTCCTTTCCTACCGATATTTCTGTCTTGGCATTCGCTAGGTAGGTAATACACATTTTTTAACTTTCTTTGGCACCGTCTTTATTTTACGTCATGGCCGGTCGTCGTTCCTGAAATATGTGCGAGTCCACATCCACACACTGTCACATCATTGACCCTTGACTATGAAGGTTAATCCTTATGTAATAAGTATATTATATTCAATGTAAATTGCAAATGTTTCCAATTATATTGGGGTGTAAGTATACAATTTACCATTAGCACAATTACATCACATCATATTATTACAACCAGTTATAACTACTGGCGTCGAAAGTAATGAACTTATGAGCCAAGTGGAAATTAATAGAAATGTGTAGGTATCGAAAACAATGTTGTAAACTGGTGATATCAGATGTTTAGATTGTGTGCCAAATGCTATTAGGGCCGTACTTGTCATTATCAGAGGCACCGAAGCTGGTGTCAAGGGGCGCGTTGATTGCGCCCGGTCGCTGCGACTCGGCCGTGTTTACCGAGAAATGCTGTTTCAACGTGCCGACACCTCTGATCTCACCGCTACATTTATACCGCGTCCTATGCTAGCAATAATAAATTAACAGGAACAGTAATCCAATTGCGAGAATTCAGTTACTTAGATACAGACTCTTCCTTGTTGCTCAAACGACCCTATTTATCAAACAAGCTATAAACCCAGATGATATTTGAGTGCTGTGCGCGGAGGACATGAGCGGTTGTCCGATTTGGGCGATGCTAGCTCTCAGAATATTATAATTAGTCTAAGCCCGTGTGAGTAATGGCGTCGGAAATAACATGCGAGCAGCGTTGGCGCCAAGCGGAGCAGCCGCGGGCTTCGCATCGCATCACACATCACACCACACAATCGCTGCCCCCCGGAGCCGCACCGCACCGCGCCCGCTCGCCGAGCGCCGACCGGTCTGTCTTGTGACTTGACTTGAGCTATTTATGTTTTGTATGACGTGACTACGACCAACTAAAGCTTGCTTGACCGACGAACTTATATTCTAAACAATCAAGTCTATGATTGGTTTGCAATCGTAACTACAAAAGGGATTGGAAGAGAAGAAATAGATAAGAAAACAGATGCAACAAGGATCAAAGGTGAAAGTTATCTCATGTCTAGTTGAGAAAATCATAAAAGACACTTGTTTCTCACATGACTAAGGCTGCGCGTTGTTTATTGATGTTAAAGATGACAAAGGGATCTGGAATAATGGAGCAGTTATTTATCAACGTTCAGATAGGATCAAAGAAAATAAAGCTGGTGGAGCCACATTCCTTAGCGTTGAGTTATCCGAGAGCTCTGGAAGTTAGGCTGAGATACAGATACGTGATAAAGAGTGGCTGAACTGGACTTTGATATGAGTTAGAAGTAATGGGTTGCGCCATGTGCCTGTGGTGGGCGGCGCGGTAACTTGTTTCATTCCTGGCGGCTCCGGCTACAGAAATCTTACAGGCAATTTCTGGAAGTGGCAAACAAAGGCACCGCGGTTAATTAGTTTCTGTTTGCGCCGGGGAAACAAACTCATTGAAAGGGCACATACCCTTTCCTCAACTCCATCAGGTAAACAATATTGAGTGACAAGTTTTTAGGACGGCGTCTTTGTTCCAAGGTTGCTTGGTGTTTTTGTTATGCTCAGTGATTTTCATGATTTTTATTGTATCATAAGAACTTTAAGTTTGTTTTACCTTGGTTCTTTTATTATAATGGTTTTTTTTCTCTTGGTAGGTAATTAAAGTAGTAGGTACCACGCTAGCCTACCTGTAATAGGTACCTACTTGGTCATTTCTCAAAATATGCTCATTTTAGTTGCAGTAACTTTACTGCCTGCTTAGGTAATGAAATGAAATGAACAAGATGAAGACAGCCCTTAAATCACGCCAACCAAGCATAGGTCCGCGTTTAAAGTTGCTTGCCGGGAACAGAAATGTGCACTGTGCAGTGCCAATGCTGGGGCAAATTATCCGTGAACCATAACAGTGAGAGTGCTCTCTCGGAGCTGTGCCAAAAATATCCTTGACATCACCCAGGCCTGAGTTACACTTCACTATAGTATAGATAGAGGATAGGTTTAAAATAAACGCTATCGCTCTACGTTAGCTTGGGTAAACGGTAAACACAATCCTATAGGCTGAAAAACGGGGCGTCTAGCGGCGCTGAAAGTTTTTGCCAACAAACTAAATAAGTTATAGTTAGAGTCACGAGCGAATCAAGATAATGGTTAGATAAAAATATGAATATGTCAAGCTGAAGGCAGATATATACTTCTTTTATTATTTTATCTTATGGCCCGAACACACGTAGTTCGCTGGCGGTAGCGATCAGTGAAACGCTGTCAAATATCGCTGTCAAATCTCAAATCTGACAGCGATATTTGACAGCGTTTCACTGATCGCTACCGCCAGCGAACTAGGTGTGTTTGAGCCTTTATAGAAAAAATATATAGGGTAGTTTTTATAACTGTCACCGTTTTACTGGTTATACTGCTTGTTAGCGTTTTACGATATAGCTATTCTGATGAAATTGGATCGAGAAGACTAAAATATAACCCAGGTACGAAACTAGTCGTATTAATATTTATCTAAGTCCTATTAATAATCAAAAAGGTTTTAAAATACCTAGCTCACTTGGTTACAATTTCTTCAGCTTCAGTGAGATGACAACGCTGTAGTCATAGATAATTTTAAGTTGGTATGGTAGAGCTTACTACTGACTGGCGCTTTATGATCCTCGTCCGGCAGAACATCGTAAATATTATAAGTAGAAAGCATCTGGTAGAGCTACGCTGGCTGCCAAGTGCCAACGCTATGCTAAAACCGGCGTATATTTTTTAGGTGTTTTTTCTTTCTCGAAATTGACGAATACCTATTTACTTACCTAGCGGTATCATAGTAGCAGCAGGCAATATAATCTATTAATCTGAGTCTTACCCAAGTATGGGTAAGACTTTTTCAATCACTCTCTGAGAGCAAAATCTAAAAGGTTAGATGGAAAAAAATGTTAGCTGTCACGGACTTGCTTTCGATGAAAATAAAAACTGCGATAAAAAAAAGTCAAGGTAACAAGAATCATTAATTTTTCGTGATATTGTTTCTAATCTAATATGGAAAATTAACCCGCACTCTACTTTTAACTACATTATCATCAGTTTTTTGAGAAACCTGTCATCTTAAATTCCTGACAGAACTATCCGCCTAAACTAAACTTAAACAAAAAAAAACACGAATCGTTTTATAGGGAGCCGAAGCAGGCCAGACAAAGTGTCTCCCATCCCATGCACGCCTTGCCAGACGGTTAGACGCCTTTGTGGAGGAACATTAATGACTTCTGGTTCATTCAATTATTGCATACATATGTATGGATGCAAGCAACCATCACGACAATCTGGCAATGCTCTGGGCCTTACCTACCTACCGCCCGACTATCAGTAGAGGGAAACTACACGTTCCGAGCCGAGACAAAGTGACTCCACTGCGAGTTCTAGACAGATTGACGCCTCCGGGCCTATCCAACTTGAAGATTTTGATTTCTTTATAGGACCATGTTTGTTCAAAACACTGTGCTATGAATGCCTCATTATGACTATCACAGGTATTATGATGATACTGCACACGAAAATCCTGAACCGATCCTCACCAGATAATGTTCACAGCACTTTGCTAATACCCCTTGACACGAACGGGGCTGTCTAACCCTGTGGCTCAACGTGCATACATATGGATATGTGACATACTATAGTACCTAGGTACATAACTATAGGCACAAAATATTTTTTTGGCTCGGGCGACGTTCTTAGAATCCCATGCTACGATCAGGATTCTACTAAAGAAGCTCTAGCTACGCTCGCTATTCTACTCTTGAATCCCTCACTTAGCTCTGGATTCAAAATATCACCATCGCCGTAAAAATATTATTTTGCTCCCTTATGATACAATCTATATTACTATGTAATGTAATTTATCTGGCACGAAAGTACCTACTGTATTTTCATACAACTTTTGCCGGCCGCTGCACGCATGAATTTGGCCAGTACACAGCAATTTCGATTATCTCGAAGAAGATTGTCAAAATAATGCTCAAACTGAACATGTTGGAGAATATAATAGGCATAGGTAGGTATTGTCTCATAATGCACTTGGCAGACAGTATGACGCCCTGCATCAATGAGTGAAATATGAAAAGTTTGTAATAAGTTTACATCTTTCTATTTTATTCAAAGCTGCCCCAAATTGTGACTTAAACTTTTAATGGGTATAAATAGCCAAATATAAATCTAGCTAATGATAGCAAAAATAACTGAATAATCATTACTATTTATGACTTTACAGCCACGAATGTAAACAATGTTCAAAGTTGCCTCCTAAGGGCGTTTGTACACGCTAAGAAAAAACGCCGGGTCTACCCAAGAATTCGTGTCGTAACTAGAAAATAACTGTGTACACTGCTCGCAGCGGTGCACGAAAATAGTTATTTGTTATACAAGAGTGCAAAGCTGCTTTTTAACCGCGTGCTCAATTTTGATGACTGAGCAAGCGCAGGATTCTAAAGTTTAACCACGAGCGTAGCGAGTGGTTTAAAAGTTAGAATCCTAAGCGTTGGCGAAGGAATCAAAAGAGCACAAGGTGAAAAATCTTTGCACTCGAGTGCAACACGTAACTTTTCATCCCACCTCAGCGAGGAAATGACTAAATGCAAAAAAGAACATGGCGCGACTAAAAGTAACACACCAAGAAGGTTCCGAGTATGAGTTATTAACAAATTTAAAAAGGTTGCATGATAAATTCGGCACCATGCAGGTAGAAGTAAATAGGTTTAATGGTGTTTTGAATTCACAAATACACCAAGAAGGTTACGAGTGCGAGTTTTTAACAAAATAAAAAAGGTTGTATGATAAGTTCGGCACCATGGAGGTAGAAGTAAATAGGTTGTTTATTCACAAACTTATTGAACACGATATTCTAAATTCAAATTTACTTTATCCTCTAGCGGATAAAAACGGCTTTTCCAGTCAGAAATTAAACAGCAAAAACACACTTTCAGAGCTGGTGGGATGAAAAAATCTTATCTGCGCAAGACACGACGCGGCAAACGTTGTTGTGTTTTCGTGTGTGGAAAAGACAAAATTCTTGTCGTCTACACGAAGAATTTGTCTTGTCTGCCGCAGGAACGGCAAATTTTCTTAGCGTGTACAAACGCCCTAATGTTTCTGAGAAAATATTTCTGATTAATATTTTAAATCTATAGATTTAAATAACTCGTTAGATATACCATACAACTTCTAAAAATTGAGATTCTCTACTTGCTACGTTTTTTTTTAATGCTAAGTACTTTTTTTTTTTTTTTTTTTCTTTTTTTTTTTGGCGTCGCATTGCTAAGTACTTATAACTTTTAAATCCTAACAAACAAACAGAGGCGTACTAAGGATTACTTACAAGGGGGGCGGCTGATGTTGAAAGCGCGTTCCGGGAAAGTGTTTATCTTACTTAGCCTTTGTTTGTTGGTTTAACGAAATTATTTTCGTACCATACGTGGGTAAGGGACTAAGTTAGGTTAGTAAAACCATTTATTATTTTCGATGCAATGAACCTACAATTAACGTAGGCAACCTAAGACCTAATTATTTCAAACTTGAAACTATTATTAAGTACTAATTGCTCTAATACAGGGGTTCCCAAACTATTTTGGACAAGTGACCCCTTTTCCAAAATGAAACGTTACCTCAGACCCCCATGGCCAAATTACCTACTTTTAAGATCAACCCCCTTATTCATAATGGTCCGCTAACTTAAAACAGCTGCTACAGTGTTATTAACCGACTTCTAATCAAAAAGGAGGAGGTTCTCAATTTGGTTGTATTTTTTTTTTCTTTTAATGTTTGTATGTAACTTCGTCATTTGTAATCCGATTTGAAAAATTATTTTTTTATCTGAAAGGTACTGCTTCCAGATTGGTCCCATTTTAATTTTATTAAAATCGGTGTTGCCATTTTTTTTTAATAATTTTTTTAATGTTTGTAACTGCATGCCTCCGTCATTTATGAACCGATTTAGAAAATTATTTTTTTATTTGGAAGGTTATTCTTACGTCCAGATTGTCCCAAACGAATTTCATTAAAATCGGTTTAGCCGTTTGGCAATGAAGTCGGTTTCACTAGTTTTTTAAAATTATTTTTCTTTCTGAATTAGGTCAATAGAAGAAGACAGAGTGAGAATTAGCAGTGCTTTAAGTTAGCAGACTATTATAAATAAGGGGCCTATCTTTAGTTTTCTTTCTATTGATACAAAATACCTAGGTGCTAAGGTACAAATTGGAAAACTTTGCACTTGGTTAAGTGATTCGTAAATTCTGTTTCAGCCACTTTACTTCACTTAATTTAGGTATTTTATAACTTTGTGATCTCTTGAAATAAATGAGTACTTATATGAGTTATTATCGTTCAAGCTCCAACGAATTTCAAAACGCAAATGAACTTTCAACCTAAGTGCAAGCTCGTTAAATAGTAAAATATCAGGAACATGTTTGGATTTGCAACTTGATCATGAATTCGTTCGTGTTAAATCACGTATGCGTCAAATAGAGAGCAAGTCAAAACGCGCCTGAAAGATATACGCTTGAACTCTTTCATCTTGCACAAACTTGTCCACACTGACTTGCCTAGTTTTTCATCTTGTACGAACTTGATACTTTACATTAGGTACTACAACAATGCTATTTCCTACAAAAATATTAACTATTCTTAGTACACGTAACACAACATAAACAATACAGTACCTACCTACCTAAAGTTCTAAATAAGAACGTGTGGTAATTTAATAGGGGGTCGATTTTTAGGCCTCGTCGACCCCCAAAATCAGTTTTCGTTTATATCGACCCCTAGGAAACCAATATCGACCCCAAGGGGTCGATATCGACCACTTTGGGAATCCCTGCTCTAATAGATTAATCGTTTTGCTGAACAAACTATTCTAACGTTTGTCTAAAAGTTATAAAAGAGAAGTATCTACTAATAACGTTACTACTTAGAGGACTGAACAAGAATGGATGATTATTACAGGTAAAAATGGTATGGGTTGGGTTGGCGCCGGCGCTACCTGCCCGGTGAAATAACCTAACAACTGCTACAAATCAAAATACATTTTAGTAAACAACATGCTTTATTTATAAAGAGATAATACCTAGTTATAATATATCTATTTAATCTTCATAAGTAAATGTAGGTACTACATTCCATAAATCCCACATATAAAAATACAATATTTAATCTTATACCTTTAAACGAGAAAATCTTGTATATATATATATATATATATATTTAGGATCTCGGAAATTGAGCCAACGATTTTCATGAAATTTTGTATACAGGGGTTTTCGGGGACGATAAAACGATCTAGCTAGGATTCATTTTTAGAAAATATCGGCGTTCGGAGTTAAGAACAAACTACTTTATCGTAATATCATTACTCCTAGCGACATCTATTGCTCAGAAGCAAAAACTAAGCTCTATGAGAACCTGAGAGCTCACAGAGAACGCCATCTTTTGACGAGTTTTGGAACTAAATGACTACATAAACACTCTAACAAGTTCCGGAAGTTTCCATCTCATTGCACTCGTGATTTTTTTTTAAATAACCATTTCTTATTTTTTAATTATTATGTAGTATATTAGTAAGATTGAAAAATATGATTTCATCATTCATACGTTATTAAAAAATACCGAGCGAAGCTCGGTCACAAACTGCTAGTTATAATTTATACACAAAATAACCTATCATCTCAAAATGATGGTATAATGCACTATGGCGGCGTGTAGGTACGTTAAGGCACGGTGATTAAGGGCTACGCCCCGGGTGGCGCCGGACGGGCGTCGGCGACTAGATCACAGGAGGTACGGGGCAGAACCCCAAAGGCATCTTTTCATCTGAGCGGAGCCGAGAATGAGGGCACCGGTGCACACCAGTGTGGTGCGGAATATGCGGTCAACGCGCAGCCTGCCGCGCTCTGCACTGGCACAAATGCTGACACGTGCACACCAACAGATACAGGCAGCGACGCAATCGCTGGTCGTTTTTCATGGTCATCTTCCAGGAGGTATGGTCGGAAAAGTTTGAAGGGTCTTCGTGGTTCAGGTGCTGCGAGAGGTGCAGTTGTTGGCAGTGAAACTGGCGGTGGTGAAGGTCGACGCACGGAAAGGTCGATTGGCTCAGAAGCTGGAATTGGCACTGGTATCTGCACAGATAACTGAGTCACCTGCGGCGGGGAGGTTGTCGATGCAGGTGGTGGTGTAGGTAGCCGTGCACTCTCTGGAGAGCCTGCTGCGTATGGTGGAGGTGAAGGAGCCGGTTGTGGAGCTCGTCTTAGAAGCGCTGCTCGCAGAGCGGGTTCTGCTTGTAGCCACTTTTGGATTTGGCGGCGATGTATGCCAAACTTCCTGGCTGTAGCACGTTGGTTACCGCGACATTGAGCGTCTCTTCGGTAAGCTTCAAGAACTTGGAGTTTGAATTGTGGTGGAAAAATACGCCTAGAACCAGCACGGCTCTCTGAGCGGCGGTCTGAGGGCGCGGGGGCTGAGTGCGTGTGGGCGGCAGCCATTTCTGAGTGTAAACGTGTGCGCGTGGCGGTTGACGGCGCCGAACTGACTGCTCGACGCTCTTTCGTTCGACACGGCGCGGATGTTGGTGGCGCGCCGCTGCCGCCGCGCCTGTCCGACGTGCGTGAGTGTGCGACACGAGCTTCATGTACATTAGGCAGTGTTTACACCGGTGTTTTTTTTTTAAGTTTTATGACGATATCAGTGGTAACCAGCGACGCTCGATGCCATTCCCAATATTGATTTGATGGTAATTTTGGTCTCGTAAATGAGTGGTCAAATTTCTGTCAAAACTTAAGATTGGGGTGGGAATTGAGTTCTGTAGTAACCCTGTTGTCCTACCTTACCTAAGTTAGGTATATTTAAAGGAAAGTTGTTTAAATTTAAGCGTCTACCGCAACAAATACGGAACTTATGTAGAACTAGCGGCCTATCCCAGCTTCGCACGGGTGGTCTTTTTTTAACAAAAAATATAGCCTATATTACCTTAGGTAAATGAAGCTTTCCAAAGGTGAAAAAAAAATTGAAATCAGCATAGAAGTTTTTGAGTTTATTCATTACAAACATACAAAAATACAAATCTTTCCTCTTTATAATATTAGTATAGATATACTTAGATTAAAAAAAAACTAAAAAAAGTACTTTTATGCTTAAAATTGTTAAAAAGATTAAGCATACGTAAAATGTAATAAAAAATAAAAACAATGCCTCAGTGTGGATATTTCTTAACTCAGTAATCTCGCCTCATTCTCGGCGGCGTGAAAAAATGCCGCAAGTGGGAGCCGATAGCACGTAGCGCCACCATTGCTATCTCTTTCTAGCATTCACTGACGCTTATGAAAGAAAAAGATAGAAGTTAATGCCCTGCCCCGGTCTCTGCCACATCCGTTTATCGAAACAAGTTTGCATGCGACGTTGTCACTCTGTGCGCGCGGGCGGCTCATGAGCTCTGTGGGGTGCGGGCGGATAGGAATGCGCACGAAGTGGCAACAACGCTGACCGTGGCAGACAGGGTGTCGCCGACTTGCCGGCGTAGACATGCCGTCGCTCGGCGGCGCTTGCCCCCTCCTACACCCGCTCACTTTGCTCCACCCGCAACGAACATCAACAAGTTATTTCGGCCCGGGCCTAACAGTGGTTAAAAGATCTTATGTCTTATACTGTAAGCGGTCTCTTGCAACTTTATAGATTTGAGTCTTAGTCTTAGCGCCATAGCCGTTTCGAGGAAAGTTGTTTTTTTTTTGAGCGGACGGCCGCCTGCCGCGCTTGCCGTTGCTACCTCGATCGCGTGCAACGAAGACCATGAAAATAATAGTGTAAAGTAATGAAATAACTCCGAATCTCAATAGAATGGTTTTGGTTCCATTCCATTACAAACCGGGAAGGTACTTAATAGTACTTTTTAGGGTTCCGTAGCCAAATGGCAAAAACGGAACCCTTATAGATTCGTCATGTCTGTCTGTCTGTCTGTCTGTCTGTCCGTCCGTATGTCACAGCCATTTTTCTCCGAAACCGTAAGAGCTAGACTGATGAAACTTGGCGAGTAGATGTATTCTGTAAACCGCATTAAGATTTTTACATAAAAATAAAAAAAAAAAAAGCAGCTAAGTGCGAGTCGGACTCGCCCATGAAAGGTTCCGTAGCATCAATTAACATAATATAAAGGTTTTTGTAGTTCGTCGAAAGGTAAATTGCGGTTTACGATTTATAACGTATAAAAAAAAAACTACGGACTAGATCTCGTGCAAACCAAATATCGTTGAAAGTTTGCATAGTAATGTACAACATATATTTTTTTTAGTTTTATCATTCTCTTATTTTAGAAGTTAGAGGGGGGGGACCAACTTTTTTCCACTTTGGAAGAGTCTCTCGCGCAAACTATTCAGTTTAGAAAAAAACGATGTTACAAACCTCAACATCATTTTTTAAGACCTATCCATAGATACCCCACACGTATGGGTTCGATGAAAAAAAAATTTTTGAGTTTCAGTTTCAAGTATGGGGACCCCCAAAATTTATAGTTTTAGAAAAAAACTATGTTAGAAACCTCAACATAATTTTTGAAGACCTATCCATAGATACCCCACACGTATGGGTTAGATGAAAAAAAAAATTTTGAGTTTCAGTTTCAAGTATATATACCCCCAAAATTTATAGTTTTTTTTCTATTTTTATGTAAAAACCTTAATGCGGTTCACAGAATACATCTACTCACCAAATTTCATCAGTCTAGCTCTTATGGTTTCGGAGAAAAATGGCTGTGAAACGGCCGGACAGACAGACAGACAGACAGACAGACAGACAGACAGACAGACAGACAGACAGACATGACGAATCTATAAGGGTTCCGTTTTTGCCATTTGGCTACGGAACCCTAAAAAAGCGGCCAAGTGCGAGTCGGACTCGCCCATGAAGGGTTCCGTAGCAGTAAGTAATATAACATAGAGTTCTAGAAGTTCTAGTAGTTCGTCGAAAGGTAAATTGCGGTTTACGATTTATGACGTATAAAAAAAAAACTACTGACTAGATCTCGTTCAAACTAAATATCGTTGAAAGTTTCCATAGTAATGTACAACATATATTTTTTTTAGCTTTATCAGTCACTTATTTTAGAAGTTAGAGGGGGGGGGACCAACTTTTTTCCACTTTGGAAGTGTCTCTCGCGCAAACTATTCAGTTTAGAAAAAAACGATGTTAGAAACCTCAACATCATTTTTGAAGACCTATTCATAGATACCCCACACGTATGGGTTAGTTGAAAAAAAAATTTTTGAGTTTCAGTTTCAAGTATGGGGACCCCCAAAATTTATAGGTTTTTTTCTATTTTTGTGTTAAAATCTTAATGCGGTTCACAGAATACATCTACTCACCAAGTTTCATCAGTCTAACTCTTATGGTTTTGGAGATAAATGGCTGTGACATACGGACGGACAGACAGACAGACAGACAGACAGACATGACGAATCTATAAGGGTTCCGTTTTTGCCATTTGGCTACGGAACCCTAAAAACCATAAATTTCGGGGGTCCCCATACTTAAAACTGAAACTCAAAAAAATTTTTTTCATCGAACCCATTCGTGTGGGGTATCTATGAATAGGTCTTCAAAAATGATATTGAGGTTTCTAATATCGTTTTTTTCTAAACTGAATAGTTTGCGCGAGAGACACTTCCAAAGTGGAAAAAAGTTGGTCCCCCCCCCTCTAACTTCTAAAGTAAGAGAATGATAATACTAAAAAAAATATATGTTGTACATTACTATGTAAACTTCCAACGATATTTGGTTTGAACGAGATCTAGTCATTAGTTTTTTTTTTATACGTCATAAACCGTAAACCGCAATTTACCTTTCGACGAACTACAAGAACCTTATTATGTTACATCAAGTAACATATATAAAGGTTCTTGTAGTTCGTCGTGCTACGGAACCCTTCATGGGCGAGTCCGACTCGCACTTGGCTGCTTTTATTTTTTACTGAGGATGGGACGATTTGAATACACACTCAAAGCTTAAATCCTTATATTGCCTTTATTGATTTTAAATTTTAAACCTTAGGTTGCATGTATCATGAAAAAGAAACATGATTGCACTAATTTTTAGGGTTCCGTAGCCAAATGGCAAAAACGGAACCCTTATAGATTCGTCATGTCTGTCTGTCTGTCTGTCTGTCTGTCTGTCTGTCTGTCTGTCTGTCTGTCTGTCTGTCTGTCTGTCCGTCCGTATGTCACAGCCATTTTTCTCCGAAACCGTAAGAGCTAGACTGATGAAACTTGGCGAGTAGATGTATTCTGTGAACCGCATTAAGATTTTTACATAAAAATAAAAAAAAAACTGTAAATTTCAGGGGTCCCCATACTTGAAACTGAAACTCAAAATTTTTTTTTTCATCGAACCCATACGTGTGGGGTATCTATGAATAGGTCTTCAAAAATGATGTTGAGGTTTCTAATATCGTTTTTTTCTAAACTGAATAGTTTGCGCGAGAGACACTTCCAAAGTGGAAAAAAGTTGGTCCCCCCCCCTCTAACTTCTAAAGTAAGAGAATGATAATACTAAAAAAAATATATGTTGTACATTACTATGTAAACTTCCAACGATTTTTGGTTTGAACGAGATCTAGTCAGTAGTTTTTTTTTTATACGTCATAAACCGTAAACCGCAATTTACCTTTCTACGAACTACAAGAACCTTATTATGTTACATCAAGTAACATAATATACAGGTTCTTGTAGTTCGTCGTGCTACGGAACCCTTCATGGGCGAGTCCGACTCGCACTTGGCTGCTTTTTTTTTATTTTTGCCTAAAGATAAGCACTTAGGTACCTATATACTTTATCTGCCCCTTTTGAAATCCTGCCTTAGTACGCCCACACTTTCTTGACTTTGCAAGTGAGGTTTAAAAAACTTGAGAAATTAACTGTACAGGCCAAGCTGCTGAACCGATTTTGATGAAATTTCTATGGAACCAATTTCAGATAAAAAAAGATTTTTTCAAATTGGTTCACAAATGTCGAAGTTATGCGATAACAAGCATAAAAAAATACAACCGAATTGAGAACCTCCTCATTTTTTATTAGGGTTCCGTAGCCAAATGGCAAAAACGGAACCCTTATAGATTCGTCATGTCTGTCTGTCTGTCCGGCCGTGTCACAGCCATTTTTCTCCGAAACCATAAAAGCTAGACTGATGAAAGTTGGTGAGTAGATGTATTCTGTAAACCGCATTAAGGTTTTTACACAAAAATAGAAAAAAAACTATAAATTTTGGGGGTCCCCATACTTGAAACTGAAACTCAAAAATTTTTTTTTCATCGAACCCATACGTGTGGAGTATCTATAAATAGGTCTTCAAAAATGATGTTGAGGTTTCTAATATAGTTTTTTTCTAAACTGAAAAGTTTGCGCGAGAGACACTTCCAAAGTGGAAAAAAGTTGGTCCCCCCCCCCTCTAACTTCTAAAGTAAGAGAATGATAATACTAAAAAAAATATATGTTGTACATTACTATGTAAACTTTCAACGATATTTGGTTTGAACGAGATCTAGTCAGTAGTTTTTTTTTTATACGTCATAAACGGAAACTCAAAAATTTTTTTTTCATCGAACCCATACGTGTGGGGTATCTATGAATAGGTCTTCAAAAATGATGTTGAGGTTTTTAATATAGTTTTTTTCTAAAATGAATAGTTTGCGCGAGAGACACTTCCAAAGTGGAAAAAAGTTGGTCCCCCCCCCTCTAACTTCTAAAGTAAGAGAATGATAATACTAAAAAAAATATATGTTGTACATTACTATGTAAACTTTCAACGATATTTGGTTTGAACGAGATCTAGTCAGTAGTTTTTTTTTTATACGTCATAAACCGTAAACCGCAATTTACCTTTCAACGAACTACAGGAACCTTATTATGTTACATCAAGTAACATATATAAAGGTTCTTGTAGTTCGTCGTGCTACGGAACCCTTCATGGGCGAGTCCGACTCGCACTTGGCTGCTTTTTTGAAGACGGTTAAAACTGGTTTACAATTTTAAAGTTAAGAATTTGATATTATCTCAATCAATGATAGTTTATTGAAAAGTTTCTCATGCCTAATGTTTTCATTGGAAAACTCACTTAGGCCCGGTTTCACGGACGTCTATTTAGACCAGGGATTCCCAAAGTGGTCTGATATCGACCCCTTGGGGTCGATATCGGTTTCCTAGTGATCGACATTAAACGAAAACTAATTTTGGGGGTTGACGAGGTCTGAAAATCGTCCCCTATTAAATTAACACAAGTTCTTAGTAACAGTTCTTAGTTCTTATTTCAAACTTTCAAGTTAGGTATAGGTAGGTGTATTGTTTATGTTGTGTTACGTGCACTAAAAATAATTAATATTTTTGTAGGAAATGTAAGTGCTGCTTTTTTATTTGGAATATTTTAGATTGATTCCTCTCAACACAAATAAATTTATTATTTTAAAAGTTTAAAAAGTATTTACTTACAAAATATCATAAATACACGCTTCCATGCACTGATTTGGAAAAGTTTAGATAATTTTGTTTTGATTTGTTTTCCAAAAAAGCAGAGAAGCCCCTTATTTTCTTATTTAAAATCATCGCCGTTCATTTGGTCCGGTTCAGACTTAGGTCCGGCATCAACATCAAGCTAACCTACAAAACCGGTGTTGACTGCGACTGTGTGGGTGATAGCTGGCCAGTCCAACTTCAGAATAAAATTAAATAATAGCTGGAGATTGGGCAGTATATTTCACATTCAAGTTTAACTCTACGAAGCCAGCCACGAGAGACTGTGCACAATGCTAAACACGCTAATATTGGAACACACATGAATTGACGTTACGCAGATCACGGTATTTGCATGTTGAGAACTGCATCCTTGGCAGATACAGTACTCTGCATGCAAATACCTATATTTTCTACTCATTCCTTGACTTTTAACCTTATTCTTATTGATTTGGGGGAATAAGATCTGCACTGACGTCCCTCGATGGGGTATATTGTGCCTTGAGTACCTACTTTTAACCTAATATAATTTGTTGAAACTCATCGACGTACGCAGCCTTGCGGAAACCAGTGGCTGCGCGTATAGTAGGTATAGGTACCTAACCAACTGGTAGCATAGGTTAGGTTGCGAGGTACGAGTGGTAGGTACTACGTAGTACCTACCACTCGTACCTTGCACAGGCAAGAAAGCCTAAAGTGCCGAAGTCAGTAATATGGCAGCATCAAAATCTCCTATAAAATTATTTTCGCATGGACGCATTGCACCTTTTAAAAGTTTTAAATCTTAGGTATCCGAATATTATGGTGTTATCCATACCAAGATTACCACACGATCAATGCACTCGCAGACGGAGGGATGATGAAAATATTAAGAATATTCATCTAAATTCGGCCGCATAATAATATGATACGGAGCTTCGTGACAACACTTTATTGAAATTAATCCATGCTAATAATGAGGCCCCTCCAGGCGAATGATGGCAAAACAAGTTTTGAACGACTTCTTATACGTATTGTATTATTTGTGTCGTCTAAATGTCTGATCTGAGAGCGTGTTCGAGATCGATAGAGACTGAATTGAAGTGACAGCCTCTTGAGAAGTCTTTCTAAGCACAGAAGAAAACTGCTAAGCTCTTGCTGAACAGCAACGCAGGTACAGTTCCATCGCCAACTGCTCGACAGTGTACCTATGTAGCATAGCTCGAGTGGGGGGCCCTCAGCCCAGCATCGCACCAGCCAACGATTGCTGGGGATGTCCAGTTTATGATAGAAGGGTTCACCAGCCAAAGGCCGACAATCAGCGACAGAGCCGCGCTAAAGTCCAACCGAGAACCCGTGACTTGAACGATGCTGTATCAGAACCACGTCAAAACATTCACTACGGTCGGTGACCGTGATGTATTGGAACAAAAGTAGGGTTTAGTTGGCGGTATATTGTCAATTCCTGTATAATTTACATACTTTTACAATTACGAACATAATCTTATAGGATTATGATGAAATATTAGTAGTTGTGGTAACAAAAATAGAACAGCAATAAGTAGAAACCCACACACACTGCGGTACCTACTTCATGTGAAAAAAGTTATCTTCATTTATTCTTGTTGGCTAAATACTGACAAGCAAGGTCAGAGTACTGAGTAATTTAATCCACCATGACATCATGGCTATCGCAAAATATTCCATGAAACGGTTTTTGCGTGATTTTCGTCTCTGTGCTGCTGTGCCAAACGAGTTTGATATGCATATAAAACTATATTGACACCATCCGATACAAATCGATTTGTTATACAAATCAAATAGCTACAAGAAAGAAAATCGTTTTTGATTCTAGGATATTCTGTAGGTTTTCAAAGGTTATTCTCGGTGGAAGTTAAGAGGGCATCACACAGGCGACTCTTCATACAAACGTAGTCCCCTATTTCCTCCCTGGATAATGCCTCTAGCTAGAGTAACCATTTTGTCTCATAAAATCCAGATCTGCTATATACGTGCTCGTATGTTTTCCTTTTTTTCAGAAACTTATTGATAAAGAAAATATGACCCTCATAATATGATTTATATGAAATATGAATTGGAGGTGATATTTTCTTTATCAATAAGTTTCTGAAAAAAAGGAAAACATACGAGCACGTATAATTATAGCAGATCTGGATTTTATAATACAAAATGGTTACTCTAGAGAGGCATTATCCAGAGAGGAAATAGGGGACTACGTTTGTATGATTCCCTCTTAATAATCTAACTGCAAGATTCAGGCTGAGATTCATAGACCGCACTTTGCTTTACAGCAAAGCAGTCTTCGCAAAGTAAGCTTTGTTTATCGAAGTTTCCTATCAATATTTTGAATAAAGAAGAGCTTGACAGAACTATGAAATATAATTTTGGTTGAAAGTTGAACTTTCCATCAGAGTAAAGTCAAAGTTCGGTCTATGAATCTCAGCCTCAGATTCACACGGCGTTTATCATTAGGTTTACAGTTTACTGCCTACAAAAATTGGTTAGGTAATTACATTCGTGAAATAATTTATTACTTACGTATACATACATACACCTCCATGATCTATAGGGTTACCATCTCCGGATTTGAGTTTGATTTGTGTGAATTTTTAGGCTCTTCTGTTCTGGATTCGGTTCGGCCGGTTCTAGCCTCAGGATTTTTAGAATTATCAATAAATGTATAATGTAAGTAGCAACTGAAGTAGAAGAACGGAAAACCGGGCTCAGTGGCGCATCTTGGGAGAGACCAACGTCCAGTAGTGGACTAATATTGGTTGATGATAATGTGAGTAAGATTATTAGGGTCTTTTTTATTAATACTTAGTAAAAAAACTAAGATTGAAGTATAGGTAAGTATACCCACTAATTTTAAAAACATAGAAATTCAATCGTCCTTTAATACTAACCGCATTTACTTTGGCGAAGATAACTTTTCCAAGTTGTAAAGCCAATTGCGAAAGTCAATTGCCAAGCCAAAATCTCAGGATTTTTAGGAAAAATCTTGTAGGCTTTGTTTCCGGACTTTTAAATTTTCCATCTGGTAGCCCTTTACCCACCTATTTATCTTTCTATGTACGTAGTCGTCGTGGCACTTTTACCGCGCTTGATTTATGGTTATTTTCCACTTCCTGCATTAGCTGTAGAATCTAAAACAAAGTGGCTATCCATGTGAGTGTGAGATACAGCGGTCCTCATAAACTGAGCTAATCAAGAATCAAGTCCATAGACACATCGTCGCCGCAGCCTGTCCGCCATACCAGCAACGCAACACACGACTGAAACAGCCTACTAACCACTACGCAGCCTTTAATTTGACACTTTGTTACAACGGCATTAGAATTCTATCTTCAGTGCAAAGAAGAGCTATAAAATATTTCAGTAGTTATCGCTACTTCATATCAATAATGACACAAAGCAGTTCTTCGACAAAGTAATTCCGTTTCTATATCTTTGTACCACAGTTGATTTTCGAATGTACTAAATGGACTTCAAGCAAAGTGTCGGACACACGTGTGTTTAAACCGTCACCTAAATAGGGACCAGTTGGGGCTCTAATATATATTTTGAGATCGTAGAATCGATAACTGTATCGATATGGCCCTCAGTCTGTCGGTTTAATGGGTCATTTTACCACCATAAAGTTATTCTAAAGAACTTCTCAATGATCATGCAACAAAACAAATAATACTTATTAACAATGTCTTAGAAACTTATCATAACTATCAAATTTTCTTTTATTTTATTAAACACTAATGCATCCGTCTTGCTGGTGGAATATACCGGCCTAATATGAATTTAATCATTTGCATTAGTTCAGTCTTATCTAAATTTTATTTATTTCAAAGAGCATTACTATTATTGCCCGTATAGGTACATACCTAATTTTATATGCACATAGGTATCATCTACGCGTAGATGTTTGCTGCGCATGGGCATTGAGCATGCGTCAATGTATTTGCTCTTTGTAAATCACAACTCGTGCGCGCATATGCCTTATTAGCCAAGTGCTAATAACTTCAAATTAACATAGAGATAAGTATATCACTATGGCATCGCAAAACAAAAACAGTGACATTCTGGGATTGCCGACGGAAGTCAAAACTTGAACAATTACGTGCGTAAGTCCCTCCCTGTGGCTGCCTGCTGGCGGTCTGAGCCCAACTTTTGGCGAAGTTTGTCAGTCATTGCCGATGAGGTGTCGGTAACGTGATATTGTCGCCAGTTCAATGGTTTTCATTCAAATTTTGACGTGATAACGTCTTATAAATCGATAGAGCCGGCTGCACGCACGAAAAAACATGACTCATGCGTCGTTACGTCGTTTCGTCGTTCCATTTACTTGAGCCCGAGCCCGGGTCGGGTAATGGGTAAGGGTAAATGAGGGTAAGGGTAAATGAGGGTAAGGGTAAATGAGGGTAAGGGTAAATGAGGGTAAGGGTAAGGGTTCGGTCGGGTTCCGGGTCCGGTTCCGAGAGTTCGAGTCCGAGTCCGAGTCCGAGTCCGAGTCCGAGTCCGCGAGTCCGCGAGTATTTTCTTATGACGTTATCACGTTCAACTATCGTCAGTAAACCGACTTTACAGACAACCGATTTTTTAGCAAGTAAAAATGTTAGGCAGGCCACTGTCAAATACTTGATTGGTCGATTAGTCATCGTTGAAACCGGCCATTTGAATATGGTTAAAATTGAGTGTATACCTAAGTAGTTCACATTCAAAAAAATTCTAAGACACCTTGGAGCCAGCTTCACGAGATGGCGGAATGGACGCCCAACCGGTTTGTGGTCATCTCACCTGCGCCATCGATTCACTGCTTTCGATCGTAGGTAGGTACAGTCGGCTGCTCTAGAATGTATACTATTCATAATTTTCCAGTTAGTGGCAACTAATGTAGTAAAAGGAACCAGCGTTGTAGTGGAAAAAGGGTACAATCTCAAAAAATAAGTGAAATAGAAGTACCTAAATGTAAATCACGAATGACGGCACGCATGCAGGAAAATTGAAGTAGGATTGGGCATTGGGCAAGCCACGTCTGCCGTATTGGCGAAATCCACAACAGATTAGACGCCTAAAAATGAAAAACGATAGACTACGGTGAAGATGGAGGAATGAAATGGACGCGTACTTTATTTAGTGGTCCACAGTGGCACAAAATAGAGACGACTAGGAAACAAAATAGGACACCACAGATTAATAATAATAGATGTCAATGTAAATGAAATGTGCTTGGGATTGGTGCGGTGCGGTGGCACTACCATAGAAATAGAAATAGAAATAGAAAATGTTTTATTCAGAACAATGTTACCTACATAATGTAACGAAATGAGTGTAACGAACTGTTTACGTTCTAGTACATCCGACTGTACTAACCACTCTACCGATACCAACTGCTGAGTAGCCGACCAACGACTGCGTAGCTTATTCTACGAATTGAACGCGTGTTGCTAAACTTCAAGGTTGACGTTGAGGAAAACCAGCCTGAAATGGCGCGTCGCGGAAAGTACAATAGCAAACGTTTTGTTTAGATTAAAAGCTCACAGCTCAACGTTTTCTTTTTTTTTACCGTTATTTCTATATACTCGTCGTGCCTCTAGTTTTTTTCGAACTTGTGTGGTGAAAGGATTTTAATTGCGCCTTCTTCCGTTCTCCTTTTTAGCACGTTACGTGCTTTTATCGTGACATAAGCCTTGACAGATTTTTTACATATACTTTTAACTGAAAGTCCCGAGTCCGACAGAAACTCGATTTTTTCTCATCTACATTACATTTAACTGCGTAAGTTCAGTTAAAAGTACATAATATGCAAAAAATCAATAGTTTATCTTTGTAGGTTACTATGGAGAAAGATTATAGTGGTAAACTCATTTTATTAACAGTTTTTTTATTAACTTTTGGTTTTATTTATTTTATTTTATAAGCCTGAAACTTAAACAATGATTTTTGCTGTCTATTTTCAACGTACCCGTATATTTGGCAGGTACCTTAGGTGAATAATCTTTGATAGAATTGTGCGCTTTACTTGAGGCCAGAGGCAAAAGGCAAGAGTGTGCGCAATATGTTTGCTCTGACTGCAGTCATTCACTGCTGTCAGGCACTCCACTTGCTAGGATTGCATCATACCCAAATATAGCCAGCGGCGACGGCGACGGCGCCGGCGCTGTCAACTGTCGATAGTAATCGCATTGCTATTGCTACGAGTCTAATCGCTAAGATTATCCTTTTTATAACGCTTTTATTAGCTTCACCTGTATGTATGTATGTATGTATGTATGTATGTAACCGACCCCTTTGAGCTCGATTTTGTCCTACTTTGAACGATCAGATTTGATTCAAACTTTGCACACCTGTCAAAGGTCGATGACAATGCAATAATATAAAAAAAAATAAAAAAAAATGAAAAGAAATAAATAAATTAATAAAAAAACCTACTTTGAACGATCAGATTTGATTCAAACTTTGCACACCTGTCAAAGGTCGATGACAATGCAATAATATGAAAAAAATAAATAAAAAAAAAACAAAAAAGTAAAAAAAAAATTATAGTTTAAAAAACTAAAAAAAAACGCTTTTATAATTAATTGAACTAAAAAGTTAAAAATAAAACTGTAATAATCAATTGAAAATTTATATTATTGTACAAAAAGCGTGGGGGGCTTGATTTTGATTGTTGTAAATATTTTATCAATAGTTTATTATTTACGAAAGGAGCCTCTTCGAGGCGCACATAAAATCCTTTCACCACTCTTGGTTCGAAAGAATCAGTGACACGATAAGAAGAAGAATAGTTTATTATATCTGAAGTTATTATAAAAAGCACCCCACGCTTTTTGTACAATAATATAAATTTTCAATTGATTATTACAGTTTTATTTTTAACTTTTTAGTTCAATTAATTATAAAAGCGTTTTTTTTTAGTTTTTTAAACTATAATTTTTTAATACACATTTTAACCATTACTAGTCTACTACGTAGAAGGCACATTATACACGGACTGCATCAGATCCCCAACAATAGCTCTTTAATTTCATTTTTAGGGTTCCGTAGCCAAATGGCAAAAACGGAACCCTTATAGATTCGTCATGTCTGTCTGTCTGTCTGTCTGTCTGTCTGTCTGTCTGTCTGTCCGTCCGTATGTCACAGCCATTTTTCTCCGAAACCGTAAGAGCTAGACTGATGAAACTTGGTGAGTAGATGTATTCTGTGAACCGCATTAAGATTTTAACATAAAAATAAAAAAAAACCATAAATTTCGGGGGTCCCCATACTCGAAACTGAAACTCAAAAATTTTTTTTTCATCGAACCCATACGTGTGGGGTATCTATGAATAGGTCTTTAAAAATGATGTTGAGGTTTCTAATATCGTTTTTTTCTAAACTGAATAGTTTGCGCGAGAGACACTTCCAAAGTAGAAAAAAGTTGGTCCCCCCCCTCTAACTTCTAAAGTAAGAAAATGATAATACTAAAAAAAATATATGTTGTACATTACTATGTAAACTTCCAACGATTTTTGGTTTGAACGAGATTTAGTCAGTAGTTTTTTTTTTATACGTCATAAACCGTAAACCGCAATTTACCTTTCGACGAACTACAAGAACCTTATTATGTTACATCAAGTAACATAATATACAGGTTCTTTTAGTTCGTCGTGCTACGGAACCCTTCATGGGCGAGTCCGACTCGCACTTGGCTGCTTTTTTATTTGACCTTAGCTCTTGTCGGGGTTTTGATGCAGTTTTCTCCAATTGAGTCCTTCGAATGCGGCCTCATTGACTTCCCTAAACGACATAACGACTTTTTAGGGTTCCGTAGCCAAATGGCAAAAACGGAACCCTTATAGATTCGTCATGTCTGTCTGTCTGTCTGTCTGTCTGTCTGTCTGTCTGTCCGTCCGTCCGTATGTCACAGCCATTTTTCTCTGAAACCGTAAGAGCTAGACTGATGAAACTTGGCGAGTAGATGTATTCTGTGAACCGCATTAAGATTTTTACATAAAAATAAAAAAAAAACAATAAATTTCGGGGGTCCCCATACTTGAAACTGAAACTCAAAAATTTTTTTTTCATCAAACCCATACGTGTGGGGTATATAAGGATAGGTCTTCAAAAATGATGTTGAGGTTTCTAATATTGTTTTTTTCTAAACTGAATAGTTTGCGCGAGAGACACTTCCAAAGTGGAAAAAAGTTGGTCCCCCCCCCTCTAACTTCTAAAGTAAGAGAATGATAATACTAAAAAAAATATATGTTGTACATTACTATGTAAACTTCCAACGATTTTTGGTTTGAACGAGATCTAGTCAGTAGTTTTTTTTTTATACGTCATAAACCGTAAACCGCAATTTACCTTTCGACGAACTACAAGAACCTTATTATGTTACATCAAGTAACATAATATACAGGTTCTTGTAGTTCGTCGTGCTACGGAACCCTTCATGGGCGAGTCCGACTCGCACTTGGCTGCTTTTTCTTTTATCTGGCTCCATTATTAATGTACTAGTGGCCGCCCGCGGCTTTGCTCGCCCCGTTCCCGTTACTTACATGCGTTCTCCGTTACAATATCTTTATAAATTGTAGCTTATATTGTAAAGTTTCATAAAATACATTCAGTAGTTTTAGTTTGTACGTGAAAGAATAACAAACATCCATCCATCCATACTTACAAACTTTCGCGTTTATAATATTTGTAAGAAGTAAGATTCAAATAATTCATTGATGTTTTTTGGCCGGTGCTTACTTTAAATTAAACTAATACGAATAACGCCTGCTGGCCTACCATGAGCTTCATAAGGTTATGGTTATGGCTGTCAAAATTGTGTCAACACATTCAAACCCAAGAAGAAAATGAATGTGTGGGTCAGCCTATCTATACACAATTTGACAGCCATAGCCATAACCATAAGGAGCTCGTGGTAGCCCTGCTGTTCTGATGGCTTCAGTTTATCGAGTAGATAGGTACCTAAGACCTTACGTACACTACCTAAGTACAAGCCCCTACTGCGTCCAGTTCGACCATCAACTTTATGAATGCTCTTCAATTACATTGCGGTATTGTGGTTAGTGACATGGCCATTGGTCAAGCTCTGGTGCCCGCTTCGAGAATAATAGTTTGCCTGCATTAATTGTTACTGAGTCGCAGTCTAGTTTGCAGCCAGCCTTACCTATCCATCTTTAGGTGTTTCTATTATTATTTACTAACATCAGGGGGCCATACGCTTTTTTTTTTTTTTTTTTTTTTTGGCGTCGCATGGGTTTAGGCCATACGCTTGTTCCATCCGTTATAAAAAAAAAGAAATATGTAAAAGAGTTTGCAAGCGGGCAATTTCATCATAATAGAACCTATTTGGTGAAACCTTTTGTCAAGAAGACCTCTGCATCTTTTTTGGTCTCAGAATAAAGACTAATGTAGAGAAATAACCAAGGACACGTCACGATAATATTGAACAATCCCTTGCAGAAATAGCAGATAAATAAATATGCTTATCGATATCAGCAAAGTAGGTAGGTACATTAGTTACTTAACTAAACTAGGTAGGTATACAAGTAACATAAAGGAGGCGCCTACGTGCGCAAATACTCGTTCTCAATCGAGTTATTTACGTAACAGAACAAACCAGTCATCGGCAAAACTAAATTAACAATAAATCTTTATCAGTTATTCATTGCAATTTTAATTTTCGTTGGGTTTAACATGAGTATTAGGTAAATAAATATGTATTAAAGTACCTACCTACCTACCTACTAGTGGACGTAGTCCTTTTCGATAACATACGAGTATAATAAATAAATAAGTAATTAAATTACTTCTGACTTGGGGTTTTAGGGTTCCGCACCCAAAGGGTAAAATGGGACAAGACTTAATACAGTAATATCAGTGACTTTAGTTAAGCGACTAACGACTTTAGTTAAGCAATAAATAATTAACTAGAGGCGATAAGATAACTACGCATGTAGGTGCCTATCTAGTCTAGGTAAGTAATGGTAACGTATTAGGTATAGGGTTAAGCTAAATTATCTAAGTAGGTAAGAAAGAACCCCGTAAGGAAAAGGTATCTCATTCTCTCCCGTAGGAGGTAGGAGGTAGGTCCTATACTATACTACAGTATAAGACCTACACTACACTACAAGAACACCATATATACACGAGTGCTGTATGGGATGGGAGCTCCCTTTAACATTTATTTTATTCTATTTATTAGTATTTAATTGTTGTTTTAGCGGCAACAGAAATACATATATTGTGAAAATTTCAACTGCCTAATTAAAACGGTTCATGAGATACAGCCTGGTAGCAGACAGACAGACAAACGGACAGCGGAGTCTTAGTAATATAGGGTCCCGTTTTACCCTTTGATAAGGATCCCAATAAAATATAGCATAAAATTAGGTGACTCGAAAATGTTATTCACTGACTTTAAAGATAATTTTTTTGAATATACAGGGTGTGATAAGTGATAAGACTTCTACTGAAAAGTGCAGGTGTTCAAAGTACGTGTACCTGAACCTAGACTACCTGAACCTAGTAGGTATCTATCTATTTATATGAACAACTTTTTATATGGAACCAATACTGTGAGCACGAAATTAAATCAGATGCTCTGTATAAAAGTTCAATACTTAGCTAAAATGTACAACAGTGGAACAGTAAATTATAATTATAATTTTTGATGAGGTTGACTGCTCTACTTACAATTTAACTATAGATAACTAGTAGGTTTGTTACCTATACGTATTTATTCGGTAGATACAGGGATCGTCTCAATGTATAAATTACTTCAAAACAATCAGTAATGTACTTCTACAAATCTTTTAAAATCATTTGCCATCGACAAGCCTCCACAAGTTCCACGATGTAGCTTGGCTATTGATTTTATCATTTGTATTACGTTTCACCGTTTCGCACAAGTGGGTATTGTGTGTAATGAGCGTTGCACTAGCGTAGCACGGGCACAGGGCACGCACACGCACGTCATCGACCGCGCAAAGCACGCGATGCCTGGCGCCCCGCCTGACTGTGCATATTGCTATAGCTATACCTAAGTACTTATAATAGACTGGAAGCAGAATGCATACAGCGGAGATGCGAATGTTGAGCTGGATGTGTGGGATAACGAGAAGGGATAAGATGAGGAATGAGTTTATTGGGGGTATTTGAAAGTGGCGCCAGTGGCTATACAGATGAGGAGCAATAGGTTAGCGTGGTATGTGCTGAATGTGGATGGATATATTAGTAGAGAGGCCAAAGAAAAGATGGATGGATTGTGTGAAAGATAATATTATAGGTAAGGAAGGAGTAGGTAACTACTAAAAAGACGGCTAGTAGAAGAGAGTGCATGGTAAACAGAAACCTGTTGTGCCGAACCCACATGAAGTGGGATAAGGGCAAGAGAATACCTAGGTACTTAGTAGTTTCACAACAAAATGGATCTTTGTGTCTTTAAAGTTAGGCTCACGACTTCAAGCACGGAAGACGTCCTTTCAGACCTCTTGGTGAAAAATATTAGAAACATTATCGAAAGAAAGGTAGACATAAAGACAGGAACGTGAAGACCAAGGATAATGTTAGAGGATATTTATGCTGATGAATATACGGCCAACACAATCTTTACTTTAGTTGTTTTATTGTACTGAATTATAACTAATTAACAATTGATATTTCAATAAAGAGATCAAGACACACGCACACACTTTGGGGAGTCAGAACGAACAGACGGACATGAATGAACGAACAAATTGATTAGGGACGGGACGTCTTCATAGTGTTGTGCTAGTGCCATTCCAACACTCTGCTCACGAGCTCAGCACTCATGATATGCCAAGGTGCTTCCGGAGCATCAGGAGCCTCGGTCCAGGTAGACCCTTTGTGAGGATATCGGCCTCCATTTCTTGTGTGGGTATCCATTTGATGCCGATGACCCCTTTTAGCACACATTCCCTGATGAAATGTTGCTTGATCTCAATGTGCTTCGACCTTCCACTGATGATAGGATTGGTGGAAAGCCCCTGAGCTGCCTGGTTGTCGCTGAAAATTATAACATTATTTAATAAAATGCCTAAATCATTAAGCAACATTTTTAAATGAACGGCTTCTTTAGCAGCTTCAGTTAGTGCTACATATTCAGCTTCTGCTGTAGATAGTGCCACACATCTTTGTTTCTTTGCTTCCCAGCTAATGCAACTATTTGCATATTTGAAACAATAGCCTGAGTAAGACTTTCTGTCTATCTTGCAACCAGCCCAATCGGCATCAGCCATTCCATACATTTCTTTATTTGACTTGGTGAAGCAGATACCAACATCCATTGTACCCTTCAGGTACCTCAAAATGCGCTTTGCATATTTGAAATGTTCTTCACTATAAGCATTATTGAATTGTGATAGATAGCTTACAGAATAAGCTATGTCGGGTCGGCTTGCCACTGACAAATACATTAGTGTACCAATTAAATTTAGATATGGAATATCTTTGTCACATTTATCAGATTTTTCCAACTTTAGGTATGGTTCAATTGGGGTACTCATTGGTTTGCAATTTTCCATTTTATATTTTTTCAATGCGTTCTGAATATATCTTTGCTGGGTTAATTTTAATTTTCCATTTTCATGATTTATTTCAAGGCCAAGTACATATTTTGGTTTTCCAATGTCTTTCATCTCAAAACTTTTATTTAGATTTTTCTTTAGCTCATTTAATTCTTCTTTATTTGAATATGCTATTATTAAATCGTCGACATAAACAGCAATTATCATCTTGTTTGAGCCTTGTATCTTTGTATATATGCATGGATCAGCTGTTGATGCCTTAAAGTTCATTTTTCTAAGTTCACAGTCTAACTTGTAGAACCATTGACGGCCAGCTTGCTTTAAACCATATAGGGCCTTTCTCAACAAGCAAACTTTTTCACCTTTTATTTTATTTATATCATAAAGCATATTTCTGGCTTTATAGAATAGTTCCAAATTTTCATTTTCACTTTCATCCTGCATTATTTTAGTTATATATTCTTCAAGATATTCAGGTTTCTTCATTATTATTTTTTCATTTAATTCTCCATTTAAATATGCAGTAGTTACATCCATTTGATGAAGCTCTAAATCTTCTTCAACTGCAAGAGCCAATAATGTTCTGATTGAACTCAATTTGGCTACTGGAGCATATGTTTCGTTGTAATCAATTCCGGGTCTTTGAGTGAAACCACGAGCCACTAATCGTGCCTTTTTGATTACTTTTTCATCTGGGCCAATTTTTTCTTTAAGAATCATTTTAAAATCCACTATATTTTTAGACATTTTGTCTTTTTCTTGAATTTTCCATGTACCATTTTTTATGTGCGATTTTATTTCAGCTTTTATGGCTTCCTGCCATCCATTGTTTTGAATATCGTTTTCTTCGATTTCTTCACATACATAGTTGCACTCACCATCTCCAAGATCATAATCATTTGACCATACAGGAGGGTTTTTAATTCTGATAGGACGGCTAGTTTGGCTTGCCTCTGTTTTCTCACCAGTACTTTGACATTGCTGTTGTTGACTTTGTGCAGTTACGTTTTCAGCTACTGTGACCTCATTTTCATCTTTATAGTCGCTGAACGAGTGCATAGATTCATCATCATCATCAGTACTTTCTTCATTTTGCTGAAAATAAGAGGGCTGAAAAGATAAGTTATTAATTGTTGTTTCTTCTCTTTGTTTTCTGATTCCATTAATATTTATATTTTCGGTTTCAGGTTGTTCAGGTTTAGGTAGAGTTAGGCCATTTTGGACTTCATTATTCTGATAGTACATTTTTCCATCTAGTATTTTTACATCACGACGTACAATTACTGTATTTTTCTTCGGTAAGTATATTCTATACGCTTTACTATATTTTGCATATCCAACAAACACACCTTCACTTGCTTTTGATGCGAATTTATTTCGCTTTTTCTGTTTGTTGAGTGTGAACACTTTTGATCCAAATACGTGTAAATGTCTTACAGATGGAATGCGGCCAACCCATCTCACATATGGTGTCTCACCATTCAGTGCCTTAGCAGGACATCTATTCACAATATAATTTGCAGTGAATACAGCTTCTGCCCACAGAGGTTCCGGAACCTTTGACTCAATCATCATACACCTGGCTTTTTCTACTAAGGTTCTATTTTTCCTTTCTGCCAGTCCATTCTGCTGAGGAGTGTATATGACTGTCAGTCTTCTCTGGATACCATTTTCTCTTAGATATTTGTTGAATTCATCATTACAAAATTCTGTACCATTATCTGACTGTATAAACTTTATTTTATTTTCAGTAAGCTTTTCCACTTCCTCCTTAAATTCTTTAAATTTTTCTAATGTTTCTGATTTCTTCTGTAAGAAGTACACATAACAGTATCGGCTGAAATCATCAATAAAGGTTAAGATATACCTTGAACCGCCAATGGTTGCCTGTTGCATGGGTCCACACAAGTCAGTGTGAATGACCTCCAAAATTTGTTTTGTCTTTATTCCATCATTTTTGGGAAAAGGCAACCGTGTCATTTTTCCTTGAATACAACTTTCACAGTTTTCAAATATTTCATTTTTATTTAATTCTATACCAGACACTAGGTTTTTTGATGATAGTATTTTTAGATCTTTTTCATTCAAGTGAGCCAACTTTTTATGCCATTTCATTAAATTATTATCTGAAACATTATTTGCTTGTTCGTTTGTTTGCATGCTTTTAAGAGTAGTCATATAGAGCCCATCCTTTTTGTCAGCAGTCAAAACAGTCTTTCCTTTGCAATCCTTTATGTAGGCTTTATTTTCAGTGAACAGAACTGTATGGTCTCGCTCAGTTATGCGAGCTACTGATAGCAAATTTGTGGTTAACTCTGGTACATAAATGGTATCATTAAGATTTATTTCATTTTCTTTATAAATGATTTGGACTGTCCCCGTACCTTTTATTTCTGCGCTGTGGTTCGATGCCAGTTTTAGCTTCCCTTGTTCGGCTTTGATGTTTTTGAATTTTTCATTTCTTCCTGTCATGTGGGATGTACATCCACTGTCCAGACACCAAACATCATTAGAAGCCTCGGTATGTGCCATATTTGCTGTGTGCTCTGAAATAAAAAAGTTTTTAGAATTTTTCTTTTTATTTCCCGATGAGCTTGAACTTTGGTTCTTGCTCCGAGACCAGCACTTGGATGCTTCGTGACCAGTTTTGTCACATATTGTGCATTTTATTTTCCTTTTGTTAAAATAGTAAGCGCTTTCTTGTGCGTTGCCATTTTTTTGGTTTATAATTCCATGCCTTGACCTCGCCTGGGCTTCTTCAATAATCTTTATTTTCAACTCCTCAGGCGTAGGCAATTTGTCTCTTGTTTCTATTGCTATCCGAAAATTTTCATAAGCCGATGGCAAACTGTATAGAATGATGATGCTCAGCAGATCATCATTTATTCCAACTTCCATGTTTTTGAGCATGTCGACACAGTCGAACATGGCGGACAGGTGATCCTGCACATCATCTTTATCCATTAGTTTCTTCAGGATCAATTGTTTTAATAATGCCGCCTTCCTGGCGGGGCCTTCGCTTTGATAAATACATTTAAGTTTTTTCCATATTTCGGATGCCGATGCGCAATTTTTTACTTGCCGTATTTCCGTAGGCGATATGAGAAGAAATAGCTCCGATCGCGCCAACATATCCTTTTCGGCGTCGGGCTTTGGGTCATTTATTGTGGTCCACAATCCATTTTTTACAAGAACGGCTTGAGCTTGTATGACCCAAGTATCGTAATTGTTTCGGTTTAGTAACTCAATGCGGTATTGGGAAATTTGTTGGTTGGTGGCCATGATGAACCCAAACCACGCTCTGCTACCATTTGTTAGAGGATATTTATGCTGATGAATATACGGCCAACACAATCTTTACTTTAGTTGTTTTATTGTACTGAATTATAACTAATTAACAATTGATATTTCAATAAAGAGATCAAGACACACGCACACACTTTGGGGAGTCAGAACGAACAGACGGACATGAATGAACGAACAAATTGATTAGGGACGGGACGTCTTCATAGTGTTGTGCTAGTGCCATTCCAACAGATAAGCTATACATGAGCCAAATTAAAGCGAAGGTCATAGATATTGTTACTCAGAAATTAAAAAATCTGCCTTAGTAAACAAAACTAATTAGTTATAATAGTCCTATAATCCGGATTACAAGCAAGTAGAGACGCGGCGCGCGTTAGATACTCGTACCGTACGAACAATCTGGTCGATGGCAAATAGCCAGTATGATGTTATGTGGTATGTGACGGCGGCATCCTCTGTCCTGTAGTAGGTACCATACACTTTGCAACTGCAAGGACATTTTGCATAGCATTATTTGCATTGCATTCCTGAGAGCCTTGCCGTTTTCCAACGGCATTCTAATAAGGATTGTATCAGAACGGATCACCTTAAATGTGTATCTCTCAAACATTACTGACCTTGGGCACATCATAGCATCTTAGAAATTGCTGTAGAAGAATTTAAAACATAATGACAATGAGGTCACATTTAACTGTATCAATAAAGCTTCTACTTCCAGAAATGGCTTGTCGAATTTGTGAAATTTTGGTGGGAAGTTCTCCATGTAGGCGAGAGCCGTTAGAAACAATAAAAGGAATAATAACAACTTTATCTGACTGGATTTACTGTTAAGCACCTACCTACTGATTTAATATTTCTGGACGTTTCTTTTTATCTACAAAACACTCATCTCTCACTCATTATAGACTCTAGTCCATAATGCATTATGCAGTCACTGTGTTCCATAAAGTCAGTTTTATAATGTTGAAATGAATATTCTTTTGTTTGATAAACTTCGCTGAACAAAAGATGGCAGGCACTTTGGTACCATATTGTGCAATAGATGCACGTGTCGGTGGCGCTAAGCCATCGAGATATAAGTACTACGTACTAGAGAAGCTACGTCAAATAACTGAAATGTCCTATTCTTCGTAATTTGAATCTTTAGTTCGCTGCAGCGCTAAAATAATAACAATTCGTCTAAACCGTAACTAATTTACCAAAGCGCTAGATTTGCTGCGGAAGTGTATTTATTCTCGGTAAAAAGGTATTAAGCGCCATATAAATCACGGCACTTACGCGTTTTCTTCGACAAAATGCAACAACATTGTCTTCCATAGACTATGACAAGAGTACTACAGAATGGACAACGTAGGTATTTTGCCTACAAGGTTTATTTCATAAACCCTGTATGCAAAACAATATATTTTTTTGATTTATTTTATTTAGTTACCCTTAAATAATATGAGTTTAGTCATCTTTTGCCTTTTTGTGGAATAATCAACGCTTTGATCTGTTTTTGCTTCATGTTTTAAACGAATAGTAGTATATTTTTTAATAATCGCCAGAATCAAATGAATTCAATGATTCAATGTACTTGGTTGGCAAAATAAATGCTGAACCAGAGATGTAAATACCTCCGTGTGAATAAAATGTTAAGACTAATAATTATCTGTTTAAAGTGCGATAGTTTAAAAAACTAAATATTAATATCAACATTAAAAATCACAACATACGATATTTTCACCGTAATGTCAGTCTAATCTACCTACATTGCACTCTGTTTGATTAATTAGTCTATGACAAACAATACAATATGGCGCGTGTGGGCGCGTGGTAATTGTTTAATTTGTAAAACAAGGAAATTAGTTTACTTACCGATGAAAAGTAATTCCTTTGCACTTTGCCGTGTTCCTTGAATTATTAGTACAATATCTCAACACACACCAAGGCATTTTTCGTCGATTTTTTCTATGAATTAATTTATTATTGTCTGAAGTACTAGGCGCGAAAGAGCTAGAGAGCGACTGAGTGAGGTGCGGCGCGATCGCCGCAGTTGAACGAGACAAAGTAGGAATTTACGGTGTCTTCTCTAGTACGTAGTACTTATATCTCGATGCGCTAAGCCAGCCGTTTACAGACCATGGTCATCTAATGCAACATGTGTTATTTTGTGACATTATGATCTAATGCCAGTCATACATTCAAATTTAATATAATAAGTTGAGAATAGTTTAGAGATAAGACTGATGAACATGAACATAGATTAGACTGGCTGGTAGGTTTAGGTTAGGTAAGTTAGTAAGGATGCCAAAAGGCCCTGGATATGAGATTTTTAGGCACTGTTGTTTGTCATGTACTTGAAAAAGGTGGTAAAATACGCGGTAAAGTGTGTCATCAATCCAGGAGTAGGACCACACACGGATGTAGATAACATTTCGCTTCGTTGACATCATTCGATCACCCGTTGCAACTGACTGAAATCAAAACTAACACGTAGTTAGATAACGTGGGAAACGCGACTCAACACGCAGATGGTACCAAAGTGCAGTAATTTTCCATTGATTGATTGATAGCCTTTGTTTAAACTTTTCTGACAGTTTGTTTGGTATCGACTGTCGATAGGTTCCTGGAGTTCGCACACTTCAATCGTTGTGGCCACTAGAGCTAAAACATAGGAGCACACAGCTATACCACCAACATTTTCTGGGTGTACTTAGATAATGTTTGTTCTGATGTTTTGTACCTAGAGTAGAAATGGAATTCCCAATGGGATTGATATGCTGTCTGTAAAAAAACACTATGCGTTTGATCTGTTACCTACGCATTTTCGGTCGCAGACCAGCATTAGGCGGTAAACAAGACATGGCGAGGCATGGTTGTGGCGCGGTGAGAGGAAACCAGTTTGGACGTTGTCGAATCGTAGGCGTCTGCCGCGTTTGCCGCACCTTATGTTGGTCTAAATTGCATCTACTTAGCGTAGTTTGGCAGGTCCCTCTACTCTAGTGGTCTCGCAGCAGGATAAATTATACGGTGGTATAATACCTTATTTACCAACTCACTGTTGCTGACTACAGGCTTGTGCAACATGCAGGTATTGGTATCAGGTAAATAAATACCTATTGACTACCAAAATTTCGACATTGTTACTCGAGGGAAATGGCTTACAAGGATGCCCCAATAATCGGCAAAATCTTCCACTTGCCGACGGCATTACATTACAACAGGTTGAAATTATTTTATTCAGAGTTTGGGTAAGTCCATTTGGAGTCTCACAAAAAATAAGGTGCCAATATAGGGACGGAAACCCATTGTTTGAGTGTCATTCTGTATCAGGAATTTTGGAAAAAAATGCCGTAAAAGGTAAGGGTCCCTTGTGTAGGGTCGGTCGAGGAATACAATGGATCCTTTGTGAGCGCAGGCGCCGAACGGTCTGGCATGGGCCGCCGCCGCCGCCGGCTCGTCTGGGCGCGCTGACTCTGAGGCGCTCGGCGCACGGTGCTCGCTTCGAGTCGACTCACAATCACACACAACCACATGCGTGTTGTTTGCTGTGTGCCATGCCTACCTACTTGACATGATAGCGGAGACTGCGAGGCTTTTTGTCACGCACGTTCGACCTGATAATGATTTAGCTTGTGCATTTCAACGTTTCAGTGAGCACAGAAATATAAATGAAAAAAGCTGCAGCATAGAGGTTAATCTGTCGAGGTCAAGGATCATAGGCACGCCCGTCACTTCATCTCGCCCCGCACCCCACTGACCCGCCCCGCCGGCCGTGCCGCCGCCGCCGCCGCCGCGCCGCCTCGCGCCGCGTGCCGTGCGGTCATTCATGCAGGACTACAGCTACACCCTGTATAAGGATTTTTTTTATCGGGTCTGACAACAGTGCTCTGGATAGGCTTATTTTTAGCAATAATGTGAAAATACACAGAATTTGTTTGATCGCTTCATAGCAGGCATACGTAATCTATCTGGAAAATAATACAAGAGCGGAAATAGATTTTTTTGCTAATTAAATGATATATTAGTCGCTTTCTTTAATTATTAGGTAATTAATCAATGGAAGGATGCATGGTCTATATTTTCAAAACTGACAGTTGTGGCTGTCTATTCGTCGCACAGTTGCATTACTAAGCAATAAAAAAAGCTCAAAAGCTATAGGTAACACAAATATGGATATTGTGTACCTACCTATCAAGTTGACCTCACAACAATTACAATAGTACCTGTTGTAATATGCTACCTTCCTAATATGTATAAGTACTTGTTGTACTTACCTTTATAAGTAAGTTGGTACCTAGATCTATACGTATGTATGTAAGTAAATACTTACAATAATGACACAACATCACGCCATCGCGCTACAGGCGTAGAATGCCTGACTCAACGAAGGACTAGGTAGGTACAATATTATGTGACGCAAACCCGACATTCCTTCACCTTCCTCTCAGCAAGTTCCAAGGATTGATAACATTCCTTCTTTCTCATTGCTCTGGAATGTTGGTAAATAGGAATAGTATCTTATCATATCATTTATTCATTAACGATCATACAATCACCTTACCTAGGCACCTATCATATATGAGACTGTTTCAAAGCGTTATAGGTAGGTATACACTTTCCTCCCTCTATCCGAAGAAAGCACAGTCGTTGCTATGAGGTAAACACTGGTAAACAAGGTAAAGTAAGTTAGATATTTTGCGATTATTTGATAACTTGGTCAGTAATTTGAGATTATTATAATAATTTTATCACACGGAAATATTATACCTACCTACAGTCTCCTGCACTAAGACAAAACTTCTGCAAATGGTTTTGATCGTGATGATTTTCGCTTCATAGGTACCTTTTACCCTATGTAAGTATTGTAGGCATCTAAGTTTTTGTAACTACCTACTACTTTAGGAAAAGCTGAAGAATTTATTTTAAAAACATTTATTCCGTCCGAAATTTGGTCTGCGCGGAGAACATCAAACTTTTTGTTTCTATCTTGATTCAAACAAAAAATCTTACATGGACGCATTCCTGGTCCCGCCCCGTTCCTACATTCCATCAAGATAGGCGAAGCGCGTCCTGCGAGGACCTCAAAATTCAAAATAACTGCCTTCGTCCGAACTTTACTGAGATCTCGCGATGTTTGTGCGATCCTCCAATCTCGCTATACCTACGCCCCGTTTTCAAAATCGTTCTTCCTGAAAATGTATTTTGCTCTGCCAAATTCAAAATTATACCTACCTTTGCATAATGTAGGTTAGGTACCTACCTCTATAACTATATAAAGCGTAGGTATATACTCAAAAAGATAGATACTTCAGATTTCCGCCGTTTTCAAAAACGTTTTCCTGAGATAATGATATAGGTACGGTACGTAAGTCCAGCACAACTTTTGACTTCTCAGTCTGATGATGATTTTTATTGGTATACAGATTGGGTAGGATTTTGCTACAGCCAGCGCCATCTGTTTCACTTCCAACAAACTAAATTTATTATAATGCATCTTGCAAGTTTCATGTCTGCTAAGGTGGCAAGTTAGACTAGGGGATTTTGAACAGAATAAAATGTTATCCTTTATCTTTTATTATTGCTTATGAACTGCGCCAATCTAGACTGCCATATTTGACAGCGTTTCACTGATCGCCATCACAGATTACTCAGATGTGTGCAAGGCTTAGAGCCAGTCCACACGGCGCGTTGCGTCAGCGTTGCGTCGACGCAGCGCTGCCATTGCGTTGTTTTACATACAAATAACCAAGGTGTTCACACGGCGCGTTGCGTCGTCGCAACGCACACATGACGGACAGCAGCCCCCGAGACGAAGCGAGAGGGGGTGTACTCGTACCGACGGAACGTTAAGACTGCGTCGTAAGCGTAACGCAGCGATGGCGCAGCGCCCGTGTGGCCGGCTATGCGTCAAAATATTTCAAAAACGCAACGCAACGCGCCGTGTGGACTGGCTCTTAATTGTTATGAAGTGTTAATTATGAACAAGGCAAGTAAAAAAAATATTTATTAAAACTTATTTATTCAACATTCCAAACTTCTTCAAAAGCTGTACATAGTTTTGCACATGTCAGGGCCGCTGACAATGGATAGTTACTGATTGAAATTACATCTTCTGAATAATCCACCTCTACCTTCCCATGAGCCATTGCACCTACAATCATCACCACCGGCTCATCTTTAGGAACCAGTTCTCTGGTATTTGTCACCACTTTAGAGCTAAAAGACATAGTGATTTTCTTAACTCCAACCGGCAAGTGCCCAGTGACTGGGTTTTTTATAACTTTCAATAGTTTCATTGGTCCATCTGAAGCCCTGATGGCAAATTTGTGAAGCAGCTGTACTGAAATGCGAAAAAAAACTTGTTAAACTCATATAATTATAAAAGCTTGATGATAAAAAGATTTGATTAAATCCAATCAGAATAAAATATTAAAACTATTTGAAACATACCCATTAGTCCTGCAAATCTCTTAAAAGTCCGAGGTATTCTAGTTTGAGGGTTTATTTCTATAAGAACATTCTTTTCAGTGTGAATATACACTTGTAACAGGCCCGCTCTGTTGAGCGGGGAGTCCATTAGCATCAACAGAGACTGGTGGGTAATATCTGGCCGGCAGGAGCCAGGATCTCGGTCATTCTTTCTCAGGATATTAGCATGATCATCACAATTCAATAGCTCAAAGCTGTTGCCTGTCTGTAAAGAAAAAAAAGGTCTGTAAAGAATAGTTGTGAGAATAATTTCTGTTAAAGTTTTTTTAGCAACTATTGCTTCTGCACTTACTTTAACTGTTTCTAGTTGTGCATTTTCCAAAATGACTATAAGACGTTTCTCCTGTTTTTTGATATGAGAAGTAACAAGGTGCCTGGGTATGGGATCGAACTCAAATTCGTCATCTTTTGCTTGTAGTTTTCTCTTTTTACCCATTTTATAGGACGGCTTAACCACTTACTGGAACACGTTTCAAGATAATTTATCGTTACGATTAATTGTATTAACTAATTCAAGCGCGAATCTAGAAAGAAAACCCAAGAAGAAAACAGCTAAATGAAGAACAGGAAAAAGAAAATAAATATAGGTAAATCCACGTGTTTTTGACAGTGATAGGAACGTCAGTGTCATCTTTAATATGTATATCATCGTCACTTCATCATTCATTCATTCCTTATCGCAAGACGAGGTAGTATAATCTCGTGACTATAGATTAGTGAATTAAAAAAAAAGTATTATTGTTTTGCTCTATCTGCCATTGCTGCTGCTGTCAAGTGAATTCAACAAAATAATATTAATTTTTAGTTCTAAACCATGGCTAATGATAGGGAAGTGTTACGAGAGATATGGGACGGCAAGCTTCCAATATGTTTTCAACTCGCACAAGAAGAAATCATGGAAATACAGCAGCCAGATCCATTTTATGTAATGGTCCCAAGATTGAGTTATTTTCCTCTTGTAACCGATAAAGTAAGACAAAATAATTATTCAATACGCTGAGTATTATCAACAATAGAGACTCCGTCATGTATGTTTCCTTTCAGATGAAGAGGCATTTTCTACGCTACATATCCCAAGAGAATTCGGATAGTGAAATGTGGCTAGATTTCAATGGCCAGCCTCTAAAGTGGCACTATCCAATAGGTTTTCTCTACGATTTGTTCTGTGGCAATGAACCTCAGTTACCTTGGATTTTAACAGTACACTTTACCAAGTTTCCTGATGATTATCTTCTACGCTGTTCAAATAAGTATGTGGTATTGTTACTTTTATAGAAATACATTTTTAGTACTAGCCTTTGCTCACATTAAACCTACCTAGATAAAAAAATATAATGACAATGTCCACACTATGTGTACCTATTCTAAGTTTCATCAAAATCTATTCATCCACTATAGAGAAAGAACAAACATACACTGTCATATTGTGTATACTTCTCATATACTTTTGTGTTTATTATAATGTTTATTAGTATAAGTCATATTGATTTTTATTTCTCATTTACTTCTTACAACTGTTTGATCTTTCAGGGATGTTGTTGAAGCACATTTCATCTCCACAGTAAAAGAAGCAGATGTCCTCAAACATAGAGGCCAGGTGATGTCTACAATGCAAAAAAAGGACCATAACCAGCTGTGGTTAGGCTTACAAAATGGTAAAGATACCTAGCAAAAGGAATGTCTCACATTGTTTGGAAATAGTAAAACTAAGCAAACTATTATTTAATAGAAACACAAGCATCACTTGGAAACGTCTATGTGCCACTAAGAGTTGATAGAGGTAAACCTTTTATTTTAATAGAGATGAAACTTTTTTTTTCAGATAAGTTTGATCAATTCTGGGCAATAAACAGAAGATTAATGGAATCCCATGGAGAGAATGAAGGTTTCAAGCACATTCCCATTAGAATATACTCTGATGACGGCAGCTGCCTACAAAGTCTAGTCAATCCTAAAAACTGTAGTGATGGTAGCAGAAAAACTATACAACAGATGATTACTGAATTATACCCAGACAAAACTAGTGGTAATTTTATTTCAGACTAATTGCTTGATTCCAGCTGATATTTCAAGAAAACCTTATATGTTTTTTTTGTTGCAGTAAAATTGAGGACCCATGGCATTACAATTCCATTAGATACACCGCTGCAGTGGCTTTCTGAACATTTGAGTTATCCCGACAACTTCCTACATTTATGTTTAGGCTAGAAAAATAAGAAGGCAAAGATTGTGTTAAATATTCTATTCTAAATCATGGTTGCATAATTGGATTTTGGCCTAATCAAAGGTTTGACAGTTGTTTAACTCACATGCAACTGTCAAATATTTGATTTTAAACTGTCATTGGTATTTGTGTATTTTGTACATCCATTCCAAATGAATTCTTATGAATGTATTGAGAGAAAGCTAGTTTCATTAAGTGCAAAGTTTAATTTGGCTTTATTGATATGTTTTTGCGCCTGCTTAAAAATCAGGAACAAGCAATTTAAATAAAAAATATTTAAAAATATTATATTACCCAACTTTCATTTATTTAAGATGGTGCACAAGGGATAATTTTCTGTAGGTTTTAAGAGCTTTAGGCTTTAATTTGAAATACACAAAATTCAAAATCAACAACAGATTAGGTAACAACATTTTTATTTGCAAAAAAAAAAGAACTAAGTATGGCAGTATAAAAGTATAAAAAAGGAATCATTTTGGATTTTCTGTCAGATGCCTGAAAATATTATGTACTTCAAATTTAAAACATGTTACTCAGAGTACTCGGGCAAGAACACAAGGTTGTATAATCATGATTAACAGAATGGCAATAAATAGGTAAATAAAATCCTTTTCAGGTACAAGAACCTAAAGATGTGCTTCAAGCTATTTTAAATATTTACAAAAATATCACAATGTTAAAACCTAATTTAATTCTACAGTTCTGTTTTTCTTTTATACTTTTGTATAATATAGGGAATGTGTTTTGTGAATCGCTTGCATCCATTGTTAGAGAATATGGGCTGTTCCTCTGTAGGTCCATATGTTATTACTGACATTGCATCTCTGTAACATAAAGAACATATTTTTGTAAAAAATAAAATATGTAATAAAAAATAATAATAATATTGTGAATGGACTCGTTTTATGGCCCTATTTAACCTTCTTTCGGCTTTTACGGGTAGTTTTGTAACACCCTGTATAACTGGTGGAGCCACCAAAGTTGCATAAAACTTCACTATGGTTTGTTTACCGAGTAGACCACCCAGCTCTAACAATACCGTGGCTACTCTATAATTACTACTTACGTCATCATCTGCTCAGAAGGATGGTAGATACCATGAGCTCGAAACTCTGCCAAGGCACACATTTCCACGTGATTCTGCTCCAATGGCAAGAATGGTATGTAGTAATCAATCAGATGGTGGGCAATTACTGTCGCTTTTTCAAAACCACCTATAAAATAAACTCATTAGATAATACTAAAAAAAATATTCTTTTAGGATCTAAGAAAGTTAATATTTACAATACAGATATTTTTAAGTGAGTTGAAGTGCCAGTTCCAAGCAACCAAGCCTAAAAGAACAGGTAATAAACTATGGCTTGGTTCCTACTGTTAAAGTTACCTTACCTTGAAAGAATGCTGTTCTTCTAATAATGGATTCAAAATCATGAAACTCAACATCATTTCTTTTAACTCCCTGTTCATACAAGCCAAGCAGTGTAGTTGAGATCTCTTGCCCACCAATGTTAGAGATGAACACAAATACACTATTCCTGAAAAAAATGATTATAGTAAATAGAATGTCAGACAGATAAATAAATAATAGTTAATATTTTGGACAATCCACACAACACTTTCTAGCCTCAAATTAAGCAGAGCTTGCTATGAGAACCAGATTACTGATATAGCTCATATTTCTTTGTTAATACATACTTAGAATACAATATAACACCCAGACAGGGAACAAACATCAGCATTCACCACACTAGTATTTGTTCTTGGTTTTAAAACCTCAGACTAGGGTAATTCCACACACACACAACTAGAGTGTCTCAACCAGATTTATGGTTAAGAGCGTTTATCCCGAGCGTCGTGACTCAAGTTTGGGTAAATATACTCACCTAGCTATACAGTTACACCTAGCACGCACACAGCCGTCTGTGTTGGAGCGCGTATCATGCGCCGCACTGAATTAATCACCTTGATACTTTACCAGCTCTTAGGAGGGAATGTATTCATTTTTCGTAAGTAGGTACAACATTTTGTTGAATGAGTACCTACTTACGCAAAAACGGGCAGGTATGTTAGGTTAAAATAAATCAAAATAATTTCGTGTAAAATACAATTTTAATATTTATCGTCTCTAAGTTTCATGGACTTAGCTTTTCGGGGATCAACAACTTCGGGTAATAGAAATTTATTATAAAAACTGACTAGCCGATGCTCCATGTTCTCGCTCCAAAATGTATCGTCCCTAATTACTTTTTCTGTCTTTAATTTAAAATTTTTGCCTGTCCACACAGCAAATAGACAGTAATTTCTATTCGTTACGTGCAGCTGCCCTTGTATTTGATAAAACCAGTCATGGCGTCGATTCACGGATACATCTATTTACCAGAATAACATTTTTTTGGTTAATAGCGATATCTGCCTCTAATCCGATTGCCGGACTAGGACATTTTATTTCGGTGATACCATCATCATCAATTAGTACATCCGGCGAAGCACCTGTAACCATAATAAATTGAAAGAAAACAATGATAAACAAGAAATAGGTCAGAAATCGAAACCATCATGCGAACTCAGAAGAAACTACATAAAATCATTAAAAAAATAATATAATGCATGCAATAGGTCCCAATAAAATATGCAGTAGGTAGGTACTGATGTACGTATTTCGAACAAAATTAATTGATTACTTTACAATCATAGATAGCTCATCAACTCGGTGCAAGTGGCTCCGTGCTTCGAACACTAGCTTTGGTATCGTGCGGACTTGCGGACTGGATGACTATTTGAAAGTACCCGCTAATTTCGACATTTTTTTCGGCGTGTTATGTTTTATGATAAGTTAGCAATAATGATTTTCATAATGCAAATTATTACTACTTCTATCTCCGTGTTACATTACGTGTCCGTGTAACATGTTACGTTGTAAAAAGTAACCCCTGGGTAACACACCTTTTAGCTTCATTAGCCTTGACCAAATTTTCGCAATTGGTGACGTACTCGTTACTTTTTTTACGTGATGTAGCCTGTAAGCGGCTTTTTTATGCCATATCTGAAATAAAAGTAAAGAATGAAACCTGAATTAAAAAGAAATACAAATTAAAAATAATTAACTATTTTTTGCGTACCAGAAACCGGGGGTAATTAAAGTTAATAAGTTAATGCAACACCATTACTTTAAAATACAAAAAAAACTCACCAAAGTTTTGTTAAACAATAAAAAGTATCAAAACGTCCCAGTAGCGCTATAAACTCGTGAAGCTACAATACATTTTTTTGAGGCTTGCTGCTTGCTTGCAGCGACCGGGAGCGACGCACGTCCTACCTCTGAAAGGCCTCGGCCGGCACTGAGCGTTGACTTGATTCCGCGCCGATTATATAGTAATACGAAATAATTCATAGTAAAATAAATATTCATGTTATAAAAAAAAAAATCAAACATGTTTTAAAACGAACACTTCTTCATTTACTAAGCAAAAAAAATAACAAAAATACCTCGGATTTCATCATAAACTAACACGTCTAATATCTCCAAAAGTGGCTAAAAATTACTCCTTTGATTATTTTTTTCATGAATGAAAACTTACAGGAATCGTGTTTATTCTGCCACTAAGAACTAATAAAATGTTATTAGCTTTTTTATACGAATTTTTTTTAAGTTTGTCGTTTATAGTTTTATCATTGAATCGCATCTGCGTAGACCATCAACCGAAAGTTTAGGAAAAACAGATGAATCTTATGAAAAAACTATACAACCATTTGAAAATGTTTTTCCCATATGATTAAGTTTTGGTCATTCCCAATAATATGAGGTCAAATTATCTTCTGTGCAAGTTACACATATTGTTTTATTGGCCGTCTGAAATCATCAATTTACGGATGAACGTTCTTAAGCACACAAGAGGTTGCGGACACCAAGAAATTGATCATGATGAATGATTGATGAGAAGTGATGATACCTGTAATCAACTCCATCCACAGCATGATAGTGGTCAAGCATTGGCTTGATAGCATCCAGAACGGAGGGACACATTTCATGGATCTCATCAAATATGATAAGTGAAGTTGGACATTGCTTCACCATCTTGTTGATAGTGTTTACTAATTCTTGCTGAAAAACGAAACAAAAACATCTTTACAATTTTGTTTTTATGAGAACATTGGTAGTGATTGTGTTATTTACTTATAAGTAATATTAGTATTGGTATTATAGGTGGGTATTAGATGCTGGGTTCTCTTCATATATGTTAATTAAGTACTAACAATAGAATATGTTGACCGAAATAAATGAATTAATTAGAATAATTATGATTATTATTAATTGTGTTTACGAATAAGAATAAACTGGAACCGAGTTCAACATAATAGCTAATTACAGCTATGTTTGGTAGAAATTGCCAGACTTAGGCTGTTTCTGAGAATATTCAACACTTCAGTTTTAACATTTTTATTCCAATCATAGAACACAGAGCAGAAATCTGTGGTTGATTGGAATTTCTGATTACAATTACCTTTTTTTTCTCCAAATCCGAGCAGCCAAAGTCTTTCTTTCCCATATACATCTTGACATATTTACTGTGCATGCCTTTTAAGTACAAAGCCTCGGCTATCATGGAAGTTGCATAGTTTTTACCAACGCCTGACCATCCATGGAGACTGATGACTAAAGCTTTTTTATTACTCTTACTTTCATCTTGCATAGCTTCTTTGTGCGCAGTCAGAATATTTACTAGTTCATTGACTAGGGGCTGTCCGAATATTTTTTGTGAAAGGGACAGCTTCAACTCTGAAAAGATATGATTAAGAATAATGTTTATTTCCCAACAAACAAGACATTCAGTTATTTGTACCTACTAGTGCTGATGTTATTTTATTTTGCCTTTTATTTCTATAATCAGCATCTGCTGAACCTGGCAATAATAGACAACCCTAGACAATACTGTGGTTAGGAGCTATAACTTCCATGCTAGTTAAAACTGTGTTACCGCAAGGTATTATTGATTGTATGAATTAAACTTGATAGTTTGATTTTCTCTAATTACTAAGTTTTAACTGTGTTGTTTTCCTTGTCAATGACATCAGCATTTGCACCTACCCTACCCACCCATACCCACCCAAACCCATTAGAATCAGCTCATCCAAACTCCTCAGGTTTGCTGAAAGAAAACTTTTCATAGTTCGCTTTTGTATATTCCCACAGGACATTGCAGTACTGACTAGAAACGCTTTCGCGCTTAGTAACACATCTAAATGACTAAATGACTGCTCTAAGGTTGTATTTGAAGTATGTGTACAATATAGAATAAACAATGAGCATCAATATTTTTTTATAACTACTCACTATTGGTATCGTAGGGCACGTGCATATCATTGCAACACTCCATGTATCGACAAATTGTGTTGTCTGTTATAGTCTCCCATTTGTACCAGCCTCCCCCTACCAAAGCTGAGCCTATCAATGTAGCCGTAAATATTTCAGCAGCTGCGCAATGAAATAGAACAGATGCTAGGGCTGCAAAATAATGATATCTTCGCATTGTTTCAATGGACCTGATACCGAATAAATTTGAGAGCACTTGGTTCTATTGGCTTAATTTCTTCGCTCAACTATCATTTTCTCGTATTTTTAATGCACTGTGGAGCATGTGTGTGGTGTGATATGTATCGTAAAAATATTTTTACTAAGAGCAGAAACAAATCAAGAAATATGTAATTTTTAAACTTTGATTGAACTTTGAGCAAAATTAAATTACTTCTTCTTTTCTGTTCTGCTGGTGCTGTTCTGCGTTTCGTCGACCACAGATAAACTCATACTCAGTGAAGAGCTCCGAGTCCATACAAAAAAGGTGGTAACGCAAATTATTAGTTCATGGGCTACAAAATAGATGGCCAAATATTTACTTAGAGATTGCGTTTTATTTTCATTGCAAAAGTCCTTTTTATTCGGATTTTTAAACGTCCTTGCCTTGACATTAGTGCGCTGAAGTCGTGACGTTTATTGACTTGACTGCGCCACGGTGGAGAATGTGGAGTTTTGGAGGTGAAATTATTGATCATTCTCACAAAAGCACTATTTGCCTCTCAGGCTCTCACTCCCCAATCATAGCCTACAGAAGGCTCTGTCGTTTATCGACCATACTAACCTCTATATTTTTATTATCTGAAGGGTTTCTTCTTGTTAGAGGCAATAACGTAAGTACATCCAGTTTTGTACACCCCGATAATACGATGCCAGTTGAGCCTCATATACATACATACACGCACCGTAGCAATTCGATAATTGATCTTGACATTGAATATTTTGTACTAGAGACTTTAGGGTGGATCCGACTTGGGTAGGTAAGGTTATGTTAGGACATATTAATTACGCACAAGGTGAGCGAGCAAAGCGAGTGCGCCAGAGCGAGCCGTAGTAGTGCCAGAAAATGTGTTTTACTACATTGACAATTGTCTACCGCTGAGTAATAGGTAGTAAATAAAATATTAATTGAAATATTGGGAAAACAGTGGTACTCTCAATTAAAATGTAAGAACAAGAGTGATAGTAGATCCATGGTTAATAACCATGGATCTACTATCACTCTTGTTCTTAATGAATGACATCTGTCCTTTCGGATCAATTTTGCCAGTGTCGAGTAGTATAAACAGGGACCGACCCCTTGCTGGTGGCAGTGTCACTTTCTAACTGACACTGACAGTTCACTTTACAAGAAATCGCTGAACAAATCCAATCCTAGGTCTACTATTCATTCACAGAGTACTCTTCTATATTTGGAAACATTCATTTCATTCATTCAGTAATAAATCTTTCTTTTCCGGGTGGTGTCCTTTCGTGGACGCCCGGCTGTAGTTTGATCTTTTTTAAATAAAATGGTGAGTGTTTTCTCGTAAATAACACTGTGTAAATCATTAAAACTACGTGATGTATCGTATATAATGGATGTTCATGTGAATTGAATGGTGATTGTGGAAATATAATTCGATAACAATGCGGTGGTAGACGTATGTAGTATCAGTATTATCCACAGTACGAACCAGTGTATTCAATTCGTAAATTGCTGTTTGATACTAGGGTAGCTGTGACGGTACAGCACTTTCAGTGATTTCAGTAGAGTTCACGGTCAAGCCATAGCGCTCCAATTCGTTAACCTCCAAAATGATGAAACACCGACACATGCGCGTCATCTGATGCTGTGAAAGAAACAAACCCAATGTGTAGTGCCATGTTCTATGTGCGCTGCATTATTGCTTTGTTCTCTGAAGCAGCATACCTGATTATAAAGTGTCTCTGATTAGATTTTGTATGAGTTCTTCTGTACCTCTCATTTAAGAATTCGCTATTATATGTTTCTTTTTATTACAGGGTTTTGTGAAAGTAGTGAAGTGCAAGCAGTACTTCAAGCGGTACCAAGTTAAGTTCAAGAGGCGCCGTGAGGGTAAAACTGACTACTATGCCCGTAAACGCCTGGTTATTCAGGTAATAATTCTTTTGGTTTGAACCAGGCAGATCAGAATTTTCAAAGCATGTATGTACGTTCAATAATAACTAGGACTTTCATTCCAGGACAAAAACAAGTACAACACACCTAAGTATCGCCTGATTGTTCGCTTGTCCAACAAGAATGTGACATGCCAAGTAGCATACTCCCGCATCGAAGGAGACCACATTGTGTGTGCTGCTTACTCCAGCGAACTCCCCCGTTATGGCATCAAGGTATGTTACTTTTGTACAGCCTATCAGAATATTAAGGCATGTTAGGAACATGCCCTATGATGCACTTCCCTGCATCCTTCAACTTGAGGCATACAGATGTTCAGCCTCCCATGCTAGTTATTTCACCAGCCCTTCAAACCAAAACACAGCTAGGTATATTGCTTAACTGCAGAATTAGGTATGGTGGTAGTATTTCTCCAGATGAGCCCTTCTCAAAGGGCTCTACTACTAATAAATATCAAATAATGTAAATGTTCTTCCAGCATGATGATTTGAACGGGCGGTCTGAAGCCACTGTACAAAGGCACAAAACCATGTTGTCATACGTTCACCACTGATCCTTACCAAAAATGTTTCTAAATTGTTCCAACAAAGTTCAAATTAGACTAAATATTTAGATGGTTGTTGCAGGTTGGTCTAACAAACTATGCCGCAGCTTACTGCACTGGACTCCTCCTGGCTAGAAGGCTGCTCCAGAGACTAGGACTAGACACCCTATACACTGGACTAGAAGAAGTCACTGGTGATGAATACAATGTTGAACCAGTTGACAATGGACCAGGAGCTTTTAGGTAATTTTGCTACATTTCACATGATACTATCTAGCCCCAAACTAAGCAGAGCTTGAAATATGGAAACCAGATCGCTGATATAAAATTTATATGTATACAATTTTTCTAAATACATTCTTGGAATACAAATGCCTAGACAAATAACAAGCATCTGTGTTCACCACACAAATATTCGTTCTCAGTGCAGTGAGGCTCAAAACTACACCCTCAAGTGCAGTTGGCAGAGCTGTGAGGGTCATCTTATAGTATTGCTTGATTTTTATGATGAATGGTTTACGGGCGGACTGAAAGCACGTACAATGCTATCAACAATGTTTATTCGTAATTCGTTTTCTGACTTAAATTTTTCTCAATACGATGTTCTTTAAAGTCGCTATTATTTATTGATATATATTTTTTGTTGTAGATGTTACCTTGATGTGGGTCTCGCACGCACAACCACAGGCGCCCGTGTATTTGGTGCCATGAAAGGCGCCGTCGATGGAGGCCTAAATGTACCGCACTCAGTCAAGCGATTCCCTGGATTTGATGCAGAATCTAAAAAGTTCAATGCAGAAGTTCACAGGTAAATGCACATTAATTTGGATATTTTATTGCTCCTTTCATCCTCCAAATAATAGCTTGGTCTATTGATTGGACAGCCAAAATTGGAGCCATAGCATTAATCATGACTTTTTGGTTGTCAAAGAAAAGTACTTTACTAACTTTTTTGAAACCGGTCATCAAGACAATATTATTTTCTGTAACTTTAATTAGTTTTTTAATACAAATATTTTGTTTGTTTATGTTTCTAATAATACTTTTGTGTTTTTGTACAGATCACATATATTCGGAAAGCACGTAGCAGATTACATGAAGAGTCTTCAGGAGGATGATGATGAATCTTTCAAAAGACAATTCAGCAAATACATCAAATTGGGTGTTGATGCTAATGAGGTAACTATTTCACCTTCATTTTATCTAAGCAAATCTACGTCCAACCAAATTACTGTTCAACTCGTTCATAGTTAGCAGTGTCGAAGTTGGACTACATCATTTGGAATGCACTTTTAGCTAAACAAAATCCTATGGTTTGTTGATTCAATGTGGTCATTGCGACAACTTATTATTCTATGCCTCATTGTTATCAACAAAACTCTTATATCTCCAATCGATTCTGATCTAAATTTTTTTTCAGGTCGAAAATCTATACCAGAAAGCCCATACAGCAATCCGAGCTGACCCAGCTTCCAAGAAGAAGGAAAACAAGAAAGACCCTGCCAAGCAAAAGCGGTGGAACAAGCGCAAGCTCACTCTCGCCGAAAGGAAGAACAGGATTAAGCAGAAGAAGGCTTCCTTTATCAAAAGGATGACGGCTCAGGCAGAAGCGTAAAAGCTTTTGATAACAATAAAATCCTGATAGAATTTTTTATTTTTATTTAGCAGCACCAGATTTTAATCGGTACCTGTACCTGTTGCTATGACCCACTAGCTAGTTAGTCGTTCGGTAGTAATCACGGCGTATTCTTGTCATGGAGGGTAGTTCCCGATGGAGATGTCTGCCCGTTGACAACTTCTAACAGCTTGACAATTCCATACCACCATCCTAGGCCTATGGCGAGCAATGCGATAGTGCGTGACCTACGGCAGGGTTCCCACTACGCCGGACCGGCAGATCTGCCGCGCCGGTAAATCTGCCGGAAGGGCTAGTGGCTGTACAATTTATATGAAGCTATAATTCCTCCAAGGAAGCTATTCACATTATCCCGGGTCCGGCATTTTAACCGAGCCCGGCATTTTTACCGAGCGTTTTGTCACTACAAAATGCCGGCAAAATCACCGGACCGGAGTAATGTGAACCAGTTCCCCGCCCCGCCCGTGCTCCCCGTACTTCATTCGGCTCGCATTTTCTGAGTAAAGTAAACGTGTAGCATCCAGCACGACTTTGATCCGGCACTTCTAAGTTCACCGATCAATGTTTCAAATGTCCCAAGTGAAAATCTTTCCCGTAAAATAGGATGTACCCAATACTTTCTTGTTTTATTTGGCCTTCTGTACTACCACCACCACAACACAACAATTTCGTCGTCCATTGTGGGCACAGGTCCAAATTCAACTGAGGTGCTTGTCCGATTTTCTTGGGGATCCGGTGTAATGTGAACACTCTGTCCGGTTTCCGGCAGATCTGCCGGTCCGGCATAGTGGGAACCCGGCCTACCACTTAACACTTGACTTAACATCAGGTGGGCCCATAGGTTTGTTTCATCACCTTGTTAAAAAAAAATGCGATGCAATAACTACCTCGTGGC